>JAHTLZ010000015.1:46988622-47049753 GCA_023846285.1 Phrynocephalus versicolor | reverse complement strand
TACCCCCCAACATAATGGCTTTCTCTTGCACACGTGTCATAAAGACACGCCTAACACATCTCTGCTTGAAAGCCTCTTAAAACTAGGCTGCCTTGCCCTTTGTCCTGACAAGGAGTGCACTGTCGCTTGTGCACGGCCCCACCAGGACACTCCACTGAGGAAGGACTTGTAAACGCCTGTGCTTTTCACGTATTATATCTTGGGGTTTCATCTTTCATCATCATCCTTCTTCCAGGGATGGGGCTCTGAAGAGGGGAAGGGATATGTTGGACCGCCCATTTTGTTCTCCGTTCTCTGCCATACTTCTCAAAGCCTTCTTCCCTTGTCGGCTCTCAGGACAGTACAGGGTGCTTCTGTCCTCTTTTGGGTCATGTCTGTATGATCAAGGCAATTGGTGGGCAGATCCCTTCAAAGCACAGAGTGCAAGGAGTCCCCCAAAGCATCAGTGCAAGAAGCAGGGATATTTTTTTCACTTTTCACTGAAGATACAAGAAATAGACAAGACAGCATTCTAGGAGGAGAAGAGGGGCTGAAGTGAGAGGTAAGCAAAGGGCTATGTGGCACTGATGTTTCACAGTGGTCAATGGTGAAGAGGAGGAATTTGTACATTTCTCGTCCAAAGACGAAGATTTTTGCATTTCTCTTGCACAGCGGTGACATCATTAGACAACACACGTAGCCGACAGCAACAGAATCCAAAAACAATTCTCCAGGTTTCCATGGAATAGCTGCATTTGTTGTTTCATTATTTGTCCTAAGCTTTCCCACCCTCCTTTTTCAATTTGTTGCAACTACTTTAAATGCAATTTAAAATAAAATAAATACATAAATAAATAACCAAGGGATCCAGAAATAAACTAAGCCACAATCATACCACAAAACATGAACTAAAGCAGAGGCTGCCTGGAATTGCAGTTTCCTGAGTATGTAAACCAGGCATGTCCAAACTTAAGCCCTCCAGATGTTTTGGACTACAACTCCCACAGTCCTTTGCCACTGGAAATACAGCCTCGGAATTCTGGGAGTTGTGGTCCAAAACATCAGGAGGGATGACGTCTGGACATGCCTGATGTAAACCATCAAAAACAGTAGAGGAGAAGCAAGGTGACAGCTACCTTATCATCCTCATGACCACAAAGGAACATGTCAATATTCCTCATTCACAGCAAGGTGCATGGGGAGTCCAGTAGAACCAGAGTGTGAGGATCCTGTGCTAAATATACATACAGATACACACCAGATTTGTACCTGCTGTTCCTTTAAAATCTATGAATGCCAACCAGTCTCCTCCTTGGTCCCATGCCTCCCACAAAACTGGAACAAAACAAAATTTATCTCTCTCACAACTTGAACCTCTCCTTCTTTTAACGGAAGTGCAGGTTGATAAACTCTCTTTATAAATACGTAAACAACCAACAGCCCACATATACCCACAACAAATGGGACAGCAACATTTAGTGTGCCGTTTATGGAAGATAGCCCACGCTGCATACTTTACTTTGATATATTTGCCATTAAACAATCACCAATGTCTGAAATTACTTGGGTGGGGCCAGGGGAAACTATTATAGTGTAGTAAAGTCAAAACAAGTACATGAAAACATAGCATCCCCCTAATTTTTCCTTTCCTTTGCTTATAATGCAATGTCTTCCTTACATTAGAAGGAGCCAAATGAAATATTAAATGAAAATCCTTGGGGATAAATACATCCAGATCAGGATTTTAACCCATTCAGTATAGCAATCAATATTTACTAGTAATTTAGCCTAGACAAGGGCTTGCAGCCAATATTCGTTTGAAAGTAACTGCTCTCCAACTGAGGTTCACTGTCTTTGGGGACACACAGGATGAATTACCTTAACATCTAAGAGTTCTTATTGCTGCCGCTGCTGCTTCAAAGACTCTCCTGCCTGCAATATCAATGTGCTCAAGTTGATCACTTCAAACAGCACCAGCTCCCAAGTGTTGTACTTCTTCAAGGCTACCTAGTAGAATATCTGGCACTGAAAGAGCCTACAGGAAGGGACCAAAGGAAAAATCTGTAGACCTTGGGAATCAAGCAGAAAGGCAGCCTCTTCCATCAAGGGGAAACACAGACATGGGACACGCAGGTACAACCACGGGTACCCTTGGACGATACCATACGCGAGAGAGTTGCTCAGGCTTCCAGTTCCAGGAACTTATACCCACATGACTCTTTTCAGTCAACTGCATGGGACTGAGTTACTCCTAAGGACCTCTAACAACAAACCCAAAGCAGGTGACCTTGGAGACCGATGCTCTGGCTCTCAACTTGAGCCTGCCACTATATATGTCCTGATGCTTTTATCTACAAATACCCTCATATTTTCCATCACACACAGGTTGGGATTGGCATTACCAACGGGACTCAAAGTTCGGTAGCACGGGGCACCTGATTGGAGACAGAAGCACCTGCAGTCTTCATATTCCTGAAATTCATTGGTTTCTGGCACTTTCTGCCCCCGGGAATCGATGCTCAGCATCCATGGCAAGCTTCTAATGGTTTAGCCTCCTCTTCCTGTGTCTCTGACGGACAGTGTTCATGCATTGATGGCATTTGCAACATCTGTGAACACAAGGCGACTCGGTCTCTGGATCACCCCTTGGTTTGTCTACAAGGAAAGCAGAAGAGCATGAGTTGGAATGGGGTGGCTTGCAAGGTACATGTGTGCATGACACCCTCTTCTTCCTCTCCAGAACCAGAACAGCACTGCATCAGGATTCAGACCGCAGGGTTTTCCATGAGTCAGAGGGAAACCCTGTCACAGCACCCTTATGAGCTGGATGTTTAAAGATCACAGGCATCATTGGATGTGTGGCCTTGCAAATCAATTTTCTTTTCCCTGGCAATAGGGAGGGGAGGAAGTGACTATCTAAACAATCATTGTTGGGGAGAAGAACTAGGGATGGGAGAGAGGGGGGTGACATGCAAGGATTGAAGCTGACACTATGCTGCTCATGGACCTACAGTCCAATCCCAAGGGGAAGGCAAAAAATACATCCATACTAAATTAGATTTACAAACAGGGGTGGCTAAGAGTAGGAAACACTATCCCAGACAGACCCATGAATAGTCATCTCATCAGAGACTCCTGGGAGAGGAGGGAAGGAAAGAAAGAGAGAGGGAGGGAAGGAGAAAGAGGCAGGGGGGGAGAGAGAGAAAGAGAAAGGGAAGCAAGGAAGGAAAACCCCTGCCCTCTTCGCTTGACTCCCCCTCCTTCAAACTCTTGCAAGGTATGAAAGTACCCCCCTGTTTCAGTCCCACAGCTGAAGGAAGCAAGTTTCCCCAACCCAAGCAAGAGCCAATGTCTGAGGAGCAGAGTGCAGAACTTTTAAATCACCACTCAGACAAGAAGGGAGGGTTGCATGTGACAAGGCACACACAACACAGGCTGCCCAATGCTATGGAAAGCCGGCCGTTTGCCTAAGTTAAGGAAGGCCTACACAGCTGGAGCAACACCCCCTACTTGTTACGCTGGTGCCATGGGTTACTACCTTGCAAGGGTCCAGCCTGGATCAGAGCAGCTACTGTTGAAGGTCAGGTTAAGCGACAACTTCAAACTCTCAGGTTTGGTAACTGTAATCCAAAGCAGTCCATCCTTCAGCGATGCTCCCTAGCTCAGGAGGTTTTCACAACCCCACTCAGACTTTATACACTCTGAAGCTTGTGTATTACCTAAAAGGGGGGAGGGGCACACGTAGTCCCCAAGAAGCATCTTTGTGACCCTCATCACTCATGCCCCCCATTTAAGTTCTTTTTCGTTCCTCAGAAATCCCTTTCTGTCCACCAGGGCCATGAGGGACAATGTTGTCATGTTCTGAGGATCTTCTCACACCCCTAAGCTCCCATAGCCATCCTGATTTTTTTATTTTTTTATAAAAGCTTTGAGGCCAGTAGAGAGCACTTTTCCCTATTTTGTTTTGCTTAATACTTTAGTTCATCTCTATTTGTTTTCGTTTTTTAAAAAGCCACTTTGGTTGGCCAAATAATCCATTGTGGTGTAGCCGATGTAGCAGACAGAGTGATCAACTAGGACTTAGAAGGCCTTTGGTGCAAATCCCCACACAACCATGGAAACTCAATGGGTGTGTGGAACTGCTAAAACTACTCCTTAAATATCTCAATTACCTTGAAAGTCCTACTAGCACAGCAGTAACTCAATTCTGAGTTTACAGTACATAACAGGTACAGTTGCACGAAAAAGTATGCGAACCTTTTGGAATAGCATGGTGCTCTGTGTTAATTTATCAGGAAGGATCTGATCTTCCACTAAGTCAGAGGTCCTCAAATTATGGCCCGCAGGCCGGATCTGGCCCACCAGGTTCCTAAATCCGGCCCACCAACCACTGCAGAACCCCCCCCCCACTTGAGCCAAACAGGAATCTGGTGGATGCCACCCAGCAGAACCGCCCTCTCGCTGCTGCCAGGGTGCATGCTTCGCTTGGCTCCTCCATAGGCCCTCAAGCATGGTGGCGGCAAGGCCAAAAGCAACGGGAGGGAACCACACACAGGCGCCAAACTTCTTGGACCGGAGACGCTGTTGGCCTTGTGCGCCTGCGCACCGACTCCTAGAATAACTACCATACAAGTGGGGAGTTGGGGTGAGGGGAAATGGCCTTGCCTGGGGGGGGGGAGCCTCAAGACACATACACACCAATCATTCCTATAGTCCGGCCCCCAACAGTGTCTGAGAGACGCTGAACTGGCCCCCTGTTTAAAAAGTTTTGAGGACTCCTGCTCTTAGTCAACTGTATTGAAAAATATAATGTGCCTAAAATAAGAACACGAAAAAAATTCAGTAACTGGCCAGACTCTGAGGCAGTAAAGCGGGCCCAAATCATGATGCGTCCTCCACCATACTTTACTGTTGGGATGATGTTTTCATGATGATATGCAGTAACTGTATATCAACTTCTTTGACCCCTTTCAGTCCAGTCATCTTGGAATGACAGCCTTCAGGCTGCAGGCAAATCTGAAAAACTACCCTGAATTTGGTTGAAAATGTTGACATGTAGCCTGTGTTGTTTCCTTATTTCTTTCCATTTGAAACACAGTTCACATTGAAGGCTGCTACCTTGTGCAGAAATGATTTCACAGGGCTGATCAAGTAGCTACGAATACGCTATCAATATGGAAATGAGTAGGGTCTCTTGTTAGAAGGAGTCTATAAAGTGGTACCTCTTAAAACAAATGTATTTCGTTATACGGGTCAATTTGTTTCAAGAAAATTTTGTCTTGTGAAACGCGGTTTCCCATAGGAATGCAATGAAAATGGATTAATCCATTTTGGAGGCTATGGGTTGCTTTGTTTTACGAAAATTTTGTCTTACAAAACACTTTCCCATAGGAAGGTATTGGGAATGGATTAATCCATTCCGAAGGTTAACATAAAGACAAAAATAACCAGGTGTTTTTTTCCTGGCTACATGCAGAATGGGTTTTTGTTTTTGTTTTTGTTTGTTTGTTTGTTTTCGTCTTGTGAAGCATCCCATACGGATTTTTTGGTCATGCGAAGCAAGCCTATTCCTGGAAATATTTTTTCTTCCTACAAGTTTTTTGTCTTATGAAGCATGTGTCTTAAGCGTTACCACTGTACTGTATATCTGTCCCATCATATGAACCATGAGAAATTATTCCCAGGAATCTATGAATTCTCAGCGGATCTACTACAGGGCAGGTTCTAGCACAGAAGGGAGGCCTATTCTAAACAGTTCACATTACTGATATAGAAACATACCGGATCATCCTGCTCCCACTGGCTAGGCTTTTAAAGAAAAAATTGACAGAAAAAAAAGAATGCTATAAGATCTGTTACAAGTTCTTCTATTCCCTCTGTCAGGCTATGCATTTTTCTGTGTACAGAGTGTTAAAATAATAAAGGGTGGGTGTAAACAAAAGCAGCCCTGAACATGGAAGTGCTTTTAGAACAGAGGGCTGAACAACAGTCTTGGATGGGGCAAAGAAATTAAAGGATATTCAGAAGACAGGAGAATTAGAAAAGGTAAAAAATGTTCCTTGGGTTCATAATGGAATTGCGGGATAAGTGCCAGCTGTGGTAAAGACAGGCTTCTGATTTTTCTCTGGAGATCTACAAAGTTCTGCAGGACTCAGAGGGAGAGGTTTAGGCATCTGATTCCTCCCATCAGTTCAGTAAAAGCCCTTGATTCATTACAGTGATGTAAGGGAAAGGCCCTCTGCTCGCTGATGGGGTTATGCTTTACAGCAGGGCCAGGCAGCCTATCAGCCTCCAGATATTACCAGAAACCAGCACCCATCAGCCCCAACAGTTGGGGATTATGAGGGCTTAGTCCAATAACCATTGGAGGGCTGAAGGTTTCATACCAAAATTTAACAGACACAAACATTCAGAAATTTCAACTGAAGTATCTCTGCCATATGCACAACATACATATAAAGCCATTCCATATATCCAGGACAAAGATACTTTCAAGGTGATCCTAGTATGTCTGGGAAGATTCTCAGTCATCCAGGTGAGTTTATCTGGAAGCTGAGCCATGGCAACTGGACTTTCTTTTCTTGAGAGATCGAAATGTTTTGCTACTCATTCAAGCAGCTTCATCAGTCTGAGGATAGTTAGTGGTGAGTCCTCCATTTTATTGTTCACCTTGAATTGGAGGCCTTGCCACTAACTTTCCTCAGACTGATGAAACGGCTTGGATGAGTAGTGAAACATTTTGATCCCTCAAGAAAAGAAGTCCAGTTGCCATGACTCAACTTCCAGAGAAGGTGATCCCACCAGCTGTCATCCAAACAACTCCATGGCATGAAATAAGCATCGTTCTGCACACTGTCTTGAGAGCTACAAAAAGAACCAATACTTTTACAAGTTCTACGACTGCTGCTTGATGTTTCAAAACATTTTTAATCTAGTCTGCAATATGTTTCTATAAAACCAGGTCCCACTTGATGCAGTCAGTGAATTAATATCAAAGCGAACCAAATAAACTTGCTTGTTTTAACTATGCTCACAAAACAAGTGGGGATTTACAGTATTTCGAAGTACACACAATTAGGATTTTGTTTGTTTCACCTGCACCCCTTAATTCTAGTTTTGTTTTGTGAATTCTTGTTCTAATTACACTCAATAAAGAAATCAGGCTAGTAGTTGTCTTACTTGTTCTAGCTCCGCTCATGAAACAACTGGAGTTCAGTAAAATGTTTTCTGAGTACTTTGATTTAGAATAATTATTGGAACACTGCATGCATGTTTTAGTGTTACTAATAAAACTGAAGTATTTAAATATTTTGGCAAGACATTTCAGCTTCTACTTTTTTCAGCTGCTCTAAATATCAGCAGTAACATGCATCCATGTCCCTAACTAATTCCTCAAGACTTTGTAGCAAGATTTTAGGTTGAAAATTCCTGTTATAAAGCAGCAATGGCTTCAAGTAGTGAGGAAAACTGTACAGCTAATCCTCTTCTAGTAGCCTTTAGAGCAGTGGTGGGGAACCTTGGGCACTCCAGATGTTTTGGACCAAAACTCCCAGAATTCCGAGTGTAGATTGCCAGTGACAAAGGACTGTGGTAGTCCAAAACATCTGGAGTGCTGTAGGTTTGCCATCACTGCTCTAGAACCTTGGGTCTTCAGATATTTTTGGACTACAGCTCCCATAAATCCTGGCCAGTACAGCTAGTGGTGAAGGCTTCTGGGAGTTTTCGTGCAAGAACATTTGGCTTACCCAAGTTTGGGAACCACTGATCTACAAAATATGGCTTGGAGGCACAGAGGACTGCCATAAGTCCTCAGATAAGGGACGGGCTGCTTCTGGTTCTGCATATGTTGCCGGACTCCCCTCAGCCTTAACCAGAACAACCAATGCTTGGGGATAATGAGAGCTCCAGTCCAACAACAGCTGGAGAAAGGTGCAATCTTGAAAGAAACAGCGTTACCTTGTTCTGGGAGGCCTGCAAAGAAGCAGCATCTCTGCCATGCTCCAGCAATTCCTGTTCCAATTCGTCCTGTTCCTCAGCAGGATCAAAGTTGTACATAGGCATGAGCTGGTGCCGCAGCTTCTCTAGTCTACGAGGGGAAAAGGAGAACAAACATTTCCACCGCTGTGGAGCATCAGACCGAACAGAAACACACACTTTCCATCCACACACCCCAGCAGGTGCTCAGCTGCCGCTGAGAAACCAGCCACCACCCCATCCCCGAGCAAAGACTGCATCCTTTCTTGCAGATCTCAAAATTGTTGGGTTTTTTTTCAAGTCAGGAAGGCAATATCTGAACTCCGATCAAGATTCCACTGCTCACAACCTTTGAGGGAGCTTTCAAAATAAAGGAACTGGAAGGTCCTCGGCACTCCACTACCCCACAGCAAGGGGAAACTTACCGTTTCCTTTTTCTTATGTACAAAACCTAGGGGGGAAAAAACAACAGAAAAACTCAGTTGTTGGAAGCGTACTTTCAGCAGGATCTCTCCTTCACCCACCACCACCCCAGCCTCAACCCCCCTGCATCTATCCTCTGCAAAGTCACAACTGTTGCTGTAAGTCTACATCAGTTCCTGGAACAAGAACAGAGGAATTAAATGTATGATGCTTTTACACAATAGGAAAAAGAGTTGGCCACCCAATTGTCCTTATCTTAATTGCATCCTCAGTAAGATTCAGTAACATATCTCCTTCTGTGTACACGTATCAGGTATTAAAAAGATAGAAAAGCAAAATAATATTTCATTTTGTTTTGTTTTTGTCTGATATGCTTCCATAGACTCGTGTAGTGATGTCCTCCCTTCTACCTTTCACAGGAATGATTTGGGGTCCGGCACAGGCATACTATACTATATTCCTAAACTACTAGATATGTTTCCTAAGCTATTAGATATGAACACTGTTCTGCACTTTTCCATTATGTTTATATGCGCTGGATCACGGACTTCAGTGGTGACAGCAGGACCTCATATATAAAAGCACCACTAAGAAGCATGTTGGGG
Organism: Phrynocephalus versicolor; assembly: GCA_023846285.1. NCBI lineage: Eukaryota > Metazoa > Chordata > Lepidosauria > Squamata > Agamidae > Phrynocephalus > Phrynocephalus versicolor. Next base: position 47,040,772 of record JAHTLZ010000015.1, on the reverse strand, counting down.
AAAAACTTGTCATAACTCATCCTCTTCTTGGTGGAGTACATATGTACTCAAGAGTGTGCATCTCAAAGCGCAGCGATCATAGAGCGCTCCTTCGAAGGAAACCAGGATAGCTCAGCTGGCACAGAATTCAAGGGGAAGTACTCAAAATCTTTTGGACTCAAAAGATCAAAATGGAACGTAACAGGAGGGGCCCCTATGGAAGGATCCACCCCAGCATTCTGTCTCACCATGGCAACAGCCAGCCCAATCACAGTGATGATGCCAAAGGACAGCAGCATGGTACCCATGCCAGGGGTATTGCTGGAAACATCTGGGATTTTCGTGCTGTTAAAGCTACTGGTTTCAGGTGCCATTGTAGCCACATCCGAGCCAGCCCCATCCACGGGCGTCCCATGGTCTGGATCAGGGAAGGTCGTGCTACCCGGGTACAAAGTGTTCACAGTGGGGGCGCTGTAGTTCATCTCGGAGAAAAAAAAAGCTTTTCGCCTTTTTCCGACTTGAGCAAGGACGTTTTCAGCTACCAAGCCATTCCCGCTTGCCTTCGGTCATGGAGTCCGAAAGAAAAGTCCTCGGCCTGCATTTTCCTTAGTGGCTCTTCTGAACAGAAGCCTTGTTGGTGATTCCCTGGCAAAGGAAAGGAGGAAAAAGGGAGAATTTGGCATCACAACCCAAATTATCTTTGGCAACCCTACAAAGTAGCCTAGCAAATCTTAGGCTCATAATGCAGATGGACAATTGTGAACAGTCAGTTCTTCTAGGCCTAGCCTAGTTAATTTGTTAGTGGAGCTGAAATTCCAGCCCGGTTTGTTAACCATAATGTAACATGGACACCAAAACCCGAGAGATGCCTCCTCAGGCACTAGTCTCACCGAATCCAGCTTTTCCATCTTTTTTCATTGGACCAAATTATGCTTCTAAGATGCCTCCAAACACACCTCAATGGTTTCCCTGGGCAAATGCGGATTAGAACCCTCCTCTCCAGAATCCTAGTCACTTCACCTCCTATGCCACCCTGAATACCTGCTAGAAGGCTAACATTCTGCATTTCTATGACGACATTAGTGGAAGCAACATCAGAAGGCGTGTCTTCTTTTGTAAGCAGCACAGAAATTCAAACAAACAAATCATTATGTGGGTAAGTAACATTTTCATAACATTTACAAGGCAAGCCTAAATTCTCAGTGAGGTGAAAAGTGTGTGGGGGGGGCGACCTATGATGAAATCTTGTTCTGTGGCCCTCTAAGTGGAGTAGGAACTGGCAAACCACTCCAGTATTCCTGCCAAGAAAACTCCATGGACATGGGGTCACAAAGGGTCGGTCACGAATATAACGACACAACACCCACCCACACAAGTATAAAAATAAAAAGGAAGGGTTTCAGGGAAGGAAGTTTCCTGAATCAGTATCACACACACAGATTTTACTAAGGAGATTGGACACAATGCTTCCAGATGCATGGTACATGAGTCCACCGTCTAATGCTGAGTCATTACATTGGAAAATTCCGTATTTGTGATCAGCAGAACATCATTTCTTTATCATGGGTTTGCCACTGGGGGGGTGGGGAAGACTCAAGAAAGGTGAACACCTCGAGCAGTGGTGGCGAACCTTCGGCACTCCAGATGGTTCGGACCACAACTCCCGTAGTCCTTTGTTAGCGGCAATATAGGGTCAGATTTCTAGTAGTTGTAGTCCAAAACATCTGGAGTGCCAAAGGTTTACCACCACTGACCTACAGTGCAATAAAAACAAAGGTCAGCCAATGCTGTGCCTCTTTACAAAAAGGCTCCCCTTCTACAATCATTTCCATACGTAAGTACATGGTGAAAAGGCATGGGCCCACAGATGTTCTCAGACTGCGACTCCTATCATCCCTCATCACTGGCTATGTTGACACAGCCCAGCTATACTCAAAGGGCCTGTGTTTGGCCACCTGTCTAATACGTAAGACCCTACCTTGTCTAGGTTGGCTTCCTGTCTACAATACAAAAACTCAGCAAAACTAAAAGCAAGGTGAGGCAATACTATTCATTATTGGTTAATTCCCTCTAAGTCCAATTCCATGTTTCCATTGTTGACATTTGAAAGGAAATATAAACAAATGAAGGAAATATAGAGAAGCAAGAGAGATACACATGCTACATACAACTGGGTACCATTGACACAGATACCAAGTAGATGTAGAAGATGCTAAGAAGCAAGCAGCAGACAGGAGACGCAGCAGCACAGCGACAACATGCAGAAATCATGGGTTTTCCTCACTTGATGCAAACAGGCAAAATTTTTCCTGACTCACATTTTGCCTACAACTTACTTTTGGATTATTTTGGCTTTTGGATTATTTCTTATATGCAACTTTTCATAGTTACAAGATTTTTGGTGAAAATTATATCTGGAGCTCTTCACAAGGTGCAAAAATGATTTCTGTTGAAGCAATCATACCTACAGCTTTGCTGAGCTGTAAAAATTACAGCTACAACTGTAAGATTTTTTTCATGTCTGTATATGAGTCAAAGAAATATATGTTTTAAATAATGTTTTGAATTTTTGTGCATAGAAGCAATGCAGATGAATAAAGCTTGTAAAATTAGGCAAGCTGATGCTGCCTGGAATCATTTCAATAATGAAACTATTTACACTTTGATACTCAGGTTAATTATGGTGTGATTGGAAAGAGTTATCTAGTTTACACAGGGGTTAACCCTTTGAGGAATAAATGTCAGCTGTGACAGACCACCACTAACTCAAATTACCAGGAGGTACTATAGTTTTATAATGCCTTGAGGTCATTGTTTGAGTGTCATACTTTTGACCTTAACACTGGGAGAAGAGCAGTCTGAGAGAAGCTATGTAAAAACAAAAACAAAAAGTTTTGTGGTACCTTAAAAATTGAGTTGTTTCATTTGGCACAACCCTTCAGTTTGCAGGAAGTTTTTTTGTCTTTAAAGTACCCACAGGATGCTTTGATTGTGTTGTCACAGACAAAGAAGGCTGCATTTCTGGCATTTCACCCAAGACAATGTGAACATATAATTTTTTAAAACAAGTTTGTTTCCTCAAATAGCTCTTCTCCCACTTTCATACAATCACATTGGGGTGAAAGATCATAAGGTCCAAACAGTCAACAGAATCATAAAGTACCAAGCTCTTTACACTTCTGTTGCAGCTCAGTGGTTTATGTGTCTGGCTGTAGAAACAGAGGTTGAGAGGTTGATTCCCTGCTGTGCCTCCTGCAAACACGGCATGCCCGTGTGGCCTTAGCCAAGCCACACAATCACAGGGCACCCCACAAAAAGGTAAGGTTACTGTACACCTATTTTGAATATTCTCTAGCTGGAAAACCATGAAAAAGGTCACCCTAAGTCAGAAATGACTTCACATCACATGATTATCACCCCCCTTCCAAGTGAAGTGGGGGAGGCAGGGAATAGTCCATTTGATTCACAGATTCTAGTGGATTTCAGTGGCCTTTGGTTGCTCAGTTGTGCCTAGTAGCAGAGTTTCCACCATGGTCTCCCTCCAGTGGAACAGGAAGTTCCTGGTGGAAAGAGGAACTTCATTCAGACATAGTTCTCCTTCTCTGACAAAGATGGGGATGCCCACCAAGATTCACTTCTGAACTGGGACCATTTCCCATCCACCCCATGTATCTTAACAGCTGGTGTTCTAGACGTGGAAAGAAGGAGGAGAAGCCTGCTGTGGGGTGGCTTAGGGGGTATGGCTCCAGAGAGGCCAGCGGGTAGTACCCATGGGAGGCCCCTTCCACCGATCCCTAAGGCCCTCTCCAAAAAAGGTCCAAGGACTCCACTCGCGATGGGCTCCGGTGAAGACACAACCATGACATCAGCGCTTTCACAGCTGTCTCCCCGGACGGGAAGGAGCCCAATCGTGTGCCCACCTCGAAGGGCAGGAAAGCAGCCCCCCCCCAAGGCCAGAATCACGGGAGACAGGGGGCCTGGGGTGTGGCAGGGGAGGAAGGCAGAGGACCTTCCCTCCTTCTCTTAATTAGGGCCCCACCCGTGCCCCACTTTTTTCCCCCTCTCCTTCGCCAAGCAGGAGACCTGGGCGGACCCCCGCCTGTCGTCCTGCAGCCCCTGCCCACCTCCTCCTCTCGGTGAAACTTGGGCGAGGGACCACCACCACCCCGCTGAACCCCCTCTCTTCTCTCCACCCCACCCCACCCCACCCCAGGGCGAGGCAGGGGGCTGGCCCGGGGAGGGAGGGAGGAGCGGGCGTGTGCTACGGACTAGCGCCGTGGCGGGCTCGCTCGCCTCTGCAGAAAGCCGGCTTCCATGGCCTCTTGGAGGGACCCTCGCCCAAGCGGAGGGGGCGGGAGAGCGAACGAGAGCGCCGCCCCAGCTCTCTCTCTCTCTCTCTGGGGCTTCGTCGCCGCCGCTCTGCAAGATTACCTTCACCGGAGACGCAGCGGGGGGGCGGCGGCGGGCAAGAGCAGCGGCTCTCCAGGTCCGACTGGCCATTGTGTTCCCTTCCCGAGATGCTGGGGGGGGGGCGGGGAGAGGAGGAGGAGGAGGAGGAACCCGGCCCCCTCCCGCCGGCGGCCCTCTTGATGCTCTGCTTTGATCTCCCCTGTTGCCCGCGATTGGCTGGGAGAGGACGGCGCTTCGGCTCCGCATTGGACCGGCGGCGTTGTCACTCACGAGGGGAGGCTCCCGGCCGCAAGCTCGGACAGCAAAACTGTGGGGACGGCGGCGGCGGGGGTTGACTTCGTTCAGGTGCTGCCGCGCCCTTCTCGCTCCCTCGGCCTCTGAACAGCAGAGCTGGATGGAAGGGGGACCCTGTATGGAGCCTACCCGCGTCCAGCTCCTCGCCAGGAGGCACGGTGGGGGAATCGAACTCTCACCCTCTGGTTTCACACCCAGAAGAAACCTGCGCCACTGAGCTAGCCTTGCCAAAGGATATTCCCTCCCAAGGGGTACAAGTGGCCCTCAACCAGATTGGAAACTTCAGTTTCTATGGGACGCCCACTTTTTATCATCCTCTTCCAATGGCAGGTGCACTGTACATATTACACTACACTTAATCTTAGCCATAAGCCCCCTTAAAATTTCCAATGGCAAAGGACTGTAGGAGTTGTGGTCCAAAACATCTGGAGGGCCGAAGTTTGGACGTGCCTAACCTAGACATTCATTCATTCATCCCTCAAGGAGTGGTCACTCAAAGGTGGCTGCTGGGCTTAGGATAAACAGCAAATGGAGGAAGGAGTGCCCTTGACACACACACACACACACACACACACTGCCCTTCCCCCTTCGCCAGGCCACCCCAACAGTTTATTGCTCCAAGTGCAGATGAGATGGACTGTTGTTCTGCCCTACAAGGATGGTCCCACAAATAGGTGTGCAAGATTGTGGCCTAAATTGCAACTGCACATCAGACGACCCAGTAATTCTCACTCATGTTTCTCCCTCCTCACGCAATCGATCTAAAAACAAAACGTACCTTATTTTGCTCCTTTCCTGTTATCTTCATGTACAGAGCACCTGCTTTTGTCAGATCATGATAAAAAGCAGGCATCCTATAAAAACTCAAGTTGCCCATCTGGCTGAGGGCCACTGGAATGGGAAGCAACAGAAATAATGGAAAGGGACTGGGGCGCTCCGCTCCTCCATATTGTCTCCAAATCCCAAACCCTTCTGGCAGTGTTGCTTGCCTCCTGTGGCTCCGTCTCCTGGGTCTTCAGCTTGCAGCCCCTCACACGTCTCTCCTGTGACTTCCATTCCAGTTACAACTACAAAAAAAAAAAAAAAAACTGCTCTCCAGGGTCACCCTGCCTAGAAATCTTTGTGAACTTGCTCACTGCTTGGACTCTTTCCCTAGTGCACTGGGAGTTTGGTGAGAGGAACAGGTCACCCTATCTGCCACAGAATCCCTCAAAGGGATTCTTTCCTCACACTCACTCTATAAGAGGAGCTATTTGGTTTGGACCAATCTACTACTTCCCAGAGAAAAAGAATGATTTGAGCCAACTCTGATGGCTTTAGAGAGAGTCTTACAGCAGGATGGCAGTCCTAGCTTGGAAGTAGGCCCCTCCCTCCCTTCCATCTTCCAAAGATTTTGCAGCCAGCATCGGTTCGTCCAAAGGACCAAAAGTGGTTCATTTAACTTCTTGTTTAACAGACTGAGTGGATATCCGTGCTTTAAACAATCTCAAATTGGCATATATTCTGTTCCTCAGAAATTAAAGGTATTTGCTTCTTTGTGATGTGGAAGAAGTCCCATTATGTCACAATTATGAGCTGAGATTCATTGTCATCATACAGTCTAATATACAATGTCCTGATTGTATTAAAACTGCAAAGAATGCTGATAAGCAGCACAGAAAGGTGGTGTCAGGAGTCAATGGCACACATAAGACCTGAAAGAGGCACCCCCCAGGCCTTGCCAGGACATAAGGCAAATGGTCACAGCCCCCTTGCTCCCATACAAGCCTGTGGGGCTACCAAGTTGCACAGCTTATGGGGGACTGCAACACACAACAGACCGAGCAATATCTGCATTCTGTACTCTTCCTCAGCTATGTCTTCAGTAATAGCCCACAGCAAGGGCCTTCTGAGTTGGTGCTCTGCTTTCTGTGTTTTCCACATCTTCTAAGATCTCCATGAAGTCTCTGTCATGTGGTGTGGGTGGGTCTAGAAGGATGACCATCTGTTAAATAATGTCATGGTTCGTCATGAGCCACTTTTTAAAGCCAGCATGCCACATTTGGGCAGTGGTCATGCATGGTGCATGGTCTTTTAAGCTTTTTTGTTTTGTTTTGTATCAGTTTTGGGAGTTAGTTCACTGTACACAGTATTCTCTCCCTCCCACCCACACCCACACTCACAGAGAGAGAGAGAGAGAGAGAGAGAGAGATATGCTGAATTCAGTGTGATATATTCTGCTTGGGTAAAATTCCGACCATTTTAGGGACCCTCTCTTCTTAGTTTGAAGTCCTGCACAACAGCTCAGCTTGCTTTCCATGGCTCTGCACATAAATGACGCTAGCCTCTAAAGCACCACTCCTCAATCCGTCTTCCTATTTACCTTGCATACAGTACAGCCCTCCAGATGTTAGATTCCAACTCCAATCTCCCCCAAACCAGCAGAGTCAGCAATTAACAATTATAGTACAGTGGTACCTCTACTTAGGAGTTTAATCCGTTCCAAATGCATGCTCATAGGTCGAACAACTCGTAAGTAGAGCAGCCGTATATAATAAATAAATAAATAAATAAATAAATAAATAAATACTTGTAAGTTGAGCAGACCACATCTAAAATTTGTAAAGCAGCAGTTAAAATGCCAACAGTTTTCTGCTCTTAAGTCGAACTGCTCATATGTAGAGCCACTCCTAAGTAGAGGTACCACTGTAGTTGAAATCTGACAAGTATATCCAGAGGGGCTCCCATCTCCTACCCATGTAGAGACCCATGTCGCCACCTTGGGTCCTTTTTCCAAGCAGCAAGGTGGGGTAAAAATACTCTAAAATAAATAAATAAATAAATGTTTTAAACTTGCCAAAATTTTGAATCTAACTTTGGAAGCCCTGTTCTCCGCTTTGTCTTGTAGTAGTACCGGTGATATGCTCTTTTCAGTGGTGGTACCTCAGCTTTAGAATTACAGTATTTTCTGCCAGGAAGTGTATACTGTACCTTAACTGCTTGAAAGAAACCAAAGTCAGTAACTTCCTGATTGCTTTTTTCCTTTATTGAAATTTTAGAAGCTTTTTCTTTATTTTTTTCTTTTAAAAAATTTAATTTTCTTACATTTCATTATTGTTCACTATATCTTGGTACAAAAACAGTGTAGTGGATGGATGGAATGTTGGATTAGGACTCAGCAGTAAAGGTAAAGTAAGGTTCCCCTGCGTATGCGTGCTAGTTGTGTCCGACTCTAGGGGCGAAGCTCATCTCTGTATTCAAGCCGAAGAGCCAGTGTTGTGCAAGTCCATGGCCAGGTGGCCAGCATGGCTGCAAGGAAACACTGGTTTACCTTCCTGCTTTTTATGGCGATACCTATTTATCTACTTGCATTTACATGCTTTTGAACAGCTAGGCTGACAGGAGCTGGGGTTATCAGCGGGAGTGTGGCACCTGAGATTTGAACCGCTGAGCTGCGGACTTTGTTGCTCACAGTTTTCAGTACTCTGGCCCGCTGAGCCACCATGCCACTCCAGGGTTCAAATCACTTCTTGGCCATTGAAATTTCCTTAGCAAAGGGACCACTGGCAACCCATTGCCAGAACACTGCACACCCCTATGGTCAACATAAGATAGAATTCCAGGCAAAAATCAAAGAAAAAAAGATACAAAAGACACAAAACATGTGGCACCTTAAAGACTAGCTTTCATATTTTAATGTAACATGTCAACTTCTTCAGACATATAGCAGAAAAATGAGGTGTGCAATATAATATGTGTGCAATATAATATAAGATAGAAATAATTGGGGGATCCTTAACAACAGGTATTTTTGTAAAGTATCCTGTGTGATTTTTAAAAACTGATCTGAACTCAGGCTTTTTAGAAAGAAGTGAAATGTGATCTAATAAAAGGTGGCAGTCGTTGAAGAAAACAGCAAAAGGGGGGGGAAGAGGGGGTCAGGACCCATGATTTTTGGTGTGCAATCTGTGGAATGAAATGGGCTCTATATATGATAGTGGATTTATCATGATCCAATGTAAAAATTATGTGAAATCAGATGGATCCGTGAGGTGGATTCATGTTTTTGCGTCACTGTGGAGCCATATGCTGGAGGATGCATGATTATTATTGTGTAATAGTTGGCTATGAATGTGATGTGTGATTTGATGGTGATTTGGGAAGGATCCCATGTAAAAATCATATGAAATCAGGAGGATCCTTCAAGATCCGCCTTTTACTTTCTTCCAAAAAGAGGAGCAGTAATAGAATTCCAGTGTGTTTTCCTCAGGAAAAAAATTTTTCCCAGTTGCTATATGTGGGATGGAGGATCAGAGGTTCCTGCTTCCCATTGCCCAGCATAAGGTTGCACCGCTCTGAAATATTAAGTATTTTTAAGTTTTTTTATTTTATTCTATGATTTATATACAGTATGCTTATTCTGTATTGTACTGTATTGATTAATTGTTGTTAACCGCCCAGAGCGGTCTTGCTGCCAGATGGGCTGTATAAAAATCCAATAAAAATTTAAAAAAAACTTACTTGCAATGCTTACCTGCAAATAAAAACTTACCGGCAAACGGCTAGGTTGCGTGACTCCACCGTCATCTGTGGAAGAGCGTCAAGTTTCCCGTTACCGCCAGCGCTGTAATGAGTGGGCGCTTCCACACGGGGTCTCCCTCTCCTCGCTCACTCGAATCCAATGCAAGAGCGGACTTTGAGATGCCTCTCTAGGAACTGCATTGCGACATACTTGTTTCTACTTCTTACACTTACAGATATACAGTATTATCTATAGCCCAAACCGGAAGTAGTCTGTTCCTTCCACCCCTCGCGTGCTCGATGGTCGGCACCGAAGCCCAGGTGCTAAATGAGTACCTTGTTTATATTCACAGGTAAAAACAAAGCCTTGGGAGTTATGTTAATCATGCTCTCACGTGAGCAAAGGCAGGTGGTTACTGATTTCCTTCTTCCTTCGCTCCATGAGTTCTTAAAAATGTTTAATGGCTACCCACCTGTTTCCATATCTGTTTGATCTCTGCTCGTTTATTTTTCTCTTAGTCTGTGCTTTCTTCAGTTCCATCGATTGTGTAGAAATTAGAGACGTACAATTCCTGGACGCTTTGTGAAAAAACGGGGGAAATATATTTTTCCAGTTTTCTCCCAAGATCCCCCCCCCCCATGGCGTCTAAATGTCCAGGAATTTAACATCTCTAGTAGAAATGCTGTGTGAAGTTAGGGGCTGCATCAGAATGTGGTTGAGACTTTCTTGAAAATGGTGCTTGAAAGAGGACCCATCAGTATTCCCAACAAATAGACAAAAGTTTATCGAACTTGTAATGTGTGTGAACAAATTGGGGTTCCACTGATTTTATTGGGCCAAATTATTACCGAGTCAGGATTCTATGTTCTTATATTAAGTCAGACAATTTGCTTTTCTGACTCAGCATTTCAATCAGGATTTTCCTGAGGTTCCACCTTGCTAATGGTGTCCTTATTGCCTTCCACATACTGGGGATGAACTTCTGCAGTGAGGATCCTTTTGAGTCTATATAAATAGTGTCTTTGAACAGTGTGAATCAGTAGTCTGCATTGACAGTGGTAATAATAAAAGGCTCTGTGATGCTTATGTTCTTCTGCAACACATAGATAGTGGCAAGGAGAGAAGGCAGGAGGAGAGCCAAAAAGCTGGACCCCTTCTCCTTCCTTATTCATTGTACAGTATCAGAATGCCTGCCTCGGGCTGATGGAACAAGGTAATGGCATCTTCAGAAAGGAAGGTGATGGTATGATAGAGACAGTGCTTCTTGTCTGAAGCATGCATAATTTTCTATAAGCATTTCCATGCCTAGGTTTCTATAGTGTGTCCCCAAAACATTGGATTAAAATGTCAGTAGGGCAACAGAAGCATCCACAGATATCACGTGAAACAACTGTACATCTTTTGCAGACTCTACCTTATTCCCTATTGCTTGGTAATTTGGGGATTCTGAAATTTAAAAAAAATGGGATCCCTGGGGGGGGGACCATCTTAAACAGATACCAGCACCAGTGCAGTGTGTGCACTTTTTGTTTTTAATATGCAGTAGTATTTTGCTCTTCCTGTTAATTGTTCCTTCTGTTCTTCCCTTTGTATGCATTGTTTCTTATACCAAACACATTTGTCATTTTTATACCCAAAGAGGGTATAGGAACCCTGCCTCTTAAGAGTGAGATAGCAAAATAGTCAAATTGAAAAGAATCACCAATCCATCTTAATATGTCATAAAGTGATATTTGTTCCTTCCACATAAAAACATTTATGATAATTGCTCCAGGTCAGAAATCTTATTATGCATAAGGCAGTTCTAATGTGCAATTCACTTTTCGGTTGCTACTCACAACAAATGCAACCTCTACATGAGTATGTCGAGAAGCCAAACATTGATCTCAGAGCTCTTGTTATAGCTTGTAGATTACATTACAGATGACTTTAATGCTGCTTCCGTACAAGAATTCTGTAGCATGTGCATTAACCTTTGAGAATTACTGTTACTGTAGTAGAAAAGTTAGTTCAATACAAGATGTTCTTCGTTCTTTAGGAATATAAAGAAGGAATGAATATGTGCTGTGTTTTTAATGACACAATTCTGAAATTATTCTCAAGTGCATGAGAAGTCAGCTTACTATGCATCTGTTGATGTTTCTCTTTCTCTAGGTTACAGCAGGACAACCAAATCATCCTTGTGCTCTTCCAGGACAAGAGAGCGCGTGAAGCTGCCTGTTAACATTCTGTTCTCTGAAGAATGAAGAGAAGGGACTGCAGTCATGATGTTATTCTTAAACTAGTCTGCTGATTTAGGCTTCTAGTCGACTGCATTAGCTCAGAAAAGGAGGGCCTGTTCTTGTCACTGGACACTGTTGCCTTTGGAAGCAATGTGTGTTTCTGCCAGCCTTTTGTACAGGAAGCTTTCTTTGTTCCGTCGTCATGGACATCTTGGAATGGGTTGTGCCCTAAATCTCTGCCACAGACTTTTGAGACAATTTTCCCATTATAAATCTGGTGTGCTTACAGCTGCTGATCTGGTCAACTACTGGGAAGATGTGTTTAAGGCAAACGAGATCCCCGAACCACAAGCATCTTCGGAATATATTGTTTCGCATGTCCTGGGTGCAAAAACAGTTAAGTGAGATGTGTGAAATTATGAGTGGCCATGTGAAAAACGAATGAATATCTGGGAATGCTTCTATGCAGGGCACAAGGGACAGGAACCTGTCTCTTCTCTGGCAATCATAAATATTTGCCAACTCTCCTGTTTGACTGCATGGGATTTCTTGTCTTTGCTTCTACCCAAGTTGCTCAATATTAGGATGCTCGAAAAGGGAATTAGGACTCTTCTGTCAACTGCTGGAAAACGTACAAGGTACCATTGTGAGCAGAGGGGCTCTGCAGCTCAATGCCAGTGACAGTGGTGGGGGTGCTGTCTTCTTTACTTGCTTGCTTCCATGCACCCAGAAGTACCTTGCAGGAAACAGGGAAACAGGATGCTTGGGTTTTTGTCCAATAGGGCTCTTTCTACGAGCCCTGTCAGAGCTTGGAAAAGTTACGGTGGCCATGTTGGTTGGGGGAATTCTGGGCACTGTCGTCTAAACACCTTGTTTCCCTTCTCCATCAATGCCTGATGGTACATGAGGATATGAATGTTGATTTTTCTAGAGGCTTAGTTTAAACACCTGCCAATAACTTCTTTTTCAGTTCCAGAACTTGAGTGCCGCCAGCATTTCGACTCCTCTCTCAAGCAAGCAGGTGAAACATGTGGAGCAGCTCTGTGCAAAACGACTACAAAGGTAAGCATTCAAGCTAACCTGTCCTGCTTTTTGGAAAGCTCTCTCTGAAAGGAGACAAATGGGAGGAAATAGGTGGGGAAATGAACTTCCTTGCTTATGCTGGGTGTTCAGTCAAGTAGTTTGAAGCTGCTGTTAGACTTGAAGCTTCTTACGCAAGAACTGGATGAGTACAGTACAGCGGTACCTTTGATAATAAATTCAATTGGTTCCCAGCGGCTATTTGGTATCAGAAAAAAAATTGCTATCTGAAATGTGGTTTCCCATTGAAATGAATGGGAACGATTAATTCGTTCCAGAGGTCTGAAGTGAAAGGCAAAAAAGCTGTCTCTGCCTCCTCTTCCACCTACTCGCCCAGCCCCGATCTCTGCCGGTGTTCCTCCTCCTCCTCGTGCTGCTGGGCAGAAGGGCTCACCAGGCCCTGGTGGCGTCCGAAGCCACGTGCCACCGCCAGAGGCTGAGTCAGCCGCAGTGCCTGCCAAGGTGATCTTGGAGCCAGTCAGAAGGGCTCACCAGGCCCCGGTGGCAGCGGCCCAAAGAGCGTGCATTCCCCTCCTTGCCCGACCCCCACCTCTGCAATTTACAGTTGGCTCCTGCAGTTTAAAAAGCACAGGCAGAGAATTTAATAAAAGCCACAAAGCCTTCCCTCGCCCGCCCGCCCCCCACAACCTGCTCGCCCACTGCCCCTCTTACGTCTCTACTGTCCTGTCACCCTGAACTGCCTTATGAACTTTCAAGAGCGACCCCATTTCAGGCTTCTCCAATTCGCACGTGTTGAGACACAGGTCAGGGAAAGGAGAGAGCGAGAGGGAGGAGAGTGAAAAAGAGGAAGAAAAACCTGTTGTATGCATCACCGGACTGGGGCCAAAAAGGTTCAGAGAACCCCGGTTCGGGTGCCAATGAGGGCATGGGAAAAGTGCACATTACAGTAGGTACAGTAGAAGGTGAAAGAGAGGGAGGGAAGGAAGGAAGGAAGCGCAGCAGAACGGAGCAAAGACAGAAACAGCCCACCCCGTTTGCTCAATCCGTGGCAGCACTTCCCACCCCTCCCACCCAGTAGCTGCTCCGGCGCTCTAAAGGTTGCCCGGGAGAGCCGGAGGAACACAGGGTGGGTGGGCGGCTGGCTGCGAAGGGTGGCCGGTCCTCGCCGCTCTCCAGTTGATTCCCTTCCCTTCTGAGGCGACGGAGGAGATGGGGGGGCAGTTGGATTGGCGGGCTTTCTGGCTGTTCAGAGCCAACTGCTGTGAGACATGCCTGGGGAGCCGGGAGAGGTGGAGGGGGGGAGAGGGAAGGGGGAGTGCTCCTCCTCCACCTTCCCTGCCCATTCCCCCGCTCCCTCTCTTCCCTTCTCTACAGCCCGCTCCACAAGCCAGGAACAAACTCCAAGAGCTGCCCAAATGTGTGAGTGTGTGCCAGGGGAAAAAACACAGGGAGGAGGAGGAGGAGGAGGAGGAGGAGGAGGTGGTGGTATGGAGGAAACCAAAAGCAGCAGCAGGAGGAGGAGCAGCAGCAGCAGCAGTAGCAGGAAGGTGAAGAGTAAAAGGCACGTGTGCGCACCCAGAAAGCTGCTTCCCACAGGCACCTTCCTGGGTTCATTATCGGAGGCAGCCCCATACCCAGAAATCTGCATTCGTTATCAGAGGCATTCAATATCCAAAGTATTACTACTTAAGTTTAAATGTGAAGGTAATTGATTTTGATTTAGCTTAGAAAGCCTGCACCCTCATATAATATTTAATACAGTGGTACCTCTGATAATGAATTTAATTTGTTCTCAGAGGCAATTTGTTATCCGAAAAATTTGTTATCTGAAACGTGGTTTCCCATTGAAATGAATGGGAAACCGATTAATCTGTTCTGGAGGTCCAAAAAAAGGCCAAAAAAGCTGACGGGGCGGGGTTCCAGACCTCTTTATAAAATGCACTTTAAAGGCTTGGAGTGCTGGAACACCCTCCAGAACAAACCCCTGCAGTGCAGTGCAAACATGGACAAGATAAACCAGCAAGACTACCCCAGCCTGTTCCCACCCAAAGTGCAATGGGGAAAAATGCAAACAAACAAACATAAGCAGGAAGAAAAATCCAGCCCATTTTTGCCTGCAGAGCAATGAAAAAAGACTGCAAACACGGAGGAATGAAACCAGCAAGACTACCTCAGCCTCTTCCAGCCAAAAGTACAAAGAAAAGCAGTGCAAAGATTAATAAAAGCTAGCTCCCTATCTTACCAAGTTTGAAAGGTCCAAATCCCTCAGTAAAAACATGTCCAGAATGGCTCCAAAACACCATGAAAAAAATGCTCTCCTTCCACCCCTCCACAAACTATGCATCCTGCAATGCATGCAGGTACACATTCTTTGCAAGGCATTATGAAACATTTGCTATCCGAGGCAGCCCATAGGGAACATTTGCTATCCAAGGCAGCCCTATACCTGGAAATTTCCATTTGTTATCCGAAAAATGTGTTATCCGAGGTATTACTGTATTGAAAAATGCAAGGCAATCTACTAAATCAGTGATGGCGAATCTATGGCACGGGTGCCAAAGGTGGCACTTGGAGTCCTTTCTGTGGGCACCCGACATCACCCCTTCACAGCCACCTGTATACAGGTTAAATTAGTGTATTGGCACTGCATTGGTTAGGGTTAGGGTTAGGGTTAGATTAGCCTCGTGGCGCAGTGGTTATATGCCTGTACTGCAGGTAAAACTGTGCTCACGATCTGGGGTTCAATCCCAGGTAGCTGGCTCATGGTTGACTCAGCCTTCCATCCTTCAGAGGTAGGTAAAATGAGTACCCAGCTTGCTGGGGGTGGGGGGGCAATGCGTAGCTTGCATACTGTAATTAAAAAACTGTAAACCACCCAGAGACTACTTGAAGTGGCATTGGGCAGTATATAAGCAGACCACTGCAAAAAAAAAAAATAGTGGGTTTTTAATTGCAGTTTGGGCACTCAGTCTCTAAAAGGTTCACCATCACTGTACTAAATCTTTGCACTGAAGATAGCTTCTGTGTGGCCTTGGATCCTGCCCAGGACCACACAGGCTTTTTCTTCTCCAGCCAGTCTTAGAATATATTATGATTCTGGTGCAATTGTTTCTTCTTATTTACACTTCTAATTAACAGGGATGCCCTCAGCTAGCAGACAAGAGGAATATCATATGGTCCAGGTGTTGGCTTGTGCCTCCTTATATTTTGTTGAAGGCATCGATTCAACCATGAGATGGACAGGAAGGGAGTGTGTTGTGTAATTCAGGCCAGTAGCTTGTAAGATATAGATGGGCCTTTAAGTAAGTGAAAGGAAAGTATGAAAAAAGGTATTTCTTTGAATGATAACAGCTAGAATCCTTGAGCTAGTATAATCAGCGGGGCTTGAAAACGTAATGTTCACAGATTCCGCTAAGAAAGAATGAACTGCTTGCTTCCAAGAAATAAAATAGATACAGTGGTACCTTGTATAAATGAATTAATTAAAGGAATTAATTCGTTCCAAATGAAATTATGTTAAGCAAATTTCCCTTTATACAAATTCCCATAGGAAAGCATTGAAATGGAGTAATCCCATTTTTATGTTGTACGGATTTTCCCCATGTTAAGCAAATTTCCCCTATCTCCGGAATTTTTTATGTTGTACAGATTTTATGTTATACAAACTGTTTGTTATATAAGGGTCCACTGTAATTACTTATAAAATGTTACTGTATTGGCCACTAAATACCTACTGGCCAGAATCCTGTGGACATAGACCTATTCTGACCTTCTCCAATGTTCCAAGGCTCCCTAGGGATTTCTTATGTCCTGGAAAAGCCTTTGTGAGCCTCACGACAGCTTTTCATATCTGTAAATGGTCACCACAGTTGGAAACCTTTGGAGGCCTTGTGACTGGTGGTTGCAGTCTTTAGGCATTAAGGCAGGCATGTCCAAACTTCGAACCTCCTGATGTTTTGGACGACAACTCCCAGAATTCTAAGCTTAAATTGCCAGTGACAAAGAACTGTGGGAGTTGTCATCCAAAACATCTGGAGGGCCGAAGTTTGGACATGCCTGCATTAAGGGTTGCCCCTCCCCATCTCGGTGCTCCCAAACATTTCCCCAGATAGAAAAGGATCTCTAGGAAGCTTTGGAACAGAGGGAGGGGTGGGGGCTTTTAACTAAAGAGAAGAAGCTCTGGCTGAGGATGTCACTAGCCTTACACATGTGCTTTCTGCAAGAATGAGTGCTAAGGGGTATAGCTTCAAACATCAGTTTGTTGGTTTGAATCTATTTCTTTTTTCCTCTTTGGGGAATAACAACCTAAGGTCTAGCATAAAGAAGAAACCCCCAATTAAGCACTCGTGTTTATAGGTATGCTACTAGTGTTTCTGCTTTGAACAGTTCTTTTGCTGACCAGGGCAACGACTTTCAAATTAAAAGGGATCAACAGAGTTTGCTGGACTGGCGCATCCTTGTTTGTTGTTGCTCAGAAAAAATATTGTAAAAGCAAGAATGTTTGTAGAATGAAAGATGACCTGTCTTTTTCAACCCTATAAGAATCTTCCTGGCATACTTGTTAACAGCCCTTTCATGTCCGTGGATGGTGGAAGGGGGAGGTGTTTTACATCTTCCAATTATATTTGAACTCTGACTCAAAGTGAGATAAGACAACTTGTTCTTTCCTTCCACAGCTTTCTGAGTGAAGATTAAATGCCTGCTTGCAAGGGAATGTACAAATACGGGGGCTTTCCCTTGATCTCCTTATCAGTGTTAATTAGTCCAGGTAAATGTCAGAAAGGCTGTTAATTATAGTAAGCTTGCTTCCCTTGGGAAGTAGAAATTGAATATGAAAATCAGATACCTATATGCACCAGCAATTACCACATGTAAATATCTGAAGTAAGGATCATGTAAGAAAGGGTGTTTGAAATGGGTTCACATCTGAATTCAATTTATAGGGAAAGCAGAAAACAAATATATTAATACTTAAGTGTGGCAAGAAAGGTATCCTTATTTCAAATGCAAATTCAGTAATAATTGCAGTACCTGATCCTGTGCATGTTTGCATCCTGAGTTCCCTTGTATCTTGCTCCCTAGTCATTGCTCTTGGGGTTGAGTTTGTACAATTTGTTAGGACTGTCTGAACGATCCTTCGCACTTAAAAAGCTAGAATATGGGTGAACCTTATGCTTCTCACATAAGCCTCTTTGCGCCTTCCATTGTGCAAGCTGGCAAACAAATTAGTGTGGTTTTACACAATATCCAGGTCAAGACATGAAATCATGATGCCTGCCATCCTGGCTTATGCTTTTCTTAACCAAACATTTCAGATTCAGGCATAACATTGCAGGGTCCTATAGGTAACAGAGGCTGGCTGAGTAGTGAACTGGGTAGCTGGCTGAAGAGCCAGAAGTTGGGATAGAATCATAGAATCATAGAGTTGGAAGAGACCTCAAGGGCCATCTAGTCCAACCCCCTGCCATGCAGGAACCCCATCACAATATTTTCAACAGATGTCCATCCAGCCTCTGCTTAAAAACCTCCAAAGAAGGAGACTCAACCACCCTTTGTGGCAGCATATTCCACTGCTGAACAGCTCTGTCATGAAGTTCCCCCTAATGTTCAAATGGAATCTCTTTTCCTGTAGTTTGAAACCATTGCCCCGAGTCCTAGTCTCTGAAGCCATGGAAAACAAACCTGTTCCCTCTTCAATATGACATCCTTTCAAATATTTAAACATAGCTATCATATCCCCCCTCAGCCTTCTTTTAGATAGGCTAAACATTCCCAGTTCCCTAAGCTGTTCCTCATAAGACATTTCCTCCAGACCCTCAACCATCCTGGTCACCTTCTTCTGCACCCGCTTGAGGTTGTCAACATCCTTTTTAAATTGAGGTGCACAGAACTGGACACAGTACTCCAGGTGGGGTCTGACCAGAGCAGAATAGAGTGGGACTATCACTTCCCTTGATCTAGACACGATGCTCCTGTTGATACAATCAAGAATCGCATTGGCTTTCCTGGCTGCCGCATCACACTGCTGACTCATGTTCAATCTGTGGTCCACCAAGACTCCCAAATCCCTTTCACAGGTACTATTCTCCAGCCAAGTGTCCCCCATCCTATATCTGTGCAATTCATTCTTTTTACCTAGATGTAGCATCCTACATTTCCCTCTGTTGAAATCCATTCCGTTAGCTTTGGCCCAGCATTCTAATCTGTCAAGGTCCTTTTGGATTTTCATCCTATCCTCTAGGGAATTAGCAACCCCTCCCAATTTGGTATCATCTGCAAATTTAATTAGCATACTCTCTATTCCTTCCTCCAAGTCATTAATAAAGATATTGAACAGCACTGGACCCAGAACAGAACCCTGGGGCACCCCACTGTTCACGTCTCTCCAAGCTGAAGAGAGGCCATTTATGATCACCTTTGGGTGCGATCAGTCAACCAATTACAAATCCACCTAACAGTTGCACTATCTATCCCACTTTCTATTAACTTCTTAGAAAGAATACCAGGGGAACCTTATCGAATGCCTTACTAAAGTTCAGATAAGCAATATCAGGAATTCAGGTCTGCCCTGTGCCTCCAGAGAGGAGAGTCAGCCTGGGTGACCATGGGCAAGCTGCACAGTCCCAGGGCACCCTCAGAAGAAGGGAGTGGTAAATGAGTCATCTGTACTCTGAAAAGAGTCACCATATACAGTGGTACCCCAGTTTACAAATGTTTCGGCTAATGTAAATTTCAGATTACAAAAGGAAATCATTGGAAATGGATGCCCTGGTGTAGGATTTTTTTTCCGCAATACAAAGTGTTGCCCCCGTGCATGCTGTGCATAGCGTTTCTGGAAATTCCTAAACCAGGGCATCCATTTCCAATGATTTCCTTTTAGAATCATTGAATCATTGAGTGAATGCAGCCTTTTGGGAGATCAATAGTATGTTCTAAATTTCAGTATAATGCTCTTAAGACCTTATATTTTACAGCAAACTGTGACTGTTAAATGTTACTAGTTAAATTTATATCCCTCCTTACCTCCACTGACCCTTCTTAGAACAACCATGTGAGGCAGGTCACATTGAAAAAGATTGATGGCTTAAAGCAGGGGTGTTCAAACTTTTTGCAAGGAGGGCCAGATATGGTGAGGTGAAAATGTGTGGGAGTCGACCATTGAGCCACATTTAGCCCCTGGGCTGGACTTTGGACAAGTCTCTAGAATATGCAAGGAGGCAGGGAGGATGCTGCAGCAATGGAGCCGGGGGCAGGTAGGCTGGGCAGGTGGCTGCCGGGGATGGACAGAGGCAGGAAGGGAGGGCAAACCGTAAAACTGCAAGCTGATTTCTCCATCCGGTATGGGGAGGAACCAGCTGGCAGGGATGCATGACAGGCTGAGCCGGTGGGGAGAAGAGGCTGCAAACCACTCAAAATTTGAAAACGGGCCGCATTTGGCCCCCGGGCCTGACTTTGGACATGCCTGGCTTAAAGGTTACCCTGTTGCTTTGTGGAAACTCACTCACTCGCTCACTCACTCACTTTATTCTATCCAAAATCAGCCTACAAATTGATTATTCTGTTACATTTATAACCTGCTTTTCCTTCACTGTCAACATTGTAGACAGTGTCAGCATTGGTCTCTCCGGTTATCATCACAACAACCCTCTAAGCTAGAGCATGCTGAAATAACAGAACTGATCCAGCTTCATAACTGAGCAGGGATTTTAACACAATCTGACCGATCACTGCACCACACTGAACTTGGAGCTCCCACGTCCCAGTCCAGCACTCAAGTCATACTAACGCTGTGTTATTTTACATGTTGTTGGACCAATTTCCATGACAAGGTTGCAGATTGCTTTCTTGGGAGACTACTTGAATGTCAACTGCCTAATGGAGTGACACCTGAAATAGGAAGCTCCAGTGGAGGAGTTGGCGAAGTATTCAACATTCTGTCATAGGAAAGTGATGGTATCATCTTGAGAGTTGTTGGTTTAATCATCCTCAGTTCTCACTGAGGAACATGCAGATACTCTCTCTGATAGCACTCCATGTTCTTTTCCCCTCCCAGTTTATCATGTAGGAAAAGTACAGCCAGTGCCATGGCTTGTGTTTCAGAGGGCAATGGTAATTTGAGTGTAACAATCAAAGCATGCAAATAATTAGAACCCTGGCTAGTTACACCACATAAGATGCCTGCTCCAATTTCAGGATGCCAGTGCAGTACGTGCTCGGTGAATGGGATTTCCAGGATTTGACACTGAAGATGGAACCTCCAGTCTTCATTCCTCGACCAGAGACAGAGGCAAGTTGTTGGCTTGGGAAAGCTCGAGTGCTGTGTTGCTCCAAAAATACCCTTAGCCCACCCTCCTGTTTGGGAGGGAAAAACAGTGCCAGTCGGCTGTGGAGAAACTTGTTAACTTCACCAACAAAAACGAAAGAAAAAGCAGAAGACTAGCAAACTTATTTCAATCTGTGCTTTCTTGGGTACCACAAATCAGGGTGAAGTAGAGTAGCATAAAAAAATAAACATCAGAATTGAGGAAAAGACCTTAATCCCATTGTTCCTCTGCAAATCTATGTACAGTGATACCTTGTATAAAGGAATTAATTCGTTCCAAATGAAATTATGTTAAGCAAATTTTCCTTTATACAAATTCCCACAGGAATGCATTGAAAATGGAGTAATCCCATTTTTATGTTGTATGGATTTTCCACATAGGTGATTATGTTAAGCAAATTTCCCCTATCTCCAGAATTTTTTATGTTGTACAGATTTTATGTTATACGAACTGTTTGTTATGCAAGGGTACACTGTACACAGAATCAACCCCCTTACCTCTGGTCAATCTTGTATCCCAAAATGTTTACAGCCATGTAATGAAGAAGGGTTAAGCTATCCCTTCATTCCCATATTCCATTTAATATAGCAGTTTTCTGGGCTGCTTTTACTTTAGTCTCTTATAAAATAGGGATGACAGAATTACATGCAACTGAGCACCCCGTGTAATTTGATCTTCTATGAAAAAACTTGATCTGTGATCAAGAAAATATTTTTGACCTAATTTTTAAGAGGTCAAAGAAAAGACGTGTTACTCAACGAGAAACGGACCCTGAGGGCAAAGCATTGAATGAAGCACCCACTCATCTCCTTTCATGTTTCAATGATACCATGGTTTGTTACATACAATATACAGGGATGGTGCTCCTTTAATCATCTGCTGTTGTTCAAACTAACCTGAGTCAATCTGGTACCCTCCAAGTGAGCTAGAATAAAACATATGTTACTGTTTTAATTGACATACAGTGGTACCCCGACTTAAGAGCAGCTCAACCTAAGAGCAATTTGACTTAAGAGCGGAAAACTGTTGGCATTTTAACTGCTGCCTTACAAATTTTAGATATTGTCTGCTTGACTTTTTTTCATTTTTTTCATTTTTTCACTTATTTTTTTCAATTGTTTAGATAGGTATCCCGACTTAAGAGTAGTTCGACTTAAGAGCATGCATTTGGAACGGATAAAATTCATAAGTCGAGGTACCACTGTATTATTATTGTAATCCAATAACGTCATCCTCGGAAGATGCAAAAATATGAACATGAGTTCTTTCCTGGGTTTGTAAAACATCAGTTTGACATTTCTGTATAGTTTAGGAAAAACTTAAAATGGGGATTCTGGCTTGTGGATTCTCTGAATTAGCAGAAAAATTAGTCGTAGCAGAAAAAGGTTACGTAAAAAGAAGGTGGCTGACTTAGGGAGATTGAACAGCACCAAAGTGAATAAAGATTTGTACAGTATTGGGCTAGAACATAACAGAATTTCTTAAGACTTAAAATCCTACGTTAGGGAAAAGACAATAAGAGAAATGAAGACAGTTTTGTATGAGTATGAATTTATGGAGCAATAGAAAGCAGAGGGACAGGGCATTCATTCATTCATGACAAGATATCTTCACCTTGCATGACACACACTGAATTTCAACTACAGTACTTTGATATAAGAAAGGGACAGGGCAGCAGCACCAGAAAATCAACAATGGGTTTTTTACATAGATAGATTTTTACATAAATAAAAATATTTATTTTATAATTTTGCTAAAAGGCTGAGTAATGTATTGTACTTTAACAATTTTACTATTTAGCCTTGTATGCTAAAAGGCTGAATAATGTATTTTACTTTAACAATTTTACTATTTAGAAAAGTATTCTCTGTCTCTTGATTTTAAATCTGCCTTTTTAGATTATTAGGCTTTTGTATTTTTAAGATGTACATGTATTTGAACAACTTCCATTTTTCTTTTTTACTCTTAAAATAGTCTTTACTCTTAAAAGAGATGCTCCTTTATTTTTTATCCAAGTATGATTTAGTTCGTTCTGCAACTTTAGTTCACTTTTCATATATTTAAGCATTTATAACTACAGCTTTGCTTAAAGATGTAAGAGCTATTTTTAAAGTGTCCTACCTGTGAGTTCTCAAAAAGTTACATGTTTACAGTAACTCCTTGGTTTTTCAACATTAAAGCCAGGTAGAGAAATAAAGTTGCTAGGTAGACAAGCTGGAATTACTGCACCATTGAAAAGATTTGTGCTTTGCTACTCAAATGAACTAGAATATGATTGTCTGAAGTGGTTTGAATTCATTGTGGAATTAATCCTTTATTCAGATTAATGGCAGCCGTGACAAACAAAAGTTTTTTTTGGGGGGGGTTCTTTATACATTCCTAAATCCGGAGTTCTCTTAGCGTAATGATCAGGCATTAGAATCTCTAACTTGATGCAGCTGTCAAACAGGGATGTATTTCTCTCCCTATCTTGTGAACATCTACACAGAATGTATCATACAAAAATCTGAATTATATTCAAGTGAGGCAGCAATGAAAAGAGACATCAATAATTTAAGATATGTGTATGACACCATATTCCTGACAAAAAGCAGCAGTGACTTAAAGCAACTTGTGATGAAAGTGAAAAATTTTCTGATGAAAGTGAAATAAAAGATTGTAAAATATTTTAAATGCAGGATCACGGTTGAACATTAAGAAGAGAAAAATCATGACTACAGAAGAATCTTTATGTCTTTGACGTGAACAGTGACAAAATTTATATTGTGAAAGATCGTGTGTACGTTGGTTCAACCATCAATCCCATTAGAAATGGCAGCTCAGAAATAAGAAGAAAGCTGAGACCTGGAAGGGTCTCCGCAAAGGAAGTAGAAAAGATTATCACGTGTAGTGACATGCAACTGGACATCAAGGGAAAGGTCATCCACACTGTTGTATTTCTCATTACTGTGTACGCATAAGAAAGTTGGACAGGGAAGGAAACTGATAGGGAGGGAAATGACTGCTTGGAAATTTGGTATTGAAAAATAGTTTTGCTGATACCATAAACTTCCTTAGTGATCCAAGAGGATGGGCTTGTTGGAAGAGCGAGAGACATCCCTTCAGAGAGCAATGTCCCAAGTCATTTAGGACATTGTTAGCCTGTACCAGCACTGTGAATTTGGCCTGGATCCAATGCATGGTGTCGCATTGTTGCTAACAGCTTGGCCAAGTCACTGGAAGATGCAACTTCCAGATTGTCTTCAGGGGCACCTTTGCATAACATGTGCTAGGGTGGGGCAAACAAAAGAACAGCAGAGTAGGTATTGCTATGGCAAAGTTATCTCGATCTAGTGATATTCAGCATGCTAGCTAAACTAGGCCAATGTATTGGGTGGCTTCTAATGACAAAACTGGATCAAGGAGTTAAGCACCACTTATTTCAAGAGAAGCTCAATCGCATCTTGATCTTTATCGTAGGGCTTGGCTAGATAGCTCATTTGGATGAATCCAGTTAAACAGAGTTACTTCAGGGTGGGTCAAAGTCTGGTATGCCATTTGATGTGATTTTTTCTATCTCCCTGTCTCTTAAGAAAACAAAACATTTTTTTTTTAAAAAAAAAACCCTATTTACCTCCTCCTGGCTTCTTATTCTAGTTCTGGGATGAAGCTTGCCGCTGCCACCCTCATCCCCACCGCCCCCCCCAAAAAAAAAATACAGTGCATCACCACTGCCCTATTATGCTTTTAAAAAAATACTGCAATGGAGGAACAGAGGAAGTTTTAATTCACCATTATCATGAACTGGCTAAGCTGTCTTCTTAAGCCACTTAACAATATTGGGAAAGTGGAAGGGAAATTTGAAGCAGCAAACTCTGCTTTGGTTCAATTCAAGTGATTAGGAGTTTGTAAACAGATCAAAATAAGAGTGATCTGACATGCACATAAAAAGGAGAAGCTCCTGGTAGCCAGAAAGGTGAGGGTAGGAACACTTGGAGGATGAGCTGGTCCATGCTGACACGCGCGTCATCTCGGAACCACTAAAAGGAGAAAACCAGACCATCCCCAGTCTCAGGCTATCCACCCTTCCATTCTCTAACTTGTTGGGGTTCAATCTGAAATTGTTGGCCCTCATCCAAGCTAGTATACCCAATTAAAAAACTGATCCAGCACTTACATAGCCTCACCTGACCTTGATAACAGGTAGAAATCAGTGTTCTGTTGACATATCACCTCAAATTTCTTCATGATGTTGTCTAGTGATTTCATATAAATTGTAAAAAAGAGATGTTAATCAGTGGATTGCCAAATCCACTACCAGATGGAGCTTGCAGGATGACACCCCAACACACGTATGCTGACTATCTGCTCCCCCTGCTTACTGTCCTCAAACAACTTCAGCGCCATCCACTCCAGCTTGATAAACAAAAAGCTACTGTGTGTAATGTAAGCAGTGATAGTAAACACAAGATAGTATTGCTATCCCTGCCCACATGCTTGCTTAATTGATACCTGCCTATACCAGCTTGTAGCACTCTTTGCACCAGGTTTGAGGCATAGAATAATCAAGTACATCAAGTACAACACTTCTTGCATGATGCTGAAATTCCTTGTGGCAAGAATGTGACTGGGTACAACAGTGGGACAAGTGACCTTGGGAAGTGATGAACTCTCCAACTCGGGTAGTATTTGAGTGAAAATTAGACAACCATATGTCAGAAATACTTTGATTTGGATTCCTGGATTGAACAGGGAGTTGGCCCCAATGGCTTGATAGGCCCTTTCCTACTCCATTATTTTTTTATATATACAGTACAATTTTTTTAAAAAATTACAGGATTGCCTTTTGCTTCATCCTTCTGTAAATCTTAACTACTGCTCTGATATCCTGTCTTCACTTAAAACAATTAAATGTACCTCTTGAGTCATTTGTGGGCATCTTCCATTTTTATCATTTGGCCGCACCGTCTTTAAGGGACTTGTTCATCTGTAATTTGCGTTCAGTCCTTTGAGATATAGGACCTGGCCCTCAGAAGTGTTTTGAGCTGGATTATGTGGAAGGGATATAAGTCTTCTTTCCTTTGGATAATATACTCATCTACCTTCCAGGAATATTAATCATGAAAGAGATAGTACAGGTGGCGTACTGTGTAGATGCTTGGGATTTCATTTAAGATTTCAACACTTAGTTATTCTTCATTATTTCTGATTAAGTTTGTTAATGGTCTTAGTTGGAGTGAACAAGTTCTGAGAGTTCATGGACCATTTTTGACCCTTCCTTGAATCATGGCACTGGTTGTGATATGAGTTCCAGTTAATTTTCTTTTTTCTTGTTAGGGCTTGGGAGTTGGAATGCTCTGGGGTTAACCCTAAGGGGTTCAGTTGCATTTGGCCTTCCCCCAATACATTGGAAAGACCTAGATATACAAGGATGATTCATTCACACGTACATTAGCTGAATGGACCAAAAATCAGCTGGCCACAATAATACCTACATGCAACCTTGGGAAATTGATACTTGAGCAAGCAGCCCTCGGCAAGATAAAGCGGTATGAATGGGGCTTCCCGGAATCATCAGCATTGTAATGTATAATCTTGTTACACAAGCTGACACAGTTCATGGGCTGTGAGGTCACTGTACTGAATTGCAAAACGCTTTGTAGGTGTTTTCCAGGGAATTTCAGCTTAAATGCAGATGATGAAAGAAAGTAGCTTCAGAAAGCTTGTTTGGTTTTCATTCTTTCACCAAAACTGCATCCTATTTCTACTGTCTTTTGGGCTGAATTGTCTCTTCAAGACGGTTTTTGCTTGTGAGTGCTTAGCAAAGCAAATGTTTGCACAGTACTTGGAACAGCACTAAGAACCGTTGGAGAGTAGAATAACCTGCTTAAAAACCAATCTGCTCCGCACCACCACCTCAAATATTATCACTACTGCACACTTAAGTTTGAGACCTAAAAGCCTCCCTGTGTCTAGATACCACACTAATACAGTAGCATCCCCATATCCGCTGATTCGCCATCCGCCTGGGCTTTTGCCCCCAGTATCTCAACATTCCTGCTGGGCAGCGCGAAGGGTGGTGCTGGTGGCGAGGGGGAAGCGGTGGCATTGGTAGCAAGGGTGAAAGGGGGGGTGCCACGTGGTGGCCAGCCGGCCGGCCCTTCTTGCCACCGAGGCTGTCTCACCCAGGAAGGAGACACTGGGCGGGCAGGTGGAGGAGCTGGGCCACCCCCTCCCCTGGCTGGCCGTGAGGGGCCTCCAAGCCGTCCATCCAGATTGTCCCACCCGCTGCGCTCCTTGCCTGCTTGCCTGGCTGACTGGCCATTCGTGCTGTGCTTCGCTACCAGGGGCGCCTCTCCCAGCATTTCAAACCAAGGAGGCAAACTGAGGAAGCAACAGCTATTCCAGATGCAGGGGTCCCACCACAAAGCAGTGCCCATTCCCCCCTCCCCCCGAAGAGGACCTTGCAGTTTTGCTGCTTCTGCCCTCAGGCTGTTGGCCTGGGGAAGGAGTTGGCAGCACCAGTGCCACGCAGCAAAAGTTGCTGCCGCTTGTGGTCTGGGTTTAGTCCCTTTGCAAAAGGGCCTCTGCAGCCCTCTTGCTCTCGGGGAACAGCCCCCTGATTCTAATTATGGGGTCCCCATGGTGTGGATGTGGACTTCTAGGCAACTTTTGTGAGTTTTGGCATTTTGTGTGTACAGTATGTTGTCTATGGGACCCAAAGAACAAATCATCTGAATTTCCATTATTTCTTATGGAGAAATTTACTTTGAAATAAGAGTGTTTTGGTTTACAAGCATGTTTCTGGAACGAGTTATGCCCGTAAACCAAGGTATTGCTGTAATTTGGGATAACCCAGGCCTCCCTCCAGAATTTGTAGTACTATCTGTGTTATTCCATTTTTAAGTTTCCTTCTCTCTCTGAAAGGCTTTTTTTGTTTATTGATCGTAGCTTTAATATCGCCTTTTAAAAAGATGCCTCTTCACAATCATTGTTCTTAGCTTTGAATATTGTCTTGAATGTTTCTTGATAGATGTTGTACACACATTGTCTCCAACTTTGTACAGTACAGTACATTGTTCTTCAATAAGCCGTCTTGGTTTTCTCCCTTCCAAGGAGAAAGGTGAGGTTAAAATATTTTAAATAAAATAAATGCAATGGAACTGTGTATAAAGAAATTAATTTGTTCCAAATGAAATTCTGTTAAGCAAATTTTCCTTTATACAAATTTCCCATAGGAATGCATTGAAAACAGAGTAATCCCTAATAACAACCATTTTTATGTTGTACGGATTTGCCCCATAGGCGATTCTGTTACACAAACTTCCCCACAATTTTTTTACGTTGTACAGATTTTATGTTATACAAACCGTTTGTTATACGAGGCTCCACTGTAATAAATAAAGCCAGCAACAAAGGCTGTAAATTAGATTTCAGCAACTTGGAGGAGCTAACCTCAGACCTAGGGGCATTGCCCAATTTTAATAGAACTGTTAATTGTTCAGGTTTATCTCTGTTTTTGCCCATTAATGTGTAACATCAGGAGTATTTGTGGGGATGTTAGTGTCAAATTGTCTGCAGTACACATTGAAGGGCATCAAGTGCATGGCCCAGGTATGAAGTTGCCTCTTCTCCACACTTTTGAATAACAGTGTGTCAGTGGGGTTGAGGGTGACCATTTTATGAGGGTTTTTTTTTAATCTGGCCAATCTTCCTCCAGTTTTGATCATTACAATTCTGACATTACAGTATATGTAAACTATCCACAGAATCTGTCATAACACAGATGGTGGTTAATGAAACTTGGTGGATGATCTCATGGCAGGGGGGATAAGGCATTTGTGTTACATGTTTTTCTAGGAAATCGGTCTAACTGGGAGACTTTAGTGGGTTTTATAGTCTAGTAATTGTTCCTTAGATTGCAGCTGTGTACGCTCCTTGTGCAAAATTGAAAAACAAAGGTTGGTGTCCCCCTTATTAGACCACTCATGTATTTCAAAGAGCTAGGTGCTTTTGAGCCCTGCCGGATACTTCCTTCAGCTTAGCACTGCACCACTTGCAGGAGTAGAAAAATCCAAATTGAGGCCTAGGAATTTATAGTAAAATTTAAATCCCAAGATGGGGACTGCAAACTGCTACAACCAGCCTGAGATTTTACCATTAATATCTGGGTATGCGGAATGTATTGCCTTTCTCCACATCCTTCTTGTTTGTGGGTGTGCATCCCGTCTTGTTCACTTGAACATAAACAAGCAGTCATAACAGTCTGGACTTTATTGGAACCTTCCTGGGAAGCCAGCTGGTTGTGAGATGGCGGGGGGGCGGGGGAGGGGGATCTGGTTGTGAAAGAATGGCATGGTACAAACAGTGCCTAGGTTTCTAAGAACAGCCTTGAACAGTTCCCTCTACTGGTAATCTCAGTGTCCCTGGGTGTACCTGACTGAAGCCGAATCAAGGCCACAAAGAAAACAAAGGGAGAGAGAGCGCAGCATGCTCAGAAGGTCCCCGAGATTGTCAGAAGTCCAAAAAGGATTTATGGCGGAGAGGCCTGGAGGGGAGCCTTTGCACGCCCATCCCTCCTGCTGCTAAAATTGCCAGCCAGGGCTGCCCATGCACCACCACCAACACCACCAGGTATGTCAGTCAAAAAGGAAGAATAGAAAAGCAAGGGTAGATGCACCTGGGCTGCTTGTGCTCTTTCTAGCCCATAGTTTCCTGGGAGAGCGAAGTCACTGGCTATCATCATACCTGTTTGATGGGTCAGGTTATTCTGCAATGGGGTGCTGTAGGGCTCCTTTGTCTTGTGCTACTTTTTGTCTTTTTCACCACTTTTGTTAATGTGTACTCTTTCCTGAAACCATTTTGTATGGAAGAAAACACACATGGGATATGATGGCTAAGACATTCGAATGTAGGTCCTCCTGAGCTGGTTGACGTTTAGCAGGTTGTTTCTAGGAATCTCCCAGCCTCCCATGTCTGTCTTGTTGGTTGTGTATTTTAGTGACAGGTACTTTTGGTCACTAGAGGGCAGTCGTGTGTTAGGTTAGGAGATCGCTTAGTTGTTTTGATTTTCAGGAATTACGGCTTTTCTGTTCCTGCGTTGCTTTCTCTTTCTTTCCGTTATTGACATTTCCCTTCTTAGAGAAATTGAAGCAAGTTTGGTCGACGTTCATGTTAATTTCTCAAAACTCTCCAATGGGTTTCCTAAGAAGGGATCGTTCCTGATTTTGTTCCATTGATTCAGAGAATGGTGTGGGACGGGTGGGCGGATATGTACAGCCTCAGTAGCCTTTCTAGGTATGTGTGTCGTAACAAGAAGGCTGTAGCTGTGCCGTAGCAACAACCAAAACATTTATTTTCCAAAGATATGTTGAATACTAGGCATATCTATGCACTTCGGACAAAGCAGGAATCCAAAATTGAACAACTCTGCTTTGGTGTGATTTGTTTGCTTGGTTGGTTGTTTGTTTTGACTTATCTACTACCTCATAGTGCTAGAGAACTGCTAGAGAACTCAGTGGTTGAGGTCCCTGGCTCTGAAGCCAGAAGCTGGGAGTTTGGATCTTCACTGTGCTTCCATGACAGGGGCTGGGTAGTGGGCGGCATAGAACATAAATAAATAAATAAATAAATAAATAAATAAATAAATAAATAAATAAATAAATAAATAAATAAATAAATAAACAGGGTCCCTTCCAGCTCTGCAATTCTAAGATTATTATAGAACACTCTCTAGTTTACAGTGTAATTATTCAAGGAACACTTTGGACTTCTTCTGAGACAAGGAAGGGATTTCCCCTAGACACTTGAAATAAAAGAATTGGACCTGGAGCTTCGGCCCACCTTAGGAATTCTAAGAACAGAGATTTTGTCCATTTCCCACTGCTGGGGGGGGGCAGTCATGTTTCTTCTCTAAACCTCTGTCTTAAAGGAATCTGGGTGTCAGGAGGTACCAAATAGAAGGGAATGTACTAGATATGGAGGTGAAGACCTTCTGTATGCAGACAGTATGTTACACTGAACAATGTACCCTTTCAGTGGTCCATTCCACATACATGTCTCTGCAGTGTTCTCCAAGTGGCCTGGAGATATAAATGCTTCCCAGCAGAGGTGTTTGACATGTATTTCTCCTTTATGGACCTCGGTGTGCAACAGGTTTTAATTTATTTTGTCTTTTTTTTAAGTCTGTGACATCTCTGTACCAATCTGCCCAATGCCATTTAACACCTTGGAATTCTTTATTCCCCTAAGTTAACTTCCATGGCTAAACTATTTTACATCTAGGGCAAAGGGGCAGTGAGGTGACATCTGCATATTACTGTTCTCATCCATTCCTTGGTATCACAAGTTCTCTCTGTGTTGTAGCTGCCCAGTGTTGAGATGCCTTTTGAGCTACAGGACTTATCCTGTAACGATAGTATGACTATTTGGACACATCTTGTGCTTAGCAAGAGTTGTACATCTTAACATCCCATAACTGGCATAGAATTTAGCATTGAGTCTGGCTCCCCCCCCCCCCCACACACACACACTTTTCTCAGGGTCAGCAGCATTTTCTACAAGAGAAATAGGTGCTTTCATTTTTTGTGGTGTGACCTCTCTGCTCCCATAACCAGAAGAAAGGAAGACAGTGAAAAATGATTCTGCTACTCCTGAAAGGCACTGAGGGTGGGGGTGGTTCTGCCCCACATCAAAATCCTTAATGTCAGGTGGAATGACAGAAGTGGAAACAGAAGTGGGGCAAAGTTTACCCTATGTTTGCCCCCTCATCGCCAGAGAAAGAGGACATGATGAAATACAGTCTCTGTATTGCGTGTTATGTATTTATTTGGGTAGTCTACTTTCCTGCAGGAAAAAAAGAGGACAATTGAGGTGGTAAGCAGCAATAACATTCAGATAAAATGAAGCCACTCACACATAGGCAGCAGTGAAAAAGAAATAACAGTAACCAACCACTTAACCTCAGCTGCACCCCAAGTTAGAGGAAGAAGTCCTGTCTGAAGAAAAACACATTTGCTTTCCAGTGGCAGCAGGGAAAGAAGGAGGTAGGTGGTCTGGCTTCCCTTGGCCTGGTGTTCCACAGCAGCCCTTTCCCCTGTCCCTACAAATGTGCCTTGCCGGCTTCAGAGGCCAAGAAAGGGCCCTGTTCCAAAGATATAAAGCATTGTAGTTGTGCAGGCGGCTGACTGAAGTTGTCTCAAGCTTAATAGGTCACCAAGAGTACTTTGAGTGATACGTGAAGAGAGACCAGTAAGCCAACCAAGCTGTCACATCCTCTCCATGGCTGGTCCCACGTTGCCATCTTGGTGGCAGCCTTCTGGACCAGCTGATGCGGTTGGACATTTTTCATTGGCAGCCCCTTGTGAAAGGGGGTGTTACAATAATTGAGAATGGGTGTAATGAAAGCACATGTCCCAGTGGCCAGTTTAGAACATATCCAGTAACTTGGACAGTTTATGTACCGGTCTTGGCTACACAAATGCTGTCACCAAAACCCAAGCATTCAGGTTCAGGGACGTATCCTGGCTTTATTCACCCAGCCTGTGAACCTGAGTATTCAAGAAGGACCCCATCCAGCAGAGGCTGAATCCTTGTTCTCTGACCTGACATGGACTAACCTGGACCTCCATTTTCTTTGCCTGGATTAAACTTCAGTTTCTCCTCATTCAGGCCATCGCTGCCCTCAGATACTGATTCAGAACCAGATCAGTCCCTCGGACTGACAGCCAAAGGGACAGAGATGCTTGAATGTCAGGGATACGAGAGGGTTTCTTTGGCGTTTTGTAAAGCAGATCAGAAGGATTTTCTTTCTTTTTATTAAAAACATGTTGTCACACGGAGCTGAGCTTTGTCAGTAAATTGGTTAGGGAAAATAACTTTTTGATGCTTGGATTCATGCGTTGCTCACAGATGCCTTGTGAACAGTCCACAGTGCTTTGGTAAACAGTTTCAGATTTAGCTCAGTCTCTGTGAAGCCTTTTCTACTCAGAAAACCTTCTGGAGAAATATTACTTTTAGATTAATCGTAGTGTATCACTTGTTGCAGAAGGGTGGGCGGGTGGAAATCTCCTAGAATCTGCACTCTAGGAAAATGTTCTCCAGGAAGACAACTTGTTGATTCCAAGAATCTCTGCATTTGCTTTTCCTTCCTTTGAAATACTGGTACAATACCGTTCAGCTAAAAGGGACTGGAAAGTAATCAGGTCAAAAGCAGCTACTGAGAAGAGAAAAGAACAGCAGTAACATTTTGAATGCAAAGCAGTAAAACAGTAGGAACTGCACCAGCTGGCCAAAAAAAGGGGGGGGTAAAAGCACTAATTGATTTTATTAAAGCAGTAACAATTATTTTAATAAGGTCACTGTATAAAAATAGAATATGCACATGTTCCCCTGTGGGCTCATCAAGAAGGGAGAAGAAAGGGGGGGAATGTTGCATTCTCTGGAAGAAAAAGTAAAAGAATTGAGAAAAGTTAAAAATTGAATCTAATCCCTTTAGGAGTGAGGAAATGGTACAAACACCAATAGGTTGACATAATTGCATAATCATAGAAGAGAGAAGTTGGAAGGGGCCTACAAGGCCATCAAGCCCAACCCCCCACTTGATGCAGGAATACAAATCAAAGGATATTTGGCAGGTGGTTGTCCAGATTTCTCTTGAATGCCTCCAGTGTTGGAGCACTCACCAGCTCTTCAGATAACTGGTTCCATTGCCCTGTTGCTCTAACAGTTAAGAAGTTTTTCCTGATATTCAGCCAAAATCTAGGTTCTCTTAACTTGAGGCCATTGTTGTGCATCCGGTACTCTGGGACGATCAAGAACAAATCCTTCCTCTCTTCTGTATGACTGCCCTTCGGATATTTGAAAAGTGCTATCATGTCATAAGAACATAAGAAGAGCCATGCTGGATCAGGCCAAAGGCCCATCTAGTCCAGCTTCCTGTATCTCACAGTGGCCCCACCAAATGTGTCCGGGAGCGCACGAGACTAGATATCTGCCTCCTGATACCACTCCTTTGCTTGTGGTCCTTGAAGTACCCTGGTTTTAAGCCTGAAAATTACACATCTCCATCCTGGTTTGTAACTTGTGATGGACTTTTCCTCCAGGAATCTGTCCAATCCCCTTTTGAAGGCATCCAGGCTGGATGCCATCACCACATCCTGTGGCAGGGAGTTTCACAGATTAGCAACACGCTGGATAAAGAAAAATTCTTTTGTCTGTTCTCACTCTCCCAACCCTCAATTTGAATGGATGTCCCCTAGTTTGGAGAGATCCTTCTGGAGCTCTTCGCAATCTTTTCTGGGTTTTACTTCATGGAAAAGTTTCATGTCATTGGCAAACTTGGCCACCTCACTGCTTATCCCTGTCTCCAGGTCATTTTTGAAGAGATTGTCACCTCTCAGTCTTCTTTTCTTGAGGCTAAATATCAGTTTTTTCAGTCTTTCCTCCTAAAGCTTGGTTTCCAGACCCCTAATCATCTTTGTTACCGTTCTCTGAACTTGGTCCAAATTGTTAACTTCCTTCTTGTTGTCTAGAACTGGACGCAGTATTCAAGGTGAGGCTTAACCAGTGCTGAATAGGGCATTTAGTGCAGATTTTGAAAGGGTTGTAATAATTTCTGCTAATGATATAAAAAGGCTAAAGGGGACTGGTAAACCTTTGAGGGATTCACACATCTAAAAGTGTTTTGTGAGGAGAGCCACTTGGCTCTGAAACTCACTAGATGATCTTGGGCCAGCCTGATCCACCTCACACAGTTCCATCTTAGATCAAGTGGAGAGAAAGAGAGTTAAGTGAACATAAGAAGAGCCATGCTGGATCAGGCCAAAGGCCCATCTAGTCCAGCTTCCTGTATCTCACAGTGGCCCCACCAGATGCGTTTCGGAGTGGATGAAACTAGATATCTGTCTCCTGATACCATTCCCCTGCATCTGGTCCTTGAGGTACCATGGTTTTAAGCTTGGAGATGATACATCTCCCTCATGGTTTGTAACCTGTGATGGACTTTTCCTCCAGGAATCTGTCCAATCCCCTTTTGAAGGCATCCAGGCCAGATGCCATCACCACATCCTATGGCAGGGAGTTCCACAAACTAACAATGCGCTGGGTGAAAAAAATATTTTCTGTTGTCTGTTCTTACTCTCCCAGCCCTCAATTTGAGGGGATGTCCCCTAGTTCTGGCATTTTGTGAGAGGGAGAAGAGTGTCCCTCTATCCACTTTACTCATGCCCTGCATAATTTTGTACGTTTCAATCATATCCTCCCTCAGGCGCCTTTTTTCCAGACTAAAGAGCCCCAAATGTTTTAGCCTTTCCTCATAAGGGAAGTGCTCCAGCCCAGTAATCATTTTAGTCGCTCCCTTCTGCACCTTTTCCAGTTTCACTATGTCTTTTTTGATATGCCCTCTTAGTGTGCTACCTTGAGCTCACTGAAAGGAAAGAAGGTTGTTAATGCACTGAACACATGAATAAAATGGAGAACACTGAGTTTTCTTGGACAGCGAAACAAATAAAAAAGTGTCTGCTCTGAAGCTGCTGAAATTCCAGCTAAACCCTACAATTGTAGTTCTTTCAAAGACTAACATGTTTGTGTGAATTCACTGGTCTTCACAATCTGGACTCCACTGTATGAGATCTGTGTTTCAGCTACTGGAAGATTCTCCATTGGCATTTGGAGATGGGTGCCATTTGTGTGCTA
Source organism: Phrynocephalus versicolor (assembly GCA_023846285.1). Classification (NCBI taxonomy): domain Eukaryota; kingdom Metazoa; phylum Chordata; class Lepidosauria; order Squamata; family Agamidae; genus Phrynocephalus; species Phrynocephalus versicolor. The sequence goes on along the minus strand of JAHTLZ010000015.1, from coordinate 47,005,328 downwards.
AGTATGATACCCAGCTGTGTTTCCTCTCTGTCCTTGGAGTATGACAGGTCTTTGCAGATGCTACTTCACTCTCTGGCCAGACCACCCTAATGGACACAGCTAATCTGAATCAGATTCAGATTAGCTGTCCGCATGTAAGGGAACTGTGTCTTCTATGTTAGGGAACTGGGTAACCAGTCTACCTACAATGGGTTATGTTTTACCTGAATGGTCAGAAATGTATCCTGTGATTTGTCCTAAATTTGTTTGTGTTATGAAGTCTTTAGCTGGAATTCTCTTGACTAGGTTGAGTTGGCCTTCTTGCTGTGACCATTCTTGGGGAGACATATCCCACACGTAGTTGTTTATGCTTTTGTTAGTCCCTCTCCAGATTGTTGCAGTGTCCCCTACCAAAAGCTGCCGTTGAAAGCAACATGGAAGTTGGGGCTAGCAAGAATGTGTCAACTATAACAGTAGTCATCAAGATCATGTTGAAGCATCTTTCCTGAACGCCCATCCACCCAACCCAGAAGATCCTCCCAATCGAGGTTCCTCTGGGTGGTCACCCCAAGGGAGGCCCATAAATCTTTTACAAGAGGGAGGCCCTTCTTCATGGTGGATCCATCCTACAGAACCAGCTTCTGGAAGAGCTCCCATCTAGTCCCTACCCTCTTGATATTTAGGAGGTTATTTTGTTTTCAAATTTGGACCCAGCATTTTATCCAAGCATTTAAATCCTATTCACCATAATTTGGTTCTGTTCCTTTCCCATTGCTGATTGCATAGTGGCATGTGAGTTGTTGTTTTATGGCTTTACATTGATTTTGTCTTGCCTGGAAATCCGTCGATAGATAAAAGGCACATTCATCCTGTGAACTGTGCTTGGAGGGTAGGGGCTAGAATCGGGTGGTGGGAGCAAGGTATGGGGAGGAAGGATAAAACATGGGGCTGGGCATTTTCAGGTTTAGACATTCATAGGAAAAGGCAAAATGCAGTTACTCTCCGTTGCTTTAGCTCAGGCATGTCCAAACTTCGGCCCTCCAGATGTTTTAGACAACAACTCCCACAGTCCTTTGCAATTTGGAAATATAGGCTTAGAATACTGGGAGTTGTGGTCCAAAACATCAGGAGGGCTGAAGTTTGGACATGCCTGCTTTAGCTGCTTGACTGAACTAATGTGGGAACTCATAAGAGAGCAATGAGTTACGTTTCGTCAACATGGTTTATTTTTAGAAACGAGTTTGTCATGGAAGCAGAGAGTTGGGCAGAGAGGCTACACAAATAGCATACTCAACTCTGTTGCTATTTCTCCTCAGAACCAAAACGTATGTAATTCTGATTAGCACGGATGTTCAGGGTTGAAGGCTTGGCCATACTGTTCAATTTATACACAGTCTTCTTCTTTCATCTGATACCTTACCAATCACGCTAGGTCACTGTGAAGCCCCTCGTAAACTAGGAGAGGACGCAGATTGTATCACCATTAAGGTACTGGTTTCACGTAGGCATCCATGCATCCTTCTGTTTCCTTCTCTGTTGCTTTAGGCTTGGCATTCTGTTCTTCTTTTTCTATTTGCCGTTGTTCTTTTATCAGTGAAATAAAATACTGTTTTGAAGAGTTAGTAGAATTGGTATGCTTCCTTTCCTTCAATGGACTCTAGACCACAGATATAGGCCTCCTTTTCCCCATTTTACAGAAGGGCGGTTGAGGCAGGTCAGGCTGAAGGACAATGACAGGTTGAGGCCATGCACTAAGCTTCAAGACACAGTAAGGATGCAAACCTGGATTTCTCAAGTCCAGCATTCTAACCACTCTGCCACACTCCCTTATAATCATTCCCTATATTCTCCTAGCCCTAAGGCTGCTGTACTCCTTTGCTGTTGCTTAAAAATGGGTGGAAAAGTGGCCAATCCCTGACTAGATGTATTCTACTCATACATAGCAGATAAAGTTTAAGAAAAGCACCTACTGATAACCAGTGGCAGCTTTTAAAAACTGTTGTGGAGAAACAGGCCTACGGAGAAGAAGGGTTACTAACGCTTCCCACGTCTTGTTGTGACCCTGTGGGGGAGTAGAAGGGCCAGTGGCACCAATGAATGCTTGTTAACAATGGTAATATCTGTTCAGGAAAGAGGGAGAGAGAAGAGGAAAGAGAAAATGAGCTAGACGGTAGAGGAGGAAGGGATCTCTGCCTGCCTGTGACTTATTCAATTAAAAAGTTGTTGTTGTTGTTGTTGTTGTTGTTGTTGTTGCCTGCCTGTGGAAGGACAGCAATGATGGGACCAGCCTAGTTTTCCATCTTTACTGCCCTTCCATAAGCAGGCGAGTCAAGCTTCTCACTGGCTGCCCGATTGGGTCTTTAAATGGATCGTTCTACTACCTTACTGCTTTAGGTAGGTTTCCAGTGTTGCTTCTGTTTCCTGTTTTTTAATAGGATATTTGTTTGGTCCTTTCTTTGGTATTTGTATATACTTGGTTGTTAGTTTTAAATGCTGTCTTTTAAGGCCTTTAAGGCCTGTGGGCTAAAAACAAGTGAGTACCCAAGAGTCCTCCCTGTTGTGCTTCTCTGGCCCCCGCACATAGCCTGGTACAGTACCAGAGCGAGGCTGCTGGAAACGCTGGTTGTGGGGGCGGCAAGGGAGAGCGACTGCGTGTGGAAGGCATTTACTGCACAGCCAGTTCTAGGAAAGAGGCACTGAACTCCCCATGTTCCTTTTGTTGCCTGCGCCAGTGACTCAGAATGGCGGGATGTCTCGCAGGTGGGTTTTGATCACACAGGAATGACGAGTGAGACCTTCTGTTAAGCAGGATTTGTATGCTAATAGTCTTGTAGGTTGAACACCTCTCCACCAATCCGTTGACTCATCCGTCCTGGACTGTGGGTATCTCTGAAAGTAGGTCACCAGTGTGCCACATGGAAGAAGCAATAGAAAACGTGAAGAAAAGGAGGCAACGCTGTATTGATTTCTCAGGCATGTCGTATCCTAAAGAATCTGACCCTTTCCAACAGGAATTAGATGGTGTCCAGACCCCGGGGGTGGGGGGTGGGGTCCTTGATTCTATGTTGCTCTTTTATACATGCTCTGATACTAAGCATATAGTATTTTCTACCCACGATTCCCCTCTTCATCTGGGATTGCAAGCCCAGGGTTGTTGTCCTTTAAGAGTCTTAATAACGCCAAATTTCTGAAACTCTCGTATTCCCCAATAGAACTGATGCAGCGTGACAGAAGAAAACAAGGGGGGGGGGGTTGCGAAGGAACCTTAAAGGAGAGTTGTGAGGTAGCAAATTTATGGGACCATGCTGTGGCCCAGTTGAGCTTGCTGTAAAAGAGGTGGGCCACTTGCGACACCCCCACCACCCTATGGCTTTCATGTTCTGTCTGCCCTGGCTAGCATAGGCAGTGAGTAGGATGATGGGACTTGGACTCTAACGATACCTGGAGAGCCACAAGTCGCTTGCCCCTGCTGTATCAGGAATTAGGAGACCAAATGCTTAAAAATGTTTGGATGTGCAGGATCAGAGATCCAGAACTGAAGGGGTGTTTGCAGGGAAATAAAATACTTCAATAAATAATGAAAAGGGCTGTCTGTCAAATTGTACAGCACCTTCATTGAGATGCAAGAGTCCTATTATTGTCACTCTTCTACCACCACTATTACTACTACAACTTTTACATTTATGTTCCGTGTTTTTTCCAGTTAGGTCCGAGCAACGTATTGGCTCTCCTTTCCCACCTCCCATTTTATCCCTACTACAAGCCTGGCCATGCTGAGATAATATGACAAGCTCAGACTCATCCAGTGATTCCTTTCCTGCTAGAGACTGAGTGTCCTCATGGCGGCCTTCTATTGGACGCGGCAACTTTCAGAAATAATTTGCTGCATCCAAACCAAAGAACAGGATTGTTTGGACAGCGGGTTCTTCTGTTTCCTCAACTTCCATTCCCATGTAGGTTAAAGACCCATTCAGAAATGCTGCTCATGATGGGCTGCACTTTTCATAAGAACATAAGAACATCCTTGCTGGAACAGGCCATAGCCCATGCAGTCCAGCATTCTGTCTCACACAGTGGCTCACCATTCGTTTTGGTGGAATAGCGCTCTGGATGCGATTGCAGCTGCATCATCAGACCCATAGCTGAGTGTGAATTTCAGACCAAGTCTCCTGAGTTCCAGTCTGTTCTCTAATAGAAAAAGATTGTGTGTCCTCTATAAGAGGCAGGGCCTTCTTTGCGGTGGCTCCAACCTTGTGGAACCAGATTCCCAAGGAGTTCTAACTAACCCTCTCCCTGCTGACAACCAAGAGACTGTTAAAGACCTGCCTTTACAGGGAGGTTACTGTTTTCCCCTGGTCACTTACTCATTTTTTATGACTGCTCTGTGCCCTCTGCCCTTACTGTTATTTCTAAGTAGCTTTAGTGTCTTTGTTTTTATTTACATTTTGTTTTATATCTGTTATCACCACCAAGAGCACTAATGGGAGAGAGAGAGAGAGAGAGAGAACCACCATGCCACACTGATGGTCCAAATCTGTCTTTCCTTTATGTTTTGTAGGAGAAACTGTGCATATGTAGTTTGGTCAAAGAGCCTTATTTACAGACACTAAATTTTATTGCATTTAGTTTGACTAAGGCCCTCTGAACCAGATGTAACAAGTTATGAATGACTTGAACTGAAGATTATACCGCTTTCTGGGGCTTGAGGGGCACATACCAGCCAAGGAAATGCTGTACCTTCCCAGTACATTTCCCATAAAAAATGCTGCTCATACCAAAAACCCAGCCACCCTTTTACAAATCTTGGCAGGGTGGGGGTGGGAGTGGGGGTGGGGGAGTCTGCCTGGCCGTGTCTCTCAACAGAATCAAGTTTGGGGCATCCTGTTGGGAAAGGAGTCTTGCTGGGAAAGAAGGCATGCCATTCCCACACGTTATGCTTCCAGGCAGAATTGTTGAAAATTTGAGGGCGGTGGCAGAATATTTGGTAGTGGGGGTGCATGAGGAGATACCTTGCTTATCCCTATTTTAGTACTACCCCTGGACTGCAAGGAGACCCCTGATTTCTTCCAGACCTATCCATCCTGGAAGAAATCAACCCTGAGTGTTCACTGGAAGGACAGATTTTGAGGCTGAGGCTCCAGTACTTTGGCCACCTCATGAGGAGAGGGGAGTCCTTGGAAAGGTCCTGATGTTGGGAAAGATGGAAGGCGAAAGGAAAAGGGGACGGCAGAGAATGAGATGGTTGGATAGCGTCGTCGATGCAACCAACATGGATTTGACCAATCTCCGGGGGGCAGTGCAGGACAGAAGGGCCTGATGTGCTCTGGTCCATGGGATCACGAAGAGTCAGACAGGATTTAACAACTGAACAACAAATATGCTATTTTAATAGACAGTGTGGTTCAAGAGCTTTGTATTTCTTGTCCCTAAGAGTGTAACCCAGGATACATGAAGCAACAAAGAGAAGGCAGAAAGCCTCCTAATTGTCTAACTACTAAAGAACCTTCTGGTTGTTTACCTTCCTATTTTTATGTTATCAATTTAACTTTTCTTCCTTCTGTCCTAGTACTTGCATTGCCCTCCCCCCCCAAAAATGCTGAAGCCTTTGTATAAATAACATATTGTCACAGGAGGCCAGCATGTGGCTGAAGGGTGCTTTTGCTGACCAGGCTTTCTAGGTATAGGTACAAACTTCATCTGCAAATTCGAGGAAGAGCCCTTGTTATCAAGCACTGCAGCCAACAACACATTCCCGTCTCTGGCTTTCTGTTTGAAAAAGAGAGAGCAAAACAAATGAGAGTCCTGGGTGTGGAGTTCTGCCCATGTGTGATCTCTGGCCCTCCCGCTGCTTGTTTAAGAAGACGCCATGGGCAACAGTGTACCCACTGAAGTCAGATTTCCACTGTGTACCCACCATGTACTCACTGAAGCCAGATTTCCACTGTGTACCCGCAGTGTACCCCCTGAAGCCAATTTCATCTAAAGAGCATTGTCCTAACCTGACCTTGCCAGAGCGGGCAGCTGTATATGTTTTTAGGCTTCCAGGAACATTTTCTTAGAACAGTGTGCTGCCTGAGCCATCCTCAAATATGAGCAAGCCCTCCTCTTGGCCGTTGTTTCTCGCAAAACTAGCCATATTCCAAAGAAAAGTGGGAGGGGGGCTGTTGCCGGGATTCCAAAAAGACCTCCCCAAAAATCTCTTCCTGGTTTTCCTTTCTCCTGCCATCGCAGCTGGTTAGAAGAGGAGAAGGGGCAAGGCAGCAAGGACATGACAAAATGAAGCATTCTAGGACAGCTAGATATAATGATAGTTTCTTTCCAAGTGCTATCAAACTGTTGAATAATTAATTGTTTCCTCTTTTCTTCCTTTTTTAATAACAGGTTTTATTGTGTTGTTGTACTATGTTTTTATTGTTGAATATATGATTATATTTCCTTCGTATATATGGAGAACATTTTTTACCAAAACAAATTCTGGGTGTGTCCAACCACACTTGGCCAATAAAAGGATTCTGATTCTGATTCTGATTCTGATTCTGATTCTGATTCTGATTCTGATTCTTATCATATCCAGCCTTGTGTGTTTATTTTGACGGTGGTTTGAAGGTTTCATTCAGTGAACTTTAAGGTCTTGTGTTCACCTACGGAATGCACTGGCCTGAAGCAACTCTTGGCATGGAAATCCCTAATATGTTAGAGAAGGCACTTTGAAGCTAATGTTTCTGTGACAGGCTGACTTTCAGATGGAGCACAGTTGGGGGAACATCAGTAAAATACAGCCTGTGTCAAATGAAGTGATAAAAGGCACAGCCGCACAACACAAAGACAGCATGGAATTGGGATTTAGTCCTCTAAGCAGGGTCGGCTCTGTTTAGTGCTTGGATGGGAGACCACCAGGGAATACCAGAGGCTGTAGGTGCCTGGACTAGGAACTGGCAAACCACTCCAGTATTCATGCCAAGAAAACTCCATGGACATGGAGTCACAAAGAGTTGGTCACGACTGTTACCGACACAACACACACACACACACACACACACGAATGAGCCACTTACTGTATATAAAAGAGGAAATCGCGTGTACAGGGATAGAGGGGTGGCAGTGATAATCAGCCATTCTGATGCGTGCCAGTGAGTGCATCCACGAGAGATACAGATGCAGGCAGAGGCATGGTGGTATAAATGGAGGGTGCAGGCTTGTACAGAAATCTTGGTCTGTGTCTCCTTCGTACCCTTAAGATAGTGTTGTGCTGGTTATCTGTTGCTGTTGCATCCTTTTCCAAGGATACAATTCCTTCCAGAGTTTCCTTCGGAGAAAGAATTTCATGGCCAAAAAAAGCCACAGAAAGGCTTTTATCCCAGAGGTGCTATTCTTTTTTTTTTTGGCTTTTAATTGTCCCTGGTGTCTTGCCTTTGAAAAAGATGGGCCACCCGTGAGCCACACACACCCTACTGTAATCCTTTGTTTGTATTGTATGGGATAACCAAGTTGTGGAATGTAATTGCGGGTCCTTTTAAGGAGAAAGGCATGGTAAAAGCATTTTAATTAAATTAATACGGTGTACAGTAAGCATGGCTCATAAATTATATAACTCCTGGAAGAAGAGCGAAGAGCATCTAAAGCATCTATAGCCAGCACAGTCCTCTTTCCCCATCCTGATTGTGAATGCACGTAGCCCTTCTGGATGCATGTTTTGTAAACAACGTTGTTTGCGGCACCCCAAGTGTTCTTTCTTTTCACCGTGGCTGATTGCCATGGCCCAAAAACACAGCCTCAATGTCAAATAAGTAGGGGACATGGATGAGGTTTTTTCTCCAGACATTAGTGTTCTGTGACCCACTTTACTGCTGTTTGTTTCTGGAAGAGAGTGTGAGGGTGTGCAGGTGTTCATAGATAGAGATACAGTGGTACGTCTTAAGACAAATGTCTTGTAAGACAAAGAAACTCATAGGAAGAAAAAAATCCAGGAATAGGTATGCTTTGCATGACAAAAAATTCCTTTTGGGATGCTTTGCAAGACAAAAAAACCCACAAAAAACATTCCACATGTACCCAGCAAAAAAAACCCTGGTTATTTTTGTCTTTATTCTAGCCTCCGGAACAGATGAATCCATTTTCAATGCATTCCTATGGGAAACCGCATTTCATAAGACAAAATTTTCTTAAAACAAATTGACTTAAGAATGAATTAAATTTGTTTTAAGATGTACCACTGTATACTGTGGTGTGTGTGTATGTATGCAATTTGAGTATACTCATGTCATCATAAAAAGATGTCCAAGCTCCCTGTACAAGGGAGAAATACAGGCCTCAGTGAACCATTTAATCTCTGACAGGGCACTCTCTGTGTTTAGATAGGAAAGTGATCAGTTGAGAGTGAAATCATCATCTCAGAGATTGATTTTGATTTCCAGGAATTGGTCTCCCTTGTCGTGGCTGAAGAGTGCAGGAAGAGATTGAACTCAGCAGGCTGTCGAGATCCCTGTCTGTGTCCTCCATCTCATGGCCCTCTGGTCCTGGAGGTTGGCTGTGGTTCTGGGGCCATCGCTCTGAGTATCCTGAAGAAGCTCCCTCATGTGAGTCCATTTGGTTTGCTACAGGTAGAAAAACAAATGTTCCTGAGATCTTTGAGGCCGTTTTCCAAGCGGAAAATTACAGACAAATAGATGATAGAAGAAGTCATAAGAACATAAGAACATAAGAAGAGCCATGCTGGATCGGGCCAAAGGCCCATCTAGTCCAGCTTCCTGTATCTCACAGTGGCCCCACCAGATGTGTCTGGGAGCGCTGGACTAGATATCTGTCTCCTGATACCACTCCCCTGCATCTGGTCCTTGAAGTACCCCGGTTTTAAGCCTGGAGATTACACATCTCCTTCATGGTTTGTAACCTGGAATTTGTAATTCCTCCAGGAATCTGTACAATCCCCTTTTGAAGGCATCCAGGCCAGTTGTTTCCAAGTCTGTGTCATCTAAAACTAACAGAAAGGACCAGACATCCCATTTACATTTTTGGTTTGGGAGTGTTTGTCTTTTAAGTAGTCCAGCTTTTCTGGACTCTCTTCATCTGGAAATTATTTAATTCTAGAACAAAACGAGGACATCCTGTTGGAATCAGAAATGTGGTTGGTACTGTGTGCAACAAAGATGGAACGTTCCGGAAAAGGAGAGGTTGCAGAGAAAGTGCCTCTGAACACTCTGAAGGGGGCAGATCTGTTTCCTGAATGAGTATGGGAAATCTTGGAAGAAGAGCTTCCAATAATGCTTGCGGTGAGCTAGGTATGAATGTAACCTCATTATGGCCAGAAGGATTAGTCAGAGGGACACCAACTGTCATTTCACTCCACTGCTGGCCCACTAACCAAGAAAGCAGTGGGGGGTTCTGGCAGAAAGACATAAATGCTCAGGGCCCACACACCCTTGAAAGGAAAATAAAAGAAAAGGGAACCTTGCACTCTAGGGCTGGACCTGGCTTTCTGGGCTTCCCCAGACGGCCATCTCCCTCTCCCTCCTCCCAATTCGCTCATTTGAAAAATCATCATCTCCCTGCTTTTGTGGGGACATTTTCCTGTTGTTGTTGTTGTTTTTTGTGCGTGGCAAAATGCCTTTCCCGAGGCTTTAATATTGGCAGTTAAGAACTTGATGCTTTGGTTTTTTTAAAAATGCCCTATTTTGGCCCGGGGTTTTTGGCCTCACGGCCCCAAGATGGAACAACAGCCACCAACTTAGATGGCTTTCATGAAAGTTAGACCACTTCACCAGGGTCAATAGTTGCTAGTTATGGTAGCTGTAGACTACCTCTAGGGCTAAAGAGACACTGGGCTTGGCATGTACAAGCTGATGAAGAAGAACTGCGGCTACAGAGGTCACTTCCTAACCCCGGCCTCTCTTGTGGGTTTCCCAGCTGGATGGCTGTTGCAGAGAAGAGGCTGCAGAATTAATGTAGGCCTGTGTTCTATCCCCATTGCTCACAACCATGTCAGAAAACCTCAAGAAACTTTTCCATGTTTATTTTTCTTATGATTGTTTCTTTTCCCCTGCCTCCCCCATACCCCGCCTGTAGAGCCGAGCTTTTGCCCTTGATAAATCAGAAGCAGCTGTGAATCTCACCAAGCAAAATGCTCAAAGGTAAAAATCACACCTTGTGTTTGCTGATACAGAGCATATTTACTGAGTTGGGGCCTTATGTCATCAGAAGAGTACCATCTGGGTAGTATCAGCAGGGTTGAGAAGACACCAGCATTTGTAGGAAGACAACAATGATTTATCAGTCAGGGCATCATAGGCCTAAATCCAGTACATGCAGCCAATACATAGCAGACTAAAATAATGCTCATAATCCTCTTGTTAGAGTAGCCACTAGAATTGAAAGATCTGTCTCATTTGTATTATTGGGCCACATATTCCTCCCTCCCCCCCCAATCTTGTAACTGTGAATTTGCTTTTTTGTTTTCTAGGTGCAGATTTTGGCACTTCTTCCTGTTAAGTTTCATTTGCTTCTTTCCAGCTCTTTCTTCCGGGGTATTAGCTATTAGCTTATTTGGCTGAGATGAATGCCAACACCCAGTCCATTCATGTAAAATCCACAGGGGCTTCACAGAACAGGGTTTTTTGAAATTTCCAGTCATAGATATGCCTGTTCACACACACACACCAGTGAGTCTTGAATCCAAATCTCACATCAGTGAGTCTTGAATCCAAATCTCATCACTCCATCTACGAAACCAAAATGGCTTTCTTAAAAAAATAAAAGAGACTAGGGCATCATGGCTGAAGTCTTCTAGCAGAGCTTCAGGTAACAATGGGAATAATATCATCCAGCAGTGGCAAAATCCCAACTGGTTAAAAAAAGGCTTCCTTTGGCAATTTAGGGATGGCTATAACTTTATTTATTTTATTTATTTAAAATATTTTTGCCCCACCTTCCTCCTTAAAAAGTACCCGAGTGTTCTACTACATAAAAAACAAATATTTTAAAAATGTAAATAAAATCAATGCTAAAACACATTTAAAAGCAACAAAGCACAACAATCCATTTCAAAAACCCTCTCAGTCAGAGGGACATGTTTCTCTCTTGCCAGTTAAGGGGTCTGGAGAAATTACTCATTTCTGCATGCACTGATTTTAGAGTGAATTGAAGGTCAGAACATGGCTTTCAAGGGACAATAAAAGATGCCTTGATCTTGAGTCTGCAGAGCAAATGCTTCAAAACAGACTCTTGTGATCTCCTTTGATCTCTAAAAGGACTTCTGTCTCTTCAGCTCCTCAAGTGCGTGCATAACCCACCACCATGAGACATGGAAGGAGCCTCCCTGAAGAATATGAACACATTATGGCCTTCCCTGGACACTGACAGCATCTGTCAGCTGATTGTCCTACTCTAGAAGCATCCCTCCCAGATGAAAATCAAGGAAGATTTTCAGAATCTAGAAGAAACAGCAGAGAACGTTAACACTGCAGTGTGGAAAGAAAGAACTATTCATCTCTTAAAAATTGTGGAACCGCAGGGGGGAAAAGCTAGCCCCCGATTACACAGAGAACAGAGTTACTTGGTAATCATTTAATAGGCTACGGGGTGGAGTTAACAGAGCCAAGGTAAACCTAGGAAAATAGGGGTTTCACACTGATGTAGTTCTTTGTGATTGTAGAGAAGAACAGGGAGCTCCATACCTATGACAATCAATGTATGGCCCTCAGCATGTGCCATGGAAGATTTAATGTTAGCTGTTGCAAATGCTCTTGATGCGGCCTGTTATTTGCTGATAATTAAGTTTCATCAGGGACTCTAACATTGGCTTCCACAACTTTACAAGCTTTAGACCAGTGGTTCTCAACCTGTGGGTCCCCAAATGTTCTTGGACTGCAGTTCCCAGAAGCCTTCACCACTAGCTGAGCTGGCCAGGATTTCTGGGAGTTGCAGTCCAGGAACATCTGGGGACCCACAGGTTGAGAACCACTGCTTTAGACAGTGCCACCAGCTGAGACCCTTCTACCCATTTCAGCACACTCACCCTACATTGACACTTATCTAGACCATAACTTCCTATTTCCAGGTGACAGTTCTCTTTGTGGATTGGACATGGACACTTCTGGTTCTTACTTCCCACCTCCCTGATGAAGCTTTGGGTTCCAACTTGATAGAAGGACCCCTGCTCTTCTTTACTTTCAGTTTGGTACAGAGACAGGGAGTATCGCCACTGGAAGGCCCCTGGCCGCAACCCCCAATATCACCACACCTATCACTATTGTTAACCATTGTGGCCAATGGGGTGAGATAAAAATATGCAGTAGGAAACAAAGGCAGGAAGAACCTACATACTTAACTAACTACTAACTAACCTGGTCTATGTGGCTACTGAATCTTTGTCCTCCAGAATGGTGTCAATCGGCAGGCTATTTGGTCCTCGCAATTTCATTTCCTTCAGTCCTTGTCTTGGCTGTCCTGGGATATCAGCTATCAGCCCTGTAGTTCCTTCTACACTGGTCCCTTTGACATCAACCCCTCTCAGCTCAATAGTTTTGAATTTGGCCCCAATACCAGTTTCATCTGCAGACTCTGCTACATCGCCTGATACTTACTCAGTTGGTGAGGTCTGTTCTTTGCATCCCACTGACAGTGCTGCTCATCCAGTTGCAGTCTGCCCCCTTTTACTGCAGTTGTGTCTGTTTCTGACTGAGCCTTTGTCCTTGCAAGATCTAAAGATGCTCATCAACATGACTCCTCAGATATTTGGGACTTTTTCTATTGGGATAGATAACATCTTGGACCACTTCTCCATCTCTCTTCACTTCTTTTCAAGACCTAGTGGAATTAGGATTACACCTCACTCTGACCTTCAGAGGACATCCATCCTTGTGCTGCAGGGAGATCAGAGCTGAACGGCTACTGGTCTCAAGCCCAGTCTTCTAGTGGAAGCATCCTTCTTCCCCTCATGCTTCCATCCTTTCCATCATTTGCACATCTTGTTCATGATCAAACAGTTCAAAGTCACTTGGGCAAATTGGATTAGTAATTGCATCACATCTTAGTAAGTGTGACAGAGCAAGGAAGGAAAAATATATTTTCCTTTCATTCCATAATATCCCTTTATAAGCTAGCATAATATTCTCTTTCCGCTTGCTGAGCACACTTGTCTCTTTTTTGCTGTATTTATTTATTTATTTATTTATTTATTTATTTATTTATTTATTTATTTATTTATACATACATACATACATACATACATACAATTTATATGCTGCCCACTACCCAAAGGTCTCTGGGCGACTTAGAATTAAAATGAACAATTAAAACAATTAAAATATTAAAATGCCAATGAACAATTAAAAAACAATAAAACCATTTAAATACAAAACACTAAAATTGCCATCAGGGTCCACAATCTATTGTTATGTCAGTTAAAAAACTTCTGGAACAGGAAGGTTTTTACTTGGTGCCAAAACATCATCAGTGTTGGTGCCACGTGCATCTCCCTTGGGAGGATGTTCCATAACCTGGGGGCAGCTGCTGAAAAGGCCCTGTACCTACAAGCCACCCCTTTCACCTCTTTGAGGGATGGCTTTTTCGGGAGGCCCCTCTGGCTGGATCTTAATTGCTGTGTACGTTTATATGGAAGGATGCGGTCCTTCAGATATCTAAGTCCTAAGCTGTTTAGGGCTTTAGATGTCAAAACAAGCACTTTGCATTGAGTTCAGGCAGCAGCTGGTAACCAGTGCAGGTTATACAGAATTGGCGTGATTGGTCCCTGGTGACCCCACCACTCACCAGCTGCACCACACAATTCTGAACCTGTTGCAATTGCAGGACCATTTTTAAAGGCTTTCCCATGCAAAGTGCATTGCTGTAATGGATAAGGGATGTTACCAGTGCATGTGTAACTGTCATGAGGCTCCACTCGTCCAGGTGGGGGCGCAGCTGGTATATATTCCGCAGCTAAAGAAAGGCACCCCTGGGCACTGAGTCCACCTGGGCTTGCAGAGTTAGACTGGGATCAAGAAATATCCCCAAGCTGCGGACCCTGTCCGTTAGGGGGAATGCAACCCCACCCAGGACAGGGAGATGGCCCTCTAACCTGTCTGTCGAAGCACCTAATAATAATACTCCCATCTTGTCTGGATTGAGTTTCAGTTTATTGACCTTCATCCAGTCCATTATCTGGCCCAGAAACAAGTTCAGCACAGAAACTGCCTCATCCGGACTGGTGGAAAACAAAAGGTAGAGCTGAGTATCATCAGCATATTGCTGACTCCTCAGCCCAAACCTCCTGATGACCTCTCCCAGCGGTTCCATGTCAATGTTAAACAGCATGGGGGATAGTATCAAGCCTGAGGGTAATAGAGACCCTTCTGTGGTGTGCCAAAATTTATCAGATACAGCACTATGTTGTAATAACACTACATAACCATGGGTGTAACACTAACACAGGATCACAAGATTCACAGGGAGAGCCCCATTTCTGATTCATAGATGCAATTAACTTTCCCTCCGGGGGTGGAGGAAACCATTGACAATGATAATGCCGAGGGTGGGGGTGAGCCTGAAGCCATCTTAACATGAGACCTAGTTTCAATTTTATTAGCTTAGGACAGTGAAGCTGGTGAAAACCAGGTGCCTGGGCCTCTGGTATCCTGAGAGAGATCCTAGCTCTGTTAAGCTCAGCTTTATCTTCTCTTTATTAGAGCTAAGTTGAAATGGGTTGAGACTTGTAATAAACCTTGGAAAAGATGGCTGCTTGGCCTAAAGCAAATCAAGTCACCTTTTGCTGGAACAGCTATAATGTCTTCCCTTTGCCCTAAGAAAAGCCGCTGTCGCCATCTTAGAAAAAGGCAGCTTGGTTTCCCTTAGCCCAGTGGTTCTCAACCTTCCTAATTCCATTACCCTTTATTAAGTTCCCCATGCTGTGGTGACCCCCAACCATGAAATTATTTTTCTTGCTACTTCATAACTGGTTGTTCACTGCCCAGAGTTCCTCTGGGAAAGTAGGGTGGTATATAAATGGAAATAAATAAATAAATAAATAAATAAATAAATAAATAAATAAATAAATAAATAAATAATAAATAAAAATAGTACTGACACAATCAAATATCTGAGTGTCTTCCTTATTCTAAGCCTCACAATGTTCTGGAATCTAGTTCCTGCTTTACAACCACCTGCCCACCCCACAAGTGGCAAGCAACTGACCTTTGCATTTACGAAAAGGCACATGTGCGCCTCTATCCCTGGACGTTGCACAGAAACATACGGGGCGCATTCTGTCTCTCACTCTTCTCTCTCTCACAGACATACACACACACTGAGACGACAGTAAGGTCAGGTTGCTAAGGGGGCTTCATACATGAGAGGGAATGAACCCCATCAGCAGTCCCCAACAGTGGCTCCAGCTCCTTCTGCTGCTGGTGCTGCCGCCGCTGCTGCCATGGGTGCCATAGAAAACCCTCTACGGGCACCTTCAGCCAATCATAGCCTCCTCCTGACCCAACCACTGAGTGGTCTAATTTAATTCAGCCCATGCATTAAAACGCCCCAGTGTGGGATCACTATCCAATCAGAGTCGGTCTCTGAGCTGAGCGACGGTTTGGGGAGTCCAATGGCAAAGCCATGTGAGACTTGAATGACCGGCAAATGCGTACCCTGTCTATTTACATCCCTGTAACCAGCGCTATGACGGCTGGAGCTACCCAGCATCCCTTGGCGCTTGGGTCAGGAGGCTTTTTGCCCTCTTTGGAAGGGCACAGATTCCCTTGTAGCTCTTCTTCAATGGATGCTTCGAGCGACAGCCATTTGTGCCTTTTTCTTCGCCAGCTCGTGCCGCCCCCTGTGAAAGGGTTGTTCGACCCCCTCAAGGGGTCGTGACCCCCAGGTTGAGAGCTGCTGCCTTAGCCTAAGGGAAATCAGATGGCCATCTGATTTTTTTTTCCTTCCGCCATCTGTAAAGCCACTCTTGATTGTTCAGTTTGGTTATTTGTGTTAATTTGTTTTAAACTGTCTAATTGTTCTATTTAATAGTTGTTATTAGTATTTTCCTATGTTGTAAACCGCCCGAAGACGGGCAGTATATAAGCCTAATAAATAAATAAATAAATAAATCTTTTCAAAGATGGCAGCCACCTGGACTTGAGCAACTGTGCAACAAAGGTAGGGAGGTAGACAATGGGAGGGTGCTTTGGAGGGGATGTGGCTCTTTTTTGCTTGTTTTTTTAGACAACCACAAGCTGTCTTTAAAAAAAACCAATCCGACAAACTGATTTGTTGGTTCACATCTGGGGGATTTGTGGTTCATCAGCCTTGACCAACCACGATAAACTGCCAGTTTGGAAGTTCATTCCCGTCTCCACAGCTTCAAGGCCTGACACAGGAAGTCTTTCTAACTGGGATCAAGACTCTGTTTCACTGTGCGTTGAGCATCAGCTAATCTTCTATTCATTTGTAGCCCCGGTTCTGAAGAAAGACACATTTGATTATTGGTATTTGTTAATGCAATATCCTTTCAAAGATCAGTGCGTGCAGGTTCATTACTAGTTACAGGTACCTTGTGCCACATAAGAAAAGAAGGCTTCTTATTGTCTCTCATTGGGCCAGGGAGACACACAGTGAGACAGAATCTTTCTCCCTTGTTTTCCCCAGTTTAAATTACCCCTTCCTATCTGTGAAGATTCTCAGTCATCCAGGTGAGTTTATCTGGAAGTTGAGTCATGGCTACTGGACTTCTTTTTGAGAGATAGAAA
>JAHTLZ010000015.1:46973333-46988122 GCA_023846285.1 Phrynocephalus versicolor | reverse complement strand
ATATATATATATATATATATATATATATGTACAACTAACAAAATACAAAATACAAAATACAGAATACAAAATACGAAATACAAAAGGCAAAGTTAACAAAACCAAAAATAAAGTAAAATTAAAAAAATAATATAAAGTACAATATAATATAATATAAAACTATATGGGGCTCTCAAGGCCTCAGATGGAAATGAGGAGGGGGAAATACGGGAGGGGTACAGAGGGAGATCATAACCGCCAGCTATGGCCATTGACAGAGCGATCCGCAGCCTACAGAGGCTGTCGGGGTCTCCCAACAGCCAGAGACAGCGGGGATGAGCTCATAACTCTGAATAGGTGGAAAGAAAACGCCCAAGTCCCGGAATAATGATGATAGTCTTCCCTACAAATATTAACAGAGCCAGCAAGCAGCGAGCCGAAACAGGAGCTGCAGAACAAGGGTCTGACGGGAGGCAGTCGAAGCAGAATACATTACAGTTCACAACTGACGAAAGGGGCGAAAAACAGGCGGGAAAGATGTCAAAACCATGCCAACCCCCTCACCACAGCTCCCCCAAAGCCAAGCAGCCGAGGAGCCGCCCAAAAGAGCCAGAGGTATCTTGGCACCGACGGCCGGCATGCCGCCCGCAAGCCTGAACCCAAGGTTGTTAAAAGTAGGGCCAGCCACCCTCCAAGGCGGTACCGACGGCCGAGTCGCCGTCCGAATGGCCAGGACTCCGCACCAAACCCCCAAGGCCAACAGCTGAGCTGCAACCTCAGGGAACCAAGAGTATCTTTGCACCGACGGCCGACCTGCCGCCCGCAAGCCTGGGCCCGAAGTTACAGGGAGGGCGGGCCGACCACCCTCCCAAGATGGCGCCGACGGTCGAGTCACCGTCCAAGTAGACAGGTCCCCACAAGGGAGCTGTAACACCGGCGGCCGGCCTGCCGCCCGAGAACCGGGCACACGCACCCCCAGACGAACGGGCAACCACCGCCCAGCGAACTGAACCCAGAAGGGAGCACGATAACACCGGCGGCCGATCCGCCGCCCGAGATCCAAATCAGGCCGCCCACCCCAAATCGATGACACAAAGACTGGGCTGTAGGGGGGGGGCAGAAGCTGCAGGGCAGAGGGCCAAGCAAAAACGGCAGGCCGGTCGCACCTGCCCCCTCCAGCTGACTCCGGCGGCAATTCCATGGCTCAAGGGTGGAAACCACAATGGCGGCTGGCAACCGGCACGCTGCCCAAGGTCCGGGCAGCCAACCTCCCCCGGTAGACATACCGACGGCCAAGGGGGGAGGGTAGGGAATAGGGGGGCCAGGTGAAGGATGGAGAAAAACACGCCTAGCCCTCAAAACGGGCGGCACCCGAAAACAAGAAACGGCCGCCGTAACCCCGAGGGCGGCAGAAGGAAGGTGACGCGCCAGCAACAGGGCGCCGAGCGCAGCCGAATCCGCGGTCTGGCCACCTCTAGGCAATCGGTAAAACAAAAGGAAAATGGGGGAGGGGGGAGAGGAGGGAGGGTCGCCCCGGTGGAACGAGATGGAAAAGCCTCCCACAACAGGGACCCACATAGAAATACAAAAAGGCACTTAGGGAAGGCGGCGTCTCCGGCGTCTCCGTAGGTCCGGGTGGTAGCAGAGAAGTCCAAAATGATAACAGGAAAATTCCGGTTACCGAACAGTCCAGTTGTATCCACGGACCCCTCTAGCCCCCCCTGACCCCCTACGAGGCCAGAGAACCCAATAATAATAAAACTTCATTTTATGCCACCTTTCTCCCCGAAGGGATTATATACCGTTAAAGCTCTTCTGTAATATTTGGCTCAGTATAGAAAGCCCAAAGGACTGCAATCCTATATAAATGATTTGGGGGGGGGTGTCAGGGGATCAGCCTCTCATTGAAATGGATAAAATACTTTAGACATTAGTTTAGTGCATTAAATGCTGAAGTGAGTTGGAAGAGTGTCACAAAAGCACCACCTCTTTGTTTTTGTTTATCCTGGAAAGTAATCTGCGCAATAAAACCGAAGATAACAAGCTTCCTTATCTTGCACAGTATACACCTGGATTGTCCTCTTAGACTCAAGATAATCACTTTGGGATACAGAAAGCCATCTCCAAATCTTATGGATGCTGGGTTGCTATATACTGTTTTCTTATCACAGCTTTACTTGTGCTTTATGTGTCTAAAGTATGTATTAACCACCTAGGAAGCTTCAATTAGAGGGATGATCTACAAATCTAAGAAATAAAATACTTGCTATAAATGAACTGCATGTCAAGAGGTGAAGTGATTGTAGTACAGCAAACTCAACATTTTTTTTCACATAGCCCTTTCTTTATGAATCGCTGGTACATGAGTCAGAAACCACCCAGGGATTTACATTTCTGGATATCACATTGGGGTAAACGTCTTTCTTGAGATGCTAACGCAGCAGAATCGGATAAGTAGCAGCTGGTGGGAAGCAAACATGGGGCTTTGCAGATTCACCTTTTAATTTCTAGTCACAACCATGGGAGGCTGCCAAGACTTGCCTCCCTTACAGCTGTTTTCCATGAGGCCAACATGTTAAGCCATGTTATCTCCCGATCTGAGCTGCCTTTTAGAATGGTGTGTTACAAAGTTAAGTGTCTCCCTGTGGGCAAAGCTTGATCGGAACAGTTCTCTGCTAACGAGGGCCACACCTTTGTCCCACCAAGGCACATGACTTGTTTGCTCCCGTCACTCTCTTTTTTTTCTTTTTCTTTTTTCAGTCTTTTGAGTTTAGTTAAGATGTGCCTTCCTGTTTTGCCTGCCTGATTGTAAGAATTGGTGGTAGCCATCTAACGTGGCACCCCTTTCCCTTTGTTCTTAAATCTCTCCCTTCCCTGTTATTGCTGATTATATAACTGTGTTTAACAACCTTGGGTAACCCTGGTGTTCTTGGGCTGTAACTTCCAGAAGCCCCAGCCAGCACAACCTAGTGGTGAAGGCTTCCGGGGATTAGAAAACCGCTATTATATGAGGACTTGCCAAAGGAAAAGGGGGGGGAGCTGTTTTCTACTCCTAGAATAACTGCTCTGCCTCAGTTGCTACTACAAAATAGTGGAACTGCAAAAATGATTGAAATCTATTTCTGATCTGTCCATCCTTGATAGCAATGGTTTCCACCTTTGGTTAATCCAGGGCGTTCTTTGAGTGCAGCTTCCAGAAGTTTTCAGCACTAGGAACCTTGTGGCACAGTAGTTAAACTGCTGTACTGCAGCCAATATTGCGCTCACAATCCAGGGTTCAGTCCCAGGTAGCAGGCGGAAGGTTCACTCAGGCTTCCATCCTTATGAGGTTGGTAAAATTGGGGGGATATATAAGCAGAATACTTTGCTTTTTTGCTTTGAGTTACCCAAGGTTGGGAGACACTAGAATGGGAAAGGAGTGGCATTACCTTGGTTGCCCTGTCTTCTCCTCACAGCAGCTAAGCAGTGAAGCTAATGGGACAAAATATGTACAGGAGGAGGGTGACTGACGAGGGGCACGACGCCAGCACCCACCCACCCATGCTGTCAAATACATATGACTTCACCACAGCATCTCTTTGTCCTGTGGATTGGATAGCTGTGGGCTGCTGTTGCTGCCACGCTAATGTTCAGACATTGTGTGAAAGCAGGAATTCTATTTGGTGGAAGAATAAAATGTATTTTATGCTTGAACCATGACCCGGCTAGAAGTCAGCGACTCAGAATAGAATCTAGCCTTCTGACAGGATTGCTTTCAGTTTCTCTCACATACTCAAATTCCCTCTCCATGTTAAGGCAAGCAAGCAGGGACCTTGGACGTAATGAAATTTTTAATGCTGTTTTATTGATGAAAAGAATGGTTCATGGGAGGTAAAGGTTTATTGTGAGAAACTCAGCTTGGCAGGTTATGGCAGTGGCTGAAATTCTGTTAATGTTGATGCACCATATATCAGCATCAGTGTGCCAAGTATGACACCCTGGCACTCCAGATTGCAAAACCGATCCCTGGGGGATGCAACAGTCAAATCAGAGAGAGATAGGAACTAAAGGGGCATGTTGTTGGGAGAAGGTGTGTGTATATGTGTGTGTAAATGCATGTCTGTCTGGCTGTGCTCCCTTCAGAAACCTCCTTTTCAGGAGTTTAAGAATAGAGAGGGAGTAGGCAAGAAAATACCTTGGTATCAAGTAATGAAAATGTTGCCTATTCTCTGCTGCCACCACCCCCATTTATAATTAGCTGTGTAGGAACAGCAGTCTAACAATAGACTGAAAACAGGGACGGGAAGGGGAAAGGTCTTCTGGCCAGAGAAGGAAGCATATACAGTATGTGAAAACCTCCCTGCCTCTCACACTTCTGCTTATTGTGGCTGCCGCTTCAATCAGGCATGCAGAGTTGCACAAGAGAATTTCAGCTATCTAGCCTTAAGTGCCAGTAAGCACTTCAGCAGTTACAAACTGTGAATCTTTATCACGGGAATAAAAAATGACATGCAGCATAATTGCAGGGAGAAGAGCAGGGGGTTAACAGTAGATTGTTGTAACGACCGCAGAATAACTGGCTTAATGTAAGTTTTGCATAATTAATGAGTTTTAACAGCAACCACATATTGTTTTATTTCAAGTCGATACTACATAGAACAACAGGCCCACAGTTCTGCAGGTAGTAACATAGATGTTTATTTAGCACACTTAATGTTAACAATGTTTTAAATTATAAAGTGTGTGTGTCTTCCACATGATCTCTTCTCCACAGATTAAATCTACAGGACAGAATCAGTGTCTTTCACCACGATGTCTTCTCAAGTAAGTCTCCTTCATGTTTGTACTTAGGGACAGGGGAGAAAGGAGCTCTGCGTGGCTTGAAAGTATATGGAAGCTGGAGTGACCTAACAGTTCAATCATATTCCTGGACTAGAGTCCAGCAGCCTGCCAGTTGCAGATGAAAACAATGGCTTATGTACCCCATTTTGAATTTGGTACCCCAAAATACATTAGCCACAGGATTGGACACGTATCATTTTGGGGAAGGCATATAAAGTATTAGAAATACAAAGACCGGACTCCATTTCTGCATGCAGTTTTGTTTATCATATGTGCAAACATTGATTGGTTGGCCTCAGTGGCATAGGGGAATTTTCAGCCATGGTGATTGGAATGCCAGCTGCATCTCCCACTGTGTAAAGGTGCCTGGCTATAATTATGTCCTAATTAGGCAGTTGCAATGAGTTGTACATAAATATGTCTACTAAAAGCTGTCCAGAAACTGTGGCTAGTTTAGACTATAGTTATAAGTTCCGTAAGAGGAACTAGACACTGGGGATGGATACATCATTCTGCAGTTTAAGAGATTATGTTGCTGCTAGGGATGGGCACAAAATGAAAAACAATGCTGTTTCGTCGTGTTAGGTAATGAAATGAAATGACACGAGGAAGCAGCATGTCGTCACAGACGAAACGAACTGTTGTATGGGGGTTTTTGTTGGTGGTGAAATGAACCATCTCGTTCCGTCTGTAAGCCGCTTGGGGGAAGGAAAAAAGTTTTTTAAAAAAGCTCCAGGCTCGAAAAAAAAAATTTTTCCCCTTCCCCAAGCCGCACCAGCTGATCAGCGCTAGGGTGGGGGGGAAAGGTCCCCCCTCCCCCAGCACCGATCAGCTGGCAGGCAGGGCTTGGGGGAGGCAGGAACGTTTTTTTTAAAAAGCCCAGGGCTTTTTTTTTAAAAAAAAAGTCCGTTTGCCACTTTCCAGCCCGCCCCCCACACGAACCACTTTGTTAGTGGTTCGTTTTGTACATTTTAAAAAAAATGTATGAAACAAAATGAAAAAATGTGGGGAGGGAAGGAAACAAAACAAAACATAATATTTTCGTTTCGTGCTTATCTCTAGTTGCTGCTTTAAGTCCATTTATAAACATAATCCCAAGCACTGCACAGATATATCTTTGAAATCCTCCACAGTATGGAACTTAGATCACATTTCCCCTAAGTACTGTTGCCATCTGAGGCAAGGAGGCTGGCTATGGTGGAAACTGTTGTGACCACCTACTTTAGGAGTTTTTCCTTAAAGAAGATTCACTTTGTTTAGTAATGTTTTAAGTGCTAGGAAAGGGCTCAGCAAGATCTTTTGAAAATATTAAAAATAAACATCTTTTGCAGTTGTCGCTTTTTGTTGTTGTCAGCTATTGTTGTCTCATCCTATCTTGTGCTCAACAACCCCTAAAATTCTCCCTTTTCTTCTAAAGTTGTTACACTGCTGTCTATCGTGTTGTTGTCATGATTCAGCCAGATACATCCCTACCCTTTAGAATGATTTTGCTCTTTATAAGCTTGGATGGGATTGTTTTGTAATGTGTTTTTTATTATTTGCATGTTGGAAGAAGGCGCACTGCTGTTGTTGAGCATTCTCCTTCAGCCATTATCACACGTTGACTTTGGCACAAAGATCCTGACAAATATTTATTCCAAATCCCCTGCGATGTCCAAGCTGTGGAACTTTGGCTTAATGCTGGTTCGCGTCTCAGAAAAACAGTTCAGGGCCTCATTCTGCAGGCAGAGTTCACAGGATCCGACATGACTACCCACTGCCTTCCCAGAAGCTAGAATGTGATCTAACCTGGAGCCAAAGCAGAGGTGTGATGATAGAAGTTGGAACCAGCTCTCCACCCCAGCACTCCTTCGAGGAGTTGTCATAAATATTTCGGGGGGAGGGGGTGTTGATGCAATCAGAGTACGGTATACCTGCCAATTATTCTGTCACATTGGGAGGAATAGGTCAACTGACACATAAACACATTTAATTTGGTGTATGTGTGTGTGTGTGTGGCAGGGGTGTGATTTTCAGCCTATTATTATGCTTATAGTTTGTTTCGATCTTTTCATCCATGTAGGTTCCTGGGAATGTTTATTGCCCTGTGGTTTCATAGACACTGTAATCAGTAATCCGCCTTATGTTTTCCACGAAGACATGACTCACTTGGCGGCAGAAATCCTCAGGTGGTTAACACCTTCTTTCCCCCCTCGTCTTTCTCACTACACTTTGTTTTTCTGTTTCCCTTTGATGTACATTTCTGCTAGCGATAGAATATTTCTTAATTAATTTAATTTTTTCAGAAGAGTTTAGTGCCAGCAACAGAACTCTTCCCCAAGTACAAAGGGGGAAATAGTGCTGAGGAGGGTGATAAATCTTGCTTTTTATGCCCTCTGCCCAAGTTAGCCATACTGGAGGAAAGTACAAAATAAAACCAGTAACAGTTCACAGCCGAGGGGCGATATAGTTTTCCTTTATCCGAATGTGTATTGTCAATAGAATACTTCCTGTTGTGTTTGCAACTTGTTAAGTTTAAGCTCCAGTTACTATTAAATATTACTGTATCACATATGCCTCACTTGCAGCTTCCTTCCCCAGCTTCCATCCTCTTCAGGTTTTCTTTTCAGCTGAGCACCAGAACTGGAAGTGTGCTCAGCTTGGGAAGAAGAAGGTGAGAATGGTGGGGAAATTCCCACTGCTCTTGTACATAGTAAAAAAGAAATGACCCAGCACTTTCCAATATAAAGCAGTCCTAAAGGAATACTGCTTTAGCACATTTAGTATGGCCCCTGGCTTTCCGCTTAAACTCCGGGGCAGGTAGTTTCCAGAGGTCCATACACATCAATTCATGGACCTTAGAAGAAGGCATTAGTCCCTTGCTATCCCCAGTTTGTTTTAAGAAAAATAGGGGGGGGGCTATATTGAAAAACTCCCTTGTACTTTCTAGTGACCAATTTTAAAAAAATAAATAAAAGTAAAATATTTCAGGATATGTAGAGTTTTGAGAAAACAGAGGGCCCTGAAAATATGAGAAAACTCTCTTCATGACTTCTGTAGAGCACAAATTGGATGTCTTGAGCTCCCCAAATTTTCTTTTTCAAAACCCTTGGGATGTACATTTGTTTATAGGCCACATATTCCAAAAGCAAATAAAAGCCTGGCTTTTTATCAAGGCTTTACAAACTTCACCCCTTTGTAATATTAATGCCATGGTTTATTCTGCCCATCCTTCACCAAATAGTGTTTTGTTTTAATATGATTATTTTTAAAAATATGTAAATTTTCTGGAAGCCACCCAGAGTAGTGGCTTGTCCACTAAATGAGCTGGGTATACATTTGCAAATAAATCTAATAAATAAAACATATTGGCCATCCCGATATAAAGAGAGCTACCCTGAATCCCATTTTATGAGGCAGGCAGGTTATAAATGAAATAAATGGGGAAAGTGTTGTTTGTTCCAAATGAGTGAAATGGAGTGACAGCCATCACTGATATTGTGTGGAATGAGTATGTTCATCTCACATTAGACCAGTGTTCCCCAACCTTTTTTGAATTTTATTATAATCGAATAACCAATGACCCTCCTGCCTGTTTTCTACCTGATGTTTCCCCATATTGCTGTTTTATCTGATTTTTTAAAATCTGTAAACTGCCTTATGGAAGTTCCTTATGGAAGATGGTGCGGCATAAAAGTATAACAAATAAATAAATAAATTTGAATAAAAGGCATTTTAATGGGGCAAAGAAAACACATTCAAGATGTTTCTGAATATTATTCTACCCTAATATATGTTACTGTAATAATACATAATTGATAGGGGTATAAATCTTGGCTCTTCCAGATGCCAATGTCAATACACTATGAGTTTAGTTTACTTTTCAGGGTGTGGAAATGTCTGGTCTCCTTCCCCACCTCAAAAAAAGCTCCCTGAGGGAAGAGCCTCTCCTTCTCAAGGGCAAATAATCACTTCCTCCATGGGCCTCCCCCTGGTTCTCCTCCCTCCCCTTTCCCCCTCTCTTCCCTTCCTCCTCCATGACTCGGTTGTGGCCCAGAGGCTTCTTCCTGTCCAGACCCCCTCTCCATTCTCTGCACCACCATCACTCCGTCTGAAAAAAGCTGAAGACTCGTGTAGAGCCAAAGGCACCACTGTCTTTGATCCTGCTGCCATCTTGGGTGTCAGTGTTCCTCGCATACACTACACACTTTTCTCACTCAGGCCTTTTTGAGCTGGGCTGACTGTCTGGTCCAAAAGGCTGGCGTCAGTCCCTCAAATGTGAATGTGAAAAAGAAAGAAAAATGAGCAAGAGTGGCTCTTTCAGAGGGGGGCAGAAGTGGCGTGGATACATAGTGAGAGATTCACCTAAACAGGAATAGATACTGTATTAGAACTCTAGGTTGCCCACCATTTCGGTTCAGATTGAAATTATCTATTTGTGGGCCAAAAGGATCAAAATAAAACAGCATTTTGCATACTATATTTAATATAATAAATATAAAATAATTGTAACTAAAAATAACCATGGTGACCCCCTGCCCCATAAAACAGATAGCAACCCCCTTGGGAATCCTGACTGCCAGATTGGGAACCTGTGCATTAGACGATACATAACAGAATGGCTTCTAGTCCATGGTTCAGGTTTCCCACTGAAAATTCTGTACCAGACTCTTCCATTCCCCGTACCACTGGGCTTCTAGATTAGTTTGTGATATGTGATCCTTCACAGTGGATTCCAAGCAACATGCACATTTTGCTTCTATCGGTAAAGATATCTTCAGACACTACTTGGTTAAGTGGCAAAACATTTCATTAACCTACCCTGGATGACTGAGAATTTCCACAGACATATCTGTCAAGAGTTGCTTTGGTTTTAAGACCTGATTTTTGCCCTGTAGTTATGAGGACCTTGATGCGCTGGATGGAGGAGTTGATGGAATGAGTGTCATCAAAGAGATTCTGAATCGTGCTTCTTCCATTCTTAAGGATTCTGGGTAAGTTCTAATTATGGCTTGTATTTTTTAAAAAAAACTATTGTGGGGTTTGAGAGCTTCATGAAGGGGATGATTACTGCCACAGCCAAAACAGCTGGGAGGAAGTAAAGCAGAGAAGTTGAAGAACTTTTGTCTTTCCCAAGTTTTCTTCCTTTTCTAGTCTACTGCCCTGCTCTAAGGCAGCCAAACAGGAGCTGAACTCAGGGGTGGGAAGTGTCCGAAGTTCTAGGTCAAACCACAGAGCAATCATAACAAGGTTTCATGTGAGTGGAGAATGGTCAGAGCTCAGAGCCAAACAGTACATCTATCGCTCTTATTCTAAGGCAGCAGGACTGCCAGAATCAAGGTCAGAATCAGTAGTAAAGTCAGACACAGGAAAAGAAATCCTGAAGGCCGACAATCATAGCATAGACCTCACCATGTACAGAGATTAGCCTCAGTAGCTTGTTCTGGATGCAACAGCTGTGTTCATTCACCTTTGGTTGTGGGTACCTCCCTTCTTTAGCTGAATCCACTTAATTATCTTGAACAACACCATGTTCTTTGTGGTTTCAATATCATCAGTCAGTGCTGTGCTCTGGCTCAGTCTCATTTTGCTGCTGTACCTGTTTGTGTCCTGGAGGAAGTGAGGCTACACCTGGCAGGGTCAGAGCCTGCCTTAGTGTCCTGAGCCTTTGGGAAGAGCTGCCAGCTGGGCCTTCTGGGACCTCTTCTGTCCCGCTTCCCTACAGTTCAGGCACTTATCACAGCCTTCATCCTCTGTAATAGACTCTGCCAGGGACAGCATGACACCCATTCTCTGGATAGATACACCAAACAGAAAGAAGAACCACTACCCCTCGGAGAACCCCTACCCCTCACTTAATCTATGTCAGTGTTCTCATATTTTCCAATCAACTAGGAAAAGGCAGCTGCCTAGATGACCTGAGCATATCTGATCTTGTTTGATCTCGGAAGCTAAGCAGGGTCGGCCCTGGTTAGTACTTGGATGGGAGACCACCAGGGAACTCCAGGTGCTGTAGGCGCCTGGAGTAGGAACTGGCAAGCCACTCCAGTATTCCTGCCAAGAAAACTCCATGGACATGGAGTCACGAAGAGTCAGTCATGACTGTAACAACACAACAACAACAGGAAGAGGCAGAGCTCAAATTGCCTCTCCCCTGGAAGGATGATTGGAAGCCCTACAGCCCACCAATTGTAAGAACTACAGCCTGCCGGCCATTGCAGAACCTCCTCCTACTTTCCCCCCCCCCACACACACACACACACTTGAGCCGAAAACACAGCCTGCTATTATTCACCCCTCAGCTAATTCTCCTTTGAATAAACTTATCAAAAGCATTCGTTTCTAAATTTATTTGATCAGCAAAAGCTGATCCCCGAAAGCATGAACTGTTTTCCACCTAAATAAAGCGGCTTGGCAACTCTTCCGCCTTCTGGGGGGGGCGGGACTTGGTGGTTGGGGATACTAGGAGCTGTAATCATTTGGATGAGACAGTCTGTTCTCAGGCCCAGCTGAGTTAAAACACCACCAATAAAGGAAATATTAAGCAGATCTTGTTGAGGTTAATTAGTGTGACTGGGGTTCATCTGAACCGATCCTGTGGCCCAGAGGCATTCTGGGAGTTGTAGTTTTCTACAACAAACCAAGACAACAAAAGTAGGAAACACCAGACTTCCCCAGGGGGAAAAAATTATTTGACCGCAGAATAAGCTGCACAGTTTGCATGCCAGCTACTTTCAATCCGAAGAATTAATCTCTGGGGATGCTGGTAGTTGTAGTCCTCTATAGTCTGGCCTCCAACAGTGCTTGATGGACAGTGAACCGCCCCCCCTGTTTTAAAAGTTTGAGGACCCCTGCCCTAATCTTTCCTTCTCCCATTACCATTAACTTTTTAGATAGAAAAGAGAGAATCAGGGAATTGTGCTTGCCAGCATCCCTTAGGGTCTTTTGTCTTCTTTCCACTCCCAACACAAATGCACAGAAGAGACTCTAACCAGTAAAAAACAATCCTTACACATTGGAGTGTTCTGTTTTCTTAGACTTACTATATGCAAAATGAGTAAAGAGAACATGGACACCAACATCAACAATTCTTTGCACGTGGCACCAAGACCAACACATCAATGTCATCATTGCTGGTTTTAGACACTGCTGCCTGATAGAGTTGGAAGTCTTTAAGTAAGCCAGTTTCCGAAATATAAAGATGGGGGCTAAATCCTGTTCTGCCCCAACTAAGGAGGTTG
Organism: Phrynocephalus versicolor; assembly: GCA_023846285.1. Taxonomy (NCBI): domain Eukaryota; kingdom Metazoa; phylum Chordata; class Lepidosauria; order Squamata; family Agamidae; genus Phrynocephalus; species Phrynocephalus versicolor. The sequence continues at coordinate 46,976,102 of JAHTLZ010000015.1, read as the reverse complement.
GGAGTGAGCTAATAGCTACCAGGTCTCTGTCGTCTCAATCTCTGCATGCTTGCTAGCAGGAACTACTGAACAGAGAGATTAGACTGAAGCTTTTAATTAATGGAAGAGTCAGGAAAGGATTGGCTTGTGTCATTTGGCTTAGGACTGCCTGAATTCTTTGGTGGTTTCTTTGTGTGCTTTTGGCTTTTTGTTTGACTGGAGCTGTGTGCTTTGCTCCAAGTACATGGTGGAAGAGGAAGTGATTCAGTTGTTTAGTTGAGAGCAGGGCTAGCAGTTTATTTATATTATTATTTAAAATATTTATCCCTCCTTTCTCCTTCAAAAAGACCCAAGGCAGCTTACAACATTGAAGGACGATATATAAATTTGAAGACAGTGAGTTGCAATGTCTGTAGCTGCACTCATTCCCTGTAAATCTGTACATAGGAATGAAGGAGCAGGGACATTTTCTGGGGAAGCTTGAGCAGGAGGCCAGGAGGACTTGGAATAGGTAGTGCAGTGAAGGAGCTGCTGTAGCGATATGTGACATTGGTGCTATGTTGGGCTTCCTGACTGAGAATCTAGAAAACTTCATGTGTAGTTAGCACCAGCTGATTGGCCTACCTAGCAGGAAGGTACAGTAACTTGAGACCTATCCACTCACTCTTCAGCTCATCAAGGAAGATGAAAGGTTTCTGGATAGAGCGGTGAAGCCTCTCCTAGAGTACAGCAGGAAGATGCCTCTAGGAAGGCAGGAGAAAGCCAAGTGGTTGGAGGAATCCTGAATACTGTACTATAAAGAGGGAGTCTTTGTCCTTGAGCTATCCAGTTATCCATGATCAAGCCCTCCATTTGGACATTGGTTCCCTCAAGGAAGAGGAGAGTCAAGAAGTTAGAATTCTCTTTCCTTCTTTACTGAGCCGTAAGATGTGAGGCACCCCAACGGTGAGGATATACCCCTCGGTGGCTATCTCCATAAAGACAGACTGGGAACAAGGAAACTACAGAAGGTTTGATAACCAAGTGTAAGAAAGTTCTCATTAACGTTTGTTTAATTAATGAGATTAAGTTGCGATTTAACTGAATCTCTGTTCAAAAGCAAAAGAAACTAATTGATTACACACCAAGCCAGTATCCTAAGCAGACAACCGATTGCCTCCTTCTGCAGCTTTCCAGTAAACCCTGAAAGGGGTTGTTGTAGGTCAGAATGGACCTGACCACAGAAGATTATTATTAATAAATCACAAAATACAGAAACTTACTGTTCTTTTTGTAAAGCATCTATGGAGAACTTGGGATGCATCCATACAAAGGGCTTCCAACACTCCCAGGCAAAAGACGTGCAATAATTATTTCATCTTCCTTTTCCTTTTCCTTTTCTTTTTTTCTTTTTCTTTGTGTGTGTGTGTGTGTTTTTGAGGGGGTTGGAATTTTTTGGTTGGTTTGGTTTGTTTTTCTGAAAAGAAAAAGTAGGAAGAAGTGGGGAGAAAATGGAGGGTTATAAACAGAAGACAGCATTGCTTGTGCCTGCTGTTAAGTTTTGTGAACAAGACAGAGCATTTTCATAATAAAAAGCCTTGCCTGGACCAACCATAGAGGCCTCTCTCACATTTACATAGTGGAGGGCAAGGCTATGAGAAGTCACTTCAACCACAGAGTGGATGAGCCTCGTGGCGCTGTGCTTCAACTGCCGTACTACAGCAAAAACTGTGCTCACAACTCAGGGTTCAATCCCAGGTAGCCAGCTCAAATTTAACTTTGCTTTCCAAGGGGGGTACAATGAGTACCCGTCTTGCTGGGGAGACAGTGTATAGCCTGCATAAATAAATTGTAAACCACCCAGAGAGTGCTTTAAGCACTGTGGGGTGGTATGTAATCAATACGTTTTGCTTTGTTTTGCAGTCTAGTTGATGACAATTTGAGGCTCTTTCCCTCATCACACCTCATGAGGCACACACAGAGGAACAACTGGTTCCACCTGAGGATCTCTCCCTCATCACAATTGATGAGATACAGGATCAGGTACATGTAGAAGAACAGGCTGTAGGAGAGAAGCTCCTTCTGCTAGGAGATTCTATAATTAGAAATACGGAGAGATGGATATGTGATGAGCATGATAACCGTATGGTCACTTGCCTGCCAGGTGCAAAGGTTGCAGACATCACGATAAATCTAGATAGCTTGTTAGAGAGAACAGGGAAGGAGCCAGTGGTCTTGGTACATGTTGGTACCAATGATGTCGGGAAGGCCAAGCGGTCAGTCTTGGAAGCCAAGTTCAGGTTGTTAGGAAGAAGATTGAAGTCCAGGACTTCCAAGGTAGCATTTTCAGAAGTGCTACCTGTTCCTCGTGCAGGGCCCGCAAGGCAGGCAGAACTCAGAAGCCTCAATGCATGGATGAGGTGATGGTGTCGAGAGGAGGGCTTTAGATTTGTCAGGAACTGGAGAACATTTTGGGACAAGCCAAACCTGTTCAGGAGGGACGGGTTGTACTTGAATCATGAAGGGACCAGATTGCTGGCACTCAACCTCAAAAAGGCTGCAGAGCAGCTTTTAAACTGATAACTGGGGGAAAGCCGAGAGGAGCTGAGTGGCATCCGGTTCGGAACACCTCATCCTCGGGGAACGAGGTTGGAAAGGGTAGAGAATAATACCCTTTAATAAAAATAATAAAAAGGAACACAAACTCTGGCAAAAGAAATGTAAGAAGATGATAAGGGAGGCAAAGAAAGACTTTGAGGAACGAATGGCTAGCAATATAAAGGGTAATAATAAAAGCTTCTTTAAATATGT
>JAHTLZ010000015.1:46932579-46973323 GCA_023846285.1 Phrynocephalus versicolor | reverse complement strand
GGAAGATGGTGGAAAGCCTCATCCAAGAGAAAATCTTAAAACACATAGAAAAACAAACCTTGCTGAGAGAAAATCAGCATGGCTTCTGCAAGGGTAAATCTTGTCTGACAAATCTTTTAGAATTTTTTGAAAAGGTCAACAGGCATGTCGATTTGGGTGAACCGGTGGATATAGTCTACCTGGATTTTCAAAAGGCTTTTGACGCAGTCCCTCACCAAAGGCTGCTGAGAAAATTGCACAGTCAGGGGATAAGAGGACAGGTCCTCTTATGGATTGAGAACTGGTTGAGATCCAGGAAACAAAGAGTAGGTGTCAATGGGAAATTTTTACAATGGAGAGAAGTGAAAAGCAGTGTGCCACAGGGATCTGTCCTGGGACTGGTGCTTTTCAATCTGTTCATAAATGACCTGGAGACAGGGATAAGCAGTGAGGTGGCCAAGTTTGCAGATGACACAAAACTTTTCAGTGTGGTATAAACCAGAGAAGATTGTGAAGAGCTCCAGAAGGATCTCTCCAAACTGGGGGAATGGGCTACGAAATGGCAAATGTGATTTAATGTAGCCAAATGTAAAGTAATGCATATTGGGGCAAAAAAACTTTATCAACTCATGGGCTCTGAGTTATCCGTGACAGATCTTGGTGTGTTGGTGGACAGCTCCATGAAGGTGTCTCCCCAATGTGTGGCAGCGGTGAAGAAGGCCAATTCCATGCTAGGGATTATCAAAAAGGGGATTGAAAATAAAACAGCCAACATTATAATGCCATTATACAAAACAATAGTAAGGCCGCACCTGGAGTACTGTGTACAATTCTGGTCACCGCGTCTCAAAAAAGACATAGTGGAACTGAAAAAGGTGCAGAAGAGAGCGACTAAAATGATTACTGGGCTGGGGCACCTCCCTTATGAGGAAAGGCTAAAACATTTGGGCCTCTTTTGTCTGGAAAAAAGGCGCCTGAGGGGGGATATGATTCAGACATACAAAATAATGCAGGGCATGAGTAAAGTGGATAGAGGGAAGCTCTTCTCCCTCTCACAAAATACCAGAACTAGGGGACATACACTCAAATTGAGGGCTGGGAGAGTAAGAACTGACAAAAGAAAATATTTTTTCACCCAGCGCGTTGTAAGTCTATGGAACTCCCTGCCACAGGATGTGGTGATGGCATCTGGCCTGGATGCCTTCAAAAGGGGGTTGGACAGATTCCTGGAGGAAATGTCCATCACAGGTTACAAACCATGATGGAGATGTGTAATCTCCAGGCTTCAAACCAGGGTACTTCTAGGGCCCGATGCAGGGGAGTGGTATCAGGAGACAGATATCTAGTCTCATCCGCTCCCAAACGCATCTGGTGGGGCTACTGTGAGATACAGGAAGCTGGACTAGATGGGCCTTTGGCCTGATCCAGCATGGCTCTTCTTATGTTCTAATGACATCATCAGATAAATCAGTTTTTCAGAAATAACAAATTATATGTGTGTCCCCCTCCCTCACCCCGCAAAAAAAAAAAAATCAACCTGAGGCTTTTTTGTCATCTGTTCTCTCATGGGGAAACTCTTGGGAGCTGCAGGAGGAGAGGCAAGACATTTCGTAAAATGGCTGCCAGACAGGAAGATGTTTTGATCAGTGTCTGTGAGAAATTTGGTAACTCTCTGCATGAGAATTGTTATTTTGATGGAGAAACCGCTGCAAGCATAGGTGTATTATGGCTGGAGGAATGGGTGACTCCCTCCTCTTCCACATTTGCAGTGAGAAGTCCTCCCTCAATTGGTCCATGAGATACCCATCTGCAAAGAATGGACAATAGAACAATAGAGAATGGGAATGAGTTGCACAGTAAATATGAAATCCCCTTTGTGGGCAAATACAGCAGAGTTTGAGAGGAACGCAAATTGTTAGGTCAACAACAAAAAGTAAGAGACTGGATGGGATGAATCAACAAAACCAAATGAAGCCTACTCCTTTCATTCCTAACGAATGAGAGGTCATAATTTAGGACCCTCTGGATTTTACCCATCTAGTGCTCATCAAAGTTGGCTGCACTTTCAGGTCTTTCATTGTGACCCCTTTCAATGCTAGAGGAGAGGATTCTCATAGGCTTGAAGATTAGGGGTGAGAGGATTCAACTAATTCATAGTGCAGCTGGGCAGGAGAGAAGCTACACCCCAAATTAAACATGTTTGTTATCCCTGATTCAGAGAAATTTCTAGCCAGCCAAATGCACTAAACCACCCAGTACAATATTAAAAGACTAAAATTTCAGAACACAAATCCTTAAAAAAAAATAAACTTGGAAGAGTAAAAATTTGGATGAGATTTAAACCTTTTCCAGTAGTTTTTGTGAAAAAAAATGTAATGTTTTTTCCGGAACACAAGAGCATGAAAAGTGGTAGCAAGTACATTGCTACATTTTTGTGGGTTTTCAAAAGTACTGTTGACTTAACAGCCCCAGAAAACCGTCTTAACCTTCTCCTATAAAATGCAAGCATGAACCTTGTAATCTCATGCTTCATGTTTTTAGTAGCCCATTTTGTTTTTAACCTCAAGGATGTGGTGTGGGGGGGAAATGTGCTTTTAGTTGTCTGTTTTCCTCTGTGCGCCCTTCACAGCCCTCACTGAGATGGGAGAGACAGCACAGAGGGGAAGGCATTTTTTTGTGGGTCACAAGGGGATCCATGCCCTTCTGTGAGAGTGACAGAGCTTGGTTGAATCAAAGGGAGTGTTTTGTGTGGGAACGCACTGGAATTCTGAGAAGCACTTATTGCTTGGGTTTGGCTCTTTCTCTTTCCGTTTATTATGTAGCCTGCAAAACTGCCATAGGCCATGATTAAGCTGAGTATCTTAGGGATAGGTTTGGGTACACAGTCATTAAAATGGCTCTTGATAGGCCCTGGAAGCGTAGATATTGAGATAATATGTGCTGTCTTTAGTAAAGCTTAGGTGGGATACCTGAGGCATACTATTCCTATTTCTTAAATCATGTTGTCAACTTTGACTAATAGAAACTCTTTTTGGGATTTCCCAAGTAAAAAAAATACTCAGCAGCAGTTTGCTATTCCCTTCTTCTGAGGGCATCCTGCGACTGTGCAAGTTTGCCCAAGACCACACAGGCTGTCTCTTCTTTCAAGAGGGAATTGAACTACTAGCCTCTGGCTCAACATTCAGATACTAACTGGGGGTATTTGTACACGACCCCTAAACTCCGCAGCAAATGGCTCCCAGCTCCGGAGCTTAAAATTGTTTCCCCACCAGCTCCGGAGTTTACAGATAATTAAGTGCGACCACGCCCACCTAAGGGGGTCCCAGCGCACTTTTCAGGTACCTGCTCTCCGGAGGTGAAAATTCCTGATGCGGATATAATGTAGTGACTGCCAGGCTCTCCTTGCTTCTGTTTGTTCTTTTTTTGCCCCCCGCCCCTTTAAGAGATCTGAATGCAGTGCCGGGACGGCAAAACAGAGGTGAGCGGCATTCTTTTCTTCCTTTTTTTCTCCCTCCCCTCACGCAGCCAGCAGCCAGGAGTGCAGAGGGGGTGGGAACACAGGAACAGCGACAAACCCCTAAGATCTCTGGTCCGAATTTAAGTGGCCAGCGGATCTTAGGGGTCGTGTGAAAAGGCTCTTAGGGTGCTTTTACACGACCTCTAAAATCCGGTGGCAACTTAAATTTGGACCAGAGATCGTGGGGGTTTGTCGCTCTTCCTGTGTTCCCACCCCTCCACACTCCATTGTTCCTGTCTGCGTGAGGGGAGGGAGAAAAAAAGGAGAAAAAATGCAGGCTCACCTCCTCTGCCGGTCGAAGCAGCCCCGAGCCGCCCCGTAGTGATTCCTGTCTCTTAAAGGTGCGGTGGGGACAAAAAAACAAACAGAAGGCGAGGGAGCCCAGCATTTACAACTTTACAATTCGCATCAGAAGAATTTTTACCTCCTGGAGGCCAGGTACTTGAAAAGTGCACTGGGACGCGCTTAGGTGGGCGTGGTTGTACTTAATTTTTTTTAAAGTCCGAAGCTGGTGGGAAAACATTTTTAAGCTGTGAGCCCTTTGCCTCAGATTTTAGGGGTTGTGTAAAAGCGCCCTCAATGAGCTATCCAGCATTAGTATTGGAATCCTGGTAAAGCACATCTTTTACCTTGTCTGAACTTCTGGGACCTGCTCTGAAGAAGAGTTATGTAAACTCAAAAGCTTGCAATGTTCCTTGTTTTCTTATTTTTAATAGTGGCCTATAAAGGTATCGCCTGTAACCTATTTTTAAATTGTGTTTTGTGACGGCCACACGGCTCAACCCCCTTTTTGCTTTGATAGATAATTTATGTGACTAATCCCACTGAACCACCTAACAGGGTGGTTATTCATTTTTTTTTTTAAAAAAGTAGCGCCGTTTACCTAAATTATCTATGCCTTCTAATACTGATGCAATTTTTTCCTCAGTTCTTCAGGTAAAGCTTGCTCTCTACTCTGCAGGAGCCATGCAAATTAGATAGGTCACCCAAAGGTTTGGAAGGGTGTGAGAAATCCTAAATAGGAAAATAAATATTGTATCCCTTTAAGGCTCCCCACATGAAACAACGCCTTAATTTTACTATATGGATAAAACAGACTCTCTCTCTCTTTGCATTGCTGCTTTCATATGATGAGAAAGCTGAGGAGGAACTAGCATCATCCTCTCATCCAGTATGGAAGGCACACACTTTCAGAATGACTGAATGTGGCTTGAGAGAAAAGGAAACCTGGAGAATGAAGTGAGGGGAGGGTAAAGTGGAGTGGAGGAAGAAAGAGGAAGAGAGAGCGCTCAAGAGCACAGGTTGGAACCACTTCATTGTATGGAAGGGCCATTTGAAGGTCACGCTGTTTTTGAATATTGAGAGGGCCGCCCCAGAGAAATCATGGAAAAAATCCAGTTATTGAATGAGGCTGAGAATTGCCATTCTCCAAGAAAAGAAATGTAAAAGTCAGATGGCAGGGGCCAAAATGTAGAAAAAAAACCTGAGGGGACAGAACAAACTTATCCTATATTATAACATCATTCTATTATAACATTATAGGCACTTGTGTGCTTTCTGTCACCTTTGTCCTGCAAGCTTCTCCTTTATTATTTTTTAATTTCAAAAATAATGTTTTCTACCTGCCTCTAAAGCAGGCATACCCAAACTTCGGCCCTCCTGATGTTTTGGACCACAACTCCCAGAATTCCAAGCCTGTATTTCCAATGGTAAAGGACTGTGGGAATTGTGGTCCAAAACATCTGGAGGGCCGAAGTTTGGACATGCCTGCTCTAAAGAATTAAGTACAATTGGGTAGACAGATTGATCGTATATCTCTTAATTTCCTCATCTGGGACATACCCTGCTGTTTGTCAGTTGTCATTTAGCTTCAGTTCCCCGCTACACCTTACATAAAACTTGTGTGAATGCCAATAGGGTCCTTGCCTTGGTGTTTCATTCCCACAAGTACCAACTTGAAAATTTGTTATACACTATCTTTTTTTTCATATGGACTGAAGGCCCCTCCTCTTCACAGTGTGCTATGGGGACTCAATGGGGGCTTCAGCCTGGGGCTTCTTGACCAGTATTGTGACCAGCATGCTGTGAATATGCTTCCAAAGAAAGGGCCGCTGTGTGCCTTATGCATCAACACATGATGGGCTTCCAGTTTATTATTCCAGGTGGGTTTGGCTTCCCTCTTAGACAGTTGGATTTTAGAGCTTACTTCTACAAGTGTACGGATTCTGACAACCTCACAGCCGAGTATTGATGACAATGAGCAGTTTTGTTCAGTTCATTAGAACACTTTAGCTTACAGTGGTACCTCGTAAGACGAATGACTCATAAGATGAAAAACTTGTAAGACAGAACTTGGTTTCCAGACCCCTAATCATCATTACCCTTCTCAGAACTTGTTCTAATTTGTCAGCATCTTTCTTAAAGTGCGGTATACAGAACTGGACACAGTACTCAAGTTGACACAAGGCTTAACCAGGGCTAAATAGAGCGGGACAAGAACATGACAGGATTTGGAAATTATACTCTTGCTAATGCAGCCTAAAATAGCATTTTAGCTATTCAGTTTATGATCTACCAGAATTCCAAAATCCTTCTCATTTGTTTTATTGCTGATCCAGGCGTCCCCATCTTAGACCTGTGCGTTAGGTTTCTTCTTCCTACTTTGTACTTATCCCTGTTAAATTTCATTCTGTTGGTTTTCAGCCCATTGCTCCAGCTGATCAAGATCATTTTGAATTTAGTTTCTGTCTTCCAGGCTGTTAGCTATTCCACCCAATTTTGTGTCCTCCGCAAATTTGGCAAGCATTCCCTGTACTCGCTTATCCAAGTCATTAATAAAAATGTTGAAGAGAGTGTTTCAAGTGCTATGGGGTGATATATATATATAAGCAGCACACTTGGCTTTCTTTGCTTAACATATATCTGCGGAGCTCTCAAGAGCAAACATTAAGTCTGGCTGAGCGGGGGACTACTTCTGGGTGAGAAATTGCACAAATCAATTCTCAGTATCCTCTGTGACCGTGTGAAGTGGGGTACAAAGGGAGCCAAAGGGTCCAATCCAATCTGTCCAATCTTTCAAAAGGGGATTGGACAGGTTCCTGGAGGAAAAGTCCATCACAGGTTACAAACCATGATGGAGATGTGTAATCTCCAGGCTTAAAACCAGGGTACTTCAAGGACCACAAGCAAAGGAGTGGTATCAGGAGACAGATATCTAGTTTCGTGCGCTCCCAGACGCTTCTGGTGGGGCCACTGTGAGATACAGGAAGCTGGACTAGAGGGGCCTTTGGCCTGATCCAGCATGGCTCTTCTTATGTTCTTATGTAAAGAAGATTTTTAAAAACATTGTGAGTACACTTGAGGACCCCCCTGCGCAATAGCATGCAACTTCACTTCCAGGAGCATTGCACCAGAAACCTGCTGATGAGCAAATTGGCCCAACATTTTAAGTTGTGTAATGCTCTGATTTAAAAGAAGAAGAAGAAGAAGAACTTGTGAAGTATTCTGCTTTTAAGGAACTATTGATCAAGCTACCTGGTTGCCATGCTTCTCTTTTCTGCTTTCAGGAGTATATTTCTGGAAGTTGACCCCAGGCACCCAGAAATGGTGAAGAACTGGCTTGGCAGTCATCCTGACTTGTTCCTCTTTCTGTCAGCCACCCACAAGGACTTTTGTGGCAAGTAAGTTGAAGGGGATGAGTCTTCTATTCAGGGTGTGCGGTTGAGGGTAGTGACAGAGTAAAGCTATACAAGCAAATATGCAAGTGCTGTCTATGAAGTAACTTCACAGAAGCAAAACAAATGAATGTTTCCAAAGAGTTCTCATCTGCATGGGAATCCTGGGAGGCTGTAATAGACAGAAGTTGATTTGTACACTCTACAAAAAGCTTTAGGCAAATTAATTTGGCCATCTTGTAACTTGTATGCTGTAATAAGATGACCTTAGGGTGAAGAACAGTTTGGAAATCCAGTCTTCTGAGGAAGGAAATTACCGTATATACTTGAGTACAAGCTGACCCGAGTATAAACTGAGGGCCTAATTTTACCCCTCAAAAGTGGGGAAAATTATTGACTCAAGTATAAGCCGAGGGAGGTTGTTGTTGTTGTTGTTGTTGTTGTTGTTGTTGTTGTTGTTGTTGTTGTTGTTGTTGTTGTTGTTATATACTTAAGTATATATGGTATACCAGTCGAGCTCTAAAGGGGCTGGGGGGAGTAATTGGCAACCTTCTAATTGGAATCATATGGGAAGCGGCAGCAGCCTTATCTCCCACCTGATCATCTTCAGAGTAGAAGGTTTTTTCCTAGTGGCACCCTCTTTGGAGCTTCATAACTCAGCCCCCTTACCCCAAAATGTTTCCAAATTTCAGAGGGTTCCCTAAAATTGCTTTTTGAAGGTACCGCTGCTACTTTGGATTCCTAAGGTAAGTACATTTGGAGTGCATATTTTTTTAAAAAATATGCACTCAAAAATTACTTACCTTGGGGGCATCAAAGCGATTTTAGGGAATCCCATGAAATTTAGAAACATTTTGGGGGTAAGGGGGCTGAGTTATGAAGCTCCAATGGGAGTGCCCCTAAAAGTTCTCATTGGAATCATATGGGAAGCGGAGGCACCACTATTGCTTGCCCAATCAGGACTTACCCTCTGCCGCCCTCCCCAAGCTGCCCAAGCACCTAATTTTACCCCCCCCCAAAAAAACTAGGAAACTTATTGACTCAAGTATAAGCCGAGGGTGTTTTTTTTAAAGCCAAAAATAAGGTCTGAAAAACTCATTTTATACTCTAGTACAGGGCTGTTCAACCTCTACAGCCTCTACAGCCGCTGGCCTGGTTTTTAAAATGTCCCGCCACTAGTGTACCGGCTGGGGCCAGAGCACTCGTGGCAGGACATTTTTAAATGGATCTTCGCCCAGCTTGGGAGGCTTGGAAAGGAAGCAGCAGTGCCACCGCTGCTTCCTTTCCAAGCCACACGGGCTGGGGGAGGATCAGTAGTACCTCATGAATGTAATGGGAAGGAAAAATTGTCTTACGGTTTTTTCCTATCCCCGGAAATTACATTCGTCCTGCGATTTTTTCATCATAAGGGGCATTCGTCTTATGAGGTATTACTGTACTACTCTTTAATAAGCCATAAAACTCAGTGGTGTTAGTAACGTCTCTGCCAGGGCTTAACACTGTGTTTTGTGTTTTTTTTCTATAGGCCAAGGTTCCTGCATATCCAGAAGCACGGGACGAAGAACCGCAGATGATCATGAGTAGTTCTAGCCTTTCATTGCTGCCTTTTCTGTCCCTAGGCACAGTGGTGAATCTTTCCAGTGAAAATTCTGTTGACAAATCCTTCTAGCTCAAACACAGATGTCCAGAGGGAAAAGAGGAGATGAGCAATTTGTCCTTATGAATGAAAGTGCTTCTTAAAAGTTGCAGGGGGTTGTTATACTCTCTGAGGGGAAGTGACTCCTTTTATTAACTACAGGAATAGATATATCTTCAATGAATTTGTTAATTGAGAGCAAAGATGGCCAACCTGTACCCCTCTAAATGTTGTTGATATACAATAATTCCCATCAGCCTTAGGCAGCATAGCCCATGACGAGCAGGGGTAGGTGTTGTGGTCCACTAATCTGAAGAGTTACAAGGTTTGTTCAGATATGTTCAGTATGAGGTAAATACTGTGGCCTGAATCCAGTTGGTAATCCATACTAGAATAGACCCAATAGCCAAAGTCCTGTTTTGAAATACAATGTGTATAATGAAATCATTCAAGCAATTGTCACATCTGTTACACTTATGGATATGCAATTTAATATACAACCAATTGTGCAATCAGGTCATGCCTGAGCATTTAGTGGGTAGCTAACAAGATTGCACACACACGTCATGATTTCCAGTTGATGCTGCACCTTACCATTCAGGGCGTTGAAACCCATAGAATTTTTGCAAGTGTTAACTCACCATTCACCATGCATTTCACTGGACCTGCTCTAGTTAAGAATAGCGATAGGGCATAGGCCATGTAATAGAACTGAATCAATGTTTTGTCTTTTAAAACAGTGCATCTTTTATGTACTGGAATGTCTTAGGACAGTGGTTCCCAACCTTGAGTAATCCAAGTATTCTTAGACTACAATTCCCAGAAGCCTTTACCACAAGCTGTACTAGTTAGAGTTTCTGGGAGTTGCAGTCCAAGAACACCTGGATTACCCATGGCTGAGAACCACTGTCTTAGGACATGGTAAATATTATCTGTCATTGTGTCCAAAGGTAAGATTTTGGAGGGAAAACAAGACAATGAAATGAGAGAGAAAAACAAGAATGTACTTTTAACAGTAGTCCTGTTGAATGCAGGAATTAAATTATTTGAGAGAACAAATTATATTTCTGTGAAGATTCTCAGTCATCCAGGTGCGTTTATCTGGGAGTTGAGTCATGGCTACTGGACTTCTTTTTTTGAGAGAGATAGAAACGTTTTGCTGTTCATCCAAACAGCTTCATCGGTCTGAGTATAACTAGTGCAAGAGACCCTTCTTATAGTCAGCTTGACCTCTTGTCCCTTGGTCTGATTGGCTCATAAGATGAACAAAGCCTTAATAGGCTCGTTAGGGAGACATTAGTGTCCATGGCCTTAAGGTAAACAATGGCCTAAGGTGCTGAAACCCATCAAGAATGGATCGTTAGCTGTGACCTGGTGGTGAAGGCTCCTTGATTTGCCTGGGTACTGTGGAAAGTACAGCCTGATAAGTGGCAGACAGACTATGCCGGAGCCCCCCACCTCTGTTGAGGGAGGGGTTTTCAATGCTAACATGAATGGCTTCCCTTACTCCTCTCTCAAACCACCTCTCTTCTTTGTCTAGTATGTGTACATCCTCATCTTTGAAAGAGTGGCCTTTTTCCTTCAAATGGAGGTGTACTGCTGATTCTGGTCCTGAGCTGTTACCTCTCCTGTGTTGGGCCATTCTTCTGTTTAATGGCTGTTTAGTTTCTCCAATGTAGAGGTCTGAACACTCTTCACTGCATTGGACTGCATATACTATATTGCTCCTTTTATGGTTTGGTATCGGATCCTTTGGGTGGACAAGTCTCTGCCTTAGTGTGTTCATGGGTTTGAAATAAACAGGGATGTGGTGTTTGCCAAAAATCCTTTTAAGCTTTTCCAACACTCCTGCCATGTAGGGAATGACCAGGTTCTTCTGTCGGGTCTGGGTCTCAGACTGATCCCTTGTTCTTCTGGGATGGCCCACTGCTTTGTTGAAGGCCCACCTTGGATATCCACAGGCCTTAAGTGCTGTCTTCAGGTGCCTGTCTTCCTTCTTCTTGGCTTCTGAGGAGGTGGGGATGCTCTCTGCTCTGTTGCTTAGGGTCCTGATGACTCCTAGTTTGTGTTGTAATGGATGGTGGGAGTCAAACAGTAAGTATTGATCTGTGTGGGTGGGTTTCCTGTAAACTTCTACTCCTAGGCCACGGTCAGGTCTGATGATGACTGCACAATCCAGGAAAGCCAGCCTGTTGTCTTGGGTGTTTTCCCTAGTGAACTTAATATTAGGATCCACTGCGTTGATGTGGTCTGTAAAGGCCTGTACTTCCTGCGTCTTTATTTTAACCCAGGTATCATCTACATACCTGAACCAGTGGGATGGTGTTGTCCCTGGGAAGGTGTTGAGTGCCTTCTTCTCCACTTCTTCCATGTATAGGTTTGCTACAATTGGTGACACTGGGGAGCCCATGGCACAGCCATGCTTCTGTCTGTAGAAGTCCCCTCTGTACATGAAATATGTGGTGTTCAGACACAGGTCCAGGAGCAGGCCTATCTGGTCTGGGTTGAGGCGGCTTCTGGAGGTGAGGGTGCTGTCTTCTCTTAATCTTCTCTTTACCATTATTAGTGCATCAGTGGTGGGTATGCTGGTAAAGAGTGATGTAACATCAAAGGATACCTAACGAGCCTATTAAGGCTTTGTTCATCTTATGAGCCAATCAGACCAGGGGACAAGAGGTCAAGCTGACTATAAGAAGGGTCTCTTGCACTAGCTATACTCAGACCGATGAAGCTGTTTGGATGAACAGCGAAACGTTTCTATCTCTCTCAAAAAAAAGAAGTCCAGTAGCCATGACTCAACTCCCAAACAAATTATATTATAAAAATCTCAGGGTATTAATAGGAATTAGTTCCTACTCTGCTTTCTAAAACCTGAACTATGAATCTGTACTGTTAGACATTCAGTACATCCCATGCTATCTGGAATTCACCCATATGCTGGTAGTTACTTCATTTGTGAGGTCAGAATGCCCTGCCAATGATAGAAACAGTATGAGGAAGTATAAGCTGTTGAGGTGCTCTGTGATTATTATTCCTGCCATAAATGGGACACATCTTTTGCAGCTAGCCTAGAAGAATCCTTCCTTTAAAAAAATACATTTCTCTCCTTTCTTTGACAAATATTTTGACCCACACATACTTTATGCCAGGAGGATCTCAATAGTAGTAGCTGTTGTATATCAGGTACTTCCAAATATCACTGGACATAAGATCCTAACTAGAATTTACATTGTGGACCAGTGTAAGCCTCATGAAAATGAATGGGACGTATGTAGGCAAAAAACAATGGGAAATCACCTGTTTCTTTGGGCACGCTGGTTATAGGCAGCCAAATATTTTCTTCAGGGACACAGCTCATTTTTAATTGCAATTTAGTGTAGGAAACCCGGAGAAAGCGTTGATCCTTTTATCTTGATCTCTTAATCCAGATACTGCTGGACATTCAGTGCAGAAATAGGCATGGACACAAATCAAAAGCAGTTTGTTTTTACTTCTTATTCTTTTACAATGTTTGGAGTCCACCTTGAGTGCTGTTTTAGTGGAAAGGTGAGGTCTACGTTTAAGTAATGAATGCATAAATTAAAAATATGTGCGTATTTTGAGAGTTCCTTTCTAATTTGAATGTCCAAGAGGGCATTCATAAGGTCATCATTGATATTCTAGATTTAAGAAACACTGGTTCTTCGTGGCATCTGTAAATACATACAAATTGAATCCTTCTGCACCTGCGCAGTGTCGCTGGAAGTCCCAAGCTCTTTGGTCCTATAGGACCTCCTCCTCCAGAGTGCATGCTCCCAGTCTCCCGTGCTTCAGCCTTCGGTTCCTGTCTTGCCACTGCCGCAAATGGTCACTTTGGTTCCAGCCAGGTATCTCCCATCCTATATCTGTGCAATTCATTTTTTTAACTTAGATGCACCACCCTACGTTTCCCTCTGTTGAAACCCATTCCGTTAGCTTTGGCCCAGCACTCTAATCTGTCAAGGTCCTTTTGGATTTTCATCATATCCTCTAAGGAATTAGCAACCGCTCCCAATTTGGTATCATCAGCAAGTTTGATTAGCCTACTCTCTATTCCTTCCTCCAAGTACGCAATCCTTGCCTTTCTCTCCCCTTTAACAAGCAATCGCCACACTAATGGCATGTGCTGTTCAGACTGCACAGCAAATGCTGACCTTCTCCTAAGGACACGGGTGGGGAAGAATTGCCATTCATTTTCATGAGGCTGAGCTTCTTTGCCAAGGTGCCCTCTTAAAGGAAGCATGCCTCTTTTTTTCCCCCAGTACAATGTGTACCTTGCACACATTTGGCAAAATGCTTTCAGTACCAAAGCCTTTCAGAGCATATTAACATGACAGCCTTTGAAGGGTTAGGGATTCTTCCAGGCCTCATACTTTCCCCGAGAGGGTAGATTCTAGCGTGGAAAGTCTATAATTTGACAACAGGCTCTCGGGGGAGGTATGATGGTTTCCCAAAGCTGCAGGCAAGCAGTGTTACCATTCTTGTCATTTTTACGTTACGGTATAATTTAATAACCCCCATTCTTATTTGTTGGCAAACATTGTAAATCCTCGGAGCATCAACAAGGAGAAGCGGGAGAGGCCATTCCGAACCAAAATTGGCAGAGTTATTTAATTTTTTCCCATAAAGCTGCTGGAGCTTGGGTTTCTTTGGGGACAATATGCTGCATCTGTTTGACAATTCCAGTTTTCCTGGAAAAGGGTCTAGAAATAGCTTAAGGCTTTACCAGTATGCCGGGGGGGGCAGTAATTCCAGCTATAAACACATAAGTATCAGCCAATGGATCCTGCAGGGGAAGGTCAGGACCATTCCGTTACACTTTTCTAACGGAGGGTTCAGCGAAACTAGTCTCTTAATTTTAGAATGCACTTCTACACATTATCCAGGGAGTCTCCTTCCATGTCCCCAGAGAAGAGGCTGAAGTTAAAGGTACAAGGCGTAACTTTGGGAGCAGCTTTGGGACATAATTGAATATAGCCAGTGAGCCAAGCATTTTACTGAAACAGCAGCAGTTGCCTCATTGGGGAAAAGTATCATCTCATTGTAATCTCACAGTGTAGCAAGTGGTCAATGGGAGAATCAGATGTGGGCACTTGCCACCCTCCTATCAATGGCAGAATGTTCCCCCCTATACTTGGGAGGAACTGGGTGTATACATGGGAAACTTTTCCATTTGTTTATCATATGCTGAAACCATCAAAGGAGTAGATGATGTTAGCCTATTGTGGATGGCTGAATATTTCCAGGTGCCTTCCTGACCTAGCCATGTCCTATACACTTGTTGTCCAAACAAAGCAAAGGTGCTTCAAATCAGCTCAGTGAATAGGGTTAAATTAACACAACCCTGAATTCCCTAATGGCTGTAGTGCCCAGGAGTTGGTTTGCATGCCTGTCTTTGACGCATACGCAGAAAACAGTTCATTTAAATTGCTGCAGTGTGCCTGTTAACTAAGACGTGTTATGGGGAACACACAACTTCCCTCTAGTGTAAAATAGCTGTACTAGCTACTGGCAGCTGTACTGGTTACTGGTCTCATTTGGGGATTAACTGAAGTGATAGTTATGATCCCCAAAACCCCACATGGCTTGAGTCCTTGCTTTCTGAAGGCCCCTAGTCTCCCATGTGAGGCTGCCTGGGTTCCGAGATCTTTGTTGGAGGCCCATCTCTGTCATCCTCTGATACATGTTTACAAGGGACACAAGCAAAGTCGTTCTTGGTATCAGCTCCAAAGTTGTTTTCCGTTGATCCACTGACTTTTATTTTAAGGCAAAGATATTTTTATGGGAACAGGCTTTGGACTGTTTACAAGCTGCTAGGGAAGAAGTGTGGGGCAAACGGTTTTCGCTCCTTTCTATCAAATTGTTTCTAAATTGGTTTTTGATTGAATCACGATTTTTAATATTCTAATTTGAGTAACTGAGTTTTAGCATTACTGTGTTTTGTGTTTTTAACCATTCCATAGCTTTTTATAATCTTTTTAAGATTATAAAAAGCTATGGAATGGTCCTACTTTGAGGAGAAAGGCAAACCGTGAGTCAAGTAAACACAATTTTAAAAGAGGGTGTGAATCTTGGCAGAGTTTTCTCTCCATGTATAACCTGTTGTTGCGGTAATGGGCCATGAGAAAAGAACTGAAGAGATATCTAATTATCTTTCAGTGGCTTGTGGTGGTGGTGGGGGTTGCTCTCTGTTTTCCATGAAAGATTTCTCAGATCCTTCTGAATTCCACAGGTGTCAGGTTTCTTTTCCAGAAGTAAAATCTGCAGGTGAAATAAAAACATGCACTTGAACGCAAAGTGTGGCCTCAGAATTCAGGGTGGGATTCACTGCTCCACTTTTGTGATCAGTAAACTATAGGCTGCATTATGGGTAGAATAGTTAAGCTATCATGATCCCACACACTTGGCCACATACAGATGTTTACCATCATGGAGAAACAGAGAAGAATAATCTTGAACTGGTGTTCCCAAGGCTGAGGACCTGAGATTTTTGCAGCATGTACTGGGCTCCCTGTTCCACATGATGCAGGGAGGAGTAGATTTTTTAAAAAAATAAACATTGAAACAAGTGCATTTCCTTTGCCTGAGCTAAAGGGATAACAAGAGGATACTTTCTTGGCTGCTTTCTCACGACCACTAAAATCTGCTGCAAAGTGCTCCCAAAGGCAGAGCATAAAATTGTTTTCCCATGAGCAGCGGACTTTTTGTTTTTTGTTTTAAAAAGTGTGACCACACCCACTTAAGTGCGACCCAGTGCATTTTACAAGTACCTGGTCTCGAGGTGGTAAAAACTTTGTCGCTGTTCTAATGCAGATTTTAAACCTTTACCCGGGTCCTTGGGAACACAGAAAATCCGCACCAAAACCTTTTTTGCCCCTGTCTTTGCTGCGATTCTCAGTTGTGGAATCAGAATTGTTGTGGATTTTCATAATGTGTCTGTGGGAACACCCGATCTGTGACATCAGCCACGTGACCACTCAGGGGGGGGGCTGATGCAGATCAAAGTTTGCTGCAGATTTTAGTGGTCGTGTGAAAGCAGCCTTGGTCACCACATCGGCAACCTTTGTCTCTTGACTTCAGTAAGAAACAGCACTCCAAGTTACAAGCATCTTTGGGTTTTTCAGAGATGGGAACCCATTTCGTTCTCCTCTCCTGTGATGCAATCGGGTTGAAATTTTCCTCTTGAAACTGAGTTCAACTTTGAAAGCTGTGAGAACACAACAGTCATATGTAAGTCCTTCCCTCTCAAAAGGCTGAGAGTGTTGCAGTAATTATTATTACAATGATTACTGTACAGCACAGCAACCATTGACAAACCGAGTTTGTAATTCTGGTGTAAATAACGGGATGAAAATATATTGTGGTTTCAGAGTCATTTTTTATCATCAGTAGCCAATAATAGATAATTATATGTCATCAAGCCAACTTACGGTGACACTTTCTGAGGTTTTCCAGGTGGGGGATATTCAGAAGTGATAAGAATAAATTTAAGCTAAAAATATAGGGTGTTGGTTGTTCTTCTTTGTGAGTTGCCAATGCACCTATATAAGTTGTTAATACTTCATTGGTGATTCATCAAAGCTGCCACGCCGAATTAGTTATATAGCAAAAAGGTTTATTAAAGACAGATAGAGATACAGCACAGGACATAAACAGTACAGAAAATGTTGTTAGCTCAAGGATCCGGAGCGCAGCACGGCCAGAGGCCCTGCTGCCTCCTGGATCGGACAATACAGAGAATGGGTTAGCTTAAGATCCGAGTGCAGCATGGCCAGAGGCCCTGCTGCTCTGGACCCCGGAGTGATGGTTTCCATGGTCTTTTATACTCTTTCTGTAACCGCAGCTTACGTATTTCGTGCGCATGTCTTACGTAATCATACCTGGTAAGTTATCATAATTCTCAGAAATGGCTTTTGACTATTTTTAGTTTGAGATTGAATTCCCAGAAAATGACGCTTTTGGCACCATGAGATGGTGCCCACTTATCTGTGTCATCTTCGCTTCTCCTTATCTTGGTTTAACCACAAGAATTCGCTATTTCTGGCACCTGGGTTCTTATCTATTTTGTGTTTTATGCCAGCATGACCTAATACCTTCAGAGTTTAACACTTTATAATAATTTCTTAGCTTTATTCTCATATTGAGTTAATTCTATTAATTCTTATTAATTAATTCTCATCAGAAGTAATTTACCATCCTGGAACTGAGCAACTTGCTCAAGGTCACACAGACTGGCTTTTTCTCCCAGGAGGCTCGATGATACTGAATGCTCAACTGCTGACTCCATGCCAAATGCCTGATATAATGTAATTATTCTGCTAAAGTTTCTACATGCTCCCACCCCATTTAGTGATTTGCATTCTGGGCATGAACTCTTCTCTAAACAGCAGTGTAGCCTTCATTGATTTTCATATGAAACCAATATAAAGTGGACCCGTTCGTATAACAAACAGTTTGTATAACACAAAATCTGTACAACATAAAAAGTTCTGGAGATAGGGGAAATTTGCTTAACAGAATCGTCTATGGGGCGAATCCATACAACATAAAAATGGCCGCGATTAGGGATTACTCTGTTTTCAATGCATTCCTATGGGAAATTTGTATAAAGGAAAATTTACTTAACATAATTTCATTTGGAATGAATTAATTCCTTTATACAAGGTACTACTGTACCCTGATGCCTTTTGCAAGGCAAATGTTTCCCCCTTTCCTGTGACCTCCCCCACCCCCTTTCTGTGACCCATCTTCAATTCAGCCAACCACTGCTAAAGCCCCAAAGGGCTGTTCTCAGGCCTTGTGGAAATCTATATTTGGGCTATTTTCCCTAAAACATGTATTAGGTCCTGTTTTCTCCCAACTTGTTGCCAGTCCACCGGGTGTTACAAGAACCAGACCAAAACATATAATTATCCAGCTTTCACACTGTCCACCCCCTTCACTGGCATGGGCTGGAAAAGAGGAGTCTCTTCTATGTTGCTGCAAGATATGCCCATGCTTCAGGCCTGTTCCGAGATCTTTTCTGCTGGTGGAAGGCTGGAACCCCCCCAACCCTCTGTGTGTGTGTGTGTGTGTGCATGCGCGCACCCACGCTGTATACACTGTTGTATATATGTATGAGTGCTTCCGTGCTGTCTCTCATGGTATGTTTGTGTGCGTGGGGCCATGCTTTTGTCCCTGACTTTGTCACCCAAGCACAAAACACCATCCAGTGCTTCATCTTTTAGAACTTGTAGAAGGAAAAGCAACTATCATCATTTTATCATTATGCAATAAAGTCATGAGGATGAACTAAGTCATGATTTGCATTCGATCCTCCCTTCGGAGCTCTCAGCTCCAGCTGCTGTAGTGAAGCTCTGTTCCCAGGACACAATAAGCAAGCTATGGGAAGTCAGGCTTGCAATCGCAGGAAATGAACACCGCTCCTCTGTTTCTCAGTTGCAAGCTTTGTTCTGTTGTGTGTTGTCAAGTCAACACTGATTTATAGTGAGCCTTAACCCAGTTTCCAAGCCAAGAAAGTGTTTTTACCAGTTTCACACCTCCAGTGAGTTTCCATGGCAGATCGGGGAAATCAAAGCCATATCTCCTGAGTTGTCTCTTACACTATATACTACACCACACTGGATAGGCTTGCCAATCATATATATTTCATTTATATTCTGTATTTCTGTCCCTCTTTGATTCCCAAAAGTGAAGCTTCCTTACCCACACCAGACATTTCCCCTTTTCTCTTTCTTGCTGTCTTCCAAATTTATTTCAGAAGTTCACTCCCCTATTGCAGCAAGCTGTCCTGTTGCCCAAAGTAAGAGGTATAGATGACGTGTGTGTTTGTGTGTGTGTCTCCACACACACACACACACACACACACACACACACACCAGAGTGTGTGGGGCTGTATCTGACTGCCCCTCCATCTTGTAGCAACTGCTGCTGCGACAATGAGGATGACACATTTCCCCACACGCACTGCCTCCAGAGCAATGGGCCCTGCACTCTTTGCCTCATGCCACTTTGCCTTCTCCAGACACTACCAAATGTCAGCTGCTGTTTTCAGAAGACTTTTAACTTTTTAGAGCCAAGCGTTATTGGAAATGCCAGTCCACTTCTGGAATGTGGAGCAGAATATGGAAGCCAAATGAAGACTATTTTGCCACCGCTGCTTAGCCACCCCCAGTGCACCACCTCCTGAGACACCTCTGTCGGTTCAACTAATAGGAAAGATGGCTCTGCCTCCTTGGATAATCTTCGAGGAAGGTTCAGGCCTGCTCACTTCATTCCTCGTCTTCCCATCTAGGTAGCTGTAGTCCAAAAACACAAGTCACATGTCTTCAATCCCGAGATCAAGCAGCCAGCTAAAACGACCATTCTGTTCCTTCATGGAAAGGACAGCCTGATCTTGATATGTCTGATAATTTGGCTAATGCTAACAAAAAGGAGGGTTGAGCATTTCTGAGGGTGAGTTATGGAGTGCAACCAACATATTCATCTTGTGAAAGCAGATAGAGAACAAGCTATGGGCCCTCAGAGTCAGGAAGTCTCCAGAAGAATAGTGTAAACCAGCAGGCCCCGTTACTCCCTTTAGTCTTCCCCCTGACAAAACAGAGAATGGGTTGTTTCAAGCAGGGGTGTAGCTAGGGATTGGAGCGCCTGGGAACAAAGTCAGTTTTTGTGCCCCCCCAACTGCATCTCATCCACCAAGCGTGGGGTGCCTAATCCTGGGGGAACAGCAGGGGATGGGGAGAAGGGTCCCTCTTTCTCATGCCCTCTTCGGGGGTCTCCTGGACAATGCTCTCCTGTGCAAACTGCACAGCACACGGATAGTGCCAAGCAGGCAATGGGTGTTTTTTTTCAAGCATCACCTCCGTAGCACGCTTCCCCCTCCTCCTTTCCCCCAGCTAAGGCTTAGCCCAGGAAAAGGAGGAGAGGGAAACAGGCAATGGGATATTTTTCCCCAAACAGCACCTCCGTGGCACGCTTGCCTCTCCTCCTTTCCCGAGGCTAACAATCGCCAAATCTTGGTGGAGGTGGGGGTAAGGAGAGGGAGCAATCGATGGAGGTGCTGCTTGGGAAAAAAACATTGTCTGCATCCCTCTCCTCCTTTCCCCCAACTAAGGATCGCCAAGCCTTAGCGGGGTGAAAGGAGGACTGCTGGTGGGATGGCACATGGCTTCCTCCTCCTGCTCCCCCTCCAGGTACCCTCAGATTGCTGCACATCCTGGGGCAAATGCACTCTTCCACCCCTCTCTAGTTACGCCAGTGGTTACAAGTGCCTTCTGAAAAAGACAGTCAGCCTGAATGAGTGGGTGGGTGGGTTATAAATGCTCCTTCATTTTATCATCCCTGGTGTCAATGGGAAGGGAAAGCAAGCGGAGAAGAATCTGATAACTCCCAGGCCTAGTGGCCATGAACTTGCCTGTGGCACACAGGAGAAACTGCCATTCTCTTAGTACAAATTTAAATCAGTTTCTTCAACTGACACAGCCATTCACCACCATTCTTGCTTTCCTCTAACTCTTGGCAGAATTGGGCTTTCAAGGAGGAAACATTTACAGTGGACCCTTGTATAACAAACAGCTTGTATAACATAAGATTTGTACAACATAAAACATTCTGGAGATAGGGGAAATTTGCTTAACAGAATTGCCTATGGGCCAAATCCATACAACATAAAAATGGGATTACTCCATTTTCAATACATTCCTATGGGAAAAATTGTATAAAGGAAAATTTGTATAACATAATTTCACTTGGAACGAATTAATTCCTTTATACAAGGTACCACTGTAATTGGAAAATGGATAGTGTTCTGCTTTAGTACTTACTAAAGAGAAGAAATACATTACTACAGCAAGTAGAAACACAAAGAGTGCTTTACACATGATATGTTAGTATCCCTGGCTTTTCTTAGAAATGTGCTGTGCAGTTGACACACCTGCCAAGAATGACATTGTTAATGTTCCCCTTGTCCCATCATGTCTCCTGGTGGGGAAAAGCCAGTAATTTCCAAGCCATGCTGATGCTGTAATTCTTTTTACAGTCCTTAAGAAGCCACACAATTCTTCCTTGTTGCTGCACCACACACAAATGGTTTCCTTTTAAAAACGTTAATTAATTAAATTATATGTCTCTTACAGAGAGGTGTTGTTGAGCCTTTGTTAATCCCAAACTTTTCTTGTTTCCGAATAACTTAGCTAATAACTCTGAGACAAGCAGAGATCCAATCAGCATTGGTTTATTTGAAGCTGAAATAAAGGGGTGACCTTCCCCACTGAAGTAGAAGGAAAGACTCACACCCAGCAAAGGCAGGGAACACACTGAATACAAAAAGGATGAAATGAAAGTCATGGTCCCTTCCCAATCAACAACATTCTCTAGGCAAGCTGTAACTCTTGTAAGAGCCATCCCTCTACCATTCTCCTTGCACCCTCCTTGTCAATGTCCTTGAACATTTAACACAGGTCCTTCTTCTTTCACTCTTGCTGAGGCACAGACATTCCAGTAAAGTTCAAGGAGCTCACAGAGTACAATGAAGCATAGATGCAAGACATTTATATAAAATCAACATGGCGTCACTTTGGTTCACTTGATTTTGTTAGTTTTATTAACTCCTGCCCTCATTAGTGTGAAGCAGTACAAACTCCTGAATGATTAATATCAATGAGACTTCCTGGAATTCCTCTCAACATCACCATCATTCAAGTCTATCCCCCAGCTAGAAACACTGAAGAAGAAGAAATCAGAATTTTTTGTACAAGTGTCCAGGAAGAAAATGATCACACACCGAAAGAGAATGTGCTTACTTACAGTCATGGGTGATTGGAATGCCAAAGCAGAAAAATATAGCAGAACCAAAGATTACTGGAGACTGTGGCTTAGAAGCCATAATTAGAAAGGTAATAAAGGAAGAGCTTAAAGTGTAGGACAAAAATATAACTTCAGTAATTTTCCTTATTACTTTAAATACTATATAAAGAAGAGATTTGCATCCCTATGCCCAGTTGACCAGTAGCCAGAAGTGCTGTGGAATTAAGCAAGGGATAGAAGGGATGGGATGTTCAGAATTCTGTTACTTCCAGTCCCAGAGGTCTCCTAGAATCCCCCAGGCAGACTTTTGGAACTGAGAGGGGAAATAAATGTCTCTCTACCGCAGTTGTCTGCCTCATTCCACCTGCCTTTGCTGGGAAGAAGGGAACACCACCTCAACTTCATGGCTTCCTGGGAATCACCCTAGTCCTAGTGAAACATGAGTAAGGTTTTTCTAACGATGAACAAGTTCTGATTCTCACCGTCCATATAGCTGAAGAGCAAATTCCAGTTGCCTCTGTCATAATCCCAACAGCTGTCTATGCCATTGAAACTTGGAAGGCATCAGCAAGAGAGGCTTGGTGTTTTCCAACAGAAGTGCATCCACCAAACACATTACCAACCACATTACCAACAAGGAGGTGCTCTGAAGGAGTGGCTCGTGTAACCTTCATAAAATTGCCACATGTAGAAGACTCCACTTGGCTGGCTACATTTTTCATATGGAGAACAATCGGGTCCCTAAAGTGGCAATGAGTTGGACACACACACGTGGTGCTAAACGACAATAAGAGCAACCTTAAAGAACACTGACACAAGAATATCGTAACACTCACAAAAGACCAAATGAGCTGGAGAATCCTTGCTACCCGATATGCTACATAGCATGGAAGTGGATGATCATACAGTTTATAATGGGTAATGAGACTGTACTCCCCGTGGTGTACCTGGGCAATTCATCGGAAGAAGGGGGGCTGAGAGGCTGTTTCCTTCTTCCTAGCTTTGAATAAAGCAGGTAGTGGCAGTTGTAGAACAACATCTCTTTTGCTTTCTTGTTCCTATTTTACAAGCTCCAAACATCTGCCTGGGAGATTCTAAAGGATCATCCCTAATGATCAAGGGAAAACAGGAGGGCAAAAAAAATAATCTCAATTTGCTTAGTGTGAAATCTGTTAAAATTGTTAATAATATAAGATAAGTGAAAATAAAATGTGATAGAAATACAATCAGAGTCCTAAATGAAACTTTTCAGTGACAGGCGGCCGGGGCGGAGGGGGGGGGAAGAATAATCAGAATAAATATTTTAAAGAAATAAAGAAGGACCACAGAAAAGTAGAAATCAGATCTTTGCACTCCTAGACCAGAAATAGATTACACAAAAGTGTTGAGTTTTAATCGGGCCACAACTTTATTAAATTTTAATTAGTAATTGCTTAATGAAATTAAAAAAGGGGGGGCTGCCATACTGCAAGTGAACATATGGCCTGGGCCACCTTGACCTTCAGGCTCTTAATAACATAGGTGAATTCCTACTTGGCAATGTGCTGTACTTGTTCAGCACATTTTCAAGCTCAGGGAAACTAACTTCCCCAAGGCAGCCACCAACAAATTTAACCACAACCTAATTAATAATTAACTCAAACTTGAACTCTTGATATTCTATTTAAAAGGCTGCCCAGTCCCCTTACCAGGATCTATACCATGAACTCACCTAAAGCTAAAACCTTGCACTACCTGCCAAGGCAAAGGGGCTACAAGGTATGCTCCTTGTCCCCACCCCCACCCCCACCACCACCAAGCTGGCAATTTTGGCTTGGAGGCCCCCTTTCAAATTATGCAAGAATATCTCCAGGCCCAGGTCTGAGAGATGCATGCCATCTGCCATGTACAGTTCCGGGCATTGAACTGATATTTCAGGATGCATAATCACTGATCCTAAGCCCTGCATCATGGCTCTGCTAACTTCTCTATTAACACCTTTGCGTACACGATCAATGCACCTAGAATCCCTGGGCCCTTGCCAAAACAGACGCAGAATCACTGAAGACCATACTACCTGAGTTTCTGGAAATTGCTGTTTAAACTTCCTCAAGTGAGCAATAACGTTGAGGATTAACACTATGCCTGGAACTCGTTTCAAGTCGTTGCCTCCAAGGTGGATGAGCAAGACATCAAAACGTGCTTCGCAAGCACTTTGGGAAGCCAGATTTTAAAAAATCTGTCTCGTGTCATCCTCTCTGGCCTCTCCAATCAAGTAAAGCATGCTCACCCAAACTGAGGTTCTGACTCCAAGATGAACTCTCTGCATACTTGGTGGCCCAGAAAATCTAACCGTGGCCACTGATGACTACATGTAGTTGTGCTCAACTATGAAGACCTGTAATGATAAAGCATAAAGAGGCCGCCCCACCTAGCAATTAGGTAATGGCCGCACATAACATTTAAATCTGTCAGAGGTCCAATGACCTACGTTTTGAATATCTCTATCCAAATATCCCATAACTGCAGCAATCGATGTAGCTCCTATTCAAAAGGAACGGCCTTGCCACAGGTCAAATAATCATCTAAATAAAGGACCACCATATTGGATCCTAATTTTTGCTTTAATGCCCACTCCAAAAATGTATTAAAGCACTCAAATGCAGCGGAAGAAATTGAGCATTCAAATGGCATAGCCTGGTCCATGTAAAAACAACCTTCACATGTAAAACCTAACCATTCAAAATCAGCCGGGTGTACTGGTAACAGCCAAAAAGCCAATTTAATATCACACTTTCCAAGCAGGGCACCAGTGCCACACTTCTGTATCATGCACAAAGCAGTATCAAAAGAGAAATATTTAACACCGCTGAGCTCCTGAGGGATCATGTCATTGACTGATCCATCTTCAGGGTAAGATAGAGGATGAATTAAACAAAATTCACTGGGTGCCTTCTTAGACACAGCTCCTAGTGGTGAAACCCTAAGGTTTTCTGTAGGTGGGGCTGCAAAAGGCCCCAGAAATCTACCGTCCTTCACTTCTCTCTCTATTTTAGCCCTAACAATGTCCTCCATCCCATGTAACAATTTTAGGTTTTTTCAATGTGCTGCCCTTTAACAGGGATACGAAAACCAAACGTAAATCCTTTTACTGATGTACTTAGCCACCTTTTGATCACGGTAGCTGCTCAACCACTCCTGAAGAGGTTGAATCTTAATAGGGCTAGGTCCCTTTTGGAACATTGGTCCTACTTGGGGGGTGGTTTTCTGCCACCGGCATCACTCCTACCTGCACCCCTTTGGTGAGCTTTTGGGCAGTAACCGGTGACTTGAACACCCAAAGATGTCAAGCGTTGGTGTCTGAATTTACATTGCTTACACATGCAGAATCCTTTCGCATTAAAGTCCCAGCAAAAAAGGTGGGGATGAACCACCTGGCCCACACCTACATGGGCCGAAGGGATCTGACGTACTCACTGCAGGAGATGACCGCTATCAGAACGTTCACCCTGAGCTGGGTGGTTAGTGTTCATAATGCAAACCCATAAAGGGTCCAATGGTACATCCCAAAGAAGGTTTGGGCAGAGTGCCACACTCATTCTAAACCCTTCATCATACAACACCCAAGCAGCCCCAGGGAAATCAACATAAGCCCGATATATTAAATCCATATATTGTATTAAGGCATATGCACATTCTAGCTGGGCTTGGACAATTGTAACCACATAAAGAAAGAAAGCCAGCAACTAATTTGCCCAATAGCGGTCGGGCCTCTTCCAATAGCAGTTGGGCCTCTTTTTCCTAATATGTTCTTTATTGTGTTCACGTTTTTCAAATTTTGTGGTGTCAACTTCTCTATTAAGTAATTCAAAATTATCTACATATTCACCCTTCCATACTTTTACCGTGGCAGGTAGCAGGTGATCAACCAATGACAAGGACTGATCACAATCCAGAAAATGCTGTGGTGGGACTGAACTGTCTCCCAAGGTTGTGCTCAAATCAGGCGTAACCATGGTAGTAGGCCCTGCTGGACCAGCAGGGCAGCTACAACCGATGTACATGTTTCCTGAGCTGATGCACCAGCAGCCGATTGGCTCACTGCCGCAGGTGAAGTGACCACAACCAGGGTTGTGGCCAAGCCAACCATCATAGAGGGCATGGGTAGTTGGATGGTGACATGCTTGGTGTTCAGTGTCTGTGTAGGAGTTGTTAAGGCACTGGAGAGTGGCACCTGTAGGTTCCCAGTACCCCAAGGCCAAAACCACCCTGTGGTGGGTGCAGGTTGTGTAATTGGCTCGCTTGCAGCCTAACCACTGGCAAAATGGGGTTCTCCTGTCTTCCCATGAACAAGTCCAGGACTTGTGGCTCATCAGATACAGCCAGTGGCATAGGCTGCACAGAAGCCTCAGGGCAGCAGAAGTCAGCCGGTGTTGCAGCACAAACTGGTACTCCCACGCTTTTCAGTTTGTGTGTGTGTGTCATCAGGTGGAGGTACCATCACATCTGCAGATGTTCCAATGCAATCCTCTTCCAAAATAGCAACTATATGTCTTGGATGGCCTCTGGGATTTGGTGTGGTTCAAAAGAGTCTTGTATCCTCGAAGACTTAACCTTATCCCTCGCCAGTCAGATTAATTTTTGCATTCTCATGCTATACTCAGCCGACTCATCAGAATCAGAATCTGAAGACATTACTGGTGGCTGTCTAGCAGGTGGCTTCCTTTTAGCAGGGTGTTTCCCTTTCTGGGTACCCTTTCCTTTCTTAGGTGCCATTCCTGCTTCGTGTCAAGTCCCTGTTGACTGTCACTGATTTAACAATACAAGACAATTGGAGTTCTAAAAACAAACTATTTTTCGGTAGTGACCCCTAGGAGGCACTGGCATCAAACCAAATTAACTACTACAATATTATCATACAATAAAATCACAACAATAACCATTGGTCTTATTAAAGGAATAATTTTTCCCCTTTTTACATTGGCCACAATGTGGCACTGTTGGTCCCAAGCGTTTAACACATACAATGGTATATTAACAGTTAAAGCAAAATTAACTGAAATAAATAAAAGTAGCAAGATTTTTTTTTAAAAAAAAAAACCAATTAGTTGTTAAACTGATGTGCACACCAGCCTTTTTTCCCCTTCACCTCTGCCCCTTTGTTGTTGCTTTTACCGACTCAACTTAAATGAAGGAAAGAAAATGACAATGATTTAAACAATTACTTCCCCGTCCTCGCCAGAGAGGCAGCTTTGCACAGGATCACCCCCAAGCCAGTAAAAAAACTCAAAACAGTTCAGGTTGTGCAAGGGCACACAATTCCCCCCCCCCAACACGATCAAACCCACTTTAGTTTTTTTAATTAATGAATAACTAAAAGCAGAATAATAATGGAAAATAGTTAAATAAATACAGTGGTACCTTGTATAAAGGAATTAATTCGTTCCAAATGAAATTAAGTTAAGCAAATTTTCCTTTATACAAATTCCCCATAGGAATGCATTGAAAACAGAATGATCCCATTTTTATGTTGTACAGATTCGCCCCATAGGCAATTCTCTTAAGCAAATTTCCCTTTGGAATTTTTTATGTTGTACAAATTTTATGTTATACAAGCTGTTATACAAGGGTCCACTGTAGTAGCCTGCAAGGCTATCACCCAGGCGAGGTCTCTGCAACGAGGCAGCTGTGTTGCCAAAAACAAAAGTAGGTCAGTGCAGGAGCAGAACTCTTCCTGTGCCTGAAACAAGCGGAGAAAGAGGGTGAGGAAGCAGCGGGGAGCCTTTTTAAAGGCTCCAAAGCCTGTGCTCGCCCTGCGTCACGTGAGCATGATTTTTGCATCGTTTTGCAGTGGGTCGGGACCACAAAGCGTCCTGACTGTGGACCTCGCCATGTGGAGCCACCATCCTTTTATTACATCCAATAAGTGAAAGGGGAAATAAAAGCAAGATTAGGAATGCTGAAAAATCAATGGAGAAGGTCTTTCTGATAGGGTCTTTCTAATCATAACTGGAATATGCACAATATGGAAAACACAACAATGGCCCACAGATCAGAAATGTTCAATATGCATTGGAATCACAAAGAAATGAGACACAAAAGTCAGACTGAAACTCAGAAGCACAGGTATGAAAGGACTAGGAAATATCCTCAAGTACAGTACTGTATAAGGATGTGACACTGGAAACCATGCTCCAATGTTCCTAAAAACTGGGTATGGATATGTAAAATTCACTAATGAAGAAAACTGGCAGGGGTAAAAATAATTCATTTGAAACATGGGGTTGTGGGAGAGCTTTACAAATAGCATGGGCCATCAGAAAGACAAATGAATAAGTTCTAGAACAAATAAAGTGAATTCTCGGTAAAACTAAAATGAAACCATTGTACTTTGGTCTTAATGTGCAAAACCAAAACTTGCAGGAGAAAAACAAGTGAGGAAAAGTTTAAGGCAATGCAAAAAGAAGCAGCCCTAACATCAGATGGATTGGCTCAGGAAAGGAAACCTTTTATTTGAGGGACCTGAGCAGGGTGATTAATGGTATGATCTTTGGGTAGTTATCCATTCATAGGGTTGCCCAAAGGAGGTAGGGGGGGAGAGAGAGAGAGAGAGAGAAACCTCTATCCTGTTAGGTAACTCTTCACATATATAAATAATTAGGGATGCAGTCTACAAAAGCTCATGCTATAGAAATACAGTGGTCCCCCGCCCTTTCGCAGTTCCGGTACTGCGGTCCTGCTATATTGCGGGACCATGGGACCAGGAAAGGGCTTGAGGGAGGGGGGATCGCACACCGCCTGCCCATGCCTCCAAGGAGGTCTGGGCAAGCGGCGTGCAATTGCAAAGGCGCTTCCGGCTGTGTGGAGCCCCAGTGCTGGGCTCCCCAGCCGAAGCACCTTTGTCCGATCACTTGCCGGCCGCCCCAACCTCCCGGGAGGTTAGAGCAAGCGGTGCACGATTTCCCCCCTGCCCCCAGCCCCCCCCCGCCCTGCCCCCACCCATTTCCGCATATCGCGGATTTTCATGCATCGCGGGTGGGGTGGATCCCTAACCCCCGCGATCGGCAGGGGGTTACTGTACTGTATTGAAATTTTTAATGTGTCATAAGATTCTTAGTTTGTAATAAGGAGCTAAAACGGCAGAACCTTTGGAAATGATGCAGGACCCAAGTCTAAAAATACCAGCTGCAGGTAACACAGCTTCTGTGTTGTGTGTCTTCTGTTATACAGAGCTTGATTCTATCTAATTACATATCATACTAATTTACTTAAGAGATACAGGTTTGACTTTCCCTCCCTCATACTCTAAAAGTAAAACAAATTCAGGTCAAGATAGGACAGCTTCCAATTTTGATATAAGATTAATTCAAGGAGTGCTTAGTTATCACAACTTCAGGAATAACTGGTTTAATTTAGGGCAAGCTTGCACTGATAGCATGTAATCTTCCTAACTAGAGATTTATTTACATATTATGATAAGTATTTGGTGGTTTTCTTACTTTTGAGTTGCCATATTCCAGGTTGCCTGGGCTTGTAAAGAATTCCTTCTTGTTTATAGGTAGTCTGCAAACATGAGCAAAGAAATCTTCTAGATCTCTGCAAAGGCCTGAAGCATGCAATAGACTCTGTTTTGTAGCAACAGACTCATCTTTCCCAGCCACATCAAGTGAAGGTGGTGAACAGTGTGAATGGTGGATAATTATGTGTTTTGGTTTGGTTCTTTTAACACCTGCTAGATTAACAACAATGAGAAGAAACAAGACCTACTACATATGTTATAAACACAGACCAAATCTAGATTTCCATAAGGCCTGAGACGAGCCCTTTGGGTTTCAGGTGACCAAATTGAAAATGAGTCACAGAAAAGGAGAGATGTGGCCACATATTCACCTCACATGGAGCATCAGAGTATGCTACTTTGGTATGAAAATCAAGCACCATGGCACCACTGTAGAAAATAGTACATGCCCATGAAGCAGATCATGGTTAAAAGAGCTCAAGATATAATGGCACCATAAGCAAATGGGAAATGAATCATGATATGCTTACAGTCATGTGAAAAGTTGTTGCAACAGATGTGCTGGGGGAAATCCTGAGAGGAGTGGGGAGAAGCTCACACATGCTCTCTGGCACACACCTGAAAAGAAATCTTGCTGGCTACTAGTGTGGCTGGATTTGTAACAGTCCACAGCATAGTACTAGCCCACAACCCAAGGGTTGGGGATCCTTGCATTAATCAAAGTTGACATATAAATATTTCAAATAAATAGCAGAACTGTTTGAAGCTCCCACTTGAAGACTCCACAGTTCTCCAACTGTATGTGATTCAGTTCTAGAGATACCAATGATACTCTGTGAGTTGTCAACCAGAAGGTAAGTTTTCCCATATCTGATCACTTCTCAGTTAACAGAACTTGCACATCTGTGAACCACAACATTTTTCTTCATGTGTTTCTTGGGAGGGGGGAGTGTATATTTGCTAAGATGGGAGCCTATAGCTATATTTTGGTAAAAGCAACATCACGAAAACAACCCCTAAGGCCTTTCTAGACAAGGCGTGGAAAGCTGTACGTCAGATTGTCAGCCCCTCTCTCAACAGATTAGAGCATGTGAAATGGAAAGGGAGTAAGCCCTAGGCATGAAGTAATGCACCCTCCACAGAAATATAAAGCCGATCTAAAACAAGTCACCTTGGGCTCATTTTTGAGAGAAAGGTGAGATAAGTGAACTCATGGACTCATTGACCTATTGATTAGTAAGAATCCAATCAAGTCCAACTCCCTGGAGAAAACATAAGGTCACAGACAAATGGATGACCTTCCAACTTCTACTTAACAACCACCACCACCCCCAGTGAAGGAGATGGGGCATAACTCTCTCACCCTCTGAAGCAGCCATTCCATTGTCAAATAGTTCTTGCTCTTCTTATGTCAAGAAGCTGTTCCAGATGGCTAGATGAAATTGCCTTCCATATAATTTGCATCCCTTATTTCAGGCCCTGCCTTCTGGAGCAACACAAAATCAACTTGCTTCATGATACAGCAGTAGCCCTTCAAATATTTGAACTGAACACATTTATCATATCACCCCTCAGTCCTCACTTCTCCAGGCTAAATATATCCAACTCCTTCATCCATCACTCTTAGGGATAGGTTTTCAAACCTTTTACCATTGTTGAAAACAGTATTCCAGATTATAAATAAACAAACAAATAATTTAATCCACACAAGCTCACCTCCTAAGAGCAAAGATTGTAGCACACATCACACAAATGGGGCATAACTGCTAGGTTTGTTGTGCTTTTAGAGGGAGCTTGCCTGTGTATCTAGCATCTGGCAAAACCATCCCTAACCTGGCCTGCATGGCTCAAAGAATATCTTTCTATATCACAGTTTTCATGATGTATCTGGACATTATAGAGAAGGTGTAGTCAAAGCCCACCCCTCCAAATGTCATCGTACTTCGACCCCCAGTGTTTCTCAACATTAGCTAGGATGCTTTGAATTTCCAGGAGCTGCAACCCCATAAATATTCGGTGGCTGCACTCTCTCGTTTTTGTTTCTTAAGATGCCATACAACAGTTTTCTAGGCTCTGCCTGAGCCATAGCCTTATGGACAATTCTCCACAATTTGTAGGGCTACTGATTCTTTGTCATTTGTCCAGCAAACCTTCTGGGGGAGCCACTCAAAATCCAAACTTCTGAGAATGCAGACCAGTGTTCTCTATAATGTAAACATGCCAGATACATTGCCTTGAATGAGTGTGGAGTCATTAATTCCCAAGCATTAAGTGTAATAGAGATGGTCACGACCAGAAAAAATGACGTTTCGAGTTGTCGTTTGTCGGGATGGGCCCTTTTCGGGTCGTTTCCGTTTGTCGCGGAAATTTCCAAAAATTTGTCATTTCCGTTTCCGTTTGTCGTTTGGGTTGGGGTTGGGTAAGTGGGCTCTGGGAGGCACCTCTCTGGGTGCCTCCGAGTTGACCCACTAAGAAGGGAAGGGAAGCGTAACGCGTAGCCGCCACGTACCATACATTACATTATGTAAGGGTTGGGGGGTAAGTGGCAGAGGAACCTCTCTGGGCGCTTCTCTGACTCACTAAGAAGGAAAGCATACTGGCGTACTGGCGTACAGGTTATGCTTAGGGAGGGATAGTGGGCTCTGGAGTTGGAGGCACCTCTCTGGGTGCATCACTCTGACCCACTAAGAAGGGAAGCGTACTTGCATACGAATCTGGGTTAGGGTAAGGGCTAGACTTAGGGTAACGGTTAAGGTTAGGGTGGGTTAGTGGGCTGCACCTCTGGGTGCCTCTGACCCACTAAGAAGGACAGTGTACTGGCATATGGGTTAGGGTTAGGGTTAGGGTTAGGGTTAGGGTTAGGGTTAGGGTTAGGGTTGGTGGGCTTTTTATGCCCTCTGGCACATCCAGAAGTCTCAGTCAAAACCTGGCCATGCGATTGGTGGAATGGGTCAAAAAAATTGCATGGTCCCATCCCATAGCCAGCCCATCATTGCGCAGGTGTAAAAAAATAAAAATAAAAATAAAATAAAATCAATGGAGACGTTTTATTGCAAGAAAAACCCACTGCTGCTACTAAAAAAAATCAGACATTGAAAATACCTAATTTTCACATGTTTCTGTTGTGCTTTGGTGGGTTTTTGCAGCACGGTTTTAAAATAAATATTGCGGTCGCCATTTTGGATCCCCCCCCCACCGCATGGCATAGACTGAGACGATGACGAGGATGACCCCCCCGCAAGCCTGGTGCAAGCAGCCCAGGAAAGGAGAGGGGGGAAGGCCGGGGATCCCCCCCCCCAGAAACCACCCCTCTCTGGTAGGTGCCCTCACTGAGGCAGGCATATTTCCGCCTGCTTTTTTGGCCGGGAATCGGGTTTTTTTTGTTATTTTTAAAACTTTTTTTCTGTGCTGCTTGGCATCGCACGATCGCCGTGATGCTATGAACGACAACGACAAATCAGACCCAATTTATCTTTATTGGGTCGGATTCGAGCTGGAGCGGAGTAATTCTCGTTACCGTTACCCGTTACGTAACGGAAACGACAAACGGTAACGGAAACGAGAATTTCGCCGCTCCATGCCCATGTCTAGAGTGCAATCTTTGAAGCATGGCTGTATTGTAGGTTGCTAATATGTCACACAGCCTCAAGGTCCCCTTCAGGGTTCATAGTGGGGATTTGCTTTGACCCCACAAATAAAGGCAGGCAGATAGGTCCCCTGCCCACTTCACACCTTTCTAAGATACTCTAGCACAGAGCTGTTCAACTTTGAACAACCTGTGGGCTCCCTCCTGCCTGACGCATGTCCCCACGCACTCGCTCTCTCCCCGCCACCACCCCACGTTTGAATTTGGCGTGCTGTGGCAAAATCAAATGGGTTGACCCTTCCCCTCCTCCCCTGCGTGGCAAACGGTTGGAGGGGGAACGCTGGATCCATTTGATTTTGGCGTGGCACAAGCACGCTTGCTGGTGCAGCACCATATTCAAATAGGTAGAGCCTTCACCCTCTTCCCCTTCGCCGTGAACAGGAGGAGGTGGAGGTTCAAAGAAGGAGATCTGAGCAGCCAGGGAGGTTACAGAAGCAAGCAGTGGTGGCGGATTTGATCTACCACCGCTGCTTGCCTCGGTAAATTCCCAGGCTGCTTGAATATCCTCTTCAAAAAAGGTATGCTTTCACCCCCAACTCGCCCAATTGGGGGGAAGGCGTGCCTTTTTAAAAAGGAGATTAGAGCCCGCCCGCCTACCAAGGTCCCTGCTTTCGGAGGCCATAGCTAACGACCCATACTTTATGTGTTTCAGCAACTTAGGCCATTGTTCACTTTAAGGCTATTGAGATTGTTGTCTACCTAACCTATTTCAGACCAGGGTGACAAGAGGTCAAAGTGAACTATAAGTGGAGGACTTGGAACTAGCTTTCTTCAGACTGGCAAAGCTGTTTGGATGAGCAGCAAAACATTTCAATCTCTCAAGAAAAAGATGTCCAGTTGCAATGACTCAACTTCCAGATAAACTCACCTGGATGACTGAGAATCTTTACAGACATATCTTCCTCTTCCTTATAGCTGAAATTAGTCTGCTACAGCCATACTACAGACGTTCATTATTTAAACAATGATGTTGCTGCAAGAAGTAAAGAAAGTAAAGAAAAAACATTTGTTCTTCTTTGCCACCCTCTGATAGTTTTTCTTTCTTTTCCCATATGTCTTATCCCAATGCATGATTGTTGAATTTAACTTGGTAGATTTGTGGGTGGAACAGATACCAGTCTACCCAGTTAAAGTCTGTGGGCTCTTTGCTTCATCATAGGGTCACCTTGAAAACACCAAACACCCTGATTCTGTTTATTTGTAGCTATTATTGGTCCAAAGATTGCATGTTTCCAGGTCACCGGTATGCAGTTTGAAGAAAGTCTGCTTATATGAGTGATGCAATATATTTACACCAACCTGCTTCCTTCTATGAATTCTTCCCCTAAGTCCTTCTGTCTGTGATCCAAGAACGTAATCAATATGCTTTGCTACGTGCAGAGTTATGCATCCATTTGGGAATCTCTTTCATGTACAGTACTGTACATTAAATATAGAGAGACCAATATAAATGCAAACCATAACTCTGAATGCCATGAATATTTAGTCACTAGATTTGAGTTTTAGCCAGCTTGCCCTAATTAAAGAGAATTCCCTAGATTGCTCTGCTGTTTCAAACTATTAAGACTTGATTGAATCAGTGAAGTAATGGCAGTTGACACTCGCCTGGCCAGTGAATGGTTGACAGCAATAGGCTGTCACTTACTTCTTCAGCTATTTTGGGATATTGCAATGACATGCTACTCTAGATAGGATTGCTGGCGCTTAGCTAGTGGCTCTGATATCACATACACACCCGTAAACACCCTATGAAGAAGTGAAGTGGTAGCTTTTACCTTTGTCATCATGTGAACACATTTGGTACAGATAGGACTGTTCTGGGGTGTTCTTATAAGAGTCCCTGGCTCTCCAAACAAATGTTTTATTTCTACTTACATTAATTTCACACTTGAAATTAGGGGCACCCTGTCTACCTATCTTATTCTAGCATTAGATTCCCCCTTCCCCGAACTTTATCCCACTGCCATTCACCCAGTACTGGTACAGATGGCCAAAGGTTTTTCCCATTCTCCTCCACATTCCAATGGTGGATGGGCGAAAGCCAAAACCAACTATTGGTTGGGCCACCCCTACTCTTGTCTCTCTCTCTCTTCCCCTCTCAGCTTTTCCTTTATTCTCCTCTCTCCCTCTTCCCCCCACTCACCAGGCTTTATTTTTTGGGGGGTGGGGGGACAGCTTTTGCCAGAGGTTGAAACTTCAAACTAATTCTTTACATAGTGCATTGGAAATGTAGGGGGTGAATGCATGCACCCTTGCGGGCCACAGCTTTGCTTTATGCAGATAACCTCCACCGAAATTGTGAGGGGCTTTCTCCCCCTCCCCAACTTTGACACCACTCAGAGCAGGCACATGAACGGAGACAGTGGAAAGAGGAAACGTTGCCCTCCCCTATTCCACTCAGTCAGTGGACCCCCACCTGTCCCTATTCCATGAACAAGTGACAAGCCTATTCAACGCAGGCATAGCCCTAGTGATAGGCTAATTCACAGTAATCCAATAGCAAGCTCAGAACACCATCTTAGCAGCTGCTATGCGGGCATGTACTAAATTTTTGAACAACACAGGCAACCTTGTAAAGAGTAGCTATTAAATTTAAAGGATTTAATCTTTCTAAGAAAAGTTATTTCTAGTGTGAACAAGAATAAGAGAGAAGGGGGGAAAGCTGAAAATTATTTAGATCTTACACAATCATGAAGAAGTTTCCTTGAAAAGAAAACCATCTTTTATTATAGCACTATATTTACTTTCCGGAGTTGTGTAGTACTAGTTATAAACACTGAGATTCTGACTGTTTATATCTAATTTATAATATTTTAATATACTTGGTATACATACTTTATATTCATACTTTTTGAAATAATGTAATAGTTTAAAAGTTACCCCTCATAACAGTGCGGTAATATGAATGTTAAATGAAAGAGAAAATGGCAAGCATCTGAATTCTGGTTTCTGATTTACTAATAAATGAATCCACCACCAACAAGCCTATATCAACTCTCTTCTTGAAATATTTAATTCGGGTTAATAAAAAGTTGACTCTCACAAATTATTGTAACGGTTGTATTGATTGCTCAGCTGCATTTTGAAGGTATTCAGGAATATTTACTCATAGGGTTAGCAATTATTTATGGGAGAAAAATATCCTAATTAAGTATATGAACATTTTAAATGTGTTAAACAGTTTTAAACATGTTTAAACAGTTTTAAAGCTCACATTAAAATATACAGTGGTTCTCCCACCCATTCACAGTTCATATACTGTGGTCCTGCTATATCGCGGGACCACAGTATATGAAAAAAGACCCCCTGGGGTAAGGGGGGGAGGGCCTGTCAGAGGCCTCAGAAATGACTTCCAGTTCTCAGGGAGGCACTTTGGGGGTCTCCAAAAGAACCAGAAAGGCCCTCACAGACCCATTCAGGGCAGTGCCAGGCTGGGGGTAAGTACAAGAGCCCCCAGCTATGTGCCCCGGGTCCAACCCGACCTGCATCCGCATATTGTGGATTTTCAATTATCGTCGGTCGGGTTGGGTCCCTCCCTAACCCCCAAAATAGGCGGGCGGTCACTGTACCAGATAGTCTTTAAGGTGCCACAATATTTGTGTCTTCATTTTATATTTTTACTTTGTTTTTGCCTGGTATATTAACACAGACAAACATGACTACTTTTTCTAAAACTACAGCTAGGTTAGGGTGTGACTACACTGACAAATGATGAGGGAAATGCTCTGTGCCTGGCACAGTCTGATTAGCCTTATATTCCATGGACTACATGAGGTAAAAGTCGATGTGAAACAGGCTGGAGTTGCCCCCCCCCCAATCAGTACTTTTTTTCTTTTTTTAAGAATCAAATACATTTGCCTTGGTTCAGGCAGTGTAAGTTGATGTGGAGGTGTTTGTAGTTGTTCCATCTGAAGCTGTTCCACAAGTTACAACAGCAATGAGAGAGATGAGGCAACAGGGACACCTGGGTCTGCTTTCATATTCCCATTGTCATTGCCATTCTCTTTCTTTCTTTTTCTTTTTTTTCTTTTGCCTCCGCATCCTTCAGAGACGGGATTTTTCCCGGTCGACTGAAGGAGACAGTGGTGAAGCCCATTATCAAAAGATCTGGCTTGGCTGTAGACGATATGTCTAACTACCATCCTATAGCCAATGTTCCCTTTATGGGCAAGGTGATTGAGTGGGTTGCCGCCCTGCATCTCCAATCGTTCCTGGAGGAGAACCATGTCTTGGATCCTTTCCAATCTGGGTTTAGGTTGCGTCACGGAACTGAGACGGCACTTTACCCTGCTGGTCCTTCTCGACCTGTCAGCGGCTTTTGATACCGTCGACCACAGTATCCTCTTGGGTGGCTTTCTGAGGTGGGGATCGGGGGTCTGGCCTTTGGCTGGCTCTGCTCCTTCCTTGAGGGCCACACCCAGCGTGTGAGCTTGGGGGGTGATCTGTTGTCTCCCTGGACACTCTCTTGTGGGGTGCCACAGGGGTCGACTCTCTCCCCAATGCTCTTCAACATCTACATGAAGCCGCTGGCTGAGATCATCCGGAGTTTTGGAGTTTGTTGTCATCAGTACGCTGATGACACGCAGCTCTATCTCTCCTTTTCCACCTGCACAGTGGAGGCCATCCAGACCCTTGATCGCTGCCTGGCTGCAGTTTTGGACTGGATCAGGGCTCACACACTCAGGCTCAACCCTGGAAAGACCGAGGTTTTGTTCTTCGGGGGTGACCCGGATGGGTACAGTGGCCCTCTTCCCAGCCTGGGTGGGTCCGCGCTCCAGCTGGCGCAAAGAGTGAGGAGTCTGGGCGTCGTCCTGGATCCGGACTTGTCCCTGGAGTCCCAGGTGGCAGCCGTGACCAGGTCGGCCTTTTACCATCTTAGGCTTATTGCCCAGATTCGCCCGTACCTTGATGAGGACTCCCTGAGGACAGTGGTACAGGCGCTGGTCATATTGAGGTTGGATTACTGCAACGCTCTCTACATGGGGCTCCCCTTGAACCTTGTTCGGCAACTGCAGCGGGTCCAGAATGAAGCGGCTAGGTTGGTGGTTGGTGCGCGTAAGTTTGACCGCATCACCCCCATCCTGGCCCGCCTGCACTGGTTGCCCGTTGCCTCCCGAATAAGGTTCAAGGTGTTGGTTTTGGTTTACAAAACACTCCATGGTTTGGCCCCTGTCTGTCTGGCACAGCGTATTTCCCGACGATTAGATCTGGCCCAACTCACCCGATCTTCCTTGGCCCTCTCGCTTCAGATTGCCACTCCGAAGGAGGCCCGTAAAGCGACCACTCGTAAACGGGCCTTCTCGGTTGCTGGCCCTGCTATTTGGAACTCTCTGCTGAGCGAGATATGGCAGGCTCCTTCGTTGGCGTCTTTTAAGAAAGCTTTGAAGACCTGGCTATTTGGGGACGCCTTTGGTAACTGCTAGGGGTACACTGGTCCCCCCCCCCCCGGCCTCCTGCCAATACTGGTTTGCCTGCTCAAGATGTTATTGTTATTGTTACTGTTTTTAATTTTTAATTTTTGTGTAAACCACCCTAAGTTCCCGTTCGGGAAATAGGTGCGGTATACAAATCTGAAATAAATAAATAAAATAAAATAAAATAAAGGCTTGCAACTCTACCACAAGGGCAACCAAATAAGGAAAAAAAGAGCAAGGACTCAGCAGAGAGAAAAGGAATTTTTGAGATAACTTTTCTCTGGGCTGCTAGATTTTCAGGAAGCACAGTGGCTCTGCTCAGAGCAGAGTTATATTAAAACTTTCTCCCTGCTTCCCCCACCCCTCACCTTCTTTAGTCACCAAGCTGTCCTAGGAAGCAAGCATTAGGAAGGGAGGGAGGGAGGGAGGACTAAATCCAAACCATGTGTGGGAAAGAGAAGACAAGTGTTTAACAAGCTGTAAACAAGGCTGATTTCCTACCCTCTCTCTACTGACTGCTGTTTGATGGTCTGAAACAGACGAACCTGGGGAAACCTGACCACCCAGGTGCCCATCAATATAGCATATGTTTTTCCACAGCTATGTAGTCACACCCTCAGACTATTGTACTAAATCCATCCACAAAGAACCTGATGACATATTAAACATTTAGGTTGACTCTCCTTCCCGCTAGAAAGGCAGATCACTAGTGAAGGAGGAGATCCTTGCAAACCTCTTTGGTTTGGGTGTAGAAATCTCCACCGTGTTTACTGCTCCACCATTTCTATATCCCCACTGGGAAAACAATGTGCTGGAGCAGACTGAAAATGGGAAGGAATCCAAATGATTCAGTGCATTTCCCTTTCCTCCACATGCTCTCAAAAGGGAGAAAAAATACAACCACATTAGAGCTGGCATGTTTATTTCCCTCCAGCTGCTTCTACCCTAAAAAGTGTGAATCAAGCAGGCTTTGGGATTTGTGATATCCTCCTTTAGGGGTTTTCACTTCACTGCCCTCAATAGATTGTTCTTTTAGCAAAAACCTGAGTGGCAAAAATTCACACAACACTACATGTGTTCAGCCTCAAAGTGAAACAAACCTAGTATCTGGAGCCTATGGTTCTGTGAGTGAGATGGAGTTGGACCACAAAACATCACCCTTTACAGATCTAAGACCTCCCCACTTCTTAACTATTGGATGCATTATGTGGCTGCCTTGTTACTGTGGTCCCCTAGGCTTTGAACCAGCTCCCAACCCACCAGATAGAGACTACTGGTTTAGAGAACACAAAAGGAATCTTTGGAGAAGATTCTTTTTAAAAACCTTTTTAGTTTCCCCATTCCTTCTATACAAGAATCTGGTATACAATTCATCTGGTACACACAGTCAAAGGGATAGTCGCGACCTCCCTCATCACCCCAAACAAGCCCCCAGCTCATTTAAATCAGCGATGCCAGGACAGTTTGCGACGCAATGCATTTATTGTAAAAGATAACCATAGAAATCAAACCTTTTCTAACTCACATGTTATGCAAGTTTTAATGTTACACAACTACCATGTCTTGACAGGATGCTCTCTCTAGCAATGCATAGATAGATCTTGCAGTCACACACCCCTTCTGCCATCTAGAGCACTTTGTGAAGTGTTATCATATATACTCCACAGTGCCCTCCACACAACAACACAATTGTGTGCAGTGAAGGCAGTTCTGACTTATGGCAATCCTTTTCAGGGTTTTCTAGGTAGAGCAGTGGTTTACTCTTCCCTTCTTCTGGAGATATCCTGAGACTGCAGCTTGCCTATGACCACACTGCCTGGCTCTTCACACCA
The DNA here is from genome assembly GCA_023846285.1 of Phrynocephalus versicolor. NCBI lineage: Eukaryota > Metazoa > Chordata > Lepidosauria > Squamata > Agamidae > Phrynocephalus > Phrynocephalus versicolor. Next base: position 46,933,305 of record JAHTLZ010000015.1, on the reverse strand, counting down.
GAGGTACAGCTGGGAAATCTAACTCACAACCTTACGCTCCACATCCAAATGTCTAACTTTGTGAGCCATACAACATAGCAAGATCCAATACATCTCACCCGTTTTCTTAAGGGAGCGAAGGCAGGGCAGAAAGAAGTTGAAATCTATTAACAACAGCATAGTTTTGCACATATCTAATCAAAGGCGAGTCCCACTAAATTCAACAGAGTTTATTCTCACTTAAATGATTGCAGCCTATTTCGCTTGAAAGAACATGTGAAAAAATATTTTAGGGGATGAGGTGAGTTTTAAAGGCAGCTTCTATGTGGGCCATTGCATATCTTCTTTAACATCTTTGTCATTTAAAGACTTTTGGGCTGGTTTTTTTTTTTAATGCATACGTTTAAAAAACGCATTAAAAGAGACTCTAAAAAGCCATACACGACTTGGTGCTAAAGGACACAGAGTACCAATTGTATAAGGAAACACTGTGTTCATATTTTATAATATTAGTGATTTCTAATAGTTCATTCAGAATTCAACAACACATGACCTTAATTAAATTTTATAGGACCATACTGTTAATTTAGAATGTAATATTTAATGGTGTTTATTTAGCTCTTTATACATTCTTTAGGAAGCTTATATGTATTTTATATAAATATACCCAATATGTCTTTGAATCATGCTTATATCATATCATATCTATCTATCTATCTATCTATCTATCTATCTATCTATCTATCT
>JAHTLZ010000015.1:46913263-46931786 GCA_023846285.1 Phrynocephalus versicolor | reverse complement strand
CGTGAGACTCATACAACTTGTATGATCTGCAATTTTATGGTACAAATAGTACAATTCAATATGAACCAGCACAGATTGTGACTTCCGTGTGCTCCCCCACCTCTTCATTACTGAATGAGATGCCAGAATTTTGTTTAGGTATTTATCATATATAGTAACAACTGACCCCCCCCCCTTTAGCTTAGAACTTTGGTATGAAAAGCCCATTAACAAGTCTGTGGAACCTGATTGACAAAATTTTATCCTTATTCTGCAAATCCAGGCGTACACATGGAGTGGGATATCAGGGCATAGGGTTGTTAACTTGGGGGAGTGGGATGTAACAGGCTATATTTTTCAGCAAAATAGCTTTACTGCAAAAGAGTATGTGGCTTTACAGGGATTCAGATCTTTCACCTGAGATCCTTTGACCCAAAAGGTAGAGCCCTCATCTGATACAGTGGACCCTCATATAACAAACAGTTTGTATAACAAAATCTGTACAACATAAAAAATTCCAGAGATAGGGGAAATTTGCTTAACAGAATCGCCTATGGGGTGAATCCGTACAGCATAAAAATCATCGCAATTGGGGATTACTCTGTTTTCAATACATTCCTATGGGAAATTTGTATAAAGGAAAACTTGGTTAATAGAATTTCATTTGGAATGAATTAATTCCTTTATACAAGGTACCACAGTATATTCTACAGAGGAGACAACTGTGGAAGAGTGGTAATTATGTATGCCTGGCTTGCTGTGTCTAAGAACTGAACATTATAGATTGCTAGACAGAGATGGTGAGTCAGAAAGACAGTGCTGCTGAATCATTTCCCGATCATCTCATTATGTATACAATACAGTACCTTCTTTGTACAGGAGAATATTTATTCACATCTGTCTGAACTGTATCCTGAGGTGTTACAGTCCTTAATAGAGCTTCACCACTCAGCCAGTGTTTCTATGAAATGGCCTTGGTAAATGGTTGCCCTCCCTTTATTCAGTGTTGATTCTGTAGGTAGGAAGATTTTTTTTCTGATGTCCAATTCCCTCAAGATTCCACAACTGACCCTGCAGTGGTGCTGATTGGGGTTCGATCCCAGGTAGCTGGCTCATGGTTGACTCAGCCTTCCATTCTTCTGAGGTCGGTAAAATGAGTACGCAGCTTGCTGAGGGGGGTGCAATGTGTAGCCTGCATACTGTAATTAAACTGTAAACCACTCAGAGACTACTTGAAGTGGTATGGGGCGGTATATAAGCAGAACACTTTGCTTTTGCTTGCTGGCTGTGGGATTCTGGAGCTCTGGGGGGAAAAAACCAACTTCTTTGCCCAAGCTCTCATACAGTTGTAGCCTTCCAGAACAGAACAGAGGCACCTAGTAAAGCCCACGATAAGGCAGGAAGGGAAATTCCATTTGCTTCTGTAAAAGCAAACCTGTTGCCTACAGAAACCGTCACTTCCTGGGCAGATGCTCAGAACTACTTTATGAGATACAGACAGTTCATAAGCCTGGGTGTCCATTTGTGTGGGAGGTGTGAGGCAGCTGCTGGAAAGTACCAAATAAAAATATTTTTTGCATTATTGGCAGTTGAGTCAAGAATGCAATCAGGTTGCCACTATGTTCTGAGGGAGCTGAGCGTGCGATTCTGCCACGACCCACTGCATCCAGGCCTCAGCATTGTTAAGAGGCCACTGTGCTCCAGAGAGAAGCCTTGGCATTTGGTGCCTATTCTCCCAGCTCGAAAGTGTGGCTCTCTCAGCTCATCATTCGGCTCTAGAGATGAGGCCCTTTGGGCCTCCCCTGCTCCAAAGCAGCCCAGGAACATGAAGCTGCCGGATGAGCAATGTTTGGTTTAGTGATTCAAGGACACAACTCGTAGAACACAAAGCCCGGACAGCCTCTTTGTGTATGTGCGTGCTGGAGTCACATAGGGCGTGAATGCTTTGCTGAGACAATCCCTTTCTTAACATGGCTCAGCTAAGCCAGCCTACTGAAAGCTTTCCACAGTCCTGAGTGGTGCTTAGTGGAAACTGCCATGATGACACCGAAGGCATCTGCCTCCTTTCTATCTGATTTGATTTTGATTTGGTACATATATAAAATCAATAATTTGATATTGATTTCATATTGATTTGATTTTGGCTGGCTCATTTTTTCTAACATAGGTTCAGCAGCTCTTTTATAACTTGATCCACCCTGATCTCTTCATTTCAATGTGAGTGACTTCATCCTTTCTGATTCAACTGGATCTGACTTACTACAATTTGAATATCTTGCAGCCATCTTTTCTCTTCCCTTGCAGGCCACAATCCCCAAAGGAATGGAGGAAATTATTTCTGCTATAAACCTTCTCTTAAATCAGCTCCACCACCACAGATCCCAAGTTCCCATGAAGGTGTCAGAACACCAGAGGCTGTCTTGCTTGAATAGGTATGAGGGCAAGAAAAGGGGAGAGATTTTAAAAAATAACAGTAACACAGCCTTTATCTTAATGAATATATCCCTCTATTCTGTCCCTGTCCTGAAGCCAAAGTATAAAGCAACGTTCAAACGTACCTAGTTCTATTAATCTTAAGATGCAACAGGAAACTGTGTCTACTGAGAACAAAGAGGAAGAATATTTTTGATCCTAAAATTTCAATATTCCAAACTGGGGTTTGTCTTAAATTGGATTAGGTCAGTGGCCTAACTGTCCTCCATTTATTTGGAGGATAAATTGAAGCTCAGGTAGAAAGGCGAAGAGTCTGAATTCCAACCCAAGTTCCATTCAAGAATCAGCGTTCCAGTAGCTGAATTAGTCTGTGCAAACAGTCAGACAAATTGTGTGTGTGCGGGGGCGGGGGGCGGTTAAAAATAAAAGATAAAGCAAAACTTTGGGCATCTCAAAGGCTATATTTTAACTGCTGTGTTTCAACGTGAGATCTGTATTCAATGAATGTGTAACTGTATAATTTTATTTGGCTTTAGGCTGCGGTGGGGCCTTCATCTGATATGAGGCCTGGACCAAATAAATAGCCCCATGAGCCACTCGCCCACACACAGCCCTTGGAGACCTGACAACACTCATGCTTATTCTACTTTTCCTTGCTTATTCCAGCATTCTATATGCCGGTCATGACATTTAAGACGAGAAGGAGCAAGGCATTACAAACACGATGTCCTTTGGGTCCAGCCGGGGAGTTGGACTGAGCATAACTGAAGGTAACATTGTAGTGATGATGGGCTCCCTTTGCCTTGCTGGTGTTGGTCTGATTTCCCTGTCAGTATCCCTTTCTTCTCTTCCGCCAGGCAGCCTCACCCTGTCAGATAGGGCTGTCAAAGGAAGGCCTCTGCAGGCCCCTCTGCCCTAATGGCCTCCTTGGTCTTCCAGAATGGGAATCTTTCAGGAAGGTCAACTTGGAGAGGGGAAAGAGGATGAGGGAAGAGGGAATGATGAGTTTAGCACTGCTTGCATTGTACCAAAAAGGAGAGAAAACTTTTTAAAAAAAATCTCAATAAAAAACAGAGAAAAAATGTTTAAATGAAAAAGACAGAGCAGGAGCTTTGCCGGTAACAACTGGATTGTAGACCCAATGGACACACCAGTCCAGAGTTATCCTCTATGGCAGGCATGTCCAAACTTCAGCCCTCCTGATATTTTGGACCACAACTCCCAGAATTCTAAGCTTAGAATTGCGGAGAGCTATTGGATTATTGATGCCCCTGTTGACGAATGGGTAAGAGAATGGGAACAGGGAAGGTTATAAAAGAAGGGTACCGAAGTGAGGGCTGTCAGACCAAATACAGGGGGAAAGATGTAAAGAGCCAAGCCGGGGACAGTCAAATCAGACACCAAACAGAGAGAGGAACTCAGACGGATCAGGAAGCGGTTAAAAGAGATAGATATGTTATAGATGTGGAGACGCAGACGGAGAGAGCGGTTGTTAACTCTGGCAGAGGTCGGACACCCTTTACCCACCCCAGCGACTGCAACTGCTAGCCTGTTGAGGGAGACCAACACAGTGACGGCTACGAGAGGCAGAGGAGCCATATCGAAATGGATACCTGGCTGGGGCTGGGAGACTCAATTAAATACCGTGAAACAGCATTGTTGCGGAACCATTTGCTATGGCCTATTTGCTATGGTCAAGATATGTAAAAGTTGATAAAACATATGTTATGTATATTTAACAGAATGTGTAAAGAGAATTGTAAAATGGAGGCAGTTAGATTCTGCAGTGTCATGATGGTAATCCACAAGTGTTAGAGATAAGTAATCACAGGCATGTTAAGTGATGAAGTGCAGGTGGAACTGATTGTAACATCATGATTTGTAATGGTTAGATCAGATTGCATCAGATTGTTAATTAGTGATTGCATCAGATCTTATGAGTGCTGATTAGTATAAAAAGCACTAGCTTGCCATTTGTAACTTGGGGACTGTTATGGTGAGAACAGTTTACCCCACACTCTGTTTGTCTGTTTGCTATATTGTATATAATGCTTGGTTGTTATGCTGTGTATATTTTTGTTGTATATATGAATATATGAGTTTTTACTCTATTCATTGTCATTGTCTATCTGTTAACCTAGCTCTGCAACCCTTTATATCAATACTGACATTTTATCTACGTTACTGCTGCACTGCTCTGTGGCAAACACATTTAATTATATATTATATGTAACTGCCCATTCAGTATAGTCTGTTGACAGGGTTATGGGCCCAGCTGGTTCAGCAGCCTGATGGGTTTTGTTGTACCTGTATAGATAAAGTGTGTGTTGTGTAAAGTTGTGTTTTTGCAGAGAAAGCAGGTTGGAGTTGGAATGGAGACAAAGCAAAGCTGCAAAGGATTTCTCTCTGAGAGGCTTGGAATGCGAGCAAAGGAGAAAAGCAGCTGATAAGGACAAGCCAAGCAAAACAGAGTGTGATTTGAGTGAAAGCTGAGGAGGCGGAAGAAATATTTGCCGAAGAAGCTGATAAAAAGTGTTGCAGGAACGGCAGATAAGGAGCCGGCACTATCAGCAAGAATGGCAAGTATAAATCTATCTTCAATGCCTCTTGTAAAGCTCTCTGACAATAATTACCTGAACTGGTGTCTGTCTATGAAGCATTTCTTGATCTTCCATGAGCTCTATCAGTATGTAGATAAGCAGCTTGATGAGGAAGATTTGAAGAAGGATGAAAAAGCCTTGGCAATTTTAATGTTGTCCTTGGAGGAATCTCAATTCGTTTATGTGAAGGAAGCAAAAACGGCTCATGAGGCTTGGTCGTTTCTCAGAGAAGCTCACATCAAGGACACAGCTGGGAGCAAGTCAAGGCTCCAGCAGGAAGAATTAAGGAGGATTGATTCTAAAGTAAATATGAAGCCTGCTCAAGTGTCTGGAGAAATAATACAAGTAGTTAGAAGATGCTACAATTGTGGGAGTGACCAACATGTTTTTCGTTTCTGTGATAAGGTAAACAAACGGCAAAGTCAGAGAAGAAATGCCGGCACATGCTGGAAGAGTGAAGGTCACCAGCTGTCTGTAATTAAAGATAACAGGGAAAAAAAGTGCTCAAGACAGGAATTATTTATTGTAGATTCAGGGGCCAGTATTCATTGTATAAACAAGAAATGTTTGTTTGAGAAACTAACTTTGTTTAATTCTAGAACTGTAAACTTGGCAGACGGGACTCAGGCAGAAGTCTGTGGTGAAGGTAGAATATTTTTCAAGCCCCTCAAATGTGTATTTGATAAGGTCCTGTATATACCGTCTTTAAAGAATAATTTATTAAGTGTGCCTATGCTTGTAAAACAAGGTTTTCATGTACAGTTCAGTGAGAGTAGTTGCAAGATTGTAAAAAATGGGAAAACAATAGCAACTGGACAGCTCCAAAACAATTTGTTTATGATAAGCACTTCAGAGAAAGTTTTGAACATGGTTGAAAATAAGCCTCTACATGACAAATGCATACATTTGATGCATAGAAGATTAGGGCACCTATGTTTTGATAGCTTTAGGAAAACTCTGCAACATGTGGAACATGGGTCAGTGCAAAGTTGTAAAAAGTTTTTAGATTGCCATGTTTGTAAAGGCACAAAGGTGAAGTCTGCTCCCATATCTAGAAAGAGTTTGAGAAAGTCACATCAACCTCTACAGCTGGTACATATTGATGTAATTGGACCCATGGCAAATTCATTTGGTGGTGCCAGGTTCTGCCTTGTGATAACAGATGATTATTCACGATCTTCTTGGGTATACATAATGAAGCACAAAAGTGAAGTGAGTGCTATGTTTAGGAAATGGTTTCAGATGGCAGAAAGACAGTACAGGCAGAAAATTTTAGCTGTACAGAGTGACAGAGGCGGTGAATTTTTAGCAAAGCAGTTTGTTGACTATTTAGAAAAGAAAGGGGTGAAACTTAGACTCACAAACCCCTCTGCTTCTGCTGAGCATGGATTGGCTGAGAGGAAGAATGGAATTCTTCAAAATATCATGAATGCAATGTTGGCAGATGCAAAACTTCCCAAAGGTTATTGGGCTGAAGCTATGAAATATGCAAATTATGTGTCTAATAGGGTGTGGAGTTCAGCTGTGAATGAAATGCCATATACTCTGATGCATGGAAAGAAAGCTACAATCAAATATCTTCATATATTTGGTTCTGAGGCATGGGTATTAATTCCAAAAAGGTATAGACACAAAAATAGCCCAAAGTCCAGAAAACTTATGTTTATTGGTTTTCAGCCTGCAGCAAAATCCTGGCGTTTTTGTGACAGTCATGGAAAAGTGTATATAAGCAGGTCTGCAACATTCTGTGAGCAGAAAAATTGGGAAGCTCTACATGCTAATAATGAAGTGTTTTTGCCAAGCATTTGTCCCCACACTGAGGTTGAAGAAGTTGCCAGTGATGGAGGGGAGTATGCAGCATTACATGATGGAAAAGTGAAAGATGAGATTGCCAGTGATGGAGGGGAGTCTACATCATTTCATGATGAAAAGGTGGAAGATGAGGAGCCAGTGTTGATCAGAAAGTCTACAAGATCCAACAAAGGAGTGCCACCTGAAAGGTTTGTTGTGAATTTTGTATCCCATGAGCCACAGAATTTTGAAGATGTGCTGCTGATGCCTGGAGAAGAAAGGAAGCAGTGGATGATGGGCCATGGACAAAGAGCATATGTCTCTGAAGGAACGGCGAGTGGATGCACCAGTGGATGGCGCCAGAGAGCAAAGGACATTTTGCAAGTGAAATAGGTTGCTTGTACACAAAAGGTTTTTTTTGATATTGATAGTATTTGTTGATGAAGCATTGGAAAGGTATAAAGTGTGTTTTGAGATATCTTAAAGGAACAATGCATGAAAAGTTTAAGATATCCATATGTGATAATCTTGATGTAATTAGCTATGCAGATGCTGACTGGGGTTCAAGTCCAGAAAGGAGGTCAATGTCTGGATATGCCATATTTTTAGGTAACTCACTAATTGTCTGGAAGGCCCGAAAACAAAGGTACATTTCGTGTTCTACTACAGAAGCTGAGTATGGGGCTGTGAGTGATTTGTGTTGTGAGTTAACCTGGGTAGTACAGTTGTTAAAAGATGTGTATGTAAATGTAAAACTACCAGTCAAAGTGTATAATGATTCTTTTTCGTGTATCCAATTAACACAGAATCAGAAAGTCGGATCCAGAAGCAAGCACATTGGGATCCGTTACCAGAATGTGAAGGACTGCATAGAACAACATTTGATTGTATTGGAATATTGTACAAGTGTTGATAATTATGCTGACATATTTACAAAGCCTTTGTGTAAAGATAAACATGTATGTTTTAAGAAAAGGCTAGGAGTTGAAATCTGTTAAATATAGGAGGGGTGTCAAGATATGTAAAAGTTGATAAAACATATGTTATGTATATTTAACAGAATGTGTAAAGAGAATTGTAAAATGGAGGCAGTTAGATTCTGCAGTGTCATGAAGGTAATCCACAAGTGTTAGAGATAAGTAATCACAGGCATGTTAAGTGATGAAGTGCAGGTGGAACTGATTGTAACATCATGATTTGTAATGGTTAGATCAGATTGCATCAGATTGTTAATTAGTGATTGCATCAGATCTTATGAGTGCTGATTAGTATAAAAAGCACTAGCTTGCCATTTGTAACTTGGGGACTGTTATGGTGAGAACAGTTTACCCCACACTCTGTTTGTCTGTTTGCTATATTGTATATAATGCTTGGTTGTTATGCTGTGTATATTTTTGTTGTATATATGAATATATGAGTTTTTACTCTATTCATTGTCATTGTCTATCTGTTAACCTAGCTCTGTAACCCTTTATATCAATACTGACATTTTATCTACGTTACTGCTGCACTGCTCTGTGGCAAACACATTTAATTATATATTATATGTAACTGCCCATTCAGTATAGTCTGTTGACAGTTCGCCCAAAGGGGGTCAGCCTCATTGCAAAGGAGGAACAATCCTTTTCTTAATGATATAGAAATCGGCAACTCTGGTGCCTTGGGAGATATGTTTCAAAGTTCACCTAAAGTTAATGTTATAAATGTTAGCCGACATGTTCAAGGAGATGTAGCTGTCTTTGACGCGAATAAAAAGTTGCCTTGTTGGGACAATTTTATGGACGTGAGAACGCATTCTTCTGTGGAACCATTAACGGTACCAACCGAACCCTTACAGGCTGAAACTGAAGCTATGGTTTCTAAATATCCAGCCATACATTAAAAAACATTAGCATGTCACTTTTATTCAAATCGGTCCTCCTTTGGACTGGTCCTGCTTGATCTGTTCCCCCTTTCCTGGCTAAGGAGGTGTAAGCAGCCTCCCCCCCCCCCAGCACATCGCTTATGTCTGTAGCCCTTGTGAGTGACACAGGAGGAAAGAGAAGGCTAAACACGAGGCCCCTGGGAAATCACTGCTGAAGCCTTCACAAATCTGATACCTCTTCTGTGGTTCAGCTGTCACTATGGGCAGGTGGCCCAGCTGCAAATCTTTCAGCTTCAGTGAGCTCACTCAGCTTGGAGGTGTTGTATTCAGATAAATCAGCTCATATACAGTACTCAGTAGGAGTACACCTCCCATGGGTAGATCAGCAGATTTAAGAGGTACAGTGAGCCGCCTGTGGATTGTGCAAATTTTTTTGCCACCTCCTACAGAGAATGAGGCCAATGCCACAAAACACTGATGAATCTCTGACTCACTTCCTCCTCTCAGTGTTGTTTCATTCTGATTCACCCCAAAGATGCAACATACGAGGGAAGAAGCAAGGAAGGAATGGCCATCTGACTTCTAAGCAGAATGTGGCAATGCTAACTTTTCAAAATATGGTTCAGTTTTTGAAAGAGTTCATAAAAGGAGCTGAACTCAGACCTAATCAACAAAAAGTCTGATAGTTGTTGTGAAGTTTTTTTGTGCTGTTTGGCCTGAAAAACTCAAAACAACTATCCAATCCCGGCTATAAAAGCTTTCGAGAATACTGTACAACAAAAAGTCTCTCCAAGAGCTAAACAAATGTGCATTATTCATGCCCTCAAAGAAAGCTGAAAAAAAGCAAAGCTGAAACACATCAGGCTTCTAGAATGAAGGGCATACTGTAATTTTTTTAGATCCTGGGGCCATAGTCTCTTCTGGCCCTACTGTTAGGCACAGTGAGGCAAGGGCCATGGGTGGCAAATTGTGAATGGCAGTGACAGCCACCTTTTGCCATTCCACTGGAGCTCTTCACCATTTCCCCTGTCTTAGAGAACAGGGCTATATATGCCATAAAACTGCTCAGCACCCCCTAGTCTGCTGCTATTAAGGTATGGTAGGAGATGCTGTCTCACAGACAGTGTGGGCAGAAGAACCAATGAATGGAAGATGATGCCATCTTCTTCTTTCCCTTAAATGACAAATGGCTTGGGTCGGTCTTATTGGAAGCACCATAGTCTTGTCTGTATGAAGCTTCAGTTTACTCAGGCCATGGCTGACCCAGAACTAGAACTAGAACAGGCTTGTTGGGTGTTGATGAAAAGAAGGGACCGCACCATATGTCATGATGGTGACCCTGAACCTCAAACTTGGAACAACTTCTCCCAATAGTTTCTTGCAAAACAAGACTGGACCCTTAGGAATACCACTGAAGCAATGGCCACAGTGTTGAACACAAAGTCTTCATTGGCACCTTCTAATCGAATCCCACTTTCCTTGGGCTAGACAACACTGGACTAAAAATATTCATTATAACTAGATGAGCAAAAGCCAGAATTACATCCATTAAAACAGTGCCAGTCGTGGTGTTCAAGTCAGAATGAAGATGAAACATTTCCCCCACCACACACAAAATGTCGTGCAAATTGGTTACTATGGACTAGCAAGCAATCTGTATTTCAATATATTCTCGAAGGCTTTCTGCATTTCCTTTCCATAGGCCAGAAAATAACAGTCCTTTGCTTCACCTGAAGAAAGCACCATTAGATGACAATGCCAAACACAATGATGATGAACATGGTCAAATAAAAGGGGAGAAAAGAACGTTGTGACCCAGATACTGGGATACCATAATAGGATAGTATTACAAGGAAGGTAGCAGAGTAAAGTGTCCTTGCTGACATTCCTACAGCTTAGTGTGGAGACAAAGCCGTTTCCTTGTTAGGATCTGCTCTGGGAATGTTGCCCTGACAACGAGTGGTAGAGAGGGAAAGGGATCCGAAAGAGATCCAGTCTGGATGGCAATGTGCTCGAGCCTCCGTGTTTCCAGGAATAATAGTGTTTATTTCTGTTTTCTTCTCTCTGGATTAAGTTACCGAGGTCAGGTTTCAACTAGCCTGCCTCTCCCTCAGTCACTGGAACCTTGGCAAGGTCTAAACCATAATCCCATGTTAATTTCACGAGGCATACAAAGAATGTTCCCGCAGCACCGTTCTGTACATGTCTACTCAGAAGTAACTCACATTCACTTAAGTTAGTCGTAACCCCAGTTATGTTTTATAGGACTGCTGCCTGTCTTGGTCTATAAATTTCACCATGAGGGCCTTTACATGGAATAAACGCAAAGATGTTGGGGTTGGGGGGAAATTGGCATTTCAACAATTTTGTCCCACTCTTTTTTGTTCACAGGTAACCCTAAGCACATCCAATCTCGCTTGATTTTGGAAGCGAAGCAGGGTCGGCCTTGGCTAGTACTAGGTGCCTGGAGTAGGAACTGGCAAACCACTGCAGTATTCCTGCCAAGAAAACTCCATGGACATGGGGTCACGAAGAGTTGGTCACGACTGTAACGACGCAACACACACACACAACACACAACTAGAGATCCACCTAATACATTAAACGTTAATATAATGAGATGTATCGTATTTTTCCTTTGTTTCACAAAAACATTCAGATTAGCTAGGATTAACATAAAATCAACAAAAAGGGAATGTTGCCAATTATCCTGCAAGCAATCTGCAGTGAGGCCAAACAAGATAAAGAGGCACCTCAATTCTAGACTTGTTGGCCGTGCAGTGGAATGCTCAGGCACTAGATAGGTGGGATACAAGTGTAAGGGATGAATACAGAAATAGAGCAATCATCAAAGTTCATAAAAAACCATTTAATGAAGGGAGCAGGTTGGGAATTTAAAGCTACATGGCATCTCAGCCTGGCTGCCTCCTCTAAAAAGTGGAGGCCTTTTATTTATTTATTTATTTATTTATTTATTTATTTTCTGTACCATGAAAACATCTGGCCCAAGGGCCACTCTGGGTGGGAAGGTGACATTGCTTCCCAAGGAATGGCATCTCTTTAGAAAAATCATATACATATGGCTCTGCCCTTGTGGTCACATACATTCTCGCATGTGTCCCTGTAGAATGAAATTCCACCATGCAAAAGTCCCTTTCATGTTGGTGGCTAGACATCTGGATAGGTCATTAAGGGCTCTTTTAGCCAATGGAAAAATGGCTCCCTATTATCTCCCAAACCGTCATTGCTTGTTGTTAACTATTTTGAGACTCACTGGGACTCACACCTTAGTATTAGCAGTACACCATCTCCTTTCTTCTGAGCTGATTCTTTGCCAGGTAAAATACTGAATTAGTATTTGGTCAGAATCCTTCTGGGGTTCGCCTAGGATTTGCATAACCTACCATGGCAAATTGTGACTAATTTACAAGATACTGGGCCACATCTCCATTATGCAGTTGGAAACATGATCAAGACACACTGCAGCACCTCACCAATCAGGTCCTACCAACCACACCAAGTTACATATATCAATAGTATTCCTTCTTGTGGCTGAAAATGTCCCCACAATACCATGTATTGTGATATCTATACATCTCATTTCTTCTTTTAAAATTCTGAGCTTTCCTTCATTCAAAATTCCAGTTACAGTGGTACCTTGTATAAACGAATTAATTCATTCCAAATGAAATTATGTTAAGCAAATTTTCCTTTATACAAGTTTCCCGTAGGAATGCATTGAAAACAGAGTGATCCCTAATGGCGACCATTTTTATGTTGTACAGATTTTCCCCATAGACAATTCTGTTAAGCAAATTTCCCCTATCTCCAGAATTGTTTATATTGTACAAATTGTATGTTATACAAACCGTTTGTTATATGAGGCTCCACTGTATATGTATTGTGCAGCTTTGGCATTTCCTTTCACATCCATGCATATCAGTAGCTGAATATCCTTTCAACCTTGATCTGGTTGCCTCATTAGGAACAGCACTATTCATACCTGTCCTTCAGTCATTCCCGGTAGCTGAATGAGTGCTTTCTAACCTGTGATTTCTGTCTGGAATCATTATACGGTGGTATCTCTACTTATGAGCGGCTCTACTTACGCACAATTCAACTTAAGAGCGGAATTATTTTTAAGATATGGCTGCTCTACTTACGAGTTGTTTGACTTAGGAGCATGCATTTAGAACGGATTAAACTCATACGAAGAGGTACCACTGTATAGCTTTCAAAGTAAAAGCATTCATGGATGGTCTACAGCGCGTCATTCTGTGTAGCATCTACTACAGTTGGCTTGAATTTCACTGCTGCTATGTATGAAAGATCCTCTCCCAGGATTATCTTCCACTACTGCAGCCACCCAGTACCTGCCCTGACCCAGGACTTTCTCTACCTCCATCAACCTCAGAAGCTTCCACTGTCTTTTGCTCATCTGTCTGTTAACTCCTAGAGAAGTTGGATGCATCCTAGTCTCTGGTCTCATCTTTGATTGTTTCATCACAGAGATCTGATCCTTCTGTGATCCCCCTCCCCTTTCTCTGCCTGCCAGTCCCAGCAACCACAAAAACATAGATTCCTCAATTTTAGTTTATTTAGAGCAGAGGAGACGATGTGTAGCCCAAAGATCCATGTGGGCAGAAGACAATTTTTGTGACCCATCAGGTTCCTCCTGCCTCTTCTGCAAACATTATTCCCCCAGCCCCGCCCCCCCCCCCCCCCCAAAAATGAACATACGGTATTTAAAGCATTCTCATGGAACAAGGTGAACCTACTGCAAGGGTTTTGTAGGGTTTCCCCCTCCTCCTCATTACTTTGAACAATTAGCCTGGCTTTGAGTAGTCATGCTTCAGTGACATCTTGGTTGTATTTTTAGCATGATGTTCTCTATGAAAATTACTCAGAACTGTCATCTGCTTCCAGATATAAATGCCAGGTTCTTGACCAGGATTTGAACACCTCCAATCAGTCTGGCAACAAAAACAGACGTGAAGCAAACTACTCGTTTCATAGAATCCTAGGGCTGTGGAGAGAGCTGAGATACAGCTTCAATCTCCTGGTGAAGCAAGACATTCACAGGTTAATCATCCTTGACAACAAGCCATCTAACCTCTGTTTTAAAAGCTCCAATGAAGTTCAGTCACTCCACTCCACTCCATAGTTAAACAGCTCATACTGTCAATAAGTTCTTCATAATGATTAGGGAGGAAAAAAAATCTTCCTTCTTGTAATTTGAATCCATCGCTTTGCGTTCTTTCCCTTTCTGCCACTGGCAGGTGGAGGTGAATGGCGTGGATTTCTCTTAGAGAGAAGGCGGCTGAATGGTAAGTCTAGGTTCTGCCGAATGCCTAAGCAGGACAGCTTTCTTGGCCCATATAGAGGCATTAAGCAATATATTCATGCTTTTGTATTTGTAACTGTTCTTTTTCTGATGCAACTACCATGAATGCCAGTGTAACAGGAAGGAGCCTTTTACACATAGGCTTTGATGGGTGGGGTGGGGTGGGGTATCTCCCTTCACTCAAGACTCAACCTTTGCTGATCCGACAGGAGATGTAACACATGATTAAACAGTGTACGATGCACAAGCTTGTGGACATGCATTGAGATTATAGGCTGAACAATTACTCTTTCCCAGATGACAGTTCCTAGAATTCCTATAGTTAAAAAAAAGAAAAAGAAAAACCTAGATGGATGGTGGAAGAAACACTTAAAATTGTAAAAGACAAGTGAGAAGCAGAAGTAAACAGTGACTGAAATAGGGTCAAAATTCTAAATGCAATTTTCAATGCCTAAGCACACTTAATAGGGAGGAAAAACCCATTTTGTCACTAAGGGCCTTTTCACACGACCCCTAAGATCCGCTGGCCACTTAAATTCGGATCAGAGATCTTAGGGGTTCGTTGCTCTTCCTTCCTCCCCACCACTCCGCACTTCCTTGCTCCTGTCTGCGTGAGGGGAGGGAGGAAGAAAGAGAGGAAGAAATGCGGAGCTCCGTTGTGCTGATTCCTTCTCTTCTGTTTGCTTTTTTTTCCTCCCACCCCTTTTCTTAAAGGGGCGGGAGGCAAAAAAAACACAAACAGAAGCCAGGAGAGCCCCGCAGGCTGTGGTCACACCTGGGTTTCAATCCTGATCTTCTGAAGGTCCGGCTTTTCCTCTTTTTCCCATCACGTGATTTAAATGTGGGAGAAGAGGTCTCACGTCAAAATCTGGTTTTTCAATTTTAAAGTGCAGTTCAGCCCCCTTGGCCAGCAGGTGGTGCTAGCATTTAAAAAAAAAACGGAAGACTTTTCTGGGGGGAATTAATCTTTGTCGGAGGGATAGAGTTTCCTGTTACTCCGATATGCAGGCAAATTAACAAAAAGAGCGCCGATCGGCCCCAGGAACAGCCGGTGGGTGCTATGCAGAAAGAAAGAAAAAGAAACCCGGATCATGCAGCGGGTCCCACGGCGTCTTCCTCCTTAAAATCTGGTTTTTAAAAGGGAGGAAAAATTCCCTGGGTCGGAAGGTGAGTCACAGAAACCTCTCTTAAGGGAGCATTACCGGGTTTTTGCCCCGTGGCCATGAGGACGGCATTTTTGGGCACGATTTATTTAGTAATTAAAACTGTCTTTAAAGGGACATGTGACCGAGCCCGCACTGACCAGATTAAATCCGGACCTCAGGATTTTCACCCTCCTCGAGCAGGTACAAGAAAAGTGCGCTGGGACATGCTTAGGTGGGTGGGGTCGCACTTAATTTCCTGCAAACTCCGGAGCTGGTGGGGAAACACTTGTAAGCTCCGGAGCTTGCAGCCATTTGCTGCGGAGTTTAGGGGCCGTGTACAAAGGCTCTAATTTAGGTCACCAAAGGTAGAGAGAAAGGGGCTTTTTACATCTGGTATTTATGTCCACAGAAATAAGCTTTTACTTATTTTTAATAGGTATGTGCTGTTGTCAAGTCCATCCCAAGTAGTGGTAATGCTTGCCAGGGTATGCATTGGGAATGAGTCCAAACATCCAAGTAATGTGGCCATTTGTGGTGCCTGTTGTTCTCAAAGATGGGACTGCTAGCAAGGCAAGGTGTAATTTATAGTGCATGCATAAACCAAATCTTTGTCTTTCCCCAATCCCAAATGTTGTACCAATTATGGTTGCAACGAAGAGTTCTCCAAAACTTGTTTGTAACTTTTGAGTGATTCAAACTCAATCCAAAATTTTATTGCTATTCACAGATCACATGGCTACTTTGTTCAAATTGATTGTGTTCCTTCACATTTTGGGGGAAGATGAGATTCTCCTTGAAGTGCTGGTTCTCTTTATTGAGTCATTGTTTGCAGCCCCCTACATTTCACCATGCTGCCTAGATGCCCTAAGCACATCCGTTCTCGCCTGATTTCGGAAGCTAAGCAGGGTTGGCCCTGGTTAGTACTTGGATGGGAGACCACCAGGGAATAACAGGTGCTGTAGGTGCCTGGAGTAGGAACTGGCAAGCCACTCCAGTAATTCCTGCCAAGAAAACTCCATGGCCATGGGGTCATGAAGAGTTGGTCACGACTGTAACGACACAACACACACATTTCACCATCTTTAGGGGTCAGAGACCAGTAGCTGATAAAGAAGCTGCTAATGCTTTGCGGAAGCTGTGAGTCATCCATTGCCTCACACACATTTGGTCCAAGGGATGCACACTCCAGATTGGTGGGTGGGTGGTCTGTACTTCCCCAATGAAAGTGAAAGTTTTTTGGGGGGGAGGCGGGGAGAATCCTTTAGTGGTTCAGATAGTCAAATATTTCGAGGTTTCTTGATGAATCACTTTCTGCTCTCAGTCCTAGCCAATGACATCTGTACAATCTTAAAATGGCCAGAAATTCTCTAAAATATATTCTATATTGTCCATGGCTCACCAGGACCTCATGCCTCCATTTTCAGTTCTACTAAAAACACAAAAAGTACCTCTGAAAAGGATACAGCCTCTATCATTCAGACACTTAACATCACTGAAAGCGTTCCTTCCTTCTGTGATGCTCATAGCAAGGTAGCCAAAGCAGGAGGGAGTTTGAAGGTTGGGAAATGAGGACAAGAATTACAGTATGACCCCTGTATCCACCGATTCATTAACCACTGATTTAGTTATCTACAGTTGGCAGAAGGAAAAATTAAATAAATAATTCAGCAGCCACAAAGCAAGCTACTGTCGCAAAACAACAGTTTTTTGGGGTATTCTCTCTTATCCATGGTTTTAGTTATCCACAGGAAGGTCTGGAACCAATCCCTGGTAGATAGCAGGGTCCTACTGTACTCAAGAAGCTACATGTAGAATAAAGAGTAACATTAAAAGTCAACATAGCAAATGAGGAACAAAAACAAGTAGCAAGGTTTATTTCAATTTTCCTAGTGTTGAAGACTTTGAGTGAAAAGCCAGTCTGTAGAGTGGAAGAAATGGAAGAAATACACAGTGCAACTTCTGTGTGTGTTGCAACAGATCCTGTGCCTGTTTGCCACTCACCCACAGTAAATACCTTTCCTCTGCATTGTTGCGAACATGCCCTTCCAGCTCTGAGGTCTGCCCACTCCTGTCATGACAGATGAAGATGAGAAAGAGAGGAGAGAAACGGGGACCCTGCCTTGGCCCCTTGCCACCCTCTTGCTGCTCGCCGGACAAGATGGGGCTTCCTTATGGAGACGCTGTGGGCGTTTCGGAGCAAAAGATGGTCTGCTTATTCTGACATGCACTTGGCACAATATCCATTTGGCAAATTAGCTGGCTTTTGTTCTGTAATTAGTCAATTGAGAAATAACAGGGCTTATTTTCCACCTCTTGAGCTCTCCGTTATGCAGCGCTGAAGGAGTTGCTTGCCTGCATGAATAACAGTGTGTAGAGGAAGTCAATGCCGGTTTGTCCAGCTTGTGATCGGATGCCTAGAAAGGTTCTCTTCAAAGGCTTGGTTTTCTTTGCATGTGTGTGTTATGGAATTATGTCTACTGCAGAGCTTCAAACATTCCAAAGGGGAATAAAACTCTCTTGGGGGGAAATTGGGCCTGGGATTACCTCTCACCCCCTGTCTTGTTTGTTTTTCTATAGGTGCAGGTATTTTTATTATTAATATTATTACTCTTCCATTTTCTTGCTCTTTCCTGCTGTCATGTACAACACAGAACTCGAATCCCAGGAATTGCCCCAAGCATCTGCTTCCATGTAGAGAGAATAAGGCTCCTCTTAGAATCTTGATCTTAGACAGCTGTCCCCAGGGGTGGTTTGGCTCTCGCCTGGCCTCGTTTCCTGGAAGTCTGGCACCACAAGCAAAAGAGAAAGGGAGGGGCATGCTGTTCCGAGGAAAGCTGATGGCAGAAGGGATTTGGTAGCTATGAGATACTTCTTGGAGATCACATTATTGTACAGCCTCGACAAACAGCTGTTGTCAGGAGGTAGGACCCTCACCCTGACATTGCAAGGGCTTCCTTGAGAAACATTAGTTCAGGACCTCCACTCTCTGCAGAAGAAGTTGTTTGGCAGCAAAATCTCCAGTAAAGAAGGAGTGCATTTCCTAGAAAACACTCAGGTTAGTAACCTCTCACTTCTTGAGAGGCCAGGCAAAAACCTCAGGCTTATAAGAGCCTCATGGCGCAGTGGTTAAATGCCTGTACTGCAGGTAAAACTGTGCTCACAACCTGGGTTCAATCCCTGGTAGCAGGCTCAAGGTTCACTCAGCCTTCCATCCTTCCGAGGTCGGTAAAATGAGTACCCAGCTTGCTGGGGGGGGGTGCAATGTATAGCCTGCATACTGTAATTAAACTGTAAACCACCCAGAGACTACTTGTAGTGGTATGGGGCGGTATATATAAGCAGAAGCAGAACACTTTGAGGACAGATC
>JAHTLZ010000015.1:46901707-46913253 GCA_023846285.1 Phrynocephalus versicolor | reverse complement strand
GTGTGTGTGTGTGTGTGTGTGTGTGTGTGTGTGTGTGTGTGTGTGTGGTGTCATTACACTTGTGACTGACTCTTTGTGACTTCCTGTCCATGGAGTTTTCTTGGCAAGAATACTGGAGTGGTTTGTCAGTTCCTATTCTTTGTGTGTGTGTGTACGTGTGTGCGTGCATGTGTGTGTGCGAGAGAAAGAGAGAGAGAGAATTTAGAAACTCGGTGCTAACTTTAAAAGACAATGTGTGATTCCCAGTAACCAAAGAGGGTAAGAGAAAGGACATGGGTGCTTCTATGAATGTATAAACGGCAAACCATGAGAGAAAAACCCTACATCTGGGATTGCCAAAATAGACCCACATGCCCTCACATTTCAGGTCCAAAGACAAGCAAAGCAAAGTGTGCTGCTTCTATATTGTCCCATTGCTCTTAGAGAATTATTTGGGCAGTTTACAATTTAATTTATGCAAGCTGCACATGGGCCCCTCCTAGCAAGCTGGGGACTCCGTTGATTGGCCTTGGAGGGATGGAAGGTTGAATCAATCTCGAGCTGGCTACCTGACCCCAGGAGGAAACTTAGCAAACATGAGCAGAGTCCTCACTGCACTACTACAATTCAACCACTGCTCCACTAAGGCCTAGAGGAAGGACCCCGAAAACTAAGTCTCGGAGCCAAAGCCCTGGAATTAATTCCTTATTTCCTGGCCCAACCCTCACCCCCAGGGTCAGGTATGCTGCTGCTCCTACCTCTGTCCATGTGTTTACCTGACTGTTTCCAGGGTAGAGGCACAGACGTGGGCAACCACCAAGAAGTAAACTGGATGTTACATTCAGATGTAACAGATTGTTTGGAAGCTTCCACATAAGTAGCAGGCCTCGAGACTTCTGACCTGTGGTCAGGTTGAGAAGGAAGGAGTACTCCCCTAGTAGGGAAGCTTATGGGAGTCCCCCTTCCCTCATATTCCTCCAGCCACGTTTCCTTCCCCCTGGCTGCCATGTTGCTTCTCTTGATTGAGGCTGGGCTGGTGGCAGGCAGTGATTTATATGGGCACTGTATTCTCGAAGGCTTTCACAGCCGGGATTGGATGGCTGTTGTGAGTTTTTTGGACTGTTTGGCCATGTTCTGGAAGTTTTTCTTCCTGATGTTTTGCCAGTCTCTGTGGCTGGCATCTTCAGAGGGCAAGGAGCTCAAGGAACTAGGAGTTCTCTCTGTGCTCTGTATGTGCACCCTTACATTTGAGTTGAAACCAACTTAATGGTATATCCTCGGCTCTCAGAGAGGGCGGAGGCTGCCCTTTCATTCACTCGTTCTCCCTACCAGCCCTTTCTTTGGAGGGCAACCAGTCTTAATAATATTGGAGGCTTCTCATTGGTGCCAGCCGCTCTGGGATCTGGGCAGCCGGCGGGAGGCCTCCGAAGCTCTCCTGTGGGGGCTAGTCAACTGCAGGAGTGGCGCTAGTTGGCCAGGAGGCCTCCACGACCTGGACATCAGGAGGTAAGGGACACCAGTGAGGGGAAAACAAAAACGGAACTGAATGAAATGGAATTTTCCGCTTCATTTCATTTTGTTTTTCTTTGAGAGGGCTGTTTGTTATTCTTTTCATTATGTAATGAAACAAATAATGAATAACAAAGTTAATTTTTATTCGTTTCATGCCCATCTCTAATTTATACAATCCTGCTGCTTATGAGCCCAGCTAAAAATATCACTAACTAATTAAAATGCTGGCTGAACAGGAAAGTCTTTGCCTGGCGCCAAAACGCCAAAAGCATAGGAGCCAGGTGGATCTCTGTTGGGAGGGTATTCCAAAGTTCAGAGACTGCAGTGGGTGCAGAATGCAGTGGCGAAGATAGTGGTTGGTGCTGGGAGATTTGCACACATCACCCCAATTCTGGCTTCCCTTGAGCAGACTTTTCATTTTACCAACAACGCTTCTATAGAGAGAATTTGGAGACCTACACGAGGGTAAAAGTGAAGCAAGAACTAGTCCTTAATGCTGAAATTGTTGCGATTGTGCTCAGGTTTAGCTCTGCATTTTACAGCATTTCTCCACTGGAATTAGTTTTATTATTTTTCAGTTTCTCTGTCATACTGTGTAAACTGACAATACTGTGTCCAAATTTTTATTCTTGAAAGATGCCAATTGTGTAATGTTTTCTGGGTCACTTTGACTTTAAATATGCCCAGAAGTTCCTACTAGTTTCCAGCTGCATTTGGCAGCCTTGTGGAATGCTGCTCAAAGACTTCGGTCTTCTCCCTGGAACTTTTTTTTTTTTTTTTGCTAATAGTATTATATAAGCTATGAAAATGCTTTATAACCAGACTCTTTTTAAAAAATCCCTGAGCATCCCATTGGAGTTAATCAAAGGCAAAGCACAAGTTGCTGTGAAGATGCGGAAAGCAAAAACTAAATTCAGCTGTCAGAAAAAGAGAGTTTGCTTCCTTTCTATTTTGAGGCAATAAGTGTCGGATAAGTTTTCAGTCGTTGGAAAAGCAAACACTCGTATTGGAGTGTATTAAAGGGATCAACAGCATTTTTAAAAAGAGAGAGACTTTCAAGAAGAGCAGCCATCAAATAAAATCTGAGCTTCATGGGCAAACATTAAGTTTTCGTTATAGCAAACAGGTTTTAAATGTTCCTAATGAGGCCAACATAAAATAAAAAGTAAGTTGTTTTTCATTTTGGACCTTTCTCTCCCCCCCACCCCACAAACACACTAGAATCAGAACTATGATCAAAAACATATTTACTTTGATGGAGCTTTCTTTAAATTGTGAATCAATGGTCTCTAAGAAGATAATGGGGAAGGAAAGCTACGGCATGAAAGAGATCAGGATGAATTCTAGAAGAAAGAAGAGGAGGAAGAGGAGGAAGAAGAAGAAGAAGAAGAAGAAGAAGAAGAAGAAGAAGAAGAAGTACTGGAAAGTACTGGAACCACTTCTTTGGACAAAACTCGTCTTGTGCCCAGTTCTGTGGATTCCAATTTCCAAAGGGTATCGACAAGCTGAAATAAGTTCAAAAGAGGACCCTCACCATCCAAATGTCTGCTAAAGGCGCTATAAAAAAAGAGATGAGCAATTGGTTGTCTTCAGCTTGGAAAAGAAAATACTAAGAGATGATAATGTGTGAACCATCATCTTCAAACATCTGAAGAGCTACCTGGAGGGTAGAATGCAAACCAACACATTGGAATTACAAGAAAGGAGACATCAGCTATAAGTTAAAAACTTCCTGATCAGTTTTGTTTTCTTTGGCTTCATGGCCATCTGTTAGAGATGCTCTAACTGGGTTCCTCCACTGACAAAGGGTTGGAGCCTGTGGACCCGTTGCTATTTTCGACACTTGCTAAGTCATCATCTTTTTTTTCTTTTCCTATATCAGGGGCAGGCAAAATGGAACCACCCCTTCGGGGGGATTCTAAAGTCACCATCCATCCTTCCCCATTGCATCTCATGCTTTATGTTCCATTGTCTGCTGTTCTGGCAGCCTGTAACATTTTCCCCAAATGCCTTCGCTGACCCTAGTGGTGATGCTGGCTTCCCAAAATAATTGGTAGTGGGATGAAAGAGCTGTAGCTTTCTCTAGAATCTAAAGTTGGGAAGGCAACCTCGCATGTTCCCTGTCGTTACGACCAGTGGTAGGTCGTAATGTCTTCCCAACTTGCTTTCTATTGTCAAGTTGAGAGAATAAGAGCAGGGTTCCTCTTGGTGCATCTAGGCCTGCCTATACTCTTGAGATCTATGCAAAAGAGAGATGTATCGAGCAAGCTAGGCAGAGATGCCAAAGCAAGCTTGGGTGACTGTTCATAAAGGGTGGGAAAGGGAAGAAAAAGCATTGAGCCCAACCTGCTTGTATACAGTTCTGGTTACCACATCTCAAAAAAGATAAGTGGAACAGGAAAAGGTGCAGAAAAGAGCAACTAAAATGATTACTGGGCTGGGGTAGCTCCCTTATGAGGAAAGGCTACAGCATTTGGGGCTCTTTAGTCTGGAAGAAAGGTGCCTGATTGAGACGTACAAAATAATGCAGGGCACGAGTAAAGTGGATAGAGGGACACTCTTCTCCCTCTCCCAAAATACCAGAACTAGGGGACATCCACTCAAATTGAGGGCTGGGAGAGTGAGAACAGACAAAATTATATATTTTTTCACACATCGTGTTGTTAGGTCTATGGAACTCCCTGCCACAGGATGTGGTGATGGCATCTGGCCTGGATGCCTTCAAAAGGGGATTGGACAGATTCCTGGAGGAAAAGTCCATCACAGGTTACAAACCATGATGGAGATTTGTAATCTCCAGGTTTAAAACGGGGTACTTCAAGGGCCAGGTGCAGGGGAGTGATATCAGGAGACAGATACATAGCCTCATTCACTCCCAGAGGCATTTGGTGGGGCCACTGTGAGATACAGGAAGCTGGACTAGATGGGCCTTTGGGCTCATCCAGCATGGCACTTCTTATGTTCTTATGTTCTTATGTGCTGTGCACATACACATAGCGCTGTACGTAAAGCACCATGTTGTCATCCCATCATTTTCCTGCTTTCAGCCTTTAAGTATCCACGTGCACATAGCTCAGTTGGAAGCACTAAGACAGAGCTGCCAATGCGTGCAGAAAGACCCTTGAGCTCCTAAAAGTAAAAGAGGCAAGTATCCTTCCAAACAAGTGGCCAGAATCTTGAGTTGCATCTCGTGCTCTAACATCCCATTGCAGCTTTGACCCCATCAGCTCCTTAACGTCACCTTTGGCAAACAGGCTTCAATCAAAATTTGATTAGAGCTGAAGTGAATTTGTGATCAGTAAATTCTAAATCGTACTGTTTTCCTTCTCCGAATAGCCGAAACAATGCTGGACATTCACTAAACATTTCTAAGTTGTATTTGATGTCTGATTATTTGATTGCAAATAAAAATTTATTAGGGTACAAGGTGTGCCATCCAAATTCCACTCTGCTTATGGAAGTCCTTGATTCCCCTCCACTTACTCACTGATTCTGGCCTTTGCACTGCAGACATTTTGAGAAGAACAAAGATTTCACTCCGTGGACACTGAAATGGTGTCCTTTTCATCTAGATGTGGAGTGGGGTGAGGAGCTACTTCATGCACAGAGTTTCATCCACAGTGTATTACAATCCATTTACGGTCCACCCACCACTCCCCAATGAAGATTAAGGACGACAAGCTATAGAATGGTCTCAGGTTGCTAATCTCTGCAGCTGTTCCAAGCGGGCCTGTAAAGGAAGTTGTGCAAGTGTAAACTTGCAGTACTGTTTGCTGACCCAAGCACTTGCTTGCCCCTAATACCAGTTTTTAACAAGGCTCAACACAGCAGGTGACCGACAAAGCTCCAGCATGGTGGTACTTTGAGATCAACAGAGCTGAGTTGTATGATCTTGAGTTTTATATGCCTTTTTCTAGCTTCTGTGAATGATCCCTGGACTGCTTCTTCCTCTTGCTTTTGCTACTGTTTACTTTGTGAATGTTTGGTCCTCCAGGCTCCCAGTACCTAGCATTGGGATTTGTCCACACAGCCCGAAATAAAGATCATGCCAGAAAGCCATGCGGGGGGTGGGGGGGTATGGAACGTTAGCCAGCAAGCATAAAGCTCGCTCAGCTGAAGTCAGGCTGTAAACACGCTGCTGCTGCAGGTAAGGCGCTCAGACGTTCTCGATGGATTCAAGTCAGCTTCTCTGCTACTTCCCTGCTAGGGAGATAAGCTTAGCCAGGTGTGCGAGCCCACCTTGAGGCCAAAATGGCTACGCAAGGATGCTGTTTTAGAAGCAGAGGCGAGGTAAGATGTTGCCCTGAGCGTGGCCAAGGGACAAAGACCCCTTTGATGGGCTGCTATCCCCTTACCTAGAGGCTATTGCCAGGGGTCACCTGACCAGTGGTCAGCCTCTGGCCAATCTCGCCAGCTGTGTTGGCACTGCCCGATTGGCCAGCCTGGCAGCTAGCCAGTGTGTCTCTGTCGGGCGGGGGGACAACGAAGCCCCTCCCAGGAGAAGCCTGGTCAGAGCCCCCTTAGAGCAAGTTATGGTGCTAGTACCTGACCCTAACAAACCAAGTTTGTCCCATTCTATATCAGTATTTGGCAGAAGCATTTTTGGAGAGAACATCCCTGAGTAAGTCATGAAATGGTATATCCATTCTTTCTTCTTACTGATGTGGCTGTGAAGCAAGCAAGAGAAGGCAGTAACATCCACTAGTGAGGCTGTACTGCTGATTCCCTAGAAGCAAGACACAAGGTTAGATGATGGAAAGCTCTCTCTCTTATTATACACCAGTAGTTTGCTTCTCACTCTTGGCTGGTTGGGGAGAGAACATTCATTTGGCTCCTGGACCACTTGCTACTCCACAAGATGAAGGAAGGAAAAGATTGGGACCCTTCTCCTCTTCCATTCCACTTACAAAAGCTGCTTGGACAGCCAGTTGTATTTTATTTCCATACTGGTGATGGGGTAAAATCCCCTTATGAAGACATACAGGAAATGCTGTATAATATACAGCGGTACCTCTTACTTAACAAGTTTAATCTGTTCCAAATGCATGCTCATAAGTCGAACAACTCGTAAGTAGAGCAGCCATATCTAAAAACATAAAAAGTAAATAAAAAAATAAAAAATAAAAAAAAATTGTAAGTAGAGCAGACCACATCTAAAATTTGTAAGACAGCAGTTAAAATGCCAATGGTTTTCTGCTCTTAAGTCGAATTGCTCATAAGTAGAGCCACTCTTAAGTAGAGGTACCACTGTATACAGTTTTTTCATCCAGCAAAGGGGAATGGAGGCAGGGTTCAGAAGGAACAGCTAGATTGAAGGAGATTGCATGAATGCTTCGACAATTGTTGGCCAAGAGTGTTGTTTCATGCTGTCAAATGGTAGGGCCAGCACTGATCATCAATGTGCCCAAGCACACAGCCAATGTAAGCTGTTCTGATGCCAAGGCTCAAAGTCCAAACAGAATTACATCCCCCTATGTAGCAACACTTACAGGCCACCGTCCAGTTGCTTAGCATAGTAAATTGCACTAGAGTAGGCTCAGGGAATCACTGAGGATCTGGTGAGTAAACTTCTCCATAAATTCCACTGATTCAAATAAGCCTACTCAAAATTTTACTTTAACACAGTGGGTTGCAGTTAGAGTAGGCCCGTTAGAATCAATGGAACTTACATAGAAGCTAACTTATTACTTTCCCATTCATTCAATGGGCCAGTTTTAATGCAGTTGATTTGCTAAGCAACAGGATTTTGGCCATTGAGAGGGAGAACAAAGAGGAGGCCGTCAACACTAGTAGAACTAAGCTTCATAACATAGCTCAGTTCCTCCACAGGGTGACCACTTCTTGGATAGTTCTTTGAGTAATACCTGGCTCTGAAGAAGCCCTTGGGACCAAGGCATGGTAGGAAAGATCACCATGGCCCACTACAGCTCAGCCTTGCAAGTTCCCCCAAGTGGGCTAATGTCAAGATCGCTGGCAGAGAAACTTGCCATACTGTGGGGCAAGTAAAGTAATAGATGAGACCTCTCAGTGGCTCTAATGATGAACATTTTGCCACAGCAAGGCTCTGGCAGTGGTTGACTCTGGTGGCAGTAAGTGGGTGATGGCATTAATGCCACAGTACTTTGCCATCTGAGGCAACCATCCTAGACATCCTGAGTATATAGCTTTCTAACATCCAAATAATATGGAGAGTCCTCTTCTACCAGTAACCTGCTCAGTCCTTTGCCAAGGCACTAAGATGTATCTATCCCTCTTTCCTATGAGTAATAACACAATTTAGTTTAAAAAATGTAAAAAAAATGTTAGTTTTCAGAAATGCTTACAATGTTCGCATCACATTTCAGATCGGAGATAGGAAGGAACTAATTACTTGTAACTAGTTCTTTTGGGTAATGAGTAGTGCAACCAGCAATCACAAAGATCTTTTGCAGGTGTAATAAATAACATCTAAATTACTTGGATGTGATGTATAATGTATATTTTTTTAAAAAACACCTTTTAAGGTCATTTAAAAGGACAAGAATGTTTTGAGTTGCTATATTTATATCAAACCTAGGCTGTAAGAACTGCTACTGTTGTTTGCAATTCCAAGGTGCAATATCGGAAATGGCCACTAGAGGGAGCAAGTCAATATTTTCCAACCTTAGTTAATGCAGTATTATAAAAATCATGTGCTAAAAAGTCACAAGCGCCGCAGTCCTAAACCTAACTCATAGCGGTATCCGGCCGGCACAGTACAGCAAATTACCTGCACAGAATGATTATAATGGAAACCTGACGGCCAAAAAGGAGTGGGTAGCAACAATTTCCTTTTAAAATTAAATACAGTACAGTACTCTGAATTCTCAGATAAAGAAAGATAAAGAGAAGACAATAATTACTGGTACCTTCTTCTGTATTGTATGATGCAGTTAACAGCTGATGGAGAAAGCAATATGTATCTTTCTTCCTATTTCTGAAATAAATTAAAACATTTTTATACTGAATATAGTAATTTGTTTGTTTTCTCCCAGTACACACTGCTGTCCTGAAATTGAAACCATGTGGGGCACATCCCACTGGTTAAAGATCCTCATTCTAACCCATGGCAAATTTCTACATAAATACAGGATGTAAGGATAACCAACATTTTTGATACATAGGAAAGCATTACAGCTTACAGTCCTCACACCACTTGCATTAAAGTAAATTTCAATAACACTGTAATGTGTCTTTCCAAGAACACAGGTCTAGAATCAGAGTTATAACAACTGCTTTTTTTTAATACAGTATATTTGGGAAGCAATTTAACCAGTGGATCAAGCACAACAACGCTTTCAGCACTGATGGACTGATAAGTGTCAGATTTACTTTAAAAATATTCTGATTATATACCGCCCCATACCACTTCAAGTACTCTCTGGGCGGTTTACAGTTGAATTACAGTATGCAGGCTACACATTGCCCCCCACCAGCAAGCTGGGTACTCATTTTACCAACCTCGGAAGGATGGGAGGCTGAGTCAACTATGATCCGGCTACCTGGGCTTGAAACCCAGGTCGTGAGCACAGTTGTAGTTGCAGCACAGGCATTTAACCACTGCACCATATCCTTGTTTAAATTGTTCTCTGTCTGACCCACAGGTACACAAGTAACACCTGTGGACAGTCACTGTTGCCTCCTAGGGTACAATCTTTTAAAATGTAAACTCCAATATACACCATTGTGAGGGAAAGCTTTACCTGTTGAACAGCTGCCTGCTTTCCTGCTGTTAAAGGCACCTGAGCCCTGTTGAAAAGATCAGTGAGGTTGTGTGAGGTTCCAGTGAGGAGCTGAAGGCTCAACACACTCTTTTAGCCAGTTCCAGCTATTGGCATTGTTCATGGCTTTCAGGAAATAAAAGAGAATGAACAGATAGAAGAATTCTGATTATCTTCTGCCTGAAAAAGAATACCATCCCCTTCGGTTTAAGAACCGATGAACTCCCATTTCCCCAGGATGCCTTTATTTTCTCTTCCCCCCCCTCCCCTTTTCACCCTAAGGCCATTAAAAGCCTGGTTTTTCTAGGAAGAGCTTTGTGGAGTCAGCAGCTGCAAATTCCAGTTCTAGGAACTGTGACGGCTAGTCTTGAAGGGAAACTTCCTGGAATCCTTCTTTCTGCCATTCCATGGAACGCAATATGCAACCAAGCTATCTCAGTGACCTTAAGGAGATTTAAGAGCCAGAGGCTCCAGTGGAGGGAGAGCCAGGGAAGCTGTTTTGTTTTGAATGTCTCTGGCTGTTTTCATAATTGTAACTGAGTTTAAAAAATAAAAATGGGGGTGTCTTTATTTTCCCTTCTGTATTTGTAGGAGCCAGCAACATGGTGAAAAATGAAATCCCACCTACCTAGGGCTTTGAGGGAGAAAATATCAGATGAATGGGTGAAAGTTTCCAGCTATTGATTACAGCTTTCCAAGAGTTTAGGCAGAGTAGCCACCTCTGTAAGGTCAACAATATTTTGAAAACCTAGAAGGCATAGATAGATAGATAGATAGATAGGTTTTTTCTTTCAAAGGAATGTTCAGAGGGTTTCCTACAATAATTGCACTCATGTTAATTTTGTGGGTGTGGTGGCTCAGCGGACTAGAGCACTGAAAACTGTTGGCTACAAAGTCGGCAGCTCAGCGGTTCGAATCCTGGGTGCCACAGATGGGTTTGGATGATCGTAGAGGAGGAATGAGGATGTCTGAAAATTCAAAAAGGAAGCACAATACAGGAAAAAAATGAGAACCATTACGTGATAATTCTTGGGTTTTGCCAGTGGAGTAGACAGAAAGAGCAAGACAGACTGAGGATAAACTATCCTCTTGTAGGTTCATATTGGAAGAGAGATTTTAAAGAAGGGAGGCTTGCACTTAACACACTTAAATAACAGCAATGAGCATATTTGTTGCTACTTTGGAATTTCTGTATTTCTGCATATGAAAAACATATACAGTAGTTTGGATCCAAGCAATCTCAAGGAGTATGTTTCCCTTTCTGAGCCTGCCCAGGTGTTAAGATAATCAGGGCAGGCCTTTCTCTTGGTCTTACCACCTTCACAGGTGCATTTGTTGGGAACATGGAAGAAGGCCTTCTCTGTCAATGCATTCAGACTCTGGATGTTCCTCCCACAGGAGGTGTTCAATTCCTATTTTAGCTCAGTCTTTTCCCATAAGCCAGATTTTCAACCTCCATATATAAGTACACTAAAATACAAGTGGAGGGGACAGGATTGCAGCTCAAGATTAATAACCAAATAGTCAAGGAATACCTCACCACCTTGAACATGCTCAGATCTCCAGGGCTGGATGAACGGCATGTGAGAGTACTGAAGGGATTAACTGAAGTACTCTCAAATTGGCTGTCCAATTATTTTGATAAAATCATGGGAAATGGGTGAAATTCCAGATGATTGGAGAATCTTCAAAATAGTAAAAAAAAAACAGGAACGTGGGATCTACACTCCAGTCAAATAGTGCTCAATTGACAAGGTACAGTAAACACTGGTAATGCTACCCAAAACAGGCCCTGCTGACCAAACAAAATATACTGCATTTCCATGCCAAAAGATGTACTCGTGATTAGAACTAATACAATGCAGTTGCGAGAATAAACATCAAAAGGAACAATGAGAAACACAACCCAAATAAGAAGAGCAAATACCCCTCAAATAGTTCCTCAAGTCAAACCATTGTTCCGTGCTATCCCTGCTAACTGGCAGCCATTTTGTTTGTTTGTTTGCTCACCATGCTGTGAACCGAAGATGGGGCCTTCTCGCATGTAAAGTGCTCTACCATAGAATGGCAGCCTTTCCCTAAATGTGTTGGCACGACTGGAAGTGGAGGCCACCTGTAGTTCTGCCCATAGTAGCAGTTGCAAGTTGCTTAGACTTGTTGGGAATCTTACGGTGTGTATTCACACAAAAACGTTTGACATTCCTCTTTTTAGTTTTCCATCTTCATCAGAGCCCTGTCTGCTCCAATTGCACCTTGCTGAAATTGCATGCTTCTTCTTCTTCTTCTTCTTCTTCTTCTTCTTCTTCTTCTTCTTCT
>JAHTLZ010000015.1:46877725-46895776 GCA_023846285.1 Phrynocephalus versicolor | reverse complement strand
CATCATCATCATCATCATCATCATCATCATCATCATCATCATCATCACTTTATTTTTATGCCGCCTTTCTCCCCAAAGGGACCCAAGGCGACTTACAACAAATTCAAAAAAGTACAATAAAATCAATACAATGTAAAAACAACACAATACCAATAAAATACTATAAAATACTATACAATATAATACAATCAAAAACAAGATTAAAAACAGTAGCTGCAGCAGAGTTTAAAAGGCTCCCCAGCCAATAACTAAGATGTTATAAAAATTTGTAAAGGCTGGAGGCTCAGAAGGCTTGCCTAAATAAGTAAGTTAAGGCCTCGCTTGAATATTTCAAGGGAGGAGGCAGTTGTTAACTCAAAGGGGAGGGAATCCCATAGTGTCGGTGCCACTACTGAGAAGGCCCTATTTCTTGTCGCCGTCCCTCATACTTCCTTGGGTGGCTGTACTCGTAGAAGGGCCTTCTCCGATGACCGAAGGGGGTGGACCGGATTACATGGAAGTAGGCGGTCTCTTAGATAACCTGGTCCTGAGCTGTATAGGGCTTTAAAGGTCATAACCAGCACCTTGAATTGGGCCCGGAAACGAATGGGCAGCCAATGTAGTCCCTGGAGAAGCGGCCCAACAGAGTCGTACCGCCGAGCTCTTGTAACCACCCGGGCTGCCGCATTCTGTACCAGTTGTAGTTTCCGAACCATCTTCAAGGGCAGCCCCACATAGAGCGCGTTACAATAGTCTAGTCTTGATGTCACCATGGCATGGATCACCGTGGCCAGGTCTGCACGATCCAAGTATGGCCGCAGCTGGCGCACCAGCCGAAGCTGGGCAAAGGCCCCCCTGGCCACAGCTGCTACCTGGGAGTCCAGGAGAAGCTCTGAATCCAGGAGGACCCCAAGCTGCGGACCTGCTCCTTCAGAGGGAGTGCAACCCTGTTCAGAGCAGGATGATATTCCAGCACCTGCATCGAAGATTTCTGAACCAGGAGAACCTCTGTCTTGTCTGGATTTAATTTCAGCTTGTTAGCCCTCATCCAGATCCCCACCGACTCCAGAGATCGCTCTAAGACTTCAACCGCGCCCCTGGAATCTGGGGGAAAGGAGAGATATAACTGGGTGTCATCAGCATATTGATGGCACCCAACTCCAAATCTCTGGATGACCTCTCCCAGCGGTTTCATGTAAATATTAAATAGCATGGGGGACAGAATAGAGCCCTGTGGCACCCCACACTTCAAGGGCCAGGAACAGGCATCCCCCAGCACCACCATCTGGGACCGATCCTCCAAGTAGGAGCAGAACCACTGCAGGACAGTGCCTCCAACTCCCAACTCAGCCAATCGGCCCAGAAGGACACCATGGTCGATGGTATCGAAAGCCGCTGAGAGGTCCAGCAGGACCAACAGGGACGCACTCCCCCTGTCTAGTCCCCGGCGTAGGTCATCCACCAAGGCAACTAAGGTGGTTTCTGTCCCATAGCCTGGTCTGAAACCTGATTGAAAAGGATCTCAATAATCAGCTTCATCCAAAACCCTCTGGAGTAGCCTTACAGTGATTCTTTTTCTTAAGTCAGGAAAGCCTCAGGGTGCAAAGCCAGGAGAGGACTCAACATTGATTGTGGTTTGAAGTTTTAAATGTTTTAAATCCTTCGATATATTTTAATTGCTCTTATGGTTTAAACTCTGTTGCATTTTTAATTCTATTTTTAACACTGTAAGCCATTTTAAGTCCCTTTATCTGGAGCAGGAAGCCTATAAATGAGACAAGTAAAATAAATAACATTATATGGCAATTAGAAGCCTACAGAGAATGGCAAATATTACTCAGAAGTGAGAATTGGACAGGACTAACAAATAGGGATGGGCAGGAAACAAAAAACAAAATGCTGTTTTGTTGTTTCGTTTCATAATGAAACAAAATGAAGTGAAACGAAACAAGGAAGCAGCATTTTGTTATAGACAAAACAAAATGGTCGTTTTTCCCATTGAAACAAACCATTTCAGTCCCCATGGTGTCGACTGGGCCAGGTTTAAAGGGCTCCAGCCATTGACAGCTCAGTAGGAGCCCTTTAAAATGGCTCTCGGAGTCCTGTGCACCAAATCTGGTGCCTCTAGGACCCAGGGGAGCCATTTTGTTTTGTTTCATTTCATTTCGTATGAATTTTTTTAAAAAATCATAAGAAATGAAATGAAACAAAATGGGGGTGAGCACGAAATGAAACATTATTTTTCCGTTTCGTGCCCATTCCTACTAACAAATAAGAATAGCACTCTCAGAGACATCAACAAAATAAGAGGGAATGGATCTAAGATGCACAGGACATGATTCTACTGTCCTATTACAATTTTGCGTTTGGTCTGTTTCTGGCTGCAACACTCACATAATAAAATTGATGACACATCACTTGTCAGGGAAGGCGCTTCCCACAGTCTAGAATAATTTCTTCCTTCTTGGAAACAATTGTGAACTCCTTCTGGAGAACATAAGTGATGTCCGCAGAGAGTGCCTTTGGAAAAGGTCAGAAGCAATGGTTCTAAGAGAATGACTCACTTGACCGGTGACCAACAGTTCTTCCCCAGCTAACAATACACTTTCGCATGACTTGCATTTTATACTGCTGTTTCTGAAATATAAGTTTTTTCCTGGAATTGCACATTTTGAGTCGGGTGGCAATTGTCCAAAAACCATGGTTAAGGCTTTCCATAATGTGGTGGAAACAATGGCCAACATTATCCCTTCGGTGCAGAAAACCTGTGTGCTTTTCAGTAGTGTATTATATCATTATCTTCTATAGCTGTGGAATGTCCGTATAGCTCTTTTAGAATATAAAACAACACACATCAGTAGCCACAGATATACTTAACTCAGATGAAAATTTAGCTGTGCTATGGCCAAACAGTAGTAAATCACGTGAGCAGAAATTTCAAGAAAGCAAGCCAAGCCACAGGTTACAGGGCCACCTTATTTATTTATTTATTTATTTATTTATTTATTTATTTATTTATTGGATTTGTATACCATCCATCTGGCAGCGAGGCCACTTTGGACTTTTACAAAGTGAAGGAATTACACATACAGAAGATTTTGAGAGACAGGACACAGAACACCAGGGTCTGGGTGAAAAAAGATAACAATAGTCAGGACCCTCTAGGGAAGTGCTCCCCAATGTTTTTATCGCCGCGGACCGGTAAATGTTTGATAATTTTTCCCTGGCCCGCTTGTTTTGATTTAATAATTTTAATTTAATTGTATTTAAACATGCCTTCAAAATAAAATACAGCTTTGTAAGAAGAATAGGCCGGGTACAGGGTCCCAAAAACCAGCCTGGAACAACAAGAAACAGGGGAGGGGGAAAGGGATGGCGGGGAGGGGGCGGGGAGTAAGACCAGTTAAGATGTTTTCCCCCCTCCTCGATGGGGGTCCTGCCAAGTCCTCTCCCTTTTCTCTCTCGCAGGGCCGGCCCTTTCCCTTCTGCAGCCAGAAGAACCACCACAGCAGACCCGGCCGTTGGAGGGGCTCTTGGCCGTCCACCTGCAGAGCGGCCTCCCTTCTCTCTTCCCTTCTCCCCGCCTGGGGCCTCAGCCAGCCAGCCAGCCAGGAGGAGGAGGAGGAGGAGGAGGAAGGCCACCCGGGGTGGGGTGGGGGAGCCCCGAAGGTGGTCCAGGCAACGGCCCCTGCCTGCGCTTGCGACGGCCATCCCGTCTGGGGTGGGAAGGAGGGAGCCGTTGGGAGAGTGAAGCTGCCCAGAGGAGGAGGAGGACGAGGACGACGACGACCAAGGGTGAAGGTGGCGCGCTGAGCCCTTCTTCCCTCTGAGGCCCCTCTCTCTCACGCCCCAGCTGGGGAGGGGGGGGAGGACGCCGTGGGCACCTGAGGGTGGCTTATTCGGGACAGCCACCCCCGGTCAGGGGGGGGGAACAGGGGGAGAAAGAGGAGGGGGAGGCTTCCAGCAGCAGCAGCAGCAGGGAGGAAAGAGAGGGTGGCGGGGAGGGTGAGAGGGAGAAGACTCTCTTAAAGGGCAGGTTCCTGCAGCAAGTGTGGCCCCGCCTCGGTTCCTTAAAGGGGAGGAGCCGGCCTGTTGGAGGGGGGGAAAGCTGCGGACCGCAATCACGGCGCTCCCCCTCAGGGCCAGGGTCAGGGCAGGCGGCTGGCCAGGCCCAGGTAGGTGCCTCCTGCTGCCCCCGCTTCACAGGGCCCCGGGCTGTCGTGTCCCCAGTGGGCTGCCTTTGCCCCGCTGACGCGTGCGGGGGGGGGTCTGTCCCGGAGCTGACTGACTCGACCCCCATGAGGGAGGAAGGAAGGAAGGAAGGAGGCGGGGAGGCGACCTGAGCTGGCCAGAATTCAACACGGCTTATCTTGTAAGTGATTTGAAGTTCCTCGGGCGGCCCGGTGCCGATTGATCCACGGACCGGCACCGGTCCGCAGCCCGGGGTTTGGGGAACACTGCTCTAGGGTACCCAAAGAACATAAAATCACTGTCACAGTAAGACAACAGAAACATGTTCAAAACACATAACTAGTGGCAGATTCCCTGTTCTGAATAGCAGGATTAAAAAAGCAGAGAGTCCTGTGTGTAATCAGTGGCAAAGAGGTTCCAGATACTGACTTCTTTATGTGCCATGAACGTCAAAGCATCGGTATCATGTCTGTAGCATGAACATTTAACTGTAAAAGGATCCCAGGCACAATTTGCTTCCCTCCTCATGGATACAGAGGGCTCATTCAAACTGTTGCAATACCTCTTTCTCTCCCCAGTCCCCATCTTGTCTGCATGTACCTCTAATGCAGTGTTGGATTTATTTATTTTTCAGGTTCTTCAAGCTTGTTGGTAAAGAATTTGAGTTGAGCTGAAAATATTTTCCTCATACAGTAACAATATATGACCTGCTTTCCGATAACCCACTAATTCCTTTCTTTTTGTGCATCCTGCTAGTCTAAGGGCCCAACCAAAGTGCTCCAGCCTACTGAGCTACTCATCCTGATAGAGGTGACATTAAACTTGCATAAATTACCATCTCTCTTCTTTCTCTTCTCACGCCGCTGTGAATTTCAGCAGAGTCTGATTTAACCCCTCAACACGCAATTTGTTGAAGGAGTGGTGATCAGTAATTAATTTATTAAGCTTGATGTTAAGAAACCAGAGCGTGCAAAGCACGATTCTCAATAGAAGTCCCAAATGAACATGGGCTGATCTTCCTTCTCCCTCCCTTTTTACACTCTCAAAACACAAAATATCCCAGTAAGTAACATTTACTTATCACAACCAGTCCTTTTTCTCTTAGGGTCACCCCCAAACTTTTATTTTCACTGTACTGTAGGTGCAACCACCGCTGGCATTCCCTAGCCTCTGTCTCCCCAATCCCAGGGGGCCTCCCAGGCTCCCCTGTGGTTTCATGCTGTTCCCCCCCCCACTACCCATGTCAATTTGGGCTGCCCACCTCCAGCCAATCAAGAAGCAAGTCTCTCTCCCATCATCCTAGAGGAGAAGGGGTTGTGCCAGGTGGCTGGGGCAACTGGAGCCTGGTACTCAGCTTTCCAGTTGCCCAAAGTTAATTAAACACACACACACACACACACACACACACACACACACACACACACACATGATCCATTTAAGATGAAAGACATAATCATTTCAAAATGGAGATGAGGGCGGGGGGGAGTGGGGGGGGCCCTTGGCCCGCAACAGTGTTCTTCAGCTTTGCACACAAAGTATAATTTCTGATGAGGCAATCAGAAGGAATAATTACTGAGACTCCTCGTCTTTGTTGCCTCTAGTAAAAGTACATTATGTTGTACACATCAAAAGCAGATTAGGCAGTTCTGTGCCCCTCCTCACTGCTGGATCATCAGGCTCCCTTTCGCCCCCCCCCTTCTTTGGCCCTGAAATCCTTACTGTTGTGGCGAAGCAAGGGCGGAAGGTGAACCTTGCCCACCTCCTAAAGCAGCAAGGGCAAAGGTTGTCGTCTGAGGTGCCCCAGTGGTGACCAGCCCCATTTGACCTTGATGACAGCTGAGATGAAGGGCCCCAGACCCTTCGAGGTAGAGGTGCTGCAGGAAATTCACTCCTAAAACAAACTCCCAGGAGGAGGTAAGAAATAAAACACATACTGTATAATTGTCTCCCTTGTGTCTGCTGATTGGCTAGCCGACAGAGGCCTACCCCTGCTCTCATCTTATTTGAATTCCTGGAAAAGCCTGAACATTTAAAGTACACTTGGCTCTGGGAACTAGAGGCCTGTACAGTACTTGGGCAAAGTATACATCTGCGCAGGAAGTGAGAAGCGTCTCCATTTTCTCTTTCGGCCCTTGCACGTCTAATCTTCCAAATGCACGTCGCCCAATGAAGAAGCATTAGGGAAAGGATGTGCTATATTACGAGGAAGAATATAATCCTAGAAATCCATTCGTTCCCCTTCTGCTTGTCCTTCAAGGAAATAGCCGGTTGTTGTTGTGACAAGAAAGTTTCAATGCATGACATGCAAGAGGACATCACAACTGGAGTAAGCCAATCCAATCAGTAGGGATCTGGTGAGTCAACTAGTTGTGACTTATTACTGCATTTCAGACAATAAGTGGTACTGGCCCATGTGAGAGTTCAATTCCCCCTTTCCTCTGCCTCTTCTGGTTCTCTCTTTGTACCTGGGATTTGAATCTTGGGCTTAAATTGCAAACCATTAACATTTATTTCTGGAACTTCTGAAAGACTATGGGACGTCATCTTCAGGTGAGACATCTCTTCC
This sequence comes from Phrynocephalus versicolor, assembly GCA_023846285.1. Classification (NCBI taxonomy): domain Eukaryota; kingdom Metazoa; phylum Chordata; class Lepidosauria; order Squamata; family Agamidae; genus Phrynocephalus; species Phrynocephalus versicolor. Next base: position 46,889,040 of record JAHTLZ010000015.1, on the reverse strand, counting down.
TCCTGTCAGTGGGGCTAAGATGATCTAGAACCAATAACTGGATGTTAACGTCATTGTCGCAAGCATCACACAGCTCTGTCACTTGTCATTCCATCAGTGCCACCTGAAAATTGGTGACCGGGAGGCACATAGGTGACCAAAACAGAGATGTCAGGACACTGTCAGTATAAAGACAAGTGAATTGTCGGCCTGCGCCGTGAAGTTGCCGTCGATCGAACAGAGTAGCATTTCAGGATCCAAAAAGCAGATTTGGAAAAAATAAGAAGAAGAAATGAACAGAACAGCTGGACGTCCCATTTACACAACACTAGGTCAGAAGAAGGAAAACTAAATCTAAAGGTTGGCTTCTAGCATCATAAAATATACGGACAATCTCTCCACTGCGGGCCACTGCTTTTGCAGTAGAGGTATACACACCAGCAGTTATGGTGGCTATAGTATACAGAATGTCCTTATATAATTCTCCACCTGGAGGATTGCCAGAAGACAATTCTTCTTGTGCAGGTGTCCTGCCTTTGAAAAGCTAGCCAGCTCAAATCTGATTTAAAGATAAAGAACCAAGATGGGAGACCAGGGGCCTTGAAGCGTTCTCTGTGGGTGAAGCAACTGCTCTCTTTGTCACCACAGTCTTTGCCACTTGGCTGAGATGCTGGACCATTTTTTCCTCAAAATTATAAAAATGATTTTAAATTTTGCATGTGTACATCTCAATTTGCTTGTATGAAGAGCAGTGCCCTCCTGCTTTGTGATGGGTAAGCACTGCAGTCACCCTAATTGCGGGGAGGAGGGAGTTTTAGCTGTGCTAAATCTGTTGCAGTAAAAACAGCAGATGTGTGGCTCCTTCAGGACTGAAAGATTGAAAGGTTTCATTTGACAGAAGCTTCCAGGGATTTAAGCCCACTTTCTTTGGAGACATGTTCTTTACTTGCACTTAAACGGATCAAGTGTTTTCAGAAGTTAATGAGCTTTTCATGAAAAGCTAGTTCACTTATTAATTAGACACACCCTTTCGGAATATCACAGAGTTCTATCTTATATTCCGCCCTCCCTCTGGTGAACTGACGTCTGACTAAGACAGCATTCTTGGAAAAACCAGTTACACAACAGCCTAACGCTCCCCTCCTGCTGCTTTTACATAACACCACTGACTTGTTTCATCTTTCACTCTCAGAGTTCCTAAGCACCAGCCTGTGACTTTATTAATTCATTTCTTTATGGTGGGTGATTCCACAGCATATTGTGAGAGCCTGCCCAAGTGCTTAAGAGCTGCCTTATCCCTCCCCACTATGCATTCTCTTTGTGTTCTGCACAATAATATTTCTGATCAGCCAAGCTGACCTCATCCGTTTTTAAGGAACTCCATGGCGCAGTGGTTCAGTGCCTGGATTGCAGCTAAAACTGTGCTCAGGATCTGGGGTTCAATCCCAGGTAGCTGGCTCATGGTTGACTCAGCCTTCCATCCTTCCAAGGTCGGTAAGATGAGTACCCAGTTCAGTCATTCAGTCGTGTCCGACTCTTCGTGACCCCATGGACCAGAGCTTGCCAGGCCTTCCTATCCTTCACTGCCTCCCGGAGTTTGGTCAAATCCATATTGGTTGCATCAATGATAGCGTCCAACCATCTCATTCTCTGCTGTCCTCTTTTCCTTTTGCCTTCATACTGTAATTAAAAACTGTAAACCACCCAGAGACTACTTGAAGTGCTATGGGGCGGTATATAAGCAGAACACTTTGCTTTTTGCTTTGCTTTGTTCCTCTCAGATGCTATTTTAGTGCAAGCCTCTGGGCCAATTTCCCCACCACCACCACTACCACCACCACCAATATATGAATATCAGGAGCATTAGTTTGAATACCAACAAGCCAACATTCCTATGGTTCATGTGACTGGTGGGTCCCCAAATTAGGGTGGCTAATGAGGTAAAGTAGAAAAGGGGGAGGCAGGACACCAGTTTGCATTTGTTGATATGTCCGTGTAGGTTCACACTTTAATATTGTTGCCATCACTTAAATGAGTGGTGGACAGTTTTGGGAAATCTAGGGGGTGTGCTGTAGCCACACCAGCAAAATCTGACCACAGCTCACACGGAGGATTCAGCATCAAACAAGGAGCAAGTGGGAAACAGCTTGCTTTAATGGGGCTTTCTAATTTGCTGCCAGATATCAGCAGCAAACCATGAAAAGTCCTTCCAACATGTTCCACTTGTCTGAAATGACTTCTAGTGCTGAGGTTTGATGCTGAAATTCTGGTGGCACCATTGATCAGGACCTTGTAAATAAAATAAAAGTAAAAGCCTCCCCACACATGTGTGCTAGTTGTGTCTGACTCTAGGGGTGGTGCTCATCTCTGTTTTCAAGCCAAAGAGCCAGTGTTGTGCAAGTCCGTGGCTATGTGGCTAGCATGGCTGAACGCATTTCTGCACATGGAACACTCTTTACCTTCCTGCTTTTAACAGTGGTACCTGTTTATCTACTTGCATTTACTTGCTTTCAAACATCTAAGTTGGCAGGACCTGGGGTTAATAGTGGACACTCACTCCACTGCATGCCACCCGGGATTCAAACTGCCGAGCTGCTGATTTTGCATTCAACATTTCAGCGCTCTAGCCCGCTAAGCCACCATGCCCCTTCTTGCAGGACCTTGTACAGTGCAGCAAATGGTATTTGGGACCTGAGGGTTGTGTGTGATCCCCTGGTCCTATGTGTACGGTCTATAATGGTGCCCATTTGTATGACATGGTGCTCTTTTGGTGACCCCCCTTCCCCCAATTGAAGCTCTGGAGTCACACATTATGGAATAAAAGAGAGTATTCATTGTATTGCTAGTGAGATTCAAGTGCCACATGCCAGGGCATAGTGATGCAATGGCAGGAGAAATGGGAGGTCATGGTATTTTGAGCTGCATTTTTCTGGTCCAATCTGGTAACTCAGTGTGCATTTTTGCAGCTGTGAAGGAATGAAGGTTTAAAAATAAATCCTGCGGTTATTCACAGTTGCCTACCTCTTTAGGTGTACAGTAAAAAAATAGTCTAAAAAAATAATAACCAGTATTTCCTGCCCACAAATTCCATCAAAATCCATGAAAAGAAAAATGAAGAAAATTATCAATGAATGCAGAGATGGGGTGATTGTGTTATTGTTTTACACTCCTATTCCCCTCCCCCAACCTGTACTCTATGTGCACAGTGATAAAATAACTTCAAACAATAGAACAAATATTTCATCCCTAAATCTCTTCAAAATGCATTGGAGAAAGGAGCCCAAGAAAGGGAGGTAGAGGAGGAGAAAGATCTGCATAGTGGCAGCATTCAGGATAGTATACAGGACACCCTCTTGTGCTCACTGTCATTCATAAAATGACACTCAACAAGCAAAAATCCCAGAAGGTGATTCCCTTTTTTCATCAGATAACCATTCCTCACCCAAACACCATTGTGACTGTTGCCATTGCTGTTGTCAACATTCAGGCTGTCCTTTGCTATGCAATACTCAGCATCCTTTTTCCTGCTTGGAGCATGGGTGCAATGTTATGCAACAACATCAGGCCATTTCCTGGCATTCTGGATTGTGGATACAGAAGCACAATATCCCACGTGCATAAACTGGGTGTTTTTTTTCTTTTATTGTTATTCATTCATTCATTCATTCATTTAATTTATATACTGCCGATCTAGCCCAGGGCCCACTATGGGGTAGGCAGTGAATAACAATAAAATAAACAAAGTATAATACAATCAATCAAAAATAACACCAAAACAATATTAAACATTGGCCAAAATAAGTAACATCTTAGGATAAACCAAAACAAAATCATAACAGAAAAATAGACCAATAAAGACAATACCCGTACAAAGATCAGAACCAGAGGCAGAATTAGATTGCTACAGTATTATTAAGTGTCACCCTTATCAGCATGATCGGGGAAGGCCTGAAGAATTGAATTCCTTGCTTTTGAAAATGGGAATTTTAAAGTATACATACACCACACACAAATTACCAGTGCTGGGGGATCTTGGAAGATGAGCTTATGATCTGTTGTATGCTTGGTAGGAGAAGACAGAAGCAAGAACAGTAAAAGTGTGAGTAGCTACAAGACATACAATGGAAAACAGACACACCTTTTAACCTCTTAGAGAACCTTGCGTTTTCATGCCCGTTTCACAGAATACAGACCAGAATGCTATCTTCCAGTCTGCAAACCCTTTTCTACAGGTAGCCAACCTGAAGAAGAAAAGCTATGTCAGACCTCTATGAACATATTGTGTCAGTGTTTTTCAAGAGATGACCCCCCAACTTTTGAAATTAAAAAATGAGATAGCTGGGAGTTAGCACAGACTGTCAACATCACCCATCTTGGGTGAAACCAAGGTCAACATCACCCATTCTGGGTGAAAGAAAAACAGTGAAGAAAGACAGGGACATAAGCCAACTCATTTGAAATGTGGTGTTAGAGAAAAAGCCTTATTAACACCTGTTGTAATAATGGACACTAATTTGAATAGTTTTGGAGGGGGAGGATCAAATTAACAGAGGAGGCATATATCAATAGCTACTACTAGTTATGATGATGATGTACATATAATATATGCCCCCAGGGTCAGAAGCAGTATGACTTTTAATATCAGCAATTAATTATCAAAAGCTGGGGTTGGGGTTGCTATTGCATGGTGGTTACTTCATGTCCTTCCTCGAGCCGAGGTGAACTTGCCTCCGTATTGAAATCGGTTTTCAACACGGATTGAGAAGTGGATTGAAAAGATTCCTGAGCTCCAGGACGGGAATCTCTCACCCCGCTTGGAGCGCAGTTCAGGGGGTGTGGTCGTGGTGAACTCGGATTGACTCCACAAGGACGTGAGGTTACGTTCCTTTGAACTCGAATTGACCCCACAAGGACGTGAGGTTATGTTCCTTCAAACCTGTCTCCAGTGGGGCCACGAACAGCAGCGAGAGGGACGTGAAGTATCAACAATGTCCTCCTTGTAGGCTTCCAATAAGCAACATCTCAGCCATTATGGAAATGGAACGCTGGACTAGACAAGCTTTTGGACAAAGCTAAAACAGCTCTTCTTATATTCTTAGCTAAACAATCGGGGTTACTTCATACAATCATGGTTACTATTCATGGAGAATAGAGTGGTAGACTGTGGAGGCCCCTCAGAAGAAAACACCACTCTGAGAGGAGTGCTGTCATCTCCCCTACAGGAAAGACTACCAACATGCAAAGTTGCCCATGAGAGGGGTAGAAGGGGTTAACATAGACATGCAGGCGTATACAGGTCGGGTAGAAGATTTATTTTAAGAGAACAGTTAGAAGGAACTGTGATTGGTGGGATGGGTTTAGTGGGAGATGGGGAAAAAGTACTGTAAGGAAAAGCAAAGAAGGATATAAAGAGGGAGGAGGGTGGGTTCTCCCTCCAGGCTGACAGTGGGTCTGGATGGAGAACCCAGGCACTAAAATATGCAGAAAAACGATGATGCCTGAAAAGGAGGCAGAAAGCTATTTGAGACGGGCACACAGAGTGGGCTGCTCATATTGGGGCGAACGGGAGGCCCATGAATAAAGAAGGAAACATAGAGAGATCCACATCCAGCTCAAGGAGGAAAAAGCCTTTGCACGTAGTAGAAGTGAGCAACTGAGAACCCAAGGTCTAAGCCCCTCAGGTCAAGCTTTAATACCAGTGGTACGCCCAGACCGGGTAAGGCTAGCAGGAAGAGAATGTGGTCCAACCCCTTTGAGAATGGACCATGGAACCAGTCCAGGAGTGAGTGAGGGAGACAGGAAAAACTGAGATGGATCAGGTAGTGCAGACTGGATTTGTATCAGTCTTAGACCAAAGAGATGATAGTTTATTTGTTAATTTTTCAAAAGACAACCCTAATAATCCGTTCTTAATCCCCATTGGGATTGAGGACATGTCACAGCCTCAAATTGAGTTATTTGTTAATGAGGGAGAGAAAGACAATAAACAGTTTGGTGTTTTGCAAAGAAAGTGTTCTTTATTTCAACTTCTGAGAGTAGATGTCGGGCCAGAAGAAGAACCTTTACATAGACCTCAGTTTGAATTGCCACTCAGACATGGAAAATCACAGGGGCGGATAGCACTGGTAAAGCTGCTCCTTAAACCCCTTGTTTATGTTGAAAGCCCTTGTTAGGGCTGCTGCAAGTTGGTTCTGACTTGATGGTTGGTAACACGCACAAATGCATCCCAGCTCCTTCACAATTGCATGCACCCGTTACAGTTTTAGATGCAAATGTAATGTAATCTCCAGATGTAATTAGAGAAAGGGGGCAGGGCAAAGGCAGAAACTTCCCTAACAGAATATCATGACTTATAATCAAGAAGGAAAGCAACAACGGTGGGGGGGGGGGAGAGAGAGAGAAGGATGAAGTAATGATAGTGGGTGGATGACTCTATTGCAAATACACCTCCTAATTAGAGGCTGTGGCTGACTCCCAGTGTCTTCAAGTATGTTCCGACTGCAAGAATATCCAAGCCAATTGACAAGATCAGTAGCAGCAGAGGAAGAATAATACATGACTCAGGGTTCTGTCAAGATTACTAGAAAGATTTCAACAACCTGTCAGTACTCCAAGTGACCCAGTTGCCTTCTGTTCAGCATTGCATCCCCTGGACTTTTTGAGATCTAGACTGTAGAACATGAAAGCCAGAAAGCCAGATGGGAGCTTCCATTATCACCCTATTTGTATCAACGAGGATGTAAACTGCCAGGATCCCTCACCAATGAATGGTTGTGTGTGTGTTGTGTTGTTACAGTCGTAACTGACTCTTCGTGATTCCATGTCCATGGAGTTTTCTTGACAGGAATACTGGAGTGGCTTGCCAGTTCCTACTCCAGGTGCCTACACCACCTGGTATTCCCCGGTGGTCTTAGAACACCATTTACTGAGTCATCACTGTACAGTGTAAAAGAAGTATGGGTGCTTGACATTTTGCCTTCAGGCCTCTAAAATAAACTGAGGGGACTGAAAGTAGAGTCACAAGTAGAGATGGGCACGACCAGAAAAACTGACGTTTCGAGTTGTCATTTGTCGGAACAGGTCCGTTTCGGGTCGTTTCCGTTTGTTGCGATAATTTTCAAAAATATGTCGTTTCCATTTGTCGTTTGTCATTTCCACCGCGATAGCGCGGTTTGACTTCCCAGAGCATGGGGTTAGGGTAAGGGCTAGGGTTAGGGTTACGGTTAGGGTTAGGGTGGGTTAGTGGGCTGCACCTCTGGGTGCCTCTGACCCACTAAGAAGGACAGTGTACTGGCGTATGGGTTAGGGTTAGGGTTAGGGTTAGGGTTAGAGTTAGGATTAGGGTTAGTGGGCTTTTTATGCCCTCTGGCACATCCAGAAGTCTCAGTCAAAACCTGGCTATACGATTGGTGGAATGGGTCAAAAAAATTGCATGGTCCCATCCCATGGTCAGCCCATCATTGCGCATGCGCAGGTGTAAAAAAATAAAAATAAAATAAAATAAAAAATCAATGGAGACGTTTTATTGCTGCTACTATAAAAATTCAGGCATTTAAATTACCTAATTTTCACATGTTTCTGTTGTGCTTTAGTGGGTTTTTGGACCACGATTTAAAAATAAATATTGCGGTTGCCATTTTGGATTCCCCACCACCACCGCATGGGATACAACGAGGATGACCCCCCCCCCCAGCCTGGTGCAAGCAGTCCAGGACAGGAGAGGGAGGGGGAAGGCCGGGGACCCCTCCCCCCCAGAAACCACCCCTCTGATAGGTGTCCTCAGGCAGGCATATTTTCGCCTGTTTTTTGGCTGGGAATCAGTTTTTTTTTAACTTTTAAAAACTTTTTTTCTGTACTGCTGTTGGCAATGGCATCGTGCGATCACCGTGATGCCATTAACGACAACGACAAACCCGAGCCAATTTTTCTTTTTTCGGGTCGGTTTTGAGCTAGAGCTGAGTAATTCTCGTTACCGTTATCATTACCTAACGATAACTATATGCAAAAACGGAAACAACAATTTCGCCTAGTCATGCCCATGTCTAGTCACAAGTGTTGTTTATTGCTAGGTCAATCCAAAGTTGATTTTAGGTATAACATGGGTCTGAAAGCAGGCAATAATATTTTTTGAAATATATTATCCAGTGCCTAATAATATGGAGCATTTAATGCATTAGCATAGCAAACAAAACACACCTAATCTCATTTCTTAAGCTCAAAAGAGTAAGTCTTGTAAGTAGGACAGGAGATTATGAGGTAGTTGTCGTTGTCGTCGTTGTCGTCGTCGTCATCATCATCATCATCATCATCATCATCCTCTTAGCACTGTAAGGCTGGAAGGGATCCTATGGATCACCAGGTCCTATCAGGGAGGCATAGGGAACAATCAAACTCCCAGGCTCTGGGTCTGCTGATAAAGACCTAAACCACTGAGCCATCCAGTAGTTCAGTAGCATCTAAGGAGAGCAAACCTGCCTGATGAAGCTTTCAAGAGCTGCAGCTAATCAGAGTTTCAAGTACTGAACTAGACGGACTAATGACCTATAAAGGCAGCTTCCTACGTTCCTATGGTGATGAAAAATGGACATGTAGGTCTTACTGAGGCCTTATTGAGACAAATCAGCATGTTATTAGTTGGTTGTCTGCAGTTAGAGATGCAAAATTTCTGGAAATTTTGAAACTCGGAAAAAAACCAATTTTTTCCAGATTTTTTCCGGGAGGAGGAAATGGACATTTTCAGAAAAAAAAGTTTTAAAATGGTACATTAGCACCTCCCCTTTACAGCTTGAAAGTCATTCTGTTACTTTAGGAAAATAAAATATAATTATGGACAATTTGGCTTGGCATACAATTATCACAACTAGCATATTAAAATATAGTGTGTCCAAACAATTATTAAAAACAGAATTTGCTCTTTAAATAATATTTATTTGTAAGTAGCAAGTGGAGTAACACTCTCCTGAACTGTTTACTAGTTTATGTGGAACAAAAAAAACCCTCTACAAAACAATGTTTAAAAATCCAGAATTCATATTTCCTCTCCACAGTATTAAATAAAAATAAAATACAAACCTCATTCTCATAAAAAAAAAAAGAATTGAATATGGGGGAAATGTATAGAAGGGAGTGGGATTAAGTTTCAATGAATGGGCGTGAAATTTAATCAGAATCATTTTTGTTGCTCTGTATTTTCTTCCAGTGCTCTGAGGCTGGTGAAGAGGACGGAACAGAAGAAAACATACCCACCCATATGCAAAAACAAAAGTGAAGCCTTTTTTTTCTTGTGACAATTAGCAGCACCTCCTAAGGGAAGAAATGCATCTTGTTCATGCATTGGAGAGTTGAGTTTCTAGGACTTGCTTGTCCTTGTGCACACAAATTAGAATAATCTGACACTATGAATATTTTTTAGAAATGATTTGGAAAATATTTGAACGCACTGTCTTAGAATATTTTATTCATCATGTTAAAAATAAAACATTCCATAACCATCTCTTTCTTTTTTCATTTTTTCCAATATTTCGGGGGTGGGGGCAAAAAGGCTTCAGGGAAAAATGGGGGGAAAAGTTTATTTTTCCTCCAGGCCTTCTCATCTCTAGTCTGCACTGGCCTATCAAGTGGCCAGAGGTTTCTTGTTGCTGATCAAAATGTTTTAATACTCTCCCTTGGAGAAATCGATAATGCAGTTTCAGCTTGCTTTCCAACAAAATTTGCCAACATTTGCAAAATGTGAATGTAGCCACAAGGGGGTGGGGGTGGGGGCTCAACAGAGTTGAAAATTTCTTTTTGTCATCACTTGTACTGAGACCACGGAAGACCAGGCACAGGCATTTCATCACAGCTCTCCCCAATTTTGAGGAGAGGTCCACTCTGCGCTAGCTCTCAAGCTGCCACCCAGATAATTGACAGGGATGTCACATAGCTAGAGGCAGATTGTATGACCAGTACGGCCAACCACCCCGTCTCGCACCACTACAAATACCCCAGTAAGCACCTTACTACAGGTTCAGAAGTTCAGAAGATTGGGGTCACAGGTGTTATCCGGCCCGCCCCAGATACTGTAATTGGCCTCTTCCTGCAGGTGCCCCATCCGAAGCAGCACTGTGGACACCCATGGGAGGACGCACCTCTGAGTAGACGCCCATGGGAGGAGATGGGGCATGGAATCCAGAGTGCCCATGCAATACCTGTGGGCCCAATCTCCTGAACCATGCCAAACCACGAAACCAAGGTAAGTGCTCCTCTCTACTCCAAAGTAATCAAACTTGTGTTTTGTATCTATTCCCATTCCATACCTGTGACCCATGTTTGAAATACCATTTATATTGAATGTGCTGATCTGGTCTAATTTGGATGCTTTGCAGTGTAAGTAGCATAGGAATTGTATATAGTAGTAAAAAGTACCTTAGAGCAAAGAATGTCAAGCCGTTATAATTCAAGTCCTGTCTATGGATTCATTTAAAACTCGACTTTCAGACATTTGTGTTTCTACCTCATTTGTACACATACATTCAGCATGGAACAAAATTTGGCATAGGAGTCTCCATTAACAAGCCCATATCTGCCTTGGTAAAATATCCTCACTTCCCAGTAATGGAAATGGTGGTTCAATTAACATGGGATGCCTGCAGAGTCACCTTATTGCTTTCTTACTGGAGGGCAGTACAGCTCTTAGCCCCTTACTCTGTGTAAATGATCACAAGAGTTGACAAGTCAGCGTCTTCATTTTGAGTCAGGATATCTAGATCAGAGTTTGGAAAAGTTACTTTTTCCAGTGACCATTCCTATAAGCCCCCAGCCAGTATGGCATCTATAACTAAGAAGCAGCTAGACAGCGTCCAATGGCCCAGTCCAAAAAGGTAATTTTTCCCCAACCTAATTTTAGACAAATAGGAGAGCTATTTTCCAAAGACGAATTCTCTCAGTCTTTCACAAGAGAACATGGATATTTCAGCCAACAGACGAGCATATAGGTAAGTTTTTCTTTCTCTGTTTGATTTTCCATCGAATAAATGTATGTTAGTGTCATTCCTGTTTTCTTATGACTTAAAAGCTAGGTGCTGCACATATCAGAGAGGAAGTGAAATCTTCTCTCCATTTGTTTTTCTTAGTAGGCTAGCAGGAAGCTCTGTTGTCTTTTACCAAACGAGACCATTGAGTCATCTCACTTCCTACTGAGTGGCAGTGTCTGTCAAGGCTTTCAACCATGAGGTGTCCTCCCCCACCCTTTCTGACTTTCAGCCTTTTTACGTGTATAATAATAATAATAATAATAATAATAATAATAATAATAATAATAATAATAATAATAATAATAATAATAATAATAATAATAA
>JAHTLZ010000015.1:46863198-46874712 GCA_023846285.1 Phrynocephalus versicolor | reverse complement strand
AATAAATAAATAAATAAATAAATAAATAAATAAATAAATAAATAAATAATTCCTACCTGCACAAAAAAGAAAGGAAATGACACATACATTGTATGGTAGATGGGGGGAAAGAGAGAGCTAGCCGTTCCCTAGTCTAAACCAAACGAGTTGCACCCTATGTGAGCATTTAAAGAATTCCTTATATCCATTAACAATCACTTGAGGCTGCGCTAACTGTGGGGTTTTGGAAGTTCTTTCCCAGAAGCAATTTTTCCTACCTCTGTTTATGTTATTGATGCTTCAGCGCATTTTTGGACACATTTCGGACACATAATGCGCAATGAGAAATATCATCTGCTGCAGGTTATATTTCAAGGAAAAATAGATGGGACGCGTGGCCCGGGGTGTAGAAGAACATTCTGGCTTAAGAACTTAAGCCAATGGTCCGCAGTGAACACAACTGCTCTGTTCAGAATAGCTTTAGATAGAAACCAGTTCAAGCTACCGATCACCAACGTTCTACAAGGACATGGCACTTGAGGAGGGGGCGCTTCAGCAGCCTCATATCTATGGCCCCTGTGATCTGAACCCTATTATTATTTGGGTCCTTTTTTCCAAGGAGAAAGGTGAGGTAAAAATACTCTAAAACAAACAAACAAACACATAAACAGTCCTGCACTCATTTCCTGCTTTTGTGGCTCCAAGTCATCTTTCTCACCCTCAGCTTCTGTTTCCTCCTAAAATGACGGCAGTGGTGATAGTGGCGGTGAAGGAGGAGAGCGATATTATCTCACAGAAATCCTGCATTCTGAAGCAGACATTGCTGTTTGTGGAAGTTTTCTTATGTCATTTTTTTTCTCTCACTGGGCACCGACTGGCACAAACTGGTTTTTCACCCAAGCTTCTGCCTTCAGAGAAGTGGGATGGAAGAGGGCCAAGACAAGGAGGCAGGGAGCTCAAGTTGTGCGTGCCAACTAAACCACACTGTCGTGCCCCTCTTAAGAGCCACGTGGCACAGTGGTTAAATGCCTGTCCTGCAGGTAAAACTGTGTTCATGATCTGGCGTTCAAACCCAGGTAGCAGGCTCATGGTTGACTCAGCCTTCCATCCTTCCGAGGTCAGTAAAATGAGTACCCAGCTTGCTGGCGGGAGGGGGGGGGATTGTGTAGCCTGCATACTGTAATTAAAACTGTAAACTGCCCAGAGACTACTTGAAGTGGTATGGGGCGGTATATAAGCAGCACACTTTTCTTTTTGCTTTGATTCCAACCTCTGCCAGGAGAAACTATTTGCCTTCTGTAACCATGCCCATGTTTGTGCACGCCACTGTGTGGAAGCAACAAGGCTTCTTAAAAACCCTGCCGGTGACCTCCTGCGCATGGTTCTATCAGGCCGTCTGCTCTAAACACCAGAGAAAACATCCTTGCCCTGAATGGAGAAGCTGAGCCTTTGGCTTCATATGAGTCTCCCTTTTCCTGTGTAGCAATACCACAAGCTGACTTCATTTCTTTGGCTGATTCCCCAAAACATGAAACCCAAGTCTCTGGATGGATATTGTTTTTCACTCTGCATGTTTTATACATAAGGGGGGAAACGGAAGGGAGAAAGTAGAACACACACACCTGTAACTTTCAGAGAAGCCATATTCTGTCCTCATAAAAGGGTTAATGTCGACAGAGAAAAGGGGGAGAGGGACAGCACCTCACTCTTCTCTTGTTATTCTCTGTGAGGACCAACACATACCACACCATATGCTCTCTCTGTTGCCGATTTCTCCATGTACCATGCAACATGTCTACAGAGAAGAGGTTCTGGCTTGTATGTCATTTATCCACATGAATAGGAACCCTGATTTTCCCCTGACGCATAAGCAGGGATCTCTTTGCAAGCCTCTTTCAGATGAGAGGGGCTAAGTATTCGTGTGCTGGCTAAGTAATGCCTGACTAGGGCCTTAGCTATGGGTACATACTTTCCACCCAGTTGTAGGCCACAAAGAACAGGCTTCCTGATCATGTAGAGTAGCTTCTTCATATGCAGAGGAAGCTCCCGCTTTCTGAAAAGAAAGAAGTAAGGGTCTCACCTTCCTCCCCCTGTTCATGAGTCCAGATTAACCATTTTCTGATTGCCTAAATAGGAGTAGAGTCTTGCACGTGCCTTTTAAAAGATTTTGCACTTTTATTATGATCAGACATTACAAGGACTTGCAAGGTCTCCTGCTATTCCTACCGTGCTCAGTCCTTTAAGCTGCAAATATAGGTAAACACTGTCCAACTGAGTTGTTCATCTGGCGAGCCTCATGCCTTCTTAGAGTGACACCATATTGTCCAAAATGGGTCAATGCCTGGTTGACTCCCCTCCCCATAATCCTTTTTCAAGCCTTAGAAAGAAATAGCCCCATGAATTTTTGAAAACCAATTTCTTATTTGTGCCACTAAACAAACAAGCAAACAAACAAACATGCTTTCCCTCTTATTCTTCTTACCTTCCTCCTTTTAGCTTATGTTAGGACTCTTGGTCAGTTTGGACAAAGCAAAGTGTTCTGCTTATATACTGCCCCATACCACTTCAAGTAGTCTCTGGGCAGTTTACAGTTTTAATTACATTATGCAGGCTACACATTGCCCCCCGCCCCAAGCAAGCTGGGTAGTCATTTTCCCGACCTCGGAAGGATGGAAAGCTGAGTCAACCTTGAGCCTGCTACCTGGGATTGACCCCCAGGTTCTGAGCACAGTTTTAGCTGCAGTACAGGCATTTAACCACTGCACCACAAGGCAGCATGGGAAACAGAAAACTCCCAAAAATATTTTCCTGGCAGCATCTCCATTTCAAGTAAAGTCTCTTTGGAGAATGTGTTTCTATCACATTTCACTTCCATTTTCTCTCTTAATTTGGATAGACAAAATACTGCTACAATGCTGCGTGGGAAGAGCAGCAACATGAAAAAAGCCAGAGATTAAATTTAATATACATTTTAAATTTATATTACTATAATATAATATAATATAATATAATATAATATAATATAATATAATAGTAATTTATATTAATATATAATATAATACAATAGTAATTTATATTAATATAAATTTCCTCATCTACCTAGGTTTGCTTTTGGACTCTTCTCAGTCTTTCTCTCCCCATCCAAAGCTCTTTAGGAAGCAGCCAGAGTCCTGGAGAACGTTTATTTTTATATTTTAATGTCCCAGTATGACTCTTACCCAACCATGGTTTTAAATTTCACCAAACAGCTGTTTTTTCTTTTCTTTTCTGTTTTCCTGCGTGGAAGATTAGGCTGAGAAAGAGGGTGTGGCTGAAATTCACCCACTCATTTTCATGGCTGTGGCAGAACCTGAACTTTGATCTCCTGAATTACAATCGGGACAGCTTGATTTAATTACCTTGTGCTTCCACCTTAGTCTTCAAAGATCAACTACAAATCAAACACAGGAATTTAAATAAGCATTGCTGCATTTATATCTTTACTGGAATGTTGCTCAACTAGAGATGTGAAGGCCCAAAGCTGTGGCTTCTTCTGTTCCTCTTGCTCTCTTAGGTAACTGTGACCCTCATGTTATTACTGGAGAAAATTTTTGTGCAAATATTGCAACATAAACAAAACCACACTGCTCCTTCCGTTAGCCAATTTCCAATTTTAATGACACTTGACTCGATCGCAACCCATTAGCGCCCATTCGTGCTCCTGGGTACTGCTGAAATTCCTATGAAGTAAAAGAAAGCCTTCATTGTGTATTGCAAGTTGATTCAGACATAATGACAATTCTGCCCTGGACTTCCAAGATACAGAACACTCAAAAGCTCTAGACATATTCTAAAGATGCCAGTTGCTGCATCTGTTCAGCTTGACTATAAGGAAGAGGTGTTGACATGTTGCTGTCCCCCTATGCCAGTGATGGCAAACCTATGGCACGGGTGCCCTTTCTGTGGGCACCCGACATTGCCTCTTAATAGCCACCTGTATACAGGTTAAATTACTGTACTGGCACTTTGCAAAAAAAAAAAATAGTGGGTTTTGAATTGCAGTTTGGGCACTCGGTCTCTAAAAGGTTCGCCATCACTGCCCTCTGCGTTGGAATCCTCTTCTTGAGTCCCTGTGAAGTATGATATCCTTGATGAGATTTAGGAATTGTTCTGCCAGGCCTTGGACCTCATTAAACAGCTCTCTCCTCTGCTTATATATGTACAGTAGTGTCCGTGTATAAGACTATACTTTTGTCAAAACTGTTAGACTAAAAATTGAGGTTTGTCTTATATGAGGAATTAAGACAAGGAGAGAACTGTGAAGTTGCAAAACTGTAATTTGGGCTTGGAAAAGTGGGGGGTCATCTTATACGTGGGGGCATCTTATAGATGGGGAAATACAGTTTATCATTCGTTGCTGACCATTATTTCCATTTGTACCATTGACGTGAAGTATTTTATTGTTTGATGGTTGTGTTCCACATATAATAATTGTGTATATAATATATACATACCAGTAGACCTCTTGGTAGTGGGGCGGCTAAAAAATCTTGTTAATAAATAAATAAAATAAATAAATACCATTCTTCTTTCTGGGTATCTATGTACCATTCTGGGTATCTCCAGAAAGATGAACGGTATACCAATAAAAATAACAAGCAAACAAAAAGGTACTTGACCAGTCCCTTCTAATGGGGATGCTCTGGGACTGAGCCGCTTACCCAAGGCTACATAGGCTCACTCTTCGCCCCATCAGCAGTGATAATCTGAACTCCTGACCTCTGCTACTCATTGAATGACTGTATTCAGTTAGGGGAACTATTATTAATAACCTTCAGAAACTGCTTTGGAGGTCCTTCTTGACTAAGCACTAGTATACAAATGTCTTTTATAAATGAACAGGGACTTGCATAGTTGGAAAGACTAATGCCACATGAAAGGCCCAGAGTCAGACTCAGCAGAAAGTAAAAAATGATCTTTAAGACAGTGTTCCAACAAGCAGCTGGTTGGATGGCTGCTTCTGAGCACTGCCCTATTGCTGCTGCTTGCGTTCCCTTTACTATGAAGATCTCCTACTAGATATAATACAGTACTGTACTTGATTTGTTATGGAACCTAACCAGCCAGGAGGGTTGTTTGTTGGACAAGGCATATTGCCTCACACCTGTTTCCTATAGAACAAAGTGACCCCGGAAGTACAAACACCATTGGATCGGCAAGGGTAACAAGTAGAGATGGGCACGACTTAGCGGTATTCCCGTTTCCGTTTCCGTTACTCGGTTCCGTTACTCTACGGAAACGGTAACGGGAATTACTCCGCCAGACTTCGAGCTCGAACCGATGAACGAACAATTTTGGTCTGATTTGTCGTGCTCGTTACTTGCATCGCGCGATCGCGCGATGCCACGCGGCACAGAAAAAAAGTTTTTAAAAGTTAAAAAACCCGGTTCCCGGCCAAAAAGCAGGCGGAAAAATGCCTGCCGTGCCTCAGGGCACCTACCAGAGGGGTTGTTTCTGGAGGTCCCCGGCCTCCCCCCCATCCCCCGTCCTGGGCTGCTCTGGTGGGACTCGCTGCAGGCTCGCAGCCAGCAAAAAGCCCAGTCTCGCCGCCGGCCGCCGCAATTAAAGTGCAAGCAAGCGGCACAGAGTCACGTACGGCACAGGAAAAAACTTTTAAACTCTCCCCCCACCCTGGGCCAAAAAGCAGGCGGAAAAATGCTTGCTTGACTAAGGGCGCAGGGCACCTACCGGAGGGGTGGTTTCTGGTCTGGAGGGGGGGTCCCGGCCTCCCCCCCCTCCGTCCTGGGCTGCTCTGGTGGGACTCGCCACAGGCTCGCAGCCAGCAAAAAGCCCAGTCTCGCCGCCGGCCGCCGCAATTAAAGCGCAAGCAAGCGGCAAGGAGTCACGGACAGCACAGGAAAAAACTTTTAAACTCTCCCCCACCCATTCCCGGGCCAAAAAGCAGGCGGAAAAATGCCTGCTTGACTAAGGGCGCAGGGCACCTACTGGAGGGGTGGTTTCTGGTCTGGAGGGGGGGTCCCGCCTCCCCCCCATCCTGGGCAGCCGGACTCGCCATGCCATGCGGTGCGGGCGGGGGATCCAAAATGGGGCGGCGAATGCAATATTGTTTTCGATATCGTGGTCCAAAAACACACAAGCACAACAGAAACACGCGGAAATTTATAAACTTCCAGATTTTTCACAGTAGCAGTGGGTTTTTTCTTGCAACAAAATGTCTCTCCTCTCCTCCTCTGTCCTCCATTGATTTTATTTTATTTTATTTTATTTACACCTGCGCAGTGCGCAATGATGGGCTGGCCCAGTGGCCAGCCATGTGGGAGTAGACCATGCAAATTTTTGGAGCCATCCCACCAATCGCATGGCCACTTGGCCACTGAGACTTCTGGGATGTGCCAAAAAGCCCCCTAAAACCTGCCCTAGCCCCCTAACCCCCTAACCCTAATCCTTGACTCCTTACCCATATGTCACAGACTGTCTTCTTAGTGGGTCAGAGAGGCACCCAGAGGTGCAACCCACTAGCCCACCGTAACCTTACCCGTCACTAGCCTAACCCTAGCCCTTGCACTAACCCACCTTAACCCTAAGCCAGATCTACTTGCATTGCACTACACGCAAGTACGATTCCCTTCTTTGTGGGACATGGCAGGTGCGACCCAGTCCTGATGGAGGGTCATACCAGTGGACTGGTCTCACTGTCTGCAACTGGTATGCATATCCATATATGGTTATGCATGCCATTTTGCAGCAGCAGGTGAGGAGGGGAGACCCCCATGTTGAGGGGTCTCTTGGAGCCTGCTGCTGCCCCTTCCTAGTGGGTGAGGATAGGAGGCACCCACGGGTGCCTCCAGGAGCCCGCTTTCCCTTTATAGTGGGCCAGAGGAGGCACCCACCCCACAGAGGTGCCTCCAGGAGCCCGCTACCCCTCAAAAAAAACCAGTACTAACGAAAACGAAAAACGAAAAAACGAACCGACTAATTTTTGCGATTTTTCGCGAAAAACGGAAACGAGCCGAAACGGGCTGCCTCCGACACACAACAACTCGAAAACGTCATTTTCCCTAGTCATGCCCATCTCTAGTAACAAGATAATTAGATCCCTTTTCATCAAAACCCCAGTGAGACCGTCTAACCGATTACCCTGAATGTTATTAAATGATAGCAAAAGGAAACTACAGTGGTACCTTGTATAAAGGAATTAATTCGTTCCAAATGAAATTATGTTAAGCAAATTTTCCTTTATACAAAATTCCCATAGGAATGCATTGAAAACAGAATAATCACTAATCGTGACCATAGGCAATTCTGTTAAACAAATTTCCCTTATCTCTGGAATTTTTTTATGTTGTACAGATTTTATGTTATACAAACTGTTTGTTATACGAGGGTCCACTGTACACTGCACTAATAAATCCAAACACCTCGGGCTTCCCAGTCAGTAGTATGGGTTTCCTTCCCTCAGGCAGACCCGGGAATTCTCTGATTTCTAAATTCGTGAAGGTTACAAAATGGTAGATATCAAGATTCCAAAGCAAGGATGGGCAACCTCCTGAGATCAGAGAGGAGGAGGCAAAACATTTTCTAAAACTTTGGGGGATTTATGGAGAGCTGTTGTGACAGCATCCAATGGCCCATAGGCCACAGATCACCCATGCCATTCTAAGTCTTCTTCAGTGACAGATGAGTATGTTGCTGAATAATTATCATAAAGACCATTACAGCGATAAGGGGCTGATACTACAACAGACCCAAGGCTCAGGACTGTGAAGGCAGCAGAGGCCTCTGCTGAAACTGCTACTATGCATTCCACAATGAATGTGTCCATATTCTGAAAGAAAGACAATTTGCAACGTTCTTATAGTTTAAAAATAGCATTTATTGTATTTTATTTTTACTATATTTTCCTTCTCTCATTCATTCACCCTTGCTTCAGCACATAAAGAAAGTCAAGATCCCCGTGATCAACAAACCAGATATCACACACGCACACATTCTCAGTCAATTATCAAAGTAACCAAAGGAAATATAGAAATAGAACAGAATCTGGGGGGAGAACACATAAAAAAAAGAAGGACCCTGACTAAATACATCAGGTCATACTAGATAGTTGATCTAGGATCTTGTATACATTGCCCCTTGCGTTTATTTCAAGTAACCTGGGAGTTTCATCTAGCTTTCCTCAACTTGTTGCCCCCCCCCTTTGTTGGACAAGTCTCACCATCCCTAGACATCATGGCTACTGGTACCACACTGCATAAGGCAGGACTTGGCCTTCCCTGCATTTCAATCCTGTGACAGAGCAGAGGTCTCTCTCTCAAGCTCGGACGTAGGCTTTCAGCCCCCTTTAATGGGTACTCACCACTATCCTGAGTATTTTGACATAAAATGGAGGACAACCATCTGCTTTCACCCTATGAATTCTTGCAGAGAACATGCCATGAGGCAGAGGAAGAAATGGAAGGCAGAATTAATGGCAAGGGCTTTTCCATACCCTTAGACAATCTACTATGACGCCTCCTTCCTAACACATACAAGGGGTATCTGGATAGAGTGTACCAAAAAGATGGAAGCTGGGATGACCCTTCATTCCATCTCCTGCCCTACACCCGGTCCATACAGAAGGATCAGAAGTTAATAAGTAAACATAGATAAGACTCTAGGGAAGCCAAAAAAAAGACATTGAGGAAGTTTGTAATTGTTTTGATTCCAACAGGAGGTTCAAAACTCCGTTTTGGCTTAAGCAAATGGATTAAGCCTTCGCTATTAGCAGCCACTTATGCCTGAAACCACATGGTGCTACAAGATGTTTAAGCCTTGTGTGACAAGTACTATTCAGGAGCCCCCACTGTTTTTATTTAAAAAAACAAATCTGTATCCAAGGTTCTATTCAATACCCGCACATACTGAGGTCCAACTGGAGGAGCGTCCCCAGTGACCTGATGAGGCGCGCCTCATGTGTGACCAGCATCTTTTCAAATCACCGACACAGCTTTCAGCAAGCAGAGCTCATTGTACACAATAATCCTGAACCACAACCTGGTCCCTGGGATCTAATTGGCTGCTTTCAAAGAGGGGAGAAGATTGATTGCCCTTGTGATCTTCAGCCAAACAGTCTATTGGGTTTGTCTGATGACGTATGGGACAAAGCGATTCTGTGTACCACATCGATGGGACCCAAAATCTGGAGGGTGATTGTTGACTGGAACCTTCCCAAACTTCGTGCCCTCTCCATGTGACAGACCACCACTGTCACCATCTCCTAAACACATGAGCTGCAATCTAGCTAAGGAATCTTCATGGCATCAGAACAGGAATTCGTACAACAACACAGATTGTGGAGCAGGCAGTGGCTGGACAACTTAGCTGAAGACCTCATTCAAAATTCCCAAGAACAGAAGGCTCTTTCAGATAGTTGTAGTTGGAATCCACCTGTGATAATGCATTTGTAAAGAAGGGGAGAAATCCATACTTGGAAATGATGAGGGGTGGGAGAATACAAACGACTGTGGCTATAAATAAATGACAGTAACAATGATCGAGCATTGCCGGTAGGACAGTGACTCCGAAATTCAAGTACTGTGCACAAGTCATGAGCGTTTCCTCACCGCCACCGTCAACAAAAGACAGAGAGAGAGAGAGAGAGAGAAGCCCTGAGGTTTGAGCACTGGAACTGTGTGTCAACATACACACAACTAATGGTATAAGCAGCCTCTTCCATGGCATAGGAATGGAATCTGGGTTGCTACAGGAAAATCCGGAGAGTGGATAAGAGATACACTCTCTTCAGACGGCCACAAATGTACTGTGCCCACTTGCTATTATGGCACCCTAGTGGCTCAAAGCCACGTGACTGCTGTACCACTTTCTTCGTTTTGCCTTGTTTTTAAAAATCCTGCTTCTATCATCTGTCTGCTTGAGGCAAAAGTGAACCGGGTCCTCAAAGCCGGAAAGGGTACTGCTTCAAATAGTCCTTCATTCTCTTCGGCAGAGGCAACTGTTCCGTTTTGGCTGTGGCTCGGTTGATCTGTAGCCGGCAGAGATGCTGCAGGCTGGGAATGTGGTCCTTGCGGCCGAGCGGCCGGATGAGCTTCAAATGGACGGCCGAGGCCCCCATCTCTTTATGGACGGGGGGCAGAGGCAGAGACGGCGGGTAAGGGGCCTCGCTCTTGCCCTCCACAGTGCAAGACAGGACATAATGCTGGATGAGGCTGACCACATCGGGAAAGGCTAGAATCCGTGACTTGGAAAGGCAGTTGGAGTCCAACCGGAACCTGCTGTCGGCGTATTCGATGCGCACATTGGTAGGGCCTCGGTTGGTCTTCACGGAGAGGGTGAACAGGTAACTAGGGTGAGTGCTGTCCCGGACCAGGAAGGTGCCTTCGAGTGCCTTCTGAAGCTGCTGCTTGGCTTCACTGGCCGTAATAGAGCCCCAGTACCAGCCTGGAAGACAGTCCCAGAAAGAAAGAGGGTAAGAAGCAGCACAGGCTCTCCCATCAAGGGGCGGGGGCGGGGGGGGAATCAAGGAAAAAGGAAATGTATTTATTTGTTTCATTGACGGCCCGCTCTTTTGGAAATTCAGAGTGGCATGTGTCGTTTCCCCTGCATTTTGTTCCACAACAACCCCATGTCCCCATCAAGGCTGGACATGTGAAGTACACCCATAGTAAGTACCTGAATCCAGGTCTCACTGTCTGGAATGACTCCTCTGTCCACACTACCTGTCCACACTGCCCTTACCATTATGCCACTTTCACAACACAATTTCCACACATCCCTATTCACAAGTAATTTCTACAGAGCGTGGACAAATGGGTATATAGCATGTATCTTAGACAATTAGAACAGTTTAATACAGGTTTCATTGCTCCATCCTATTGCATCCTGGGTCTTATAGTTGGTTGAACTATTGAGAACGCCCCGTGAGTGCATTCTAGCGCTGTTCCTTGGGGCAGTGCATTAGCGCTCACTGGTAGAGAATTATAAACCAAACTACAAATTCCCCAGGAAGGAGCCATGGCCATTCATGTGGCTCCTCGCTGCCATGATTGTGCAAAAACTGATGCAACCCCCCCCCCAAATGAGCCTGTTTTTTTAAAAAGAGCAAACCGCCAGCTGCCTGCGAGCATGGTGCTCTTACAAAACAGTCAGCTATTAAAACTCATGTTGCCCTCAGATCCTTTGTTTCCATTATGGAAACCTCCTAATTGGTAGGTTTCAATGAGGTGGGATCTTGCTGTTCTCACGGCGCAGGGGGACATGCTTCTGACAGTCAGCAGTTTGTTATAGGCTGAGTCAGCATACAAGTCCTAAGTGTATGACTGATTGCCATACTTCTTTTATTGTATTTGTATTTGTATATAGATATAACGGCCATTGTCTATAATAAAAACTAATTTGATTTGAGTTGAAGTCCTAAACCTAAGTGATAATCTCCATAGCATTAACCAAATTTTTTTTTACAAAGTTTCAAATTTAGTTTAGAAAATTACATTTATTTATTTATTTATTTATTTATTTATTTATTTATTTATTTATTTA
>JAHTLZ010000015.1:46812253-46854153 GCA_023846285.1 Phrynocephalus versicolor | reverse complement strand
GGGGTTTCGGGGTGGCTCCTCTCCCTCCTTGGGTTATTCTTCTCTTCTTCTTTATAGTGGCTTCTGTGCCCAAACAGGAGGTCTCACCATCGGCGGCGAAGGACCCGAGAGAAAGAGGAGCGCACGCGGCTGGCTCGAATCCCCCAGGCGTCTTCTCGAAAGCACCTTGGAAAAGCAAAACTCCTTGAGGTTCTCTAGAAAGTCTCGACTCTTCTACGAGGAAGGGTAAAAAAAAATGCGCGCGTCCTTGGCGGTTTCCGACGAACTCTTCTTGAGGTTAAAAAAGAGTGGCACCACGACGCACTGTGTTGGGGCAGCGAAAAAAGATCACCCGAACTTTAACGAAAGAAGAAGCGCATATAGATCTCTGAGACCAGAAGACCTTTCCTTTTCGAGGGGGGGGGGTCGCGTTTAAAATTGCCAGTTTAAAAAAAGGAAAGGGGGGAGGAATGGAAAAGCAATAAATATGTACGTCTTTCTCAATAAATAAGCCTCTCGCCGGCGAAACGGACGGAAGGTGGGAGCGGAGAGCCTCGCAGGCGCTGGCTTCGGCGGCGGCTCTTCAAGTAGCGCAGCCCCCGGTGCGGGGGAGCAGCCGATGCGGGCAAGAGAGGCGCAATACGGAGTAATCTTTTGTTTGCTCCCTTTTAATCTATTCCAGGAAGTGGTGGATTCCTGGAATTGTATGGTATTCACATCACTGTTCCGATATTAACTCGCACACACACACACCAAAAAGGGGGGGGCGACGAAAATATAAATAGAGGCTTCCGCGACCGATCTCCAACTTGCTGGGGGGGGGGAGCGCGATCACACTCGATTCCCCGCGAACGAGCCTCCCCGCCACCGGGATCGGCCAAGGGGGGGACACGAGAGCGCGTTAAAAAAAGGGGGGAGAGAGAAAAATAAAGAGCGACACCGCGATCCGCCTTAATGCTTCGCGACGCTGAAGCGCGGCCGCTCGCCTCCAGTTTTATTCGGCACCGGCCGCTGACGCTCTTGCAGTTCAAGGAAATACCTTTGATAGATTTCCAAGAACTTTCCAGGAAAGCGTGGCTGGAAAGGCCTCCTCGGGCCAATCAGCGTGAAGCAGGGGAGCAGGGCCGGACCTCGGAGGGCTGCCAATCAGCGGCGAATGACGCGGGCCGCCGCCAGGAGCCCAGCCCACACGCTGACACACTCACACACACACACACACACACACACACACACACACTCACACACATAGAGAGGGAGAGAGAGAGCGCCTTTGGGGCCCGAGCTCGCCCATGTGGCAAGGCAGGGAGGCGGCGAGCGAGGGAGAGTCATGCGCTCGCCCTCGCTGGCGGCTTTCCGGATTATCCTTCGGCGCAAAGGGAGGCAAGCAGGCGCCGCCACTGCGCGCCCTCGCCAGGCAGCGATGCTTGGCGAACTTTTTGTTCCTCTCGGCGCAGTTAAAACTTCCCTGCCTCCCGTGGTACCTGATCCCCCTCGGACGCCGCCTTCTTCCTTGGTCCCCTCTCAAGTTAAAGGAAAGGGGCGAGGTGGGGGGACGCCTGGATGTGTTTGACGCCGCTTCCCACAATCGTTCCCCCCCCCTTACATTCTGCGTGGGAATTTTAGATTTACAACACAGCTGGATCGCCACATTGTTGAATGTTTTCTGTTTCGGTTACGTTGTAACCCGTAAATATCTCGGGAGTAATGCTTGCAGTAAGAGGGCAGTTAAATACAGTAAATAAATAAGGATACTCGGAGGTGCCGGAAGGTTAGAGGCTCATCATGACAGGTTCCTTAGCAAACCTCTCCATAAGGAGAATCCAGACATGTAGCCAGCAGCCTTTCTTTCAGGCATTTTGCCCACCCCCCTCAAGTCCACTGCCACCTTCATTCAGCTATCCACCAGGACACCAAGAGAGAGTTCAGACCCCATCAGTTTATAAATGTAATTGGGTTTATTTGCCCCAAACTGCATCACTCTGCACTTGCTAATACAGTATTGAAACTTTTTGCCTCTGGTTTGGCCACTCTCCCAGTGTCAAGAGATCCCTCTGGAGCTCCTCAAAATCTCAGTTTTTACTACCCTGTATAATTTAGTGTCATTGACAAATTTGCCTACCTCACTATTTACTCCTACTTCTAGATCATTTATGAAGAGATTGAAAAGCAGGGGTCCAAGTACAGAACCTTAGGGGACTCCACTCTTTACCTCTCACCACTTGGAGAAGTGTCCATTTAAATGCTATCCTCTGTTTCCTGTCCCCTAACCAGTTGCTGATCCAGGACAAGACCTGTCCTTTGATTCCATGATGGGCAAGTTTATTCAAGAGCCTTTGGTGCGGGACCTTGTCAAAAGCCTTATGAAAGTCCAAATAAACAATGTCAACTGCATCTCCCTTTATCCACATGCTTGTTGACATTTCATTTCTGCACATCTTTAAATTATCAGCCAGTAGTATTGTATTATCCGCAGCTTTGGTGCTGATAACTTTTGATTAACCTTCCATTTGAATTAACAAATGCTTCTTTAAAGATGTTCTCAGAATATAAACTGAAAAGCAGTTGTGTAAATATACTTTCCTGTTATACCTTTAATTATTTTGTGTTCCCTGCCATTTGATTTTCAAGCCTAATGGCTACTTTTTGCCGCCTGCTAATAAAGGTATCCAATTATTCAAATATCTCTTGCAACACCATCTTTGTTTACATATAACCCCAACAGATTCCTGTCTCATTGGATGTTATTCACTTGTAATAAATAAGTTAACAAAAATACATTCTGATCCCATCTCATAATTAGAGCCACAACCGCTATGCGTGCGCAGATACATCTGTAGCTTGAATGTTTTACTTTATATGTGAAGACATGGGCTATCTCACAGAATATATGTGCAGCCATTAAAGGTGACAAAAGGCTCTGGGGGGGGGACAAATTGCTGTTACACTGAAAGAGTACAGTGCTGTCTTTCAATACAAGTTACAGCTTCACGGAAAGCAGGCTGAGTAGAACCCAAAGAAAGTGGATCATGTCAGAATGATTTTATGTCTGAATGGGACAGAAGCTATTTAAAAACTATCTATGAAGAAAAGCATTTAGTGCCTTCTCAGCCAGACAGTTGTTTTAATTTAAAAAAGCACAGCTTGAGAATTGTTGAGGCATCTCAAAACCCCAGACTGGTTTTCCACTTAGAACAAAAGACAGGAATAATGTAGATACCATGAAAAATCAGGCTCCAAAACATTTATTCTAGCTAGATAAATTATAGGAACTGGAATACATTAAGAATGTAAATTAACTGGAAGTATATGGCTCCAGGAAGTGGCAGAACACCTGGATGAGAGGATTATCCCCAAGGTAAAATGTGCCTGAGGGACAGGCGATTGTCCCATTGCCTGGAGTTCCACATTCCCTGTCTCTGCCAGACTGGGCCCAGTTGAACAATAGGACACCCATCTATGGAACATTGACTCAAGGATTTGGACCATCAAGAGCTTGATGGCACAGGAGATTGGATGCGACTGTGAACAATCACCCACCAATGCAGATTGAGCGAAACCTTGAACTGGTTTGTATAAAAACTGGTGTTAAACAAATGTTCAGGACTCACTCACACAATCCAGGATGAGACCGCTGACTGTCATTTGGCTTGGCTACAATAAATCAGACTTAAACAGCTCGGTGTTTGCGCTTCCTTGCTTTATTTGAATTGAATTATTGGACACTGGTTCCAAGCCAAGCACGGACTCAACATAATTGGTAAAAACTGGTAACAATGTCATGGTGCTCCGCCTTAGACCTCTGAGGAATAAAACCCCTCGCATAGGACATTCACTGTTGACGATGATAGGAAACATGCCATTCTACTGCATTCCAACTGAACAGACTGGTCCATGCGTGGGAGGCAGGGGATAATTAATCCCAATATATAGACATCTCCTGGGCTTTCGCAGGCTTCGTACAACACTCTGCCTCCTCAAAGCGCTCTGAAAGCCAGGGATTTATACCACTTTGCTGCCTGTAGAATCAAGGCCAAAGGCCATAATCCTTGTCATGCTTTCTTGGTAGTTTAATAAGGTTATAATCTCTGACCCGTTCAGAAACAAGCAAGTGTGTGATTGCTGCTCAAAAAGCCACTGGGTCGAGTTTATTCCCTTAGCTACAAATGACTAGGATTCATTTTGGCTTCATTTAATTGCAGCATGTTTGTTTGGTGGATGTCCATCAGGTTCCTGGTTCGGATGCTTCTTGTCAGAAGAAAGGTGACCTTGTTTAGCCATGCTTAATTGGATCCCTAGAAACTTGGCTCAGCGTCTACTAGTAACAGTACTAGGTTGTGTCATTGCTCAAGACTGCATAATTGGGTGAAGCTGTCACCTGGTGTTTTGGTGCCAGTCAGTCTCTCAGCCTTTCTGTGAGGACAAAGTGGGGAAGAAAGCTATCTATGTTGCTCTGAACTCACCAGAGGAAAGACTAAACTAAAATATAAATATAGCATTAAACAGTGTATTGTATTACATCAGAAGGTGGGTCTGAAACAAAGAAGACAATGTCTTTTGATTGCAATAATTCCCAGTGAAATAAAACGTTGATGTAACAGTTTAGAATATTTAAGACAACTAAGATGCATTAAGTGTTTGCATCAAATAATACTGTAATCTTCTTTCTTTCGGCATAAAGGAGCCCCTGTTTCTACTTCACTTGTGAGCTCTTATTACTTGAGCATTACCTGAACAAGCCAGCCTGAATGCCCTGTGTTGCTTGGTTCTTTAGGTCAAGACAGGGGACATGCCTATGAAACATCATAACGGAATTCATGTTAACAGCCAATGTTTGTGAAGCTCATGGGTAGTGTGTTGTGTTGTGTCATTACATTCGTGACCGACCCTTCATGACTCCACGTCCATGGAGTTTTCTTGGCAGGAATACTGGAGTGGTTTGCCAGTTCCTACTCCAGGCGCCTACAGCACCTGGTATTCCCTGGTGGTCTCCCATCCAAGTACTAACCAGGGCCGACCCTGCTTAGCTTCCGAAATCAGGTGAGATTGAACGTGCACTTAGGGCATCTAGGCTCTCATGGGTAGTACGAAGGGACATAGAATCATAGAATCATAGACGAGTTGGAAGAGACCTCAAGGGCCAGCCAGACCAACCCCCTGCCATGCAGGAAACTCGATCACAGTACTCCCAACAGATGGCCATCCAGCCTCTGCTTAAAAACCTCCAAAGAAGGGGACTCCAACAACTACTGTGGCAGCATATTCCACTGCTGGACAGCTCTAAATGTCATGAAGTTCTTCCTAATGTTCAAATGGAATCTCTTTTCCTGTAGTTTGAAACCATTGCCCCCAGTTCTAGTTTCTGAATCCATGGAAAACAAAACTTTTAAATATTTAAACATAGTCGGTTTGGAGTGCAGCAGGGATCCAAACTCAAGTGATCAGGGTTCAGAGGTGTGGCATGATCAGGAGTCTCCACAAGTGGCAAGGATTCTCTAAGCAGCAACTGAAAACCCAAGGGCCACACGAGAAGTCAACAAGGTCCAGAACAGGAAGAGGATCAAGTATGATAGCAGTGATGAGCTTAGCCAGGAGTCTCTCTTCAGTGGACTGAAGACCACGTTCCGAGGCTCAAGCTTTGTAAGGTTCAGTTTCCATGGTTTATAAAGTTGAGATTCAGCTCTCTGAAAGCTGCATCATCTTCTTATGGAAGCCAAGTGCAGATGATGCCCTCCAGAAGCAGAAGGCACACAGGCCAGGAATCTAACTCCTCTCAGTAGGATATGAGGAAGGAGATCTTTTCAAATTAAGCACCCCATTTATGACCTGGCTCCCCTAGTTGCTTACAGGGAGTTGTTCTGTTCCAGGATATTCACACCTAGTCCTCATTTCTGTAAAAGAGGAAAGAATCCTATTAGCCAGATCATACGAGGAAAATATCTGCAATGAAAGCTACTGTTTCTTGTAACCCCAGTTAATCTTCTGGAAATTTACACATTTTCCATTTCATTGCAGAGTTCTCTCTGATATCATGAGGTATCATTTATAAATGTTCACAATCACTTACAGCTCCTGGTGAACCTAAAGAGAAAGGCACACTTTGGTAACTTTCACATGTTTCCTCGGCTTGTTTGCAAGCATCATCTAGCAGTCAACATTCTGAAGCTACAACTCCAGTGTTCATGTGTATTTGTGATCACAATACAGTATTTCCCCATGTATAAGACTATATTTTTGTCTAAAATTGTTAGATTAAAAATTGAGGGTTGTTTTATATACAGAAGTAAGCTGAGGAGAGAACCGCACAGTTGTGAAACTGTAATTTTTGGTTGGGAAAATGGGGGTCGTCTTATACATGAGGGCATATTATAGATGGGAAAATACAGGTAATTGCGTTATGCTTTAGGGATCAGAATTCATAGCTTTAATAAAAGATTTTGATGTGATTAGTATTACTTTGAAAATATTAATATTTATTTATTAAGCAGCATGCATCATTAAATTTAAGAGTGTTCTTTATTTCTGCAGACTAGCTCCCTAATTGGTTCAGCTTCCACTTTATGAGGGAAAGCATATAAACATTTTTGTTTATTAAAACAGAAAGAATTATCTGACTGAATGCAACTGTGATTTCATGGTTTTGTGTCTGTTTTGAAGTTTTGGCCCAGAATTACTTCCAATCTTCTTGTTCCATACATATGGTTAGTGCTTTGGGTCAATATAAATACCAGATTGACTATTACATCTAGGCTTTTAAGGAGTTGAAAGGCCTTGCTTGTGCCTTGATTATGATATCAATTACTGTACAGTCCACAAATACAACTGTACAAAGACTGTGAATGAAAGTAATTCTGCTTAGTACGTGGGTGCAACAAAAGGATGTGTGTATGTTGCGTCGTCACAGTCGTGACCAACTCTTCATGACTCCATGTCCATGGAGTTTTCTTGGCAGGAATATTGGAATGGTTTGTCAGTTCCTATTCCAGTCGCCTACAGCACCCAGTATTCCTTGGTGGTCTCCCATCCAAGTACTAATCAGGGCTGACCCTGCTTAGCTTCTGAAATCAGGTGAGATCAGATGTGCTTAGGGCATCTAGGCAGCTAACAAAACGATAGGTGAGATAATTATATTACAAATCTTCTGGAAAGTGAGTGAGTGAATGAGAGAGAGAGAGAGAGAGAGAAAGAGAGAGAGAGAGATTTGGATTCTGGAACAAGCCATTCAGAATTTAAACAAGACAATGCTACCACCTGCTGGTTGAAGTATTTCTGCCTGAGAAAAGAAATGTGACATGCTAGTAGTAAATGAGGAAACTCTCTCTCTCTCTCTCTCTCTCTCTCTCTCTCTCTCTCTCTCTGCAGTTAGGTTCATCTGATAATAATAATTTTGTGCCATCAAGTTGATTCTGACTTCTGAACTCCCCAGCCTTGGACTCTGTGGCCAGATGCCTAACCCACTGAGATATCCAGCCAGTGAATACTAATTGTGTGCTGTCAAATCAGTTCCAACTTCAGGCGACCCTTTCCAGAGTTTTCTAAGTAGCAAATATGACTCTTCTGGGATGCCCAGTGGGGGGGACTGAACTCCCAAACTTCGTCTCCACAGGCAGACATCGAACTCACTGACCTATCCAGACAGCTATAGGTTCACTAAGTCAACTTTTATTCATATGTGCTGTGCACAGCAGAATACTTGGTATGCACTCCAGAAGCAAGCCTCTCATTGATTGTAGTAGAATCAGAGATTTCTGAATGGAGTTTGAGACTGCTATGTTCTAATCCAGGAAAGCATACCAAAGAGCCGTAGAGGCAGCAGGTCCAGCCAACAGTGTGGGGTAACGGTGAAATGAAGAACCAGAATCAGTAAGAATGTTTTGATTTGATGTAAATAGGTATAAAGAGGATATTGAAGAAAAGATATTGAAGAAAAGTATCTTCTGCCTGCCTATAATGTTTAAATGTTGTCATATTGGTTGTAAATGGCCTGTGGTAATTATTTAATATATTGATGCAGTTGTATTTTTACAGTACAGTGGTACCTTGTATAAAGGAATTAATTCGTTCCAAATGAAATTATGTTAAGCAAATTTTCCTTTATACAAATTCCCATAGGAATGCATCGAAAACGGAGTAATCCCATTTTTATGTTGTACGGATTCTCCCCATAGACGATTATGTTAAGCAAATTTCCCCTATCTCCAGAATTTTTTATGTTGTACAAATTTTATGTTATACAAGCTGTTTGTTATACAAGGGTCCACTGTATTTATATTTTTTATTTATATTCTTATTTTATTTTATTAGATGGTCTCATTATGCATTTGCACTTTGTTGTAATCCTCCCAGAATGGCCTTTGCTGCCAGAATGGGAGGCATAACAATATATAATATATATATATTAGATGGTTATGCCTCCCAAAAAAAAAAAAAAAAAAAAAAAAAAAAAAAAAAAAAAAAAAAAAAAGTTAGAGACCAAGAGTTCAGGAGAGGCAAGAAATTCTTGCAAGACTTGAAACTTGCTCTGATGGAGTCCTGGCACTGAGTAATACCGAGAAGAGGTTTCAAAGGGGGCACAGGTTTCAGGGTCTTATGTTCAAAGGCACCAATCTTATCCTGACAACTTGTGGGAGTTACTTTCATGGAGTATAGCTCTCAGAATTCTCCAACCAGCATCTGTACTGGCAAGACATTAACTAGTCACATGGGAGGGGCATTTTATAAAATGTGCTAGTAAACTCTGGTCAAACCAACATAGGCAATATTTAATAAAATAACCTAATAATCAAGGCCTATTACATATATGTGTGTGTGTGCTTTCTGTGCACACATTAATGTATATATAATTAACCAGAAATATAAGCCTTGCTATTGGAAATCCGTGGGGGGGGGAACGGACGGAGATCTACACTATATATGCTAATAAAATATGATTCTTTGATTTGTACTTCTTCTCATAGCATCTACTGCATGGCAAAATATGCAAAATAAATGTATGAAGCTAGATGCTAACTGGGGCTGGTCACAGGGATCCTATAATCCACCTATTACAGGAACTCCATTGGCTGCTGATCTGTTTCTGGGCAGAATTCAGTGTGCTGGGGTTATCTTATAAAGCCCTTGGGTTCAAGCTGTTTCAAGGGCCATGTCTCTCATTACGAGCTTGCCCGGGTGTTGAGATCATCAGGAGAGGCCTTCCTCTCTGTCCCACCACCTTCACAGGTATATTTGATGGAAAGACAGGGAAGCACTGAGGAGTCAATGGAGAGGAGAGAGCAGTAAGGCAGTGCCTTAACAGCTTTGAATGAGTTTCTGGAGTTGCTTTTGTTTACCACATGGTATTTGACCCTTTTTAGGATATGTATATGTGCTTTTTTTTTTTTTGCTTTAAGTGTTGTCTTTTAATTGATGTAATCTGTCGTGTCCTTTTTAAAGAGAAATGCAGAGTTAAATACTAAGTTAAAGTGAATATAATGAACTGCTATTTATTTGACAGTTATGTGCAAAATATCAGAAATTATATAGAAGTTTTTAAAACTACAATGGTCACAAACTGACACCAAACTATAAGATCTTTAAAAGATGGAACCTTAACATCCTTTATTAGAACAAACCTTGTCTTTAAGTAGTCCTGTTGGCTTGGATGATTGCCATGCACTCCTTCGTAGTAACCTCCTTGTTGTCAATGAGTTTAGATTTCAACACCTGAATTTTTTTTTATACAGCCTAAGTGAAAGAAGAAATCAGCCATTGTTTCACTGTATTTTATCCTCCAGGAGATAAGCAAACTAGAGAATGTGGTGTAACAACTCTGGGGATTCTTTCTGTGCAGGTTATGGTCTAATGAAATCACTTCTTTGATAGCAGTTGGTGTTGCATAGGGTGCTTTCATGTTGAATATGGCAACTTGCATGTCACAGACACTCACTTTGGTCAGTACACCAGTCATATAGATACAGCGTGGAAAGCAGGATGGCACTGAGGATCACACTTGTTGCATTTTGTGATTGCTTTTCCATTTCTGACAACCACTTGTTTGATTTTACAATAAATACTGTACTGGCATTTTTTTAATAAAGTGTTGTTCTCTAATTTAACCAGGTGTTCCTTTGTGGGTAAACCTGAAACAGAGATGTGTGCATGTGTTAACAAGAAAAGCATCTTCCCCATGTCCCCGTGACCCTGAGTTATGCATAACCAAGTGTTTGGCTGCACTACATGTGGGAAGAGGCAGGCAGGGGCTAAATGGGGTCACTAGGCAGATTAATATGCTATGTTGAACTGTTTTGCTTCCTCCCCTGCCTTTGGACATTCCCTTCCTGTCTCCTCTTGCCACCACTGCTCCATTTTCCCCTTTAAAAAGCCAAACCAAGCCGCACACAAGCAAGCAAGCAAACAAGCGCACACGTGCACACACACACACACACACACACAGATGCATCTGCACAGGAGAAATAGGCTTTTCAAAGGTCCCTCGCACTGCCTTTGTAAATGAACCTTTTTCACAGTGTCTTTAGGAAGTGTTTAATTTCCATATAATATGAAGCAGCTCCCTTATTAAGCCAGAATTTGACAAATTGAAAAAGGAGGTGTGCCTTTGATCTATTCCCAGTGATCACACATGATGGATATGAGCTATCCTACCTGCAGCAAAAAAAAAAAAAAAAGTCAAAGCCCATTGACAGAGATCAGGGAGGTATGGTTAGGACTGTTTTGGGGGCAGGGCATTGTCTGATCACCATTTTTAGGAGGGCACCAACCAGTCCCTGCCCATCTGGTCACACTCTAAAACCGGACAAGCACAGAATGCACACAGGGTTCTACATGTAAAAATAAATTTACACGTGGGAAACAGCAGTTGCCAAATGAAACTTAAAAACCAGGGCAGCTGGATGCACTGTGAAAATGGGGAAGGTATGCTTTGGCTGCTGCAGCACTCAAATTGCTGGAAGGAGGTCAGGCATGTAAGTGTAGCAGCAGCCCCCTCACTGTTGTCTCTCATTGGGAGAGGTAAAATCTACCGTCTTTTAAGAGGAGACCATCATAAACAATGAATATGAGTTTCCATCTTTAATATATATAGATACAACCTTTCTTGGCATATTTAAAAGGGAACATGGGTGTGGTATTTCATCAGGTAAAGACCTTTACAGGAATCAAAAGGGCAGAGAGGTGTTACATATTCTTGAAGTGACAGCAGTTCATCTGTGAACAATAAATTCAAGGAAGTCAGCAACTCTTTCCGCCATGTCAATCATCTCAGCCGCTAGCATATGCCAAACTTTATCCAGATCTGATCTCCCTTCCAACTTGAATGAGTTTTGGGCAATCAACCTTGGCTGAGTAAAGCAGACACTACAAAAACATAAGAACAAATGTTTCCAAAACCCCTTGTTCCCATGAACAGTGCCTTTCAGAAGAGGGAGTTCCAGTAAATCTGCCATATAATATACTTGAATACTTTGATCCTATGTATTCAGCATACTTCTCCATGGTATTGAAACTTGGACCCTTACAGATCCACTATGCAAGAAGCTGGAAGCATTTTAAATGTGGATGTACAAATGGATAGGGGCGTGGTGGCTCAGTGGACTAAGGCACCGAAACTGTAGACTGCAAAGTCGGCAGCTCGGCGGTTCGAATCCCAGGTGCCACGCAGCGGAGCGAGCTCCTGATGATGACCCCAGCTCCTGCCAACCTAGCAGTTTGAAAGCATGTAAATGCAAGTAGATAAATAAGTATTGCCATAAAAAGCAGGAAGGTAAAATGGTGTTTCCTTGCAGCCATGCCGGCCACATGGCCAAGGACTTGCACAGCACTGGCTCTTCCGGCTTGAATACGGAGATGAGCACCGCCCCTAGACTAGCATGCATATGCGGGGGGAAACTTTACCTTTTTACAGATGGATTCTGAAAATACCTTGGACAGCCAGAGTCAAAATGTGGCTATATTACAGCACATGAATAAAGTTAGAAATCCTCAATAATGTAAAGAGAAGAAAACTGCAGTATTTCAGACACATAATGCGCAATAATAAATACCACCTGCTGCAAGTTATCCTTCATGGAAAAATCGATGGGAAAAATGGCCCGGGGCATAGAAGAACATTCTGGCTTAAGAACTTAAGCCAATGGTCCACAGTGAGCACAACTGCTCTGTTTAGAATATCTTTAGATAGAAACTAATTCAGGCTACTGATTGTCCACATTCTACGAGGACACGGCACTTGAAGAAAAAGATATAGCATTAGGCATAATTTTACATCTAGCCAAAGAAAAAGCCCTGCACTTATGTGGACATTTGAGCAAAGAAAGGAAGGCAGCTGGTTGATCCATTTAAAAAGGAATATGGATAGAACAATGACAAATTGTATTTATTGGTGGCTCTACAAAGGTCATGAAATCCAATATCCAAGATTCTTCTTTTGACAATTTCACTCTTGACTTGGAGATTCAAAACAGTCCCTATGTAGTTACTGATTTCATTTTTTAACAAGACAGTTGACCTTATGGTGGAATAGAGTCCAACAAGAGTTGATATATCTTTAATATCACACTAAAGGCACATAAGGGGACAGTTATGTTTTAGATAGTCTGCTTTATGAACATGGGATATTGCTTCTGTGTCCGCAAATCAAAATGCAAGTAAATGGTTTATAATAGCAAAAAATCCAGATTTGTTGAGGATAACCATGTTAGCACTCAATGGCAGTGATGGTGAACCTTTCGCGCTCCGGATGTTTTGGATCACAACCTCCAGAATTCCAAGCCTGCATTGTCTATGACAAAGGACTATGGGAGTTGTGGTCCAAAACATCTGGAGTGCTGAAGGTTTGCCACCACTGGTCTAGAGCAGTGGTTCTCAACCTGTGGGTTCCCAGATGTTCCTGGACTGCAACTCCCAGAAGTCTTCATTGCTAGCTGAGCTGGCCAGGATTTCTGGGAGTTACAGTCCAGGAATACTGATCAAGCAATAATAGACGTGTAACTCCTCAAACCCCTAATTTAAACTCAAAGGACTCCCTTCCTTAGGAGCCATGATAAAATCAACATCTGGGGACCCACAGGTTGAGAAGCACTGCTGTAGAAGGTCCCCTCATGTGCTCATGATGACCATTCATAAGGAGATACAGTTTAGGGGACATAGAGCAACTAACTCCTCTTTGTAACAGTTAATTACTTCTCACTCAAACACAAAGCAATTGTCATGGCTTCAAATGGGTACAAAAGTTAGAAGGTTATGTTTGGACCACCCACCTCCTATCAGTAATGGCTTATTAAGGAATATTCCATAACTGGTCAAGCAATAATAGAGGTGTAACTCCTCAAACCCTTAATTTAAACTCAAAGGACTCCCTTCCTTAGAAGCCATGATAAAATCAAGAATTTGGGGATTTAAAGTATAGTGGCGCATGATTTTAATTGCTGATGGCTTCCAATGGCAGTTATGAGTTCTTTTAAATATATCCTATAAAAGCTGAAGTATAAATCTGCTCTCTTTACTGATAGAATGAGCAGGAAATTAATATTTTCCTGCTGATGACCTGAAGGTTAATGAAAATTGTTCTGAAAGCACTAAAACAGCATCTGCAGAATAGGAAAGCCATTCTTTGATTAACAGCTTACATTTCAAATACTTTGTGAGCAGACAAGCCAAGCTGGTTCTTCCACTGTGATTTTTGTCAGTTTTTTTTTAAAAAATTCTGCACGTTTTTATTTATAGTATGTGCATAGCTAAGTGTTAACACTTAACATCATGGGTGCAGTATATTCGGCAGAATTTGTTGGAAAAATAATCACCCTGTCTTAACCATGCCTCCCTCTGAAAAGATAACAATGTATACAAATGAATGTACCTCCTTTCCTCCTTGGCGGTTGGTGTTGTCTCACTTAATTTGCTATTTTTCTGTATTCAATGTTGTTGGCTTAATTCCATTGCTGTAGAGACAATCTGTAGCCTGTGGGCTGCCTGCAGCTGCCAGTTCCATTTTGTACCCATCTGACCACACACCACCACACAAAAACTTATTTAAACATCCTTACTACCGAAAATTAGCAGTGTGACCAGTCATCAAAACTCAGTGATACAGCTTGCCACCAAAAATGGAGAACAAATGGATTATTCTGCGGTGATTTGCACTGGAACATAAAGACTTACATTTCCCCCCTCTAAATCACTGTCTCCTCCAAGGTCAATGCGAAACGAAAGTTTTAATCAGCAGTAGCATATCTAAGACTCTACAGTGTAGCTGGAGTTGCAGCATGTGTGCCATTGAATCACAGCATTTGTTTGCCCCTTGCTAATGCAGGACACCTGTGGTTAAAGCATCCCTGAGAGAAAGCCATCCAATCTTGGTTTAAAAGTTTCCAGTGGAGGAGAACCCACCACTTGCTGTGGACATCCATTCCACTGCTGGATCTCTCTTGCCATCCAGCCATGGTTCCCCAGCAGGCATCAGAAGTGTGGAACAGGGTGAGAATATGGAAAGTCACCATCTACTAGGACAACGATGTTCTAAAAAAAACCCATTGGCCTTATCACCTGTTCCTTCATTATGTTGTTGCCAACTTCAAATTTTCATAGCACCCCCTCTATACATCTGCATTGTCATGTGAGTCCGTTGGCTCTGTCATCTGTCTGAGCCCCCCGCCTCCACTGTTTTTCCTTTTCCCACTTCCATGACCTAAAGTGGATGGACATGGTTTGCAAAATGCATGGATTCTTAAAGGATGGACTGCAGCCTGCTTAGCTTCCAAAATCAGATGGAAGTGGTCAAGATATGCTGAAGAAAGTTAAGGATGGTGCAGTGGTGGTGAACCCTCAGCACTCCAGATCTTTTGGACCACAACTCCCAGAATTCCAAGTCTGCATTGCCAATGACAAAGGACTGTGGGAGTTGTGGTCCAAAGCATCTGGAGTGCCGAAGGTTCGCCAGCACTGGTAAGAGAATGCACACCACTGGCATAGAACAGGTCTGCCCAACAGGTAGACCGGGGGCTACCAGTAGCCCGTGAAGGGTTCAAAAGTAGCCCGCCAGCCAACAATAAAAAATGTGAGGGGATAAGTTCTTCACCTCTACCTCCCCCAACTGTCCCAGCAAAGCTCTGGGTCTGCCAGCCCACTGTCTCAGCCAAGCGGGGCAGTTCAAGGGCCATGGCACTGTCCCCTGCTCTCCCTACCAGCCAGATGATTGGCGTGTCACTGTCTCATGACCAATTGAGTTGAGGGGAGGGGAGGGGACAGCAAGGGGCTGGGTCATGGGCATGCCCACCTCCTTTGCATGGTGACGTCGCCCTCTTCTCCCCCCTGGAAAATTCCTTCCTCCCACCCTTCCATCCTCCTCCTCCTCCTCCCACAGCTGCCTCACAGAGACTGTGACCTGCTGCTCCTCCTGCTCCCCTTCTGAGCCATTCCCTCCTCCTTGCGCTGCCATGGTGATGTGATTGCCCCCACTGCTGACTAGGCCCATCCCAGCTGCACAGCAAACATGGCAGAGGTGAGTGAGAGCTATGGGCGTAGCAGCAGTAGCAGCAAGGGGGTTGGAAGGGAGAAGGGGGAAAACAGGAGAAGTAAAGTCAGGCCCCTGGCGGGTTGGGAGGGAAAGTGCACCTTTTTTTAAAAAGTCTTCCGGCAGCCGGGGCAAGCGGAAGGGGCGATCTGCACAAGCATGCACATGCCTCCCTTGCACCCGTCCACACCAGCTCAAGCGGGTGTAAGGGAAGCGTGTGCATGGTCAGCCTGACCATAGGAATGCAATGAAATATGTTCCCTCCAGAAAGGATTGATTTTCAATGCATTCCTATGGGAAACCACTGCTTTACTTACACTTTTTTTTAACTTATGAGCATATGCTTGGAACAGATAAAATTCATAAGTAGAGGTATTAGTGTAGTAGCCCTCAGACACTTTCATCCGGAAAATGTAGACCTCGGCCTGTTCAAAGTTGGACAGCCCTGGTATAGAAGAATGCAGGTAGAAAAAAAAAACTTGTCAGATGATATCTGAATGAGTGTCTTTCCAACATTGTCTTTCACCAGTATATTCTTGTTTTAAAACCAAAAGAAGCTGAGCTCAGAAAGGGTGACCTTGACTAACGCTTCTCGTTCCTCCCATTGCAATGCCTATCCATTTCTGGGACACTTTCCCAGCTTTTCTAGCTTCTTTGAAAGGGGATGCATTCCGCAAATGCACATTGACATGCTAGCAAACATTATTCCTCCCTCCCTGCGACAAGACAGCATTTGCCACCCATTCTGTGTAGAATGCCTGTGGTGTAGCGGACAGCCCCCTACACTAGGATGCAGGATACAGTGGACCCTCGTATAACAAACAGCTTGTATAACAAAAAATCTGTACAACATAAAATTTTCCAGAGATAGGGGAAATTTGCTTAACAGAATCTCCTGTGGGGATAAAAATGGTCGTGATTAGGGATTACTCTGTTTTCAATGCATTCCTATGGGAAATTTATATAAAGGAAAATTTGCTTAAAAGAATTTCATCTGGAACGAATTAATTCCTTTATACAAGGTACCACTGTATATGCTAATAAAATATGATTCTTTGATTTGTACTTCTCATAGCATCTACTGCATGGCAAAATATGCAAAATAAATATATGAAACTAGATGCTAACTGGGGCTGTATCTTGTTCCAATCTCGGTCATGGAAACCTAGTGGGGGAGGAGGGTGATCAGTCATAAACTACTTTCCTGAGACTCTCATGGACTTCCAAAATCCTTATAGGGTAACTGCTAAAACAACTTGCCAGAGGATGGGAGTTCAATTCCCCACCATACCTCCTTGGCAGGTGCCGGACTTGATGATCCATAAGGTCCCTTTCAACTCTGCAGTTCAAAGGTGGCTGTTGTTATTATTATTTAATATTATTGACAGCACATCACATAAAATTGCTGATCAGGACTTTCAGGGCTCTGCCATGAAAGCTAAAATTCAAAAATTATACATGCAGGGAGCTGATTTAAAGTTGAGAAGTTCTAAAAAAAAATCAAGGCCTTTAGCAAAATAAACTTTAAGTTAATAATTCATGTCCACGCTCATAAAAGATTAAAGGGGGGGGGGAAGGAAACTTTTGCCTCCTGGGTACTTTTACTTTCCAACAATTCAAAAAAAAAAAAGAAGAAGAAGCAAACATCAATAAATATTATTTAAATGAACGAGAAGATCCCGTGGCCCTTTCTATGTGCTCTTCATCAGTGTCTCATAGGAATCAGGAGTTATTTGAATGTTCACAAGTGCAGGGAAAGTTACCAAAAAGTGCCATTTTTAAGAACTGCACGTAACACAGAGCTCAGGAAGATCTGAGATTTCATTTAGGGGGCATAGCACCATGTCAAGAATGCTCCTGTGAGATGCAAGCAAATGCAGCTGAAGTAATTGGGATAGACATTTCCTCTCCCAGGTGGCAACAGTTAATTACTAACTCAAAGGAATTTCTGACCCAGCACTTCCATTCTTCCAAGAACAATCTTGGCAGTGAAATTGTAAAAGTAAAATAAAAAACAAGAGTGTCTGGGGAGAGTAGAGCTATGAGTATGCATTATAATTTTAAGGAAAATAGTTTGAAAATTAACCAGGTCATTCAAGAAAACATGCTTATTATCCCAAGGTATCATGGCTTACCCATGACAGACCACAGAAATGACCAATGGTAATATAAGTAGCACTAAAGAGTCTTCCTCTTGTTTTTAAACCCATTTCAGCCATACATCTCAGGGTAAATTATAATGAGCACACGTAAAATGCATCTATTACGTTTATGTGTTTGGGGACATATTCTTAAATTTGACAGCGCAAACCAGGTTTGTGAGGACAGCAGGGAAAGAAACTGAAGGGAAGGGGGACAGAAATATATACTCCAATCAAACTGGATCAAATCTGCAGGCACTCCTGTGAGAACCTTTCTGCAGAGTATGCTTTTTGGGGACGTTTCAGTGCAGTGCACAGCCTCCCGACTTTTGCCAACATGTCATATCTGGAGGGAAGTGACATTCTATTTCCTCTGACACCTGCCTCCTATTATAATAATTGTTTTCATAAATACTCCAATCTCTGCTTATGAATTTAGATAAGATAAATAAAACAAGCCTTCTGGAGAAGACACAGGTCAGTCTTTGTCTATAAATCTGCACAGAGCTTTCTTCCCAGCTGGCTGAGTAAAAAGCATTTTGTCCTTGTCTGTTTATTTCTGTAATCAAGATCAGTTTGCTTCAGAACTTTTCCAGCAAACTCCCACACACTCCTATTGTAGCACACGCTGCCAAGCCATTCAAAATGGCACCCAATCCAATTCTCTTTGCTCCAGCTTTAACAGGTACACCACCGTTTCAGGAGGTACAGGGCCAGCTGTTTCTCCTTCCAGTTGTCTGGCCACCTTGTTCCCACCTGCCCTGCTTGCCAACCCCTCCTCCCTTGACCACTATCAGGTTGCCATTTTTTCCTCCTTTATGCGTCTTTTCAAACATACAGATGGTTGATCCTTGTCCCCCTTTAAATTGTAATAATTAAAGTCACACATCTGGATATGCACATAAATCCCTTTAAAAGGGTCGGGGGACAAAGTGCCACCAGTGTTTGCATACCCACCAACTCCGGTTGAAAACAAGGTGATGGGAAAGGCTGCAGTTTGAGCACAGATTACCAGTGACGTTGCCCCTGCTTGCAGTTAACCAGCAAATAAATCAACTTTCTCTGGATTATTGCAAGCATGTCATTCACACCTAGGTAGATGAAAGTAGAGCTGTGAATCAACATAACTGGGAAACTGAAATTCAAAGCAGCAATAGAAATAAGATCAGCTTGAATTTTTGAGGGGACAATCAGAATTATATTTTCAAGTGTGGTCACTCATTTACATTTACACATGTATGTACTATACGGATATCAAGATAGCGAGCTGGTAGCATTAGAAGTGCTAGAAAGCAGATCTTTGACCAATCTATCTGACTGTCTTGCAGCATGTTACAAGGACTTTGTACTCATTTGCCAAGGAGAATTCAGGTCAGATTTCCTCAACAGTTCTCCTTACTTAACAGCATTTGGCATAAAACCTGGTTAGGGGACTGGGACGGCATTCGTTACATTGGTAGGTGACCTGAACTAGGAACTAGACTGTGTGTCCATGTGTGTCCCTGTTGGTTTTACTGGACCCCTGAGCTGCTTTTGATACCATTGACCATGGTATCCTTCTGGGTCGTCTCTTTAGGATGGGACCTGAAGGTACTCCTTTACAATGGCTCCAGTTCTTCCTGGGCCAGGGAACTTAGAAGGTGGTTCTACAGGACTGCTGTTTGACACCCTGGTTGTTTGAAAGGTAGATGTCAGATATTAGAGAGCGATTTTTTTTTGTACTAGACAGAAGAGGTTTGTCTACAGTTGTTTTATATGTGTATTTAATTGATTTGTAAAATTGATTCCAGTATATAATACTGAGTCATTGTAAAACAAGTGTATACGTTTTCTAATTACTGCCAGAATAGATATAATGGGGAAGGTTGAAGCAATGTAGGTGCAGTAGCATGATGTGTAACCAGATTTCTGATTGGTTATCATGTGTATAAAAGAGCTCCAAAAATCAGTAGCCTTTGGACCTTTGGTGAGAAGGTACCCATGTTGCCTTGCTTTACTGCATGCCTGTATTCTGTTATATTGACATGTGGAATATTGCTAGAAACTGTTATATTTGTTC
This sequence comes from Phrynocephalus versicolor, assembly GCA_023846285.1. Classification (NCBI taxonomy): domain Eukaryota; kingdom Metazoa; phylum Chordata; class Lepidosauria; order Squamata; family Agamidae; genus Phrynocephalus; species Phrynocephalus versicolor. Next base: position 46,834,472 of record JAHTLZ010000015.1, on the reverse strand, counting down.
CCATGTAATATAGCTGCTTTTAAGAAACTCTGTTTGATGTGGATTTTGTCACTCTGAGTCTTAACTTCTCCTGGCAGATCAAACTGCCAAACTCTGTCAGGAACAGGGATGCAGCCTGTGCTGGCTGGGGTTACACATCCCCCTGGAAACACTGGTGTGCAGCTTGGGTATGCTCCTGGACTGAAGGCTCTAGTGGTGGCCCAGAGTGCATTCACACAGTTAAAACTGGCGTGCCAGCTGTAGCAGGTCCTTGAATTGTCTGATTTGGTTATAGCAATCCATGCTTTAGTATAGTTGGATTACTGTCATACCCTTTATGTGGGGCTGCATTTGAAGATGACTTGGCAACTTCAGCTGGTTCAACATGGAGCACCTGGACTGCTGACTGGGGACATTTACAAGGAGCATAAAATGCCCCTGCTACAAAAACTGCAGCGGTGGCGGCCAGTCTGATCCTGGGACTAATTCAGGGTGCCGTTTATCACTTATAATAAAGCCCTATACCGTTTGGTTACAGGCTAGCTCAGTGGTTCTCAACCTTTGGGTCCCCAGATGTTTCTGGACTGCAACTCCCAGAAGCCTCCATCACTTGCTGTGCTGGAAAGGATTTCTGGGAGTTGCAGTCCAGGAACATCTGGGGACCCACAGGTTGAGAACCACTGGGCTAGCTAAACAACTGCCTTTCCCCTGACAAGCCTTCTTCCTCTTGTTTGATGGGGCAGAAGAGAGGCTGCTTTCAGGTTGTGGAACGCTCTTCCCTGGGCGATTAATTTAGCCCCCTCCCTTTTATCCTTCTGCGAACATTTGAAGACCTATTTCTTCAGGCAGACTTTTAATAAGCGTACCTGAGTCCCTGAATGCTTTTTTGTGTGTTTTTTTAGCAGAATATGCTTGCTTTTTAAATTTTAAATGTTTTACTCATTCCATGTATTATTACTGTTAGTTTGTTTTTAGTGTATAATTTCTGGTCCTTGGAACTTATTTTTTAACACTAAGCTTCCTTGATCCTCCCCCACAAAAGCTGGCCTTCTCTGTAGCTGCTCATAGACGAGTGTTGGCAAACCTATGACACGGGTGCCAAAGGTGGCACTCAGAGCCCTTTCTGTGGGCACACATTGCCCTTTCACAACCACCTGTATTCATGTTAAATTGCTGTATTGACACTTTGGGAAAAATTGGTGGGTTTTGAATTGCAGTTTGGGCACTCGGTCTCTTAAAGGTTCGACATCACTGCCATAGTTACTGAATTTCTATCCTATGGGAGGCCATTTAGGCCCTCTGTGCTACTCTTCCACAAGCAGGCAGTCTCCTCTTCAGGCAGGCTTTCTCTTAATGACTGGCTAAGAGGATTTTTTTTATGGAGTTGCTGTATTCTTGTTGTTTTTAATGTGTTTTAGAACTGTGCTGGAATTCCCTATAGAAGTTTTAAGCCAAACTGACCTTGGCTTCAGGGTTAGGGTTAGGGTTAGGGACAGGGACAGGCAGAGACAAATGTCTTTTCTCAGCCAGCTGAAAAGCACAGCGCAGACACACAGGCAAAAGACTGTTGCATTGATCTCAGAAGGGTAGTTTTATTTCATTTTATCTGTGTTGACCAGACATTGGAGAACTGATGAAAACAATGATTCGGATAGGAGGCAGGTGCCCTTTAGCCCTGCCTAAAGCAAAAGGTCAGGGGAAATAGAAGGCCACTTCCTCTCCAGGAAAGCCACATTGGCCAGGAGTGTGTGCACTCACTGAAGTCCCTCCAAAACACATCCTTCAGAGAAAAGTTCCCGCATAACTGTTTTTATCTACTAGTATTAATATTACATTTGTTTAGTGTGTAAGGGTTCTTCTTTTGCCCAGGCTTCCCGCCCTTCCCGCTTCAATGATGGCATATCTTGGTAAGAGTAAACTGAACTTTTATTGGGTTCTTCTACAACAACAGAGGTTCTTTTTCTTACAACAGTTTCAACATCTTTAACTTCAGTAACAAAAGGGTTATTCTTAAAGTCATAACTAGGAGTCTTCACAGAGAAATCAAGTCCCCCACTTCCACCTGGGGTGAATTGGCTCCACCACTGTTCTCCCCCTCCTTCTCTGAAAGGGCGGTTCCCCCACCTGAACCCCAACCTCTGAGATAGTCTTGGGTCCAAGACATCTCTGGTGGTGGGATCGAAAGGGATAATCTTCTCTCAGGGTCAAATCCGTCTCGGTGCTCAGCTTCCCAGTCCTCGCCTCCTCCTGCACCTTGGCCAGCCATTGCTCTGGGGCCAACTGCTTCCTTATCTCCTTTCTCTTTCTGTTGTATTCACGGGCCTCTCGCTCTCCCCAATACGAGCAGCCTTGATGATGTACTCGTCTCCTATAGCTCTTGGCTTCAGGCCCGGACATCATCATTTGTTCTCATTGTCCAGTCCAAGGGTTCTCCATCCACACCCACTCCCAGCCTGGCGGGAGCACACGTGTCTCTCCCCTTTTACATTCTCCAAACCTCACTTCCACTGCCTCTGATTGGCGGGGCCTTCCTGCCGTTTCCTCCTGCCCCTTCTCCTCCTTAACTGGGCCTTTGCTCTTCTCTTCCTTTTTCATCTTCTCTAGGATTTTCAAAGAGTCTTTAAACTGTTTCCACAGCATTTCCCTGTCCCCAGCATCCATGTCTGGCGCAGTTCTGCACTCCTCCCTCCTCTTCTGTTTTTCCAGCCATTCGTCCCTTTCAGCTTCTCGCTGTGCAGGGGTCACTCCCACCTTCGGAATAATTCCCCTCACATAATGCTTTTTCAATGAGAGTGTTCTGTGTTCTTAGGTATGAAAGGTAACAGCAACACCCACTGGGTTATATCAGTTAGTACGCTTTCCAAAACCTGAAATACAGTACCACTTACAAACGCCTCGTGTTCATCCTAGGGCAAGTTTTGGATCCAGTACTTTGATCTACTGATGTAAGCCATAATCAAGTGCTTTTGTGTTTTATTATTCCATCATACCCTATGTGTTGTTCATGTTCATTGCACCACTTGTTCTGCTATTTCGTTTTGTTTGTGCTATCAACATTTTCTAGTGGCACATTCATTGGATTATTTATTTATTCACAGATAGGCTCTTTTTTTTCTCTTGGTCTTCAATAGTACAACTCCCAGGGACACTGAGCTCATGTATTTTTGCCTGGAATTCGCTTTGCTTCCTGGAATAAGGGTAGACAAGGGAAGGGGGAGATGAGAAAGAATAACAAACTACCTTACTCCTTCATCCATAAGTGGTTCCTAAAACCACATTTTGCTTTAACTGGGTACATTTCATTATCACAGGTACAAAGTCTGTTCCAAAGGAAAAATACAACATAGATTCTTGCTGGAACATACAGCACTCCTACTGTAGCTTTCCGTGGAAATACAGAGATAAATATAGTCCTTTACAGATGCATCCTGTTCAAAGAAGCATACAGGAGGATAAGGACTGGGAAGATTGTTAACAATCAGGAACTGGATAGAAATCTTAAAGGGCTTTTAATCAGATTCAGCTGACATACTGGGAGGCCCTTTCTCAAATTCTCTAGGAAAGAAACTGCAGGCAGCCAGTGGCATCACTACTGAAGAGGTGCCAATGCTTCAGATCTACTTGCATGAATAAGGGAATATCAAGCAGGGCTTAGTTGAACATCGTAAAATGCAGAAAAGTACAGTATTTATAATAGGCTACCTTTAATCTACACTTCCTTGTGTAAAGCTAGGTAGGGAGAGTATTTCTTTTGCCATAAACAGTTGGATAAAGAATCATGGGGTAATGGAATTGGAAGGGGCCTTAAAGGTCATTTACTCCAACCACATTCAGTGCAGGAATCTATATATTTTCTCTTGAATGGCTCTAGCGTTGGAGCACACCTGACATCCTAAGGCAATTGTTTCCACTGCTGTACTGCTCTCACAGTAAGGGAGTCTCTCTCTCTCTCTCTCTCTCTCTCTCTCACACACACACACACACACACACAATTATTCAGCTAAAGTCCGGCTTCCTGTAACTTGAGCCTGTTATCAAATGCCCTGCACTCTGGGATGACAAAGAACCGATTCCACCCCTCCTTTGTACGGCAATATTTCAAGCACTGAAGAGTATTATCATCTTATTATCATCTCTCCCCCCACCCCATATCTTTTATCAAGGATGAAGCTCAGATCTTTCAATTTTTCTTCCAAGTTGTTGTTTTCCAGACCCCAGACCATCCTTACTGGCCTTGTCTGGACCAGTTCCAGTTTGGCTGCATACTTCTTAAAGTGTGGGGTTCAGTACTGAACACAGTTCTCAAGATGAGGCCTGAACCAGTGCCAAAGAGAGGGGAACTAGTACAGTACTTCATGGAAATTGCAACCTGCCCTTCTGTTAATGCAGCCTATAAAAACATTTGCCTTTTTTTCCTTGCAGGTACTGTACATCATACTGCTGACTCATATTATTGAGATTCTCACATCTAGTGTTGCTGAGCCATCTTATAACTAGGGATTTGGTTTCTTTGCATATATCCCTGTTAAATTTCATTCTGGTGTTGTTAGCCCAGTGCTTGGGGGTATCAATATCTCTGTGAATTTTATTTCTGTCTTCTAGGGTATTAGCTCTTCCACTCAATTTTGGGTCATCTACAAATTTGGTAAGCATTCCATGCACCTCCTCATCCAAGTCCACTACTAAAAATGTTGAAGTAGCTGTTGTCATGATCTTTCATGTATGTATAATGCACACAAAAAGTTACTCTATTATTTATTCTAAAAATAACATTATATTAATTTATTTACAACAATGCTTAACAAAATTAACATAACAAGTACTAGCCTCACTACTTTCTCCCCCTTGTATTTCAATAGAGACCAAAGCAGAAATTTTAAAAAGGGACCATTTTAACATATTAGACTTTAATCACAAAAAACACCTTTTGTGATACATATGTGCTGCACCGCCTCTCCCTGTCATCTGGCCAGACTAATACTCCTGCCATTTGGCACAGATTCCAGTAATTATGCTCTAAATATCTGTTGTTTTGTTGAATAAAGACCACATCTTTGTATTGCAATAAAAGTGACTTTTGGGAAGAGGGAATGAAATTCATTTAAATGAATATCTTGCAACAGATTTTAAACTAGATATTTTACTTGCCTGAAACAGCTGGGAAGCCCAGATTAGGAGATTCTACACAGATTTTTTTTTCATTTTATTGACCAAGGCAATCATTGAATAAAGGAATTATGTCTTGTGTTATACAGCACATTATTTCTGAAAGTGCTTGCAACGAGACTATAAAAGAACACCAAATGGAAGTTCTATCATTCCTCCAACATTGTGTTAGAACACTAAACATCTGTGTTCCCTTTCTTTAAAACCTTTAGGATAGAGGAGCCCTTACAACCCAGGCCATGACAAACCTTTTCCCCTGTCAATATTTTTAAACTGTATTATTTTTCCAACACTAACAGAAAGGTTCTGTTTTGCCCAGGCTAGTACTTGTCTTGAATTGCACTTGAAAGAGGATTCATTAGTATTTTTAATTTCTATCCTAACCCATATAGCTGCTGACGTGCAGTATGTAAAATCCGATTTGATCCCCAGAGCATTTAATTGAATTCTTGATAGGGCTTTATAGTTTTCTCATTATCACAGTGTCTTAGGGCCTCCTGTTAGTGCATTAAACAACATTAACATCTGTCATGTGTGGTTTGTTCTTCCTCTATTTCTCTCTCCACTGAAGTGGAATTATGGATATGGGGCAAGTGTCCTAATCGCACACTAATATTTATGCCCATAAGATTTTATGTTGTCTCTCTGTCTGGTTCCCTTTGCTCTCATAAAAATGCACCAGCAACATATATGTCTATGTGAATTCCACATGGCCATGTGCTAAGTGTGTGAGACTTAACCTCTGGCTACCATGTAAATTAACACAACACTGGTGGGTAGTTGCTGTGGAAACCATAATAACTTGCTATGTTTTTATTTGAACAGCGAATCTTAAATACATTTTGCAATTTATTTTGCCTAATACTGAAAACTTGTCTTGATTAATCAGGAGGTAAAAGGTTAAGGTTCCCCCTGCACATGTGTGCTAGTAGTCTGACTCTAGGGGTGGTACTCATATCCATATTCAAGTCAAAGAGCCAGTGTTGTGCAAGTCCATGGCCATGTAGCCAGCATGGCTGCAAGGAAACACTGTTTTACCTTCCCACTTTTACGGTGGTACTTATTTATCTACTTGCATTTACATGCTTTTGAACTGATAAGTTGGCAGGAGCTGGGGTTGAGATCATTCCGCTGCGTGGCACCTGGGATTCGAACCACTGAGCTGCTGACTTTGTAGCTGACAGTTTTCGGTGCTCTAGCCCGCTGAGCCACCTCGCCACCATTAAGGAGGACAGGCCCCTTAATGGCTTGATCAGAGGTGCAGAACAAAGACACTCCATACTCATCTTTTCTGCCTGTGGCTTTGAAATTTGGGTCCTAGGGTAAGAGGAGGCCACTTCCTGTATGGGGAACAGCTGGGAGGATTCATGGGCAAGAAAGAAGGGCTACAGAAATAATGATCTGTGGGAAGCACTGCTACTCTGAAATAAGTTTCATTTGCATCCCACATTTTTTTCCAGTGAACTAAAGGCAATGGACCTGATTCTCTTGTACAGTACCATACACTGATTCATTGACACAAGAGCTGTGAACTAGGTCAAGCTGACTGCCCAAGTGAGCGGCCCACTGTCACCCAGGGAGCCTTATGGCTTATTTGATACTCCTGTTGATATTCCTGGACCTCTCAGCGGCTTTTGACACCATCAACCATGGTGTCCTTCTGGATAGGCTGGCCAGGTTGGGGGTTGGAGGCACTGCTTTGCTATTGTTCCGATCCTTCCTGGCTGACCGTGTTCAGAAGGTGGTGCTGGGGGACAGTTCTTCCCCGTGGCATTTACGTCATGGGGTTCCTCAGGGCTCTATCCTGCCTCCCATGCTGTTCAACATTTACACGGAACCGCTAGGAGAGGTCATCAGGAGGTTTGGGCTGAGGAGTCAGCAATATGCTGACGATACTCAGCTCTACCTCTCGTCCTCCACCAACCCAGGTGAGGCGGTTTCTGTGCTGAACTCGTGTCTGGGCCAGATAATGGACTGGATGAGGGTTAACAAATTGAAACTCAATCCAGACAAGATGGAAGTGCTGTTAATGGGAGCTTTGCCAGACAGGTTAGAGGGACATCTTTGTGTCTTGGACGGGATTGCACTCCCCCTAGGCCTAAGGGACAGGGTCCGCAGCTTGGGGGTGCTCCTGGACCCCGGTCTAACTCTGGAAGCCCAGGTGGACTCAGTGGCCAGGGGTGCCTTCCTTCAGCTGTGGAAAATATACCAGCTCTGCCCCTACCTAGACGAGCAGAGCCTCATGACAGTTATGCATGCACTGGTAACATCCCGTATTGATTACTGCAATGCGCTTTACATGGGGGGGGCTGCCTTTGAAGACGGTCCAGCGATTGCAACTGGTTCAGAATCGTGTGGCGCAGCTGGTAAGCGGTGGGGCCACCAGGGATCACATCACGCTGATTCTGCATAACCTGCATTGGTTACCAGTTGCTGCCAGAGCCCAATTCAAAGTGCTTGTTTTGACATATAAAGCCCTAAATGGCTTAGGTGTCGGACCTAGATACCTGAAGGACCGCCTCCTTCCATATGAACCTACCCAGCAATTAAGATCGAGCCAGGGGGACCTCTTGAAAGAGCCATCTCTCAAGGAGGTGAGAGGGATGGCTTGTAGACATAGGGCCTTGTCGGCAGCTGCCCCCAAGCTATGGAATGCCCTCCCAAGTGAGATCCGCCTGGTGCCAACACTGATGACATTCCGGCGCCAGGTAAAAACCTTCCTATTCCAGAAGTTTTTTAATTGATACAATAAAGACTGTGGGTCTTCTGATGACAATTTTAGTGTAATGATTTTAGTGTAAGGTTTTTATTATTGCTTTGATTATTTATGGATAGTCTATTTTTAACTACAGTGGACCCTTGTATAACAAACAGCTTGTATAACATAAAATGTGTACAACATAAAAAATTCTGGATAGGGGAAATTTGCTTAACATAATCGCCTATGGGGAAAATCCATACAACATAAAAATGGGATCACTCCATTATCAATGCATTCCTATGGGAATTTGTATAAAGGAAAATTTGCTTAACATAATTTCATTTGGAACGAATTAATTCCTTTATACGAGGTACCACTGTATTTTAAATTGTTTTAATTCTTTGATTGTAAGCCGCCCAGAGACCTTTGGGTAGTGGATGGCATATAAGTTGTAAAAATAAATACATTAATTAATAAAATAAATTTTGGGACTTAATTGTGGATCCTCCAAAGGCTGGGACAGCCAAGGGTCCCAGAGGGCAATTCACCACCCCAATTGGGGGAAGGTGGCTCCCTGCTCTGATCATATGCTGCCTGACCAAGACCTTGATGGCAAACCTTTCACAGACCGAGTGCCCAAACCGCAATTCAAAACCCACTAATTTTTCACAAAATGCCAATACAGCAATTTAACCTGAATACAGGTGGCTGTGAAGGAGAGATGACGGGTGCCCACAGAAAGAGCTCCGAGCGCCACCTTTGGCACCCGTGCCATAGGTTTGCCAAGACTGTCCTAGTCCAACATCCTACTCAGAGTTGTAAGCAGCCTCTTTGGCACTCTGTAGCACTGACTAGAGATGGGCACGACTTAGCGAAATTTTCGTTTCCATTTTTGTTACGCAACGAACCGAAAAACGAAAATTGGCTCCAAAATGGAACGGAAACGGAAACGAAACGACTAATTTTGAGCCAATTTTCGTTTTTCGTTACGGCAAAAGCATTTAATGGCACTAAATGGGGAAAAACGAAAAAATTTTCATTTTCGTTTTTCATTACGAAATGAAAACGAAAAATTTTGAAAATTAGCTCACAAAAATGGAAACGAGCCGAAACGGACCCCTAAATGAAAAACGAAAAACCATTTTTCCTGAGTCGTGCCCATCTCTAGCACTGACTGCACCACAGAGGAAAGAGTGTAAGGTTCCCCCAAAATCAGCCCAGCCATGAAAAACAGGAGAAAGTTCTGGCTGGCCTGCCTTCTCAGTGGGGGGAGAAAAAAAACATAGCTAGAATTGTAAGGCAGACATGGATATGAATAGACAAGTAGAAGAGGGCAGCCAATAGTCAAAACTGACTTGAGGGCACACAACTATTATTTATAATAACAGTGAGATGATCAGCAGGCGTGGAGAGGAACTCGGCCGACCGTAGGGGAGGGGGTTGTCTTCATTAACGGTGTTTTCCCGCCTTTGGGGCCATACAGGACCTCGTCAGAAGGTCCTGCCCGAGTCCAGGTCCCTCATGACGGACTCGGGACCTCTGCAGATGGAGGGAGGGAGAGAATTGGGGTGGTGGGGGAGCTTGATAAGCACGAGCTGGCGAAAAAGCACCTCGTTGACCTTCCGCGCCCGGGCTTTCCCAACCGCGGCAGATGGCGTGGGTCGGGGGTGGGGGAAGGGAGGCCAAGAAGCGAGTTGCAACCTGGAAGGCCTTCCTATTTCCCTCGCCGGCAGGACCCTTTTCGCTCGGCTCCGGGTGGCCTCGTTCCCGGCGCCGCCGGCAGGGGCTGCCCTGAGACCGCGCCACGGAGCCTCTTCCCTGAAACTCAACACGGGACTGACGCCGCGTCGTCGTCGTCACGGGCCCCGGGGCGGCTTCGCACAAATCCCACTTCGCCCAGCACCAACCCAGCGGCCCACAAAGCCGGTTCACACGTACGGCTTTTCCCGCCCCTCTCCCCGCCCCCCATTTCCTTCCAGCCCGGGTGCTTCTTATAATAGGCAGGTTATGCTTGGCTCTGGACCTCGGGCGGAGCGGGAAAACCTTCAAAAACCTGCCTTCTTGCGCTCCCGCTCTCACGCGGCTCTTTGTTCCGATCGGTGCGCAGGCGGCTCGCCCCCTTCACTCAGCACACGCGCCGTGATTCCGTGTGACATTTCAAGGGCATCGCAACCTGGGAGGAGGAATTCTCCTAGCCAGGCCTTTCCCGAAGCGTGTCTTAATTTTTTTTTTTGGGGGGGGGAGGAGGAGGTGGGGAAGGGGAATATTTCGAGGCCTTTCGGTGGGCTGCGCGCCTTAAGTGAAAACGCGATCTCCCACCGCCTGCGCGGGGAAAAGCGCCCAACAAAAGGACGGTCTATAGAGAGAGAGACCTCCGTCGTCTTGGTTAGCCCTGAAGCCCAGCCGCGACTGCAATCAGGGTCTGGGCAAACGCAGGAGGACGGCACGGCGCAGGTGTCCGTCCGTCCGTCCATTTATCATCATCATTATCATGATGCTGGTGATGATCGTGATTCATCCACCTCCCTTCTCTCCCCCGTTCCAACAAAGGCCGGGGGAATGAAGAAGGTTTCCTGCCTTCCTTTCCTTGTTCCCCCAGATCCCTGCCCACCACCCCACGCATCCCGCCACCGCCTTCCATTTCCCTGCCCCTCTCCTGCCCGGTGTGTAGTATAGTCACAGGTGTCCCCCGAGCACGCGTTCCCTCCCTCCCGTCGTTCTTCCTCCTCCTCCTCCTCCTCCCCCTCCCGCCCCGCTCCATGCCCCTCCCTCCCCCTTCTCCTCCCCAGCGGCGGCGGGGTGACTTTTGCCGGGCCCGGGTTGGGCCGTCCGGGGCTGGGAGTCACATGAGCGGGGCCGCCCGAGCCTGCCCGGCGTGGTTAGCCAAGAGTCAGTGCTGTTGGCAGGCGTAGTAGTAGTAGTGGCAGCAGCGGTGACGGTGTTGTCGGTGTTGGTTTTGGCGGCAGCTGGGCCTGGGGGCGGCAAGTCCGCCTGTGTGGCCGACGGTCCCCGCCCCCTCCCCTCCCCTCCCCACCCCCCGCCCTTTTCCCGCCGCTGCCTGGCAAGGAGGACCGCAACAGTGCGACCACCTGTGAGGAGCATGCGCCCGACGCAGGTAAAACCCGCTTGCGGAAGCTTCGCCTGCCCTGCTGTGCGCTCCGCCCACGCGCTTCTTTCTCTTTGTGTGTGTGGGGCTCCCCTCTCGTCAATGGGCGGGCCGAGGGGCCTTGGCCTTGACCTGCGAGGGGGGGGGCTTCTCTGCCCCCTGGCCGGCTCCTTCCACTGGGAACCCTGGTTTGGCTTGGTTTCGTGCCCCTCAACACACGTGGCTGCAATGGACTGGACTGTAGCCGGTGCGCCCTTGCAGACCTTGAAGGGGGAATCTAGTTTTCTTTTTCTTTTCTTCTACCCTGTACCTAGTGAAATTTTTCCCTGTCAGAGGGAAAGCCCTCCACTCAGTATTCCTACATTCCACCAAATTCCCCAAGTTATGACCCTGCCTCCCAGGGTCCAGATCGCATACACAAGATGTGGGATTGTGGTACTTACCCCATGTTTACGTCTCCTTCCAAATATTTACTTGCTAGGATCCCTGCTTGTGACACTTTCAGAGGGGGCCAGATAGGTGGCCTTATATTATAAGTTGGACTTAAGGTGGCTTTTTAAAATTTCCATCTAGCCCTGCTAAATTGGGTTTTATTATTATTTTATTTTGTCCCTTCTTCTCTGAAGATGAAGAAGTAACACAGTCTGGCCAGGTGTAATTAAACACAGAGGTCTGAATATTTTTACATTGTAGAGGAAGAGAATACTTTTCAGGGCAAGTTAGTATCTTGTTCTGCCCGTCAAGGACAGTTAACTTAAATTTTATCTTTCTTTTATCTTCTTGTTTCTGGAGAACCCAGCCACTTTATGGCAGATAAAGTTTGGCAGAGAAAAATTGCTCTTTGCTGAAAGTGAGAGAAAAATCTCTGTACATGTTTATAAGACGGAATAAACCCTCGGGTTTAACAAACTTGAGATGTCTGTGAAGATTCTCAGTCATCCAGGTGAGTTTATCTGGAAGTTGAGTCATGGCTACTGGACTTCTTTTTGAGAGATATATCTCTGAAAAATAAAACCAGTAGCCATGACTCAACTTCCAGACAAACTGATCTTATGAAATCTTGTGCACTAAACCACTTGTATCCAAATTACACTGGAATATGAGGACTGTGGTAGGAGAATGTTCCCATGAAGTAAGCGACTCTTTCCTTGTGTTCTCCACCATTTTCCAGTGCTTGTGAAGATCTCGAGATATTCTGAAGGAATATTTCCTGTGGCCCTAACACAGGAAGTACTGTACTTCCAAGAACATGTCGTTCCACAGGATCTAAATTTGCTGCTACAGGGGCTGAATTGGGACTGCTGTTTGACTGCCAAGGCTGATGCCTTATCTGTTTTGGATTTTGAATAATTATCAGTACTCTAATCATTCCCACATAGATGCAGATGAATAATGCTAGTAATATTAAGCACCTCAGCTTTCAGTGTTCATCATTCCAGACAGTTATCAACAGTAGCCTGTCAGAACAGTATGACAGAAGACTTCAAGAATAATTAGTCATTTAGCTTGCTCGGTCCCCGCGGATGCTATTGACTGTTGGAAAGCAGTGGCTGAAATCCAGTAGCAAGTCACAACTAGAGTTGACCCATTGAATCAGTGTGATCTGGGTGAGTCAAATCTTCCATAACATCCATCAATCTAGTTTTTGACTTAATACTGCATTTCTCACATTGTCATGTAAAGATTTTCCTTCTTTCTGATGCTAAAAGAGGCAGTTCCCCTGTTTCTTAGAGCAGGACCACTCAGAGGCCTGAACTGCTGAGATGAAGCTTCATGTATTTTTCAAAGCTGTAAGGCTAATGCATGCTTTCATACTCGATCCAATTGTTGTTTTACAAAATTTAGCTCTGTCTTCTCTAGTGTGGTGCTTTAAAGATGTTCCTGACTTGGGTTCGTCTCATCCCTAACCACACTGGCCCTGCTGGATGAGGTGAAAAGAAATTGTAGTCCAAATCACCCAGGAGTCACCCTACTTTTGAAGGCTAGTTTAGATTAGCCTAAGGTTGACGCCCCTAGTTTTCCTGTCTTTAGCAAGTACACAAAAGTCAGAATGCCTGCAGTTGCGCCTCCCCACCCATGTGATGGCTGTGATAGGCAGTGTTTCGCCTCCTGACTTTCTGCCTGTTGAAAGCATAGGCGCTGTGTCAGCCAAAGAGCTACCACTCCTGGGTTAATGCCACTCTTGTATGGAGCATGACATGAGGCTGTTTTTTTCTTAGGATTCTGTAAACTTGGCATGGAACTGGTCCACCCTCACAGACTGATACTGCTGTAATGCTCTCTATATGGGACATCCTTTGAAGCTGACTGGGAGACTACAGCAAGTGTAGAATGCAGCAGCCAGGTTGATGACTGGAGTGAGGAAATTCAGTCACATATCCCCAGTACTGGCTTGATTGCAGTGGTTACTTATTTTGCAGGTTCAATGTGTTAGCTTTAACATACAAAGTACTTAATAGTTTAGGAGCTTGTTACCTGTCAGAACATCTCTCCTACAGAAATGTTGTCCATTCCACACTATCGTCCCAGGCCTCACTGTTGCACATGGCCATTAAAAAGCTACATGCGTGCTAGTTGTGTCTGACTCTAGGGGCAGTGCTCATCTCCATATTCAAGCTGAAGTGCCAGTGTTGTACAAGCCCATAGCCATGTGGCCAGCATGGCTGCAAGGAAACACTGTTTTACCTTCCCGCTCTTTATGGCAGTACCTATTTATCTACTTGCATTTTACAAGCTTTCAAACTGCTAGGTTGGCTGGAGCTGGGGTCATCATCAGGAGCTTGCTCCGCTGTGTGGCATCTGGGATTTGAACTGCTGAGCTGCCGACCTTGCTGCCAACAGTTTTGGGAGCCTTAGTCCGCTGAGCCACCACACCCCAGATGGCCATTAGAGGGGGGCTAAAAAAAGGCCTAATCTGGAACATACTGTGTAGGTAGGCCTTCTCAGTAGCTTTGCAGTGGCCTCTTGCTAGAGACCTGGCAGGCCTCACCCTTCCCAAATTTTGAAAGAGGAGCTGAAAACTATAGTTATCATGAAGTCTTTAAGGACATCCCCACCCTCCATTAGCATTCCCTTCAACTTGGGTCACCTGAAGGCTATTGTTATCCTGATTTATTTGGTTTGTTTTATGAGCTTGGGGATGATTTTTATTTATTACGTTTGGGGAATGGTGTTGGGGGAATTGGGGTTTATATCATATTGTAATGATTCCACTAAGTTTAGTGGGATACAGATCTTAGAAAGGAAGGAAGGATGTCCTTAATTTTCTGCTCGTACTGTTAACAAGAAATTCTGTTAATGTTGTGTTTTTAAGGAGGTCATTCTGTGAAATCCTGGGGCATGGATCCAGTCTGCTTGAAAGGTTTGCTTTGAACTACCTGATGGAGGTACCTTACTGAAGGACTTGGGGAACAGACCAGGCATCTGGTTTTAGCGACACTTGGGACTCCACCCAGCTATGGAACGGAGTGAGGATCAACCAGAAGGCCCGCCAGAAACTCAGGAGGATAGTAGGAGCAGCACAAGACCTTTGCCTGTAGGAGCTGCCCCTATCAGAGGGGAGATAAAGAAGCATGCAGTCACGGACGACTATAAAATCTCTAAGCGGGTGCTGGGCCTTGGCATTAATGGCAAAGTGATGGAGTGCTTTCACAAGGTGACCGGGCGGAAGTGTGCTCTAAAGGTGCGTAGATACTACTACTACTACTACTATTATTTTGTCTTGCTTTTTGAAGTGAAAGACGATGCCTGACCTGTTGAGGTCTAGATCTCTCTGGAGGCTTTCTATTAGATGTTCTGAAGCACACAGAGAGAAACATCGCATTCTTAAGAGCTTTGTTGTTCCAAACCTCCAAGGTTTCTCCGAGTAAGTCCCTGAACTGGCATTTAAAATTAGTAATTGTAAAATTGTTTTGCTCTTCAGTGTAGGTTGAAATATGCCTCCTCCTTCTCTTCCACCCCTTAAGTGAGTCAGATAGTGATTTGAATACTGATTCTGCACTCTAATGAAGGAAGAAGGCATTGCCTGAGATGTAAGAGATCTGAGCTGGAGACTAAAAGTGTATTTCAAAAACCACGTTAATAATGGATTCATAGTTTAGCTTGGCTCCTGCACTTTTCAGACCCTGTTTATCAGTACTCGCTTTATTAAATGGCATGTTTTGTTTTATTAAAACTAAGCTCATACATATTTTAAATGACGTAGTGTAACAAATGCTATTTTGGGATTGATTGATTATTTATTTATTTATTTATTTATTTATTTATTCATTCATTCATTTAGTTAGTTAGTTAGATAGTTAGTTAGTTTACCCCGCCTTTCTTCTTGGAAAAGGACACAAGGTGGCTTACAAAAATGAGGGACAATATACAGCTCAGAACATTTAAGGCATATTCAAGTTTAAGAACAGGGAATTAGAAGAGGCATCATAGAACATTAAAAGGTAACATTAAAGCTACAAAGAGCATGCAAAAAGAAAAAAATCAAATTATGTGGGATGGAAATTAACTTGGAAAACACTGGTGTTCTTATGAAATCAGTCATTGCAATCATGCATGGCGATCCATCTAGAAGTCACATAATATATACTCCATCATTCAGGGAAAGCTTGCCTGAAGAGGAAGGCCTTTGCCTGCTTCCAGAAAGACAGCAGAGATGGGGCAGTCCTGGCCTCCAGTGGTAGGGAGTTCCAAAGTCTGGGCGCAGCAACAGAGAAGGCCCTTTCATGTGTTCTTCTGAGACGCACCTGTGAAGTTGGCGGGATGGAGAGAAAGGCCTCTCCTAGCACCCAAATTGGTTCATACTGCGAGATTCGATCTTTGAGGTAGCTTGGACCCAGGCCATTTAGTGCCTTTAGATTTTTTTCCAGACATAGTTAACACTGAAGTACTTAATATGTATGTGAATCCTCTGCATTCTTAATCTGTCCCAAAACATTGGTCACCTGTTATGGTATTTTAAACCACTCAGTGAAGGAATGCATCTGGAAAGTTTAGTAAAGCCTTTTGTTTTGTTGTATGGCTCCAAAGTGTCTCCAGAGGATGATAATTAATATAATTGAGTTTGTGCTAATTATTGAGAGAGTAAACATCCTGTCAAGTGGTATACTGGTGTGTACAGAATTGACACTGGTGACAAAACAGGGCCATGACTAAACAGGCTAGGCCAGATTTTTCCAGACAGTTTTCATTGCTGAGGAGAATAAAATCAGAGCGGGAATGGTATATGCAGCACCCTCCCCCAACCTTTATCTTGAATAAAATATCTGTCCCAGTTGCCACATAAATGTAAGCAGGATTTGTAATGGATGCATTAGTTTGTTAACATCATCATGCAGTCAGTGGTGGGAAGGAGGAGCGAAGGATTACGGAAGCTTTGGGGAAATGGAGGAAGGGGAGGATGTTGGACTTCACTGGGGAAGGGTTTTGGCATTTTGCTTTTCTTTGACCCTAACAAGCCAAGCAGTTACACATTTTTGAAAGCTTTAACAAACTTGGTCACATTCAAAAAGAATGTCAAGGAGTGGCCTGACTTTCCAAGACGACAGGTGTTTTGTCTTCCTACATTAGTGAAAGGAAGGGGTCTGAAGCTTGTTTTCCTAATTTGTAGCAACCCATGGTTTGCTGCTCTGTCGGTTCTTGCAAACCATCTTTTATAAGGCTGAATGATGGCATAGAATGAAGGAGGGAGTAGGTCAGTTTGAGCTTGCCTGTTCTTGTAGCATCAAAGTGTGTTTTGGCATAATATCTGACCTGGAACCCAGGGAGGTTTGCATATTTATGGAATGTTGGCACTCATTTTTAGATGACTATCGTTACGGTTTCCAGTACCGTAGTTAACAATTATTCCTTTAAAAAAGCATTTTTGGTGTATTAAGTTTTTTAAAAGAACTGTTTGAGTCC
This sequence comes from Phrynocephalus versicolor, assembly GCA_023846285.1. Lineage (NCBI taxonomy): Eukaryota > Metazoa > Chordata > Lepidosauria > Squamata > Agamidae > Phrynocephalus > Phrynocephalus versicolor. Next base: position 46,817,619 of record JAHTLZ010000015.1, on the reverse strand, counting down.
AAATTTGTTTTGTCAGATGAAATTGACAAAAACATTCTCAATAGGATGGTGCTTAATGAGGGAGAGTTTTTAGAGCTGCCCACCTTTGATCAGCCTTGTCTCTTTTCTTCCTTAGTTTCTAGCTTCTGTCTGTTCCTCCTTAATGCCTCATCATAAGAAAGAAGAAATGTGGTGGGGTAAGAGGATGATGAACTTAAGTCTAGATTCCCAGGAGCATTTCATGTCTGTCCCAAGCGCTCATATTCTGGGATGAGGTTGAGTGCTAGGATAACTTGTGCAAAGAAGAATAGGGCTCTTGTCTCCTTAATAGTTCCTCTCACATATCAATCCTAACATAAGACTATAAGAAGAGCCATGCTGGATCAGGCCAAAGGCCCATCTAGTCCAGCTTCCTGTATCTCACAGCGGCCCCACCAGATGCGTTTGGGAGCACATGAGACTAGATATCTGTCTCCTGATACCACTGCCCTGCATCTGGCCTTTGAAGTACCCCGTTTTTAAGACTGGAGGTTACACATCTCCATCATGGTTTGTGATGGACTTTTCTTCCAGGAATCTGTCCAATCCTCTTCTTGCCAGGCAAATAAATCCAATTGCATATTCAGTGACAGGGTTTCAGTGCATGTAAGAGATAGGGAGGTGGAGGCTCTCGTGCAGGGTGGAGAAGGGGGAGTGCTTCACTTCCCAACCCAGGCAACAGGAAAGATTGTTTTCCTAAGCCATGTGCTGAAGCTTTCAACTTTATTTTGATCCAGGAAAGTTGCTCAATGTAAGCGTTACACTGATGCATGATTTCAAATGCATGGCTGTGATTCTTCCATTAATTTGGTTTAATTCTGAATATTTTTAATTTTGGAGATACTCTGATTGTTCTTTGTCTTGTTAAAATTGAGAAAAACAGGTAACTTTCCTGTAAGCAGATCCTTTGCTCCTTGGCCTTTTAATTTATTTATTTATTTATTTATTTAAAAACTTATATCCCGCACCATCTTCCCAGATGGGAACTCTGGGCGGCGAACAAAGTTAAAAAGCATAAACGAGCAAATCTCACGCAAATATAGCGGAGGACAAGATGGCGGCAAGGGATAAGGAAGAGGGAAAAAAATTAACTAATCAGGTCTCCATAAGCTTCTTTAAAGAGGAAGGTCTTCAGAGCCCTCTTAAAGGCAGGCAGGGACTCCAGCAGGCGCAGCTCAGAGGGAAGATGGTTCCAAAGTGAGGGCCCCAAACCCTCAAATGCAGCTGTTTGCATCTTCATACGTGTTACTGACATGTCTTTGCAGATCCTGCAGTGCACTAAGCTTCTTGGAATATTATATCAAAATGACATTAAGAATGCATTTAGCCAGGTTTATGTCATGTGGGTCTGTTGTTTATGCATGTGTGGTAGATAACTTAAAAGCATATATTCTTGTCTGTGTAGTTCCACATTTTATTCTGTACCTGATTTATTGAAAGAATCATAACACAGGAAAGGACTGATAGTAATATCAGGAGAGAAAGTGGTATCATGGCTCTCATTTCCACCCTCCATGGATGATGGCAGATACAGATAGAAATGGGAGAGATGAAATCCTCTTTATTTAAATTCTTGTAGGGCTATACAAATAAAAAAGGTGAAATTAATTAAGGCTGAGGTAGGGCATCCTTCTGGTCCAGTCAGTTTTACCTACCAGTGAAATTAAAAATCCAAGAAAGTATGACACTGACATAGCACTGTGAGTGGTAAGACAGCTGTTCTCTGTGTTCTACACTTGGAAGAAGGAACTCTTCTTCCTTCAGTGATTTTGGCTCATCTCTAGAAGATCTAAGCAACGTAGCCAAAGGTATTGGAGCTGTGTAAAAACATGTGGGGTGGTGGTGGAAGGTTCTTCATCCCAAATTGTACTTCTTGTGGCGGGGGGGGGGGGAGATGTGTAGGTTTATGGGTGGCACCATTCTTTTATGTCTTTTTTATTCTTTTTAAGAAACAAAAGTGTAGACGCTTTTGTCTGTCACCACTGAGTTGATTATGCTTTTGCAAAAATGGCCAACATTCCCCCTAGGTAGGTACATAAACCTATGTCTTTGTTTTTAATCAGGGAATGCTGTAACCTCTACTCAAAAATAAGTCCAATTGAGTTTCATTCGGTGAAGCGCTCCCTACATGAGTATGATCTTCTAAACCTCAGTTCACTTCCATATGCTGCAGATATATTTTTGCAAAATGTAGCTCTACTGAGAGTGTGACATGAGAGAAAGAAAAAACATACCATTAACAAAGTATACAGTGTTGCCTCTGATAGCTGTTGTGAAAAGCTATGAGCTTGAATTGCACTGGAACCAAGTTAGCTAAGACTGTTGTAAGCCCACTAGATTTCTATGAGGTTTAATGGTAACTACATTTGGATGGATGGGAGGCAGCCATTGTCTTTTTACCTCTTCTGTTTTGCTGTACACTACATATGGCAATCTTGCCTCATGTTTAAGATTAAAAAAATTGAAAAACCAGTTTGCATGAAAATAAATCAGTAACCAACAGGATGTTATTTCAAACAGTAATGCTTGAAAAAATATTTTAAAAATAAGCAGTGTAAAAAGGATATAGAAGATGTCTTTATCATATTGATTGTAGAAGAATTGTTCCTATCTTACTATCAGGATAGATGAAAGTCAATATCTTAAAAAAAATCAATTTAATTCATGTTTTAAATCAAAACTGTTTTAAAAACATTAAAAAAACCATTTTAAAAAAACCATCCTGTAGACAGAGTAATCAGTTTTTAAAAAGACACTAATGATATAATGTCTATAACCATAATAGGCAGTCATAGAGTATTCAAATAAATATGGTCAAACATAAATTTAGTTAATCATTATAATTGTGTAGAAATCATTGAGCAAAATTCTGTTGCATAAAGTTGCACTGGCATGCAATGGGTATGGGCACCATAAATAATTAATTTAAGTGAATTGATAGCTTTTCACTAGAGATGCCCTAAGCACATCTGATCTCACCTGATTTTGGAAGCTAAGCAGGGTCAGCCCTGGTTAGTACTTGGATGGGAGACCACCAGGGAACTGGCAAGCCAATCCAGTATTCCTGCCAAGAAAACTCCATGGACATGGGGTCACGAAGAGTCGGTCATGACTTTAATGACACAACACACACACTCCATCTGAGATTCTGAGGCTCCCTGAGGTGCCTGGAAAACTTTTGGGAGCCTCAGGACCAGGGAAGGGGATTTCTAAAGTTGTAATAGGAAAAAAGTTACCAAGGGATTGCTGCCAGCAGGATTAGGACCACAGAGAAGAATCCAGCAGTGATTTTTCATTATGAAAGCTTTCATGCCCCACTCTTCTGGTGCTGAAGGTCCCTTCCTCCAGGACAAATGGGAGTCCTAGGGAACCTCAGAACTCGAAAGGGAAGGGAAATAATCTTTCAGTAGATTTGTTTTAAATATTTGGTTGCAGAACCAAAGTTTGGGGGTTCCACTCCCTGGTGTGCCTCCTTGACAGGGTCTGGTCTTGATGATTCATAAGGTCCTTTCCAGCTCTGCATGATGATGATGATGATGATGATGATGATGTCAACGCCAACCACGACAATGATGATGATGATGATGATGATGTCAACGCCAACCACGACAATGATGATGATGCAATTGTTTCTAATGCTGGATCCAGTTTATGCTGGTGTAACTCAATGCAGTAGGATTATGTTTCTTTTTTCATTGTTTCGTTATTTTAAAACATTAGCCAATCCTGTACTATTCACTTCTTTCTGCAGTTACTCCATAATCAACCACCCCTAGGTGGCCCAGAAATCTCAATTCACTGGATGTTTTGGTTTTTTACATAATCCACAGGAAAATGTGAACTATCTTGAAAGAGCACCGAGAAACCAAGAACAGTATAGATGAGATACTTGTGTTTATTTTTAGGGAAAAGGGGTGGGAGGGATGGACACATATATAAACATAAACGCATCCAGATATAGTGCACTGATGCCTTTACAAGATCTTGTTCCCAAGATGGTCTCTGTTGTTGAAAAATCTGCTTTTCAGTAGGTTTTCACAGCAGCAAAACACTTGCCATCAAAGCTATGTTGGACATGGCAGAAGGTGTCTCTCTCTGCCAGTAAGCTTTCTTCCAGTGTGGGAACAAAATTGAAACAGTCTGGATATAGACATATTACTCAGTGGAAAACATTTCTGCCTAAGGACTGGATGCAGATACTCTTCAAAGGGCAGAAAGATGTATCACAGCCGTATTTCATTCAACCATAGCACATTGAATTTCATAGGTCCCTGTTGTTTTTAGTCGTTCTGGTGAGTGGAACTGTTAAGGGTTTGCACTGATCATTTTTGTTTGGGAATGTAAGATCTGGCATCTCCCTCCCTCCCTCCTGACATTGTAAGAGCTATAATAGTGGCTTTGGTTATTTTTCTGAAGTGTGAAATGGTTTGATTTACTCTGCTTGGCATAGCAATTATCTGTGCCACTTCTCAGAAGCGCTGTCAGCTTTGTTTCCATTTGATTGAAATGCCACACACACTGCTGCCTTGCTCTAGAAAACCCAAACCCTTTACTTGCAAGCCAGGTCATCCAATGAGCTAAACAGTCTTTGCGACAATATTGTCAGTGGAAGGACCACATAGATTTAAAAGGACAGGGAAGTGAGCCCAGTGAGATCGTGCCGTCCAAAGCAAAAATATGTCCTTAGGCCCATGCTGTTTCATTTGTGTCCCAGTCCTGTTAATCTCTTTTGACATGGTCCGTTGTCCTTTGAGACCAGTATCGAAGGTGACTGCATTCATATTATAGCATTTCCACATGCATAGAAATGTTCTGGCTGCACCTCAAGACACACACACACACACACACACACACATTATTATTATTATTATCAAATTATCACACAGCAGACAAAATAGCTACGTTGGATTTTGTATTACAAATCACTAGTCGAACGCTTCCCAAGCATTTAGGACAGGCCTGTCCAAAGTCCGGCCCGGGGGGGGGGAGAAATCTGGCCCGTCAGGCCATTCTGAGTGGCCCGCGGTTGGCTGGCCCGCCCCACCCTCGCCCTCCTTCACCCCATGTTTTTTTTAAAAAAAAATCTTCTGCCAACACCGGCACCGCTGGGAAGCTTGGGTGGCTGGGCGGACCGGTGGTCTGCTGCCACCGGCACTGCAGGTGAAAGTGTGGGGTGGGCAGGCCAGCGGGCCTCTGCCACCGCCAAGGAGCTTTGGGGTGGGTTGGCGGGCGAGCTGTTGCCACCGCTGGAGAGCTTGGGGGGGGTGAAAGGTTGCACAGATCACCTCTTCCAAGGGGCGACCTGTGGCCACAGCTCCCTGTGCTTCCTTTGGTCCCTACCTTCCTTC
>JAHTLZ010000015.1:46773893-46793710 GCA_023846285.1 Phrynocephalus versicolor | reverse complement strand
AAATAAATAAATAAATAAATAAATAAATAAATAAATAAATAAATAAATAAATAAATATGTGCAGAAGGTGCCAGAGGAAGAGAAAGCTTTAGGCTGGAGGGCCTGGGACACTCCAGTGGCGGTTTCATGTAGGTGCCGTAACCCATATGTGTAAATACACAGAATGACCAAAGAACCACAGTTATAGGGGAATAATCTCTTCTTATTTTCCACATTCACTTTTCATTCTTCATTCAGTCAATTTTTCTTATTTGCTTATAGACATGTATGAGATACTACAAGTAGCTGCCTAGATGCCCTAAGTACATCCGATCTCGCCTGATTTCGGAAGCTAAGCAGGGTCGGCCCTGGTTAGTACTTGGATGGGAGACCACCAGGGAATACCAGGTGCTGTAGGTGCCTGGAGTCGGAACAGGCAAACCACTCCAGTATTCCTGCCAAAAAAACACCATGGATGGCTAGCAATATAAAGGGTAATAATATGTTAGAAGTAGAAAACCTGCCAGAGAACCAGTTGGCCCTCTGGATGGTGAGGGAGGAAAAGGGGAGGTTAAGGAGGACTTGGAACGAGTTCTTGCATCTGTCTTCACAACAGAAGACCTCGAGCAGATTCCGCTGCCTGAACCGCCCCTCTTGACTAAACAATTAAATCAAATACAGGTTAAAAGAGAGGATGTTTTAGGATTAATTGATAAATTGAAGATTAACAATCACCGGGCCCAGATGGCATCTACCCAAGGGCTATTAGGGAACTGAGAAATGAAATTGCAGATCTCTTAACGGTTATATGCAACTTGTCTCTTAAAACGGCCACAGTGCCGGAGGACTGGAGGATAGCAGATGTCACACCAATTTTTAAAAAAGGAAGGAGGGGGAACCCGGGAAACTACAGGCCAGTTAGCCTTACATCTGTCCCAGGGAAGATGGTGGAAAGCCTCATCCAAGAGAAAATCTTAAAACATAGAAGAACAAACCTTGCTGAGAGAAAATCAGCATGGCTTCTGCAAGGGTAAATCTTGTCTGACAAATCTTTTAGAATTTTTTGAAAAGGTCAACAGGCATGTGTATTTGGGTGAACTGGTGGATATAGTCTATCTGGATTCTCAAAAGGCTTTTGACACAGTGCCTCACCAAAGGCTGCTGAGAAAATTGCACAGTCAGGGGATAAGAGGGCAGGTTCTCTTATGGATCGAGAACTGGTTGAGATCCAGGAAACAAAGAGTAGGTGTCAATGGGAAATTTTCACAGTGGAGAGAAGTGAAAAGCGGTGTGCCCCAGGGATCTGTCTTGGGACCAGTGCTTTTCAATCTGTTCATAAATGACCTGGAGACGGGGATAAGCAGTGAGGTGGCCAAGTTTGCAGATGACACAAAACTTTTCCGTGTGGTGAAAACCAGAGAAGATTGTGAAGAGCTCCAGAAGGATCTCTCCAAGCTGTGGGAATGGGCTTCGAAATGGCAAATGTGTTTTAATGTAGCCAAATGTAAAGTAATGCATATTGGGGCAAAAAATCCAAACTTTATCTGTCAACTCATGGGCTCTGAGTTATCTGTGATGGATCAGGAAAGAGATCTTGGTGTGTTGGTGGACAGCTCCACGAAGGTGTCTCCCCAATGTGTGGCAGCAGTGAAGAAGGCCAATTTCATGCTAGGGATTATCAAAAAGGGGATTGAAAATAAAACAGCCAACATTATAATGCCATTATACAAAACAATAGTAAGGCCGCACCTGGAGTATTGTGTACAATTCTGGTTACCACATCTCAAGAAAGACATAGTAGAACTGGAAAAGGTGCAGAAGAGAGCGACTAAAATGATTACTGGCCTCAGGCACGTCCCTTATGAAGAAAGGCTAAAACATTTGGGCCTCTTTAGTCTGGAAAAAAGGCGCCTGAGGGGGGATATGATTGAGACATACAAAATAATGCAGGGCATGAGTAAAGTGGATAGAGGGAAGCTCTTCTCCCTCTCCCAAAATACTAGAACTAGGGGACATCCACTCAAATTGAGGGCTGGGAGAGTAAGAACTGACAAAAGAAAATATTTTTTCGCCCAGCGCATTGCTAGTCTATGGAACTCCCTGCCACAGGATGTGGTGATGGCATCTGGCCTGGATGCCTTCAAAAGGGGATTGGACAGATTCCTGGTGGAAAATGCCATCACAGGTTACAAACCCTGATGGAGATGTGTAATCTCCAGGCATAAAACCAGGGTACTTCAAGGGCCAGATGCAGGGGAGTAGTATCAGGAGACAGATATCTAGTCTCATGTGCTCCCAAACGCATCTGGTGGGGCCGCTGTGAGATACATGAAGCTGGACTAGATGGGCCTTTGGCCTGATCCAGCATGGCTCTTCTTATGTTCTTATGTTCTTATATGGAGTCACGAAGGGTCGGTTACGACTGTAATAACACAACACAACAACATGAGATACTACAAAGTCTATGCTCTTTTTACTGCTACTTGTAACTGGGTGAGGCAAACTGGCTGGATAACCCAGTCGCAAGGAGTTCAATTTCTTCTTGTTATTTGTAGGAGAACAGAGAATAATAGGGCAAGTTTACTAGGACCCAGAACATCCCCTCTAAAAGCTAATAATAAAACTTAGAAAATGCTGGATAGCACCACCATAAGTCAAGATTGACTTGAGGGAGCATAGAACATTATTGTATGGCCTGAGGCAGTTGTGATGGAAGTGCTTGTGTAAGGAAGTGCAATTGGATGCTGTTAGAACATGGTGCCTCTACTTATTGTGACATTATTATTTTCATAATTAGATGTCTAGAGACAGACCTTGCATGCTCACACATGCTGTTTGTAAATGAATCAGCATTGCGCTGGAATCAGACTTGCACTCTTCCTTGAGACAGTCACAGCCATGATTTCTATCAAGGGACCTTTATTTTGCCACTTGCCTTTGTTCCACCTTGATCATTTGTTTCCACCCAGTCCCTGTCTATTAAGCAAAGACACCGTTCTTCAGTTTTGTTTACTCTAATTCGACTGCAAATGCCCAGTGTAGTGCAGTGGTTAGAGTTACGGACTAGGACAATAAAAGTCTGGGTTCAAATCTCTAGTCAGCAATGGAAACTCACTGGGGGAATGGGAATTGTAAAACCACTGCTTTTATTTACCTTGAAATCCCTGTTAGGGTTGCTATGAGTGGGTTCTGACTTAGCAGCACAAACAACAAATTACATTGCTTCAGATGTATTTAAGACATGAAAAGAGAAGAGGTTGTAAAAGAAACTAGATGCAGTGGGCTCTACTGTCATTGCAATACAATTCTTTTGGGGACATTCTTGATTTTTTAAATGAGAATATTAAAAATGCATCACCCAGTAGTAATCTGACATTAGGACCCAGCCGTTCTATCTGTGTGCCTATACCTAGTAGTATGTAATAGTCATATTATTATAAACGTACAGGTAGCAGCCACATGCTACTGTGGATCAGAGCATATTGTCAGAAGCTTGTGACACACAAAGGATGTTTGGAAGCTTCGAGAAGTGGTGAGAGGATTTTTGCCAGCAAAGAGGAGTGTTGATTTTGACATAGTCTTTTCCTGGGCGAGATCTTAGTTATGCAGAGATAATAAAGAAATGTTTCAAGGTAAATAGCTAGTGATTTTAACACCTGTGCTCTATCACCTGCACAGAGCCTGAAGATGCAAGTGCCAGTAGGGTTCTTCTGAATCCATTCGCTGCTTCATTAGGCACGATTCACATCAGTGGCACATAAATATTAAGAGTCCTCTCGTTTACATATTTAATGTTTTGTTTGTGTGTTTCAGTTACCTCAGCATTTCGATCCTAATTTTCCTTTCACGATCCATTTCTCACAGGGCTTTGGAGATTCCAGTTTCCCACATGTTGCTTTTCAGTCAATGTGGCTTTGTGAAAAGCAGCCAGGTTGCCACAGCAACAGGGCTGTTAACACTAAAGATGTCATTGCTTGAAGGTAGTGAGAAGGGGGGGAAATGGGTTTCTCTGGCTCAGCTATGTCTATGCAGATTCCCCCCCCCCCCTTGCAGCCATGTTGTAGCACAAGCTACCCATTGTCTCTGGCGACTAAAAGCCTTTTCTATCTAGGTATTTTCCCCCTTCTCTTTCCTTTCAGATCTGTTTACAGGGACACTTTCACACATGGGGAAAGTAGAGATTAGCCGCTGTCTTGATATACTGAAAACATCTCCACTTTTAGGTAGGCCTTCACATGGATGTTATTCATTTTGGAGGAAATGGGAGTATCTCTAGAAGGATGCTCAAATGGTTGGATTTGCAGCTTTTTAAACCTTCTGGGATGGCCCTCCGGGAAAGCACATGTTTCCCGGAAGCCACCCCCCACCCATCATCCAGTTCGCATATGGGTCTTCTTCCCCCTTCTTTTCCTGTGATGCCGGCCCCCCAGATCCCCTTTGATTTCCATGTGGGCGTCACCATAGTTCTTTGTCCCCATGGTCGCCATCACTGGCAACAATCCTCAGACCCGGTAAGTCAGGTCTTCACTTTTTTATTAAGATTCCTCAGAGGTAGACTGCATCCACCCATGTTATTGACAATAATGCTTGCTTAATATTTAATCAATCATGTCTTGGCATGTAGGAATCCTGACCTTTAAGGGTGGAGGAAGTTAGGCCTCTTTTAGTGTGCCGCAGCAGTGAAAAAAGCCAACTCAATGCTAGGGATCATTAGGAAGGGTATAGAAAATAAGTCAGCAAGTGTCATTTTGCCTCTTTATAAATCTATGGTGAGACCCCATCTGGAGTACTGTATACAGTTTTAGTCATCATACCTCCAGAAGGATATTATGGATATGGAAAAAAAGGTGTAGAGAAAGGCAACCAGAATGATGGGACTGGAACGCCTTCCTTATCATCTGAGGCTGCAACGGCTGGGACTCTTTACCAGTGAATGATGGCATCAAAGAGGTGACCTGACTGAAGTTTATAAAATCATATATGGTGTGGACAAAGTAGATAAGGAAAAGCTTACCTATCACACAACACTAGAACTAGGGGGCACTCCCTGAAACTTTTGGGTGCTAGATCTCAAAGAAATAAGAGGAAGTACTTTTTCACCCAGATGATCACTGATCTATGGAACTGCCTGCCAGAAGAACTGGTGACAGCTGTCAGCCTTGATAATAGCTTTAAGAAAGGATGAGACAATTTCAGGGAGATCAAGGATATCAATGGCTATCATTATGGATGCCTAAGGACAACCTCTGGGTTGGAGAGATAAGCAGGATATCTCTCAATACCATTTTCAGGTAATCGTAAGCAGGTGAAGAGATCTGCTTGGGAATACCCTGAAGCAAATGGTGAGCGTCTGTGTGATACAGAATGCTGGACTGGGTGGGCTGTGGCCTGTTCCAGCAAGGCTGTTCTTATGTTCCATTTTCCCAGTAACAGGTTAATGTATCTACTGGGCTGACCATGTGTCCTCCAGATACTACAGTAGGACCCTGGTATCCATTGGGGATCGGTTCCAGGCTTTCCTGTGGATAATGAAAACCGTGGTTAGGAGAATGCCCAAATCCTAAAACAGCGGTTTTGTGACAGTAGCTTGCTTTACAGCTGCTGTTTGTGGCAGTAGCTTGCTTTGCAGCTGCTGAATTATTTATTTAATTTTTTCTCTGCCTTCTGTGGGTAATTGAATCAGTGGTTAATGCATCAGTGGATACAGTGGCCTACCATATAAGGTGGAGTAGTGGGGAGAGTTCAAAAAGGAAAGCCATTCTGGAATACAGACAGAAATGCAGAGTTTGAATACCTGGGCATGTTCTGTGTTCAGAGAATTGTTGTGGGACAGGGGAGAGGAGGGAAACAGAATTCTAATTTTACCTTTGCAGTGAATTTGCTGGGTACGTTATACCATTCTAATCCATGTTGGCAAGTAGTGCTGGGGTTGTAGTCCTATGCATCGAGGGAACTCTGTGTCAGGGACAGACTTCTGTATCCACAAGCCAGGCCTTCCTGTGATAATAGAGGCAATAACACTGACTTGCCTTATAAAGCTCTTGTGTTACCACTTCTGCTTACCTGCATTTTAAACTTGACATTTTGGAAGGTAATACAGTAACTATCTTTTACCCTTTCTTTCTCCTGCTTTTATTGTGTTTATTATGTTAATCTTTTAAGGCATTGTGTATAATAATGGCACTGTTTTTTTAATAAATCCCATTTTATTTAATCTACTATAGCTGTCTTTAAAAACCCAACCATGGGGCTGTTCTTCCTTAATTCAACATATTCACAACCTGCATATTTCTTTTAAGAACACAGAAAATTGCACCATACCACAACAGAGTATTTGTCCATCTAATTCAGTATTGTATACTGAGTCAGTCAAATGTTCTCTTGAGTTTCAGATGGAAAGTGTTCTGTTGCTATCCAATCCATTTTAATTGGAGATGTTGAAGTCTCCAACTGAGACCTTCTACATAAATATATGCTCTCTTCTAAAGGTCAAGTTAGGGATGGTGTGAAATGCATATTTGCATGTATTTTTCTGGTTATATGTGTGTTTGTGTGTGGGGGGGTGTTAATGCTACAGATTTGCTAATTATTGGGACTGCAACCTGTTGATTCCAATTTTGTGGGGAGACTGAATCTTTTTTATGGTTTAATCTGAACTTTACAGGAGATGTCCAGCATGCAAAGATTTCCTTGGGGAACAAGTTCAGCATTTTCACTTGATCCTGTAAGGACTGGATTAAATCCAATGTAGATTCAGTTGAAAAAATTGTCAGTAACAAATCCTGAAATATGCTTTTCTGAAATCATTCTGAGTTCCAATCAGATTCTGTTGCAATCTGATGCTATTGAAGAAATAAACAACCGTAAAGGAACTGAAGCAAATAAAAAGTTGTCATTCTAAACACACATAACTGGGCAGAAGGTTGCAGTGAAGACAGTGATATAATTCCTGCATAGAATTCCACTGTGAATGGGTATGAAAAAAAATGTGAGCTAAAAAGTAACTAATTTTCAGATATTTTTTAAAAAGCCTCTGTTTATAGCAAATATAATGTAAACATTAAATCTTACTTGCTAAACATCAAAAGTTGAAGATATTTAAATGAATATAAAATTATAAAAGGATCGTAGCATTTTAATTGTTTGACTGAATCGGTAGTACAAAATGAAGTAAGAGAACTAAGTACAAACCAATAGAGAAGCAACAAATAGCTATTATTGAGAATAGAGTTTTAGTTGTAAAGAGACTGCATATGTTGGTAAGTTCAAAAGCAACATTCATAACAATAGAAGTTTATGTTTAAGAACTTAAAGCATAGAAGTTCAAAAATTCTTAGAGAGAAAACATTATTTGCCTGTGTATATATATATAGTGATTCTCCCTCCCTCCATCCCAGTTAGAGTGCAGTTTTCGTGGGGAGGGTACCACAGTGGAGGGAAGCAAAATGATGCATTCCTAAATTCTCCCAGCACACAGGACAAACTGCTGAGCCAAAAAATTATATAGTGAGATGTTTTAAAGATTTTGATTTCAGAAATAACATGGGATGCTATAAAATTAATTTAAAGAATACCTGTAGTATTCACTTCTGCTGCAAACTGAGAAGCTAGACACAATGAATTTTTACATGCTAAGGATTATTTTACAAGCAGCAATAAATAAATACACACCTCTGGAAACATATTAAGTTCTGCTGGCTTGCTGTTAGGGAAGCATTATGAGTTATGTCTTGCAATTGTCTTAGCTTGCAGTAATAATACATGTTTTGAGATGAGTTTAGAAATGTCTTTGGAAGGGATGGTTCTTTTCTATCAGAGCTCCTATTGTTTATAATCTGGCAGAACTGATGTTATTGTACATCTCTCACAAGAGATCAGAAATGTCTAAAATGCATAGATGTGCTTGGATTAAATTAACATATTTATGGGAGAAAACTGGAGCCTTTTACAATTCATTGAACATCCTGCTGCCATCTAGCTTAAAGGGATTTCTAGAAAACCCAAAGGAGAGCATACAGATGATTAGGAACGAGGGCATATCACTGCAGAAGCATATAGTGTTGTGTGGATACGTAAACTAACAGAAGACATTATATACCATGAAGAATTTTTCTATAAGTATCTCAGAAGCAAATTAGGCTTTTTCAATTCACATCTCTTTCCATTCCACCATATCCTTAATTGCAAGCTTACTTCCTGGAGAATAGTTGAAAGAAAAATCTACTTATATGTTGAAGGAAAGATGAATAAGCAAGAGACGTTAGCTGCTTCATTACTCTTGCTCATAGCACTTTTTCACATGAGATTTTGAATCCCAGTGAAACTTCCTTAAAGGCATTATTCACATATTCATCATTTGGTGGAGTTATGCTATCACCGTTTTTTGTAGATTTCATCCCACTAAGTGAAAGTATTTGGAGGGAAGAAATAATCAGGAGCAGAGATCCAGGCGAAGGTGGAGGTGGGGGCGGCTTCAATCCTGGCTGAGATCGAAGCCACCCCATGACTCCTCCTTTGCCCAGGTCTCGGTGCTAAGCCGTTTAGATGCAAAGACCCGGGTAAGAGGGTAGCGGCAGTGCCTTGTAGGTAAATGGGCTACAAATGAGTGCACAATGCACCAACAGCATCCCTCTTTGAGCCTTTTTGAGTGAGAGACCTGGGCAAAGGCGGGAGTGGTGGTGGCACCTTGTGTGCTTGCTTGTGCCCCGTTTACTCTCCAGGCATGGCACTTTGTGCCCAGAGAACACTGTGCCTGGAGAGTAAAAGGGGTACGAACGAGCACACAAGGTGCTGGCGCCACCGCCACCCCCACCTTCACCCAGGTCTCTGCCTCAAAAAGATTTGGCACACACCCAGGTGTGTGGGGGGGTGCCTTGTGTGCTTGTTCGTAGCCTGTTTACACACAAAGCACTGTCACCACCCCTTGCCCAGGTCTCTGCATCTAAACAGCTTGGCACAGAGATGCAGGCGAAGGATCATTTGTAGGATCACCATACACTGGAGGTGATCTGATAGCGCATAACAATAGCAGCAAAAACACTGTAGATGAGTACTGCTTCCAGTTTTACCTTTAGAACACTGGAATGATTTTGGCAGAGTCATACCCACAAATCGGACACGGACTATCATTTGATAGTACAGTGTTGGCAAACCTATGGCACTGGTGCCAAAGGCAATACTCGGAGCCCTTTCAGAAGGCACCTGACATCGCCCCTTAACAGCCACCTGTATTCAGGTTAAATGGCTGTATTGGCACTTTGCAAAAAATTAGTAGGTTTTTGAATCGCAGTTTGGGCACTCGGTCTCTAAAAGTTTCGCCATCACCGTGTTAGGCGGTTACTTCATATCTGTTTTGTCTCTCTTAAGTATTCCACTTCGGAGTGGTACAAAATTTTTTTACTTCACGTCCATCGCGCAACAGCTGAAATTTGTCTTGACCACGCCTCCGGAACGGGTGCTAAGCGAGACAAATCTGTACCTGGCTCTGGGGTAGGGTATTTCCTTGTCACGGTTTGTTCCTGGTTTCTGTTCCGAGACAAGACACCGTGAGGTAACAACTGTCATGCAACAAAACATTTGTTTCTCTCAGAAAACTGTGTCCCAGTTACTGGGTTGGGTGTTACGTACAAAGTGCCCACCCACCCACCACAGATGATCACCACCCCCTTGCCTTCCTCCATTAAATACCTTCAAAGCCAGGCAAGAGGGACAGCAGGCAGACAATCAGCAAGCAAAAGGAATAAAGAACAAAGAAAGCCTGAAGGCTTGCAACCATGTGGAGAAAGTGAAAGCTAGCCAAACGAGCCGCAGACTCCTTCCCTGCCTGCAAAGATTTTTACTTTTCAGAAGCGAAATATCGAAAAAAGATTTTTTAAGCCCCCCAACCCCCCCCCCCCCAAAAAAGGAAAAAGGAAGCTAGACAAAATCAGTGCTTTTTTCATGGTAAAAGACCGTGAGGTAACACTTGTCATGAGAGAAGTTATCACGACCATGGGAACACTGAAACAGGGACAAAACCATGTGATCGCGACCAACACTGTCACGGTACAAAACTAGTAATGGAACAAAGAAGGACATGAAGTAAACGCCTTAGTAGAAGTAAGCATGATTTTCTTTCTTGCCATACTTTTTGTTGAGGTTTACATAATAACATATGAACAGGCTTGCTGGAAGAGTCCACAGTCCATCCAGTCCAGCATTCTGTCTCACACAGTGGCTCACCATTTGCTTCAGGGTATTCCCAAGCAGATGTCTTCACCTGCTTACGATTCCCTGCATATGGCATTGAGAGATATCCTGCCCATCCCTCCAACCTGGAGGTTATCCTTAGGCATTCATAATGATAGCCATTGATACCCCTGTTCTTCATGAACTTGTCTAATCCTTGTCCTTCTTAAAACTGTCAAGGCTGACAGCTGTCACCACTTCTTCTGGCAGGGAGTTCCATAGACCAGTGATCCTCTGGGTGAAAAAGTACTTTCTCTTATTTGTTTGAGATCCAGCACCCAAAAGATTCATGGAGTGCCCCCTAGTTCTAGTGCTGTGCAGTAAGGAAAAATTTTTCCTTATCTACTTTGTCCATACCGCCTATGAGTTTATAAACCTTCAATCAGGTCACCTTCTTAGGCACTGTCGTTCAAGAGTGAAGAGGCCCAGCTGTTGTAGCCTCAGATGGTAAGGAAGGTGTTCCAGTCCCCTAATCATTCTAGTTGCCCTCCTCTGTACCTTTTTCCATTTCCACAATATCCTACTGGAGGTATGGTGACGAGAACTGTACACAATACTCCAGATGGGGCCTCACCATAGATTTATAAGAGGCAAAATATCACTTGCTGACTTATTTTCTATACCCTTCCTAATGATCCCTAGTAGAGATGGGCACGACCAGAAAAAAATATGTTTCAAGTTGTCGTTTGTCGGGAAGGGCCCGTTTCGGGTCGCTTCCGTTCTTCGCGAAAGTTTTCAAAAAATTGTCGTTCCGTTTGTTGTCTGTCGTTTGTACAGGTTTAGGGGGAGGGGTGGCCTCTGGGAGGCACCTCTCTGGGTGCCTCCTTCTGAGTTGACCCAGACGGGAAGGGAAGCGTAACACGTAGCCAGTAGCCACTGCCAATTATGTTGGGTTGTTAGTGTGACAGGAAACCTCATCGGCACTTCGCTGTCTCACTAAGAACATTATAGCCATTAATAGCTATAGCTCAGCCATATTTAGCCAGGGTTGGGGGGTTAGTGTGTCAGAGGCACCTCTCTCGGCGCTGACTCTGACTCACTAAGAAGGAAAGCATACTGGCGTACAGGTTACAAGGGAGGAAGTGGGTCTGGAGTTGGAGGCACCTTTCGATGCACCACTCTGACCCACTAAGAAGGGAAGTGTACTTGTGTACAAATCTGGCTTAGGGTTGAGGTTACGGTAAGGGCTAGGCTTAGGGTACCGGTTAAGGTTAGGGTGGGTTAGTGGGCTGCACCTCTGGGTGCCTCTGACCCACTAAGAAGACAGTGTACTGGCATATGGGTTAGGGTTAGGGTTACGGTTAGGGTTAGCGTTGGTGGGCTTTTTATGCCCTCTCTCAGCAAAAACTGGCCATGCGATTGGTGGAATGGCTCCAAAAATTTGCATGGTCTCATCCAATGGCCAGCCCATCATTGCGTGTGCGCAGGTGTAAAAAAATAAAATAAAATAAAATAAAACCAATGGAGATGTTTTGTTGCAAGAAAAACCCACTGCTGCTACTATAAAAATCAGGCATTTAAAATACCTAATTTTCAAATGTTTCTGTGGTGCTTTGGTGGGTTTTTGGACCACGATTTAAAAATAAATATTGCGGTCGCCATTTTGGATCCCCCCCCCACCGCATGGCAAATGGAGACGACGATGCCCCCCCAGCCTGGTACCAGCAGCCCAGGACAGGAAGGGGGGGAGGCCGGGACCCCCCCAGAAACCACCCCTCTCTGGTAGGTGCCCTCACTGAGGCAGGCATATTTTCGCCTGCTTTTATGGCCGTCGGGAATCGTGTTTTTTTTTAAACTTTTTTTCTGTGCTGCGCCACTTGGCATTGCGCGATCGCCAGCGCCGCAATGCCATGCACGACAACGACAGATCAGACCCAATTTATCTTTATCGGGTCGGGTTCGAGTTGGAGCGGAGTAATTGTCGTTCTCGTTCCTCGTTACGTAACGAGCACGAAGAACGAGAACGGAAACGAGGATTTTGCTGAGTCGTGCCCATGTCTAATCCCTAGTATTGAGTTTGCTTTTTTCACTGCTGGTTTGTTTAATATTGGTTAACCTGTTAACTTCTCATTCATGGAATTATAAAACATTCAAGTGGGTGGCATCACATAAATATACAGATGAGCAGTAACCAGGCATTTGTTTCAGATGACAAAAGAGTAGATAATTGGCTTTTTTAAGAAAAAGAAAAGGATAGGGACATAATAGCAGGTTAAACCCAGCATTGTGTCAATAAAATTCCTATATTTGGAAAATTGTCTCTGGTAGGGTTCAAGAACTCCAGAACATATGGGGTACACAAGGAAATGGAGCTAGAAAGGGGAGTCTCTCTTCCCCACCTCGCACATTAATGACAGGCTACCTCTGTCACTGGAATGATAACAGTGGATCCTGGCCAGTAGTAACAGTGGATGAAATCCTGATCCTCAGCATAGTGTGTTGCACTAGAGTAGGCCAGTTGAATCAGTGTGGGTCAGTTTAATAAACCCCTCTGTGTTTGCCATTGATTTAAATTAGGGTGCCCCAGGGTTCTGTTCTGGGTCCAGTGATGTTCAATGTCTTTATTAATGACTTGGAGGGAGGAATAGAGAGTGTGCTGATTAAATTTGTAGATGATACCAAATTGGGAGGTGTTGCTAATTCCCTAGAGGATAGGATGAAAATCCAAAAGGACCTTGACAGATTAGAGTGCTGGGCCAAAGCTAATGGAATGGGTTTCAACAGAGGGAAATGTAGGGTGCTGCATCTAGGTAAAAAGAATGAATTGTACAGATATAGCATGGGTGATACCTGGCTGGATAACAGTACATGTGAAAGGGATCTGGGAGTCTTGGTGGACCACAAATTGAATATGAGTCAGCAGTGTGATGCAGCGGCCAGGAAAGCCAATGCAATTCTTGGTTGCATCAACAGAACCATAGTGTCTAGAGACCAAGGGAAGTGATAGTGCCACTCTATTCTGCTCTGGTCAGAATACCCCACCTGGAGTACTGTGTCCAGTTCTGCTCCTCAATTTAAAAAGAATGTTGACAACCTCGAGTGACCAGGATGGTTGAAGGTCTGGAAGAAATGTCTTATGAGGAACAGCTTAGGGAGCTGGGAATGTTTAGCCTTACAAAAAGAAGGCTGAGGGGAGATATGATAGCTATGTTTAAATATTTCAAAGGATGTTACATTGAAGAAGAGACTGGTTTGTTTTCCATGGCTTCAGAGACTAGGACTCAGGGCAATGGTTTCAAACTACAGGAAAAGAGATTCCATTTGAACATTAGGAAGAACTTCATGACAGTTGGAGCTGTTCGGCAGTGGAATATGCTGCCACAGAGGGTGGTGGAGTCTCCTTCTTTTGAGGTTTTTAAGCAGAGGCTGGATGGCCATCTGTCGGAAATATTGTGATGGGGTTCCTACATGGCAGGGGGTTGGACTAGATGGCCCTTGAGGTCTCTTCCAACTCTATGATTCTATGATTCTATGATTCTATGCTGTACAAAAAATTGGCAGAATTAAAATAAAATATGAAGTTGAGAATATGACTAGTTAAAAGATTGATTAGCAACATACTTAGCAAAAATTAACATTTGGGAAGGTAGAATTTCAGAAATTAGGAGATGAAAGATCACAGTGCACACCAGAAACTCACAGTTGTCATTGTCTGCCTTAAATCTGGGAACGCAAGGCAAGGGCAACTATTTTATACAACACCCTTTTTGGATGACCACCAAAATCTAGGAAGGTGCAAAAACAGTGAAAAGGCCACTCTGATGGTTGCATGCAGCAGGCAAAGGTGTAACATGGGAAGTTTATTATTCCAATTAGTTATTTAAGGCTTTCCATATCTTAAAACTAACTAAATGGAACATATAAATAGGTAGTGCATTTCTTTCATTGGCAATGTTATACATTGGTAAATGGGAATACAGTGGTGCCTCAAATTACGAATGCCCCTAAGTGCAAAAAAAATGAAATACAAAGGGAAATCATTGGGCACAATCCACCCTGGGAATTGAAGTCTTCCATGAAAACCTTGAGATACGAAAAATGTCCCATGGATACCTCGAGATACAAAAAATTGCAGAAGGCTTCCATTCCCAGGGTGCATTGTGCCCCATTCGATTTTGAATTACTAAAATTTCTAGATATGAAGCGTTGCGAAGAACAGATTAACTTTATAATTTGAGGCACCACTGTATCAGTTGTCATGAAAGGTCTTTCCAGTTGTAAGACAGGACAAGATTTAATGTATATAGATCGGCTCTAAGTGTTGTCCAGTTTTGAATGGGATTTTTCTGACTTTTGAGGAGGGGTAGCCTTACTTTCCCTTCACAGGTGTAGAAATGCGGCTGAGTTAGGACTCGTCTTCAGGTCTTTAAAATTATAGATAGCAGTGAATCCAGATAGATGGTTTATACGAGTGGAACATGCTACCACCAGGAATGCCATTTTAATCACATGAAAATGACAGTCTGAAAGGGGAGGGAAGACTACTGTACAGTATCTAGGTATATTTCCCCACGTGCACTAGAATATTAAAGGCAAAACAAAGCAGGTTTCTCAATCATGTGAACAGCCTATATGGATACAGCAGCTTCTTCTTCAGATTTGTTTTTGTGTGATGAAAAATATGGAGTAGGAGGGGAAAGAACTCGCTTCAACCTCTGTGCTCCCTGCACATTTTTATAACATAATAGGGCTTCTTTCCCACCCTTGTTTTTACAGATAGGCGGCATGTGCCCTTTTTTATCTAGAGTAAGAATTAGTAATATTGGTGCAATCCAATTCCAGTAACTAATGACAAATATTTTGTCATCATGATTGCTCATGTTAATTGGATCTAGGAGTACATGGTTCCCATTGATCCAATATTTTAAATGAATGAAACAAAAAATAGTTGCATATTTTTACCATTACTTAAATTAATTGTTCTAGTTTTGAAACATTGTCAGTGTTTCATGCATTTGTGAACTGCTGGTTTCAGATACATAAACCTTGTTCAAAAACACACACAGTTAGAGCAATCCAGTTTTAGATTTTTGTAGTGTTACAAGGAGCTATGAGTGTATAATTCTTTAAAATCCAGAAAATATAGACCCTTCTAAAGCCAGATATATTTCTCCGCTTGTTAATCATTTTAGACAGGTGCCTTATATTCTGTCAGAGCCTTCCAATTATTTATAGTATACAAATAATTGGTGAAGCACAAAGGGACAGAACTGTTGACTGCCTGCACTGCTGAAATTTATTATACCAGGTAAGCTTGCTGAAGGATTAACTGGGTTGGGTTTCCGTGGAAGCTTGCTAAATTTGGAAAGTGACAAAGAGTCATCCCATGGGGTTTCCAAAAGCAGTTGGAGAACCTACCGATAGATAGGAATGGATTGATGACAAGGTCAGTTCATTTAGATGGATTGATAGGGAATGGAAATTTTCCTCTCATCTTTAGTGCTGTATTGTCTTCTTTCTTGTTGCTAAGGTGACGTGTTGCTTCTTGCGTGTAAAAAGAGTGGGAAGAGCAAGAAAATGATTTTGTGTTGCTGGAAATACAACTGTGTTTCAAAATTTCACAGATCTACTTCAAGTTACATAGCTGTTGCTATTGAAACTGGATTCAATATTTGAGGAGTGCAACCACCTTGCTAAAAAAACAGCCCAGTTTTGAAAGCTGAGGATAAATTGGCTTAATTAGATAAAGGTCTCATCTTTCAAATTCTTCACAGCCTCTGTATGGCTTTAAAACCTATAAGTATGAGAGCAGGGGCTGGCCTGTGAAAATAAAATGAAATATAGACTCTATAGATGAGTAATAGTTTTATTGATATGTGCTATCAAGTCAGAACCAACTCATAGTGACCATAGTAGAGTTTTAAGGAGTGGTTTTACCAGTTCCACTCTACCCCCCTCCACCAGCACCCCCTCCCTGTGAGTTTCCGTTTCTGTTTCCCTTCACTATTCCTAATGAAATGCTGCTGGAATCCTGATTGAGAATTGCAGCTGCATGGTTGAAACAAGCTTCCTTTTGTGTAAATATGTGCTAAGACGTTTACCAGTCCGGTAGCACATCATGTTCTCTGCAGTGATACCAGGTGGTGTGACATATCATTCTAATGCAATGGATGTCTTATGCACACAGAAGATTATTAACTATTTGCTAAAGAATGTGAAGATAAGCTGTAGAACATTTCTGTCTTCATTCAGAATTGCACACAAAGAGCTTGCTCCATTTGGCTGGACTTTTGTTGCGCAGCTTTACATTGCACAACTGTACTGATGCCATCCGCCACAGCAGTTTTTGGGGGGAATTAAACATTTTCACGTGCTAAACAGGTATCTCACCTATTCATCAGCTCCCAAGCTCATATCCATGAGAAAAAGGATCTCTAGGGACCTCTGGAACCTTGGGGAGAAAGGGAATAGCAAATGCCTTAATTCCTTCCAAATGATTGTCATTAGAGATGGGCACGAAACAAACTTTTAATTCATTTTGTTATTCATTTTGTTAGCTAACAAAATGAATAATGAGCCAACCCATCAAAGAAAAACGAAACAGAAATTTCCATTTCGTTCTCTTCGTTTTCGTTAGCCCCCTCCTACCTTTTTGCCACTGCTGGAAAGTCCTCCTGGAACTCCAGGGAAGCTAACCCTGTAGAGGTGCTGGCCTCGAGTCAGTGCCTTAAAAAGCCCCCAGCTGGAAACTGGTTGGTGATCTAAAAATTTTTTAAAGCGCCGACCCAGCCCCGGGGCTGCGTGGTTGGCACTGGGGTAAAAAAAAAAACAAGCGCCAACCCAGGGGCTGCGTGGTCGGCACTGGAAAAATACATAAAAATTAAAAAAAAAGAAGTGCGGGGAAGCCAGCACCTCAAAAAGCCCCTGCTGCTGCTGCCGCCACCACCACCACCACCACCACTGGTAAGTCGGACTCGAACCAGTTCAGCTCGGTTCAGGTTCGTAAGAATTTTTTTTTAAATTCGTATGAACCTGAACTGAACCAAGGGAGAGCCCAAAACAGAACAAACTGAAACATCGGTTTTCTGTTTCGTGCCGACCTCTAGTTGTCATCAATGACACCATCGAGTTGCACATCATAAATTTGCACGAAGGAATTCCAGCCATAGAGTTGCAATTCTCTTAAAAGATTTCAGCTACCAAGAAACTTGCAGTTTCTCTGTTGACCAGAGAGTCAGAGAAACAAGTTCATCTTGCATTTGAAACAAAGAGTTAATACTGAGTTGTGTATGCACAACAAAACAATGGTCCGTAGGAAATCTGGCTTCTTAGGAATGAGCTGTATTGGTGCATGACACCAACAGGAACTTCCAACACTTGAAAAATAGGAGTTTTGTTCTGCTGCTGCTTTGTTCTGTCAAGTGACTGTGGGTCAGCTTCAATTCTCAGGTTTGTTTTCACATGACAAGCTATTTTAAAAAGCTAAGAGTAAACCCTGGTTTATTTCTCTAGTTTTTTTGGGGGGAAAAGGAAGGAAACTCCCAGCCAAGAGCAAAACAAAGCTCCATCATTTGTTTAACTGACGCTGTTACAAATGAAAATGATCAGTGTACTAGCAGGCTGCTTACTCATAACTAGATAGGGATTCGCATGGACCCCTGGTTATGTTTTGGGAAAACCATATGTCTTCCAGCGACAATTTTTGGCTCCCTAATCCCTCCCCATCTTGAGGCTCCCAAGAGTTTCTTCAGAGTGAAAAGAGCCGTAGGGAATGACAAATTGGAAAGGAGTACAGGAAAGGAAGATTTTGGTTAATTTAAATTTAATTTTGCTGAGACCAGGTGATGACATCATCCGCTTCTGCCCTGGCAAACCTATGCAAGGAGCAATGTCTGGGAAGATTCTCAGTCATCCAAGGGAGTTTATCTGGAAGTTGAGTCATGCCAACTTGACTTCTTTTTTTGAGAGAGAGAGAGATATTGAAACGTTTCGCTACTCATCCAAGCAGCTTCGTCAGCCTGAGGAAAGTTAGTGGGGAGTCCTCCATTTTATAGTTCACCTTGATTTCACACACACATCCTGGTCTGAATAGGGTCATAAGTTGGACAAAGGCCTGAATAGGCTCATTAGGTGAATAATAGCCTTAGTGGGATTATAGGAGGACCATGATCTGAATAGGTTCTATGCAAGGAGATTTTGCCTATTGCATTTAAGGAGAAAGATGGGCAGTACCTCATACTAAAAAGTAAAAATTCATGAGCATCAGAATTTTATTAGTTCAAACCTAATTTCTAGTTTTAACTAGCATGTGCATTCCAGCAGGAAGGCTTTTAATTGTTTCCAGGAGGAAAAAAATCTATCTAGCAACTAATTTAAATGTCCAGTTGCTTTTTAGAATTAGTTTCCAGTTGCTGAGTTAGGCCTTTATTCAGCAATACAGTAATACCTTGGTTCACGAGCGCAATTCGTTCCGGAAACATGCTCGCAAACCAAAGAATTTGTACAGTATGGATGAATGAATGAATACTTTATTGCGGTCAATGACCAAATCCAAAGTACATATATATAAAAATAGCACCAGTTACAGCAAAACAAGGGAGGGGAAATATCATACAAATTGAGCCAGCTTAAATTGTGAGTGCTTGAGCAATTGTTGAAACCTCCTGAGCACAAATTATAATTGCTGCCGCACAAAACTTAGCTACATTAGACAGCATGCTTGAATTAGGACATTCTGCAGTGTATATATTTTGCCCTGACAACAGGAGGTGGGTATAAAATGCCTCTGGCCGTCCAGGGAATTGCTTTAAATAAGGAGCAATAAGTTTTCCCCTAATTTCATCATATAAGGGGCAGTGCAGGAGTACATGTGCCAGTGTTTCAATTCTATCTGTCCTGCAGAGGCACTTACGATGAGAATAGGGAATCTTTTGGAATTTTCCCTCTTGTATTGCAGATGGCAGAGCATTCATCTGAGCAAGTGTAAAAGCTCTGCGTTGATTCTTTGTTAAATGAGCAAAGAAATAGTTAGCTGGTTTGAAGGGGATCAATGCTGGATCAATTGATATGTTATTAGAGATAGTACTCATGATGTCTCTCTACCTCCAAGATGCATTGCTGGAGGATTTGCTTAGCCATCTCATAGACTACTTGTATAAGGCACTCCATTGAGAGACCATAAGTTTTAAGTTTAAGGGATAGGGCTCTCTTCCATGTTGAGTGGTAATTGTCTACAAATAGTAAAGAGGTTAGGGCTCTTGGGAGAAAATTAATTTCAGCCAAAAATTGAAGATGGCTAGCCAAGCCCTAACTTCCACTTACCCCATATATGCAGCTTACCCCATATACGCTGTCTTGCAATATGTCAGGACTGTAGTATATGAACCATGAAATGCTGGAGGACCACTGTAGCAGCGGAGTGTCAAATGAGAGTTCTTATTTGATTAAGGAAATCTGATAAAATGAAGAAACAGGATGAATGTATTATCCTTTGGTTAGAAGGGAATGTAACGGTTGCCATTTTCCCCAAAGCAGAAGCTATTCTGGCTTTTTAAATCTGTCTGGTAACCAAATTAACATACAACAATTTAACACTATATTTTATTTTATTTACCTATTTTATTTATACTTGCCAAATGACATAAAAAAGAAAGGGAACCAGTGAATAGGGC
>JAHTLZ010000015.1:46742024-46773883 GCA_023846285.1 Phrynocephalus versicolor | reverse complement strand
TTAGGCATTGAAATCTCAATCTTCATTCACAGAAAATACTGTATATAACACGGCCTCTTGCCGCATGCCATAAACACAATTCTTTTGTATCCCATTCTCTCACACATACAGTATATGCATATACATATTGTGTCCTAATTAGTGTCATTTGCAGTGTTGTGTGCTCTCTCTCAATCTCTCTCGCAGCCCAAAGCTGAGCAACATCTGCATCAAAAGGATGTGTGGTATGCTCAAATCACTGTTGCACGATGGTCCATAATATGTGTGTGTCAGGCAGACACACATCTTTTGTTATGAAAACTGTAGTTTCTCTTCTTCCCATTTTCTCAACATCCATTGAGATTCGAATTCTTCGCCTTTTAGAAAAATATACAGGCAGGACATCAGATCTCAAAACATCTGCTTTGATTATTCTTTTCATATCAAATGTTACTCGGTGCCTCAGGAGCAATGCATATGCCTGTCTCTGATATGCAGGTACATCCATGAAAGTATTTCCTCTAAACAGAAGATAGCAAGAAAATCTTAATTCTGAATTAGAGATATATACGTTTGATGTATTCTGTCTTTAGCAGGACATTGAGTTTTCTACCACTGCACATTTGTTCATCCTTTTCTCCCACATGACCTGCCTGCCCTTCTGTACCCCTGTAATCCAATAGACATGAGGAAGGAAGCAGAATGCTTTTCTTCCAGTGTTTGCAAAATTGGATCAGTCTTGATTCCTGGAAGAAGTGGAAACAGCTTTGTCTTTTCCACCTCCGTGTGATGGCAAAATGAGAATGGAGTCGGGGGTGGTGGTTACATTAACGAAGAAACAAAAAATGGTAGCCATCCGTCTATAAGTGGGGAAGGGATAGGGAGTACTGTACTCATAACAAATGTGAATTATTGCATCCTAGTCCTTAAACATACATTGTCCAGGTTAATGGACAATGGCAGGGAAGGGTTCATAGTAGTGCATGGAAGGTTGGAACTACTCGTTAGTGTTATGGGCACTAATGAGTCATATAACAATCTCAAGGGTTCTAAGTACAGTATATATCTACTGTATATCACTGAAGCAGATGTACCCCCTCACATTTCATAAATATTTTAGTATATCTTTTCATGTGGCAACACTGAAGAAGTGACACTTGACTACAATGTGAAGCTCACTTCAAAAGTGTACTCACTTTTGTTGCCAACGGTTTATACATTAATGGCTGTGTGTTGTGTTATTTTGAGGGGACAGCACATTTACACTGTTATACAAGCTGTATACTCACTGCTTCACATTGTAGCCAAGTGTCATTTCTTCAGTGTTGTCACATGAAAAGTTATACTAAAATGTTTACTAATTGTGAGGGGGTGTACTCACTTCTGTGATGTATATGTATGTATGTATGTATGTATGTATGTATGTATGTATGTATGTATGTATGTATGTATGTATGCCACCCCCTTAGTGCAAACTTCACTACCCCCGGGTGGTTTACAAAATGGGTGAGGGAACTCATTGCTTTAAATCTATAATCCATATATAACATTTGAATAGCAATGAACACTTTACTTCCTTGACAGTGTTGTATGAAGTTTTCAGTGCGGCACCATGGGTGTCAACACTTTGCCTCCCTCCACCCCCAGCCAGCTGGGCCACACTCCCTGGACACCTCTGCATTCAAATAATAGAAGTGCATTTACAAAAAATGTTTTCATTGCCTATTTCCCAGGATCCGAGAATTCTAGATCTCTTGAATAAAATGTCAAAATGCCACCTTTCATCTGCTCTTTTATCTCTACCTCCTTCTTTTGCTTCTTTCTGTTCTCGTATTTTTATGGGGGAGAGAGAAAAAAGTCAGTGGGAGATTTGCCACCTCTGTTTAAAGTTAGGTGCCACACCCAAGCTTGTTTTGGTGCCATAATGGTTTGCTGTTATCAACCTATAGCAGCGACTCAGCAGTAGCAAGTATTTACCACTGCTTCCCAGTCTGTATTTAGGTTATATGTCTATTTCGGATTCGAGGCTCAACTTCCCTTTCCTTTATTATTATATGAAAGATCAGGACATGTAGGATTCTGGAGAGCTCCTTTTCTCAAAAACTCAGGTTGCCTTCCAAATACATATCTGTCTCCCTTTTCCCCCTAACTATCTTCAGGGGTTTTTGCCACCTTGTCCAAGCCTTCCACTCCAGATGATTTGGACTGAAATTCCCATTATCCCAGCCTACATGGACATGATACCTGTAGATAATGGGAGTTGTCGTTTACTGTGTTTGCATGACATTTAGATGGTGGAGATTCCCAATAAGTTGCCACTCAGGTATCAGTGGCATTTCAAACTAGATTGTCTCAAGTGCTGGATGGATACTGATTTTTGGGTCAGATTTTTTTCCTTTGTCTGCAGATCAGATCCCCCTTTTTCTTTCCTCGCCTTTTCAGATTTATGAAACTATAGCTGTCCAAGAGAAGCAGTGCTTAACAACAAGAACATTTAAAAACATGTCTGTAGAGCCCCATTAACATCAGTCTCAAGGATGGAATTAAACCTCTGAAGAGTGACTGCTTCACAAAGCAGTTTTGAGTTGGTTCAGAGACTTTTCTTCACAGTAGGAGAGATCCGTCTTTTCACAGGCACAAATGGTACTAATATTTTTGGTCAGGGTTTTATTTTCCTCACAGCCGTTATTTCAGAATTGAAACACAGAATACGTATACCACACCTGCGCCTATTTATCATGCTATGAGCATTAGGCAAAGTCTTCGACTTAAATCAGACTCTGATGGTGAATGTTTGCTTATAAAGTTCTAATAACATATCATCCATATGTGAGATGCTCGCAGATACTTCAGTCCTGCAGGTTAAGAGACAGACCAAATCAGAGAAGCAGATTGAAAAAGGTTGTTCTAAATTAAGAGTGATAGACAGTGTTCTTTCCAACTTGGCAAAAAATAGGAAATGTTTAATTAGAAGTGGTTTGGTAGTTACCATGTTAGGAATAAAAAAGTTCTTGCTCACAGGGCCCCCCTTTCACACTAACCTTCCCTTCTCATTGTATCCAGTATTCTCATATTGTTAGGACAGTTATTTCACACTGAAGTGGACAGACTTGAAAAGCCAGTGTTCACATCTAAGACATGTTTAAACCTGTTAACTCCTGGCTAAGTAAGGATAAGTTCCATTGTGAAATTTATGGTAGACTTGCTGCGCTATCAAGCAAGCGTCAAATTTACATAAGTAACTGAAGTGATGTGCATTTGGGAAGCTGTGTGTTCTCTGAGCTACCTTTAAACATAGCACTCTGTGCTACAACATAGTGCTATGTCACAGAGCGCTTTGTGTCAAATTATTTCCCGCCTGTAACAGAAAAACTATCTGGCAAACAAACTGCATGTTGATCTTTGAGTCTTTTCTGATCCCTGGTTTTGATCGCGTTTTGTGAACCCTTTAGTTGGCCTTAGGCTGGTCACTTCTCTTAGCCTTAGATCTGCAATTCAGTTTGCATCCTTGCAGTTTCAGTATGGGGTATACTGCTGCTCTATTTCATAAGGGTTATTACTGAGACCAGTGAAGCCTTAATAACGCTAATAAACTAAATAAACATGTTAAGTACCATTACTGTCATCCTCACTGTCTTTGATATGTGGAGACCAACTCTTCTCGCGCTCTGTTGTAACTCTCATCATCTCTCAGTTGCAGAGGGTACCTAGCACTGTTAGGCATTTCCACTTGTATGAATGTGCAAAGCATCCCTTCTGAGAGCACTCTTTTCTCTTTAATAAATCATTGTAGAAGGATGATAGACAAATTGTGCCCACACACCTTTGCCAGCAGGCTAGTACATCTTTGGTGTAGGAAAACAGGAGGGAGGAGATGATGCAAAAACTGAACAAGTCAGAATTGCACAAGAGGCAGTAGGAGGAATATCTCACAAACATGTTTTCTCCTTAATGTCTGCCCCGTAATTAGTGTGTGATAGAGGGAGACTTTGAAACAAGTCCAAAAGGCATGCAGAGTTATTTACATAAATTTATAACTCTCCGATTATTGGAAAAGCCTAAAACATTTTGCTCATTCTAGGGCATCCAAATGATAAACCTAAGATGGTTTACCAGTAGAGATGGCTTGTTCCCTAGCAATCAAGGGAGGTGAAAGAGTTTTTGGGAAATGACAGGGTGTTCTATTTAAAGGTAGTTTGTTTCCTTCACTGTCACCTTGTCAGCACATTTCTAGGGTCTCATTTAAAGAAATGAGCCTTCCTCCTTGGTAGGTATTCATCACTTCTTGTCCTTTTTATTTTTCTGTCTTCTGCTAAACTTATGCTTCTTTCTCCATCACTATTATGCTCCCTGTTCAAGTGGCTAAAATGGCTACCTGTCCTAAAAATGTATGTGCCCTTCATTCAGCAGCTTGTTTCTCACCAGGGTGACCCAGGTGGCTCTGGTAAGAACAAAAGCAGCACATAAAGGCAATAGTTTGCTTTCACTCTTCTTCCTCATCTGAAGGAATGCTGCTTCAGATCCTGGAGGTAGTTTATAGCCATTATACATAGTAGCCATTGATGGCCTTATCATCCACAGATTCGCCTAATCCCTGTTTAAAGCTGTCAAGTTGATGGCTGCCATCATATTTTATGATATCAAATTCCACAGCTTAACTCGATGCCTTATGGAGAAGCACTTCCTAATTTCTAAGGATGGTGCCTTCTGCTTCTTATTATATTATATGCATTGTAATAATGATAAGACAGTGTTGATGTTCCTATCAGTTCTAGATGTGCCATAAGAGGAACCAGTTCTGAAGGCACACAGACAGCCCTTGACTGCAGCAGATAAGTTCGCGTGTTGTGGCAGCATTGTCTCCCATTGTGTTTTATTGATGATGAGGTGAGCTTACAAATCTTTAAAGCCAGCAATTACTGTAGATTCCAATGAAGACATGCCTGAACTGGAATTTTGTGAGATCATCCCATGGTATGGACAGGGAAGCTTTCCTTGTACACTCTCCTGGATCCCTATAACCAGCACTATTCACAAAGAATTTCTACAACCAGAACCCTGTTAGGGGTTTGCACATACATATATGAAATTATAACAATCTTAACAATCATAATATCAAATTACTGTTAATTTAGATGCTGGTTATGTGACCGATCATACAATGGATGTATGGTGAAGATAATAATCAGAATCATGAATTTGGATGGGGGCTACAAGGCCATCAAGTTCAATCCCCTGCAGGAATACAAATCAAAGGAAACCTGCCAGATAGTTGTCTAAACTTATCTTGAATGCCTCCAGTGTTGGAGCATTCACCACCTCTCAAAGGTCATTGGTTCCACTGCTGCAAAGCTCTAACAGATAGGATATTTTCCCTAATAGTCAACCAATATTTGGCTTCCTGTAACTTGAACCCACCTATATGCCCTAACCTAAGCACATCCGATCTTGCCTGATTTCGGAAGCTAAGCAGGGTTGGCTCTGGTTAGTACTTGGATGGGAGACCATCAGGGAATACCAGGTGCTGTAGGTGCCTGGAGTAGGAAATGGCAAACCACTCCAGTATTCCTGCCAAGAAAACTCCATGGACATGGAGTCGTGAAGAGTCAGTCACGACTGTAACAATGCAACACACCCACAACTTGAACCCGTTGTTCCATGTCCTGCATTCTGGGCTGATTGAGAACAGATTCTACCCCTCCTCTGCATGACAGCTTTTCAAGTATTTGAAAAGTGCTTATCATATGTCCTCTTGGTCTCCTTTTCTTAAGGCTAAACATGCCCACTTCTTTCAGTCTTCCCTCATAGGAACATGGTGTCTAGTACCCTCATAATGCTTGTTGCCCTTCTCTGAACTTTTTCCATTTTGTCGGGAGACGGGGGGGGGCGCTGAAGCTCCATCACTCTGTGCAGTTTAGGATACCCCTCCTGAGCTCTTTGGAGCTCATGTGAAGAAAAAGGGGGTGGGAGTATCTATGTGACTGACCTCCACCCCAAATTTTGCCAGGGTGTCATGGTGCTTGGGTTTTTTTAATATTTAATTTTTTTGAGGGGGTTTGCTTGTGTTTTGTTTTGTTCTTGTTGATATAATTCTAGGAACTGGGGGCAGTGGTTGGTTGCACAGCTTCATATTCCTCTCCCCTTTCACCAGAACTTAGAAATTCTAGCTCCCTGGACTCCCGCCCTCTGAAGATGCCAGCCAAAGAGAATGGTGAAACGTTAGGAAGAAAAACCTCCAGAACATGGCCAAACAGCCTGGAAAACCCACAGCAACTATTTGCCCAATGTTTTATGTGAGAGGCCTGTTCACCTTCTCTACCCAAGGTGGCAAAGAGTTTTTGGATGTACAGTAATAAGTTGGTACTTAGCATTGCCAGGAAACAGTATTTGTTTTTGATCGGCCTCTCTTCCCATTAATGGGGAAGCCTGTAACTGTTAAAAGTTGCTGTGGGATGTGGGACAGAACGTTCTTTGCCAGAAGTGCAGACAGAACAGGTAGGTAAGGAATACCCGAGTGGCCAGAATGGTTTTACTAACCTGGCTAAAATTTCCATTAGATTTCTTTGCAGAGCCTGGTTATTGCTTTGTTACAACGGATCCCACAGAGAACTATAGCACCACTACCTTTTCTGTTAACATAGACATAACATTTAGAATCCAAATATCTCCTCATTAAATACAGACTGGGAATTTAGGAGCAAAGCTCTGTAGTTCTTTTATTCGTAGTCATTCACTTTAATCATCTTGGTTTGGCCAGGGTTTTTATAATACAGAATTAATTTCTCTCTCTCTTGCTTTATTGCCACAAGTGAGTTCTGCTTGAAGAAATGCTTACTTTGTCTTTAAAGCTTCCATGTTGGACCTTGTTTTTAATCTTCTTTGTGTATGTTAATAAATTAATGTATCAGCGTTGCTAACCAACTACTTTTTAGTTGCTGTCCTGAGCCAAGAAAGTACAGGTGAACTCAATGGGGCTTGCTTGTAAGTCAACATATTTAGAATTGAACTGTTAATTGCAGGTTCTTTTAGAACATTTTCACTGATTACTCATCTATGTGGGAGTATGTTAAGGAGCATAAGGAGATCTTCTAGAATGGGGGCATGTGCACATTATATGCAGTAAGTGTGGGTATATTTTTTGCTTGCTTTGCTGATGAATTGCCTTAAATCATGGTCTCTGCACTAGCCCAATATTTCCCCATTATCTCCCAGAGGGAGGAACATGCGAAGAACAACTTCCTTACTGAACTGATGCTTTTCTTCTGCCTCTTTCTCCAACTTGAGAAGTGTCCCAAAAACAAATCATATGTCTGATACCTGAGCTTCCCCGCAGACTCTCCTCTGCTCAAGGTCAAAAGATGATCATGTTACAAGCAAGCAGAAATACTAAACAGGATTCCCTATTGGGAACTAACTGCACCACTTAGTGAATAAATCAATGAGCTATCTACAAAATTTGTTCTACTAAAGGCTTCAGATTTCCATTTTGCAATCATTTGCCGGGCCTAACAGAAAGCAAGGTTTCCTGAAGTAAGGAAAATGTAATGCAGCTTAGTTATTGATGGAGAACATGGAGGACATGATAGTTCCTGTAAAAGGCTACTGCTGTTTGTTCATCTTACTCCATATATTATTTCACTGTCTGCAGTGCACTGCTGGTTTCTGCCAACATGTGTATTATATTGCTTTTGCCTTCAGAGGAATTGCAGCCTTCGGTGGTAGCATGGAATTTAAGGGCAGAGTAGGAAAGCTGAAATGTGTTCCAATGAGATGCTGTTAAAGCCTTTGTTAGAGGGGGCGGGGGAAGATGACGAGTCAGGACCCAAGGTGGCTTGATCTTATAAACCTAGACAGGGCTATTTGTGGCAGTGGCAGTGATGAATGATGATGAAGCTGGAGGAATATCTCTGGAGCCCATCACTAACTACATCCAGTTTCTGCCCATGGTGGTGGCAGCCATACCAGCACACTTGTGACTACTTTGGGGTCAGTGCCAACTGCTTAGTGTGGGAAGGACGTTGTGGTTCTTTGGCAACCTCTGCTCTCATTCATAAGGTGCATATAATGGCTGCTTAGGACCAACAAAGCTCCTTTCCTCTCTGTCACTGAAGAAAATGCCTCCCACCCACCCTCAAAGAGCACTGTGGAAAAAAGGATTTATCCAAGGCTGAGGAGTTTGTGGGCACTGCCGGGCAACCTACTTGCTTACTCTTTGGGGAGGCAAGCAGATACTGCTGGGAAACTCAAGCTCCACGTTGGAAGCCCATCACTAATCTGCTCCATTTTGGATCTGGTATACCCAGAAAATTTAGATTAAGACTTACCAGCACAGAGAGGCAGCCATGCAGAGAGAGGCCTTGTGGTCACTGAGTTGACTACTTTTGGTGGGAAGATCACCTGCCTGAAGCTCTTTTGTTGGAGGTGGGCGGTGACTCTTTTTCTTGACATTGTGGTAATCTTGTTCCTCTCGTTTTAGTCACAACTAGAGTCTGAGGTAGCAGTCCATGGGCAGCAGGAACAACAGTTTCCCTGTGGCTGTGTTTTGACATACATGACTGAGCCCCCTTTTTATGAGATATTTTAACCCAGATGTAAGAACTGGAGCACTGTGATGAACTGACCTAATTCACAGTGCTAAGATTGTGAATTACCTCTCCCTCTTATGCACCACTAAAACCTGTATTTTATTTTTTAACTATCTTCCGTCTGTACCTTCCTTCTTCTTCAGAACTGCCTTCTGCTCTCCTCTTTGTTCCTGAAGTCCGCTTCTGGGTTCTAGAGATAAAAGACTAGTTGGAAATAGAGTAGACCCACTCAGATAATAAGCCACAGTGTTCTTCCCAGGCTGAGCAGCTGGCATTGACCCCTTACAGCAGCTATTGTTTGAACACAAATGATCATGAATGGATATAATATTGCAAGTGTGAATTTAAAAAGAGGTCAGTGGACATGAACACACATACTTTTGCCCTCTGAATGTGCATTCGACTCAATGTGTGAAGCATTGTTATCATCGTCTCCTTCCTTCCTTCCTTCCTTCCTTCCTTCCTTTCCTTAAATTCTGGAAGGAGAAACTAGACAATTGAGTATTACTTATAGGGAACAGAAATAGTTTCAGTGTTGAGGACAGGTTTTGTTTTTACCACTTCTGTACATTGGAAACAGATGAAGAATCATTCTGAGGGATATCGCTGGAGTGTGATCTAAACCAAAGATTGGACAGGTTGGCAAAATGCTAAGGGTTGTTGCATGCCTTTACAGCTTGAGGATGCCAAGCTATGGCCTCAGCAGTGGTTGAGGGCCGACACCAACAGATTTATTTATTTATTTATTTATTTATTTATTTATTTATTTATTTGATTTATACCCCACCCATCTTCCCGCAGGAATTCTGGGCGGCTTACAAAAATTGACAAAGCAACTAACGATACAATAAAAGACAGTAACATGGGATTCCATGGGAAGAGAGGACTTGGCCATGTGGCAACAAAGAAGTAGAAGATCTAGCCCATTATCTAATAAAATGCCTTTTATACAATGTTCTGTAACCCATCGATCTGATGCTTATTTGATATTTTTTGTTGGGGGATAATGCTCCATGTATAACTGAAAAAGTAGCTTGCTTTGCCTCTAGACTTAGAGCATCAATATTAAGAAGGAAACTTTGTACTGGAAAAGTCCTGAACAAATAAGGGGGACTATTGTACTTCTTACTTATCACTTTTAATTTGCAAATTGATGTTATAATCTCTGTGTTTTAATGTTTTTTTTAATCTGTTTGTAATAGCTAAGGCCATACAAATAAATTTGTTTGTTGTTGTTGTAGCCTGAAATAGTAACTTTTGAAGCGCTGGCCTAAACCCTTTCCCTGGTGACTCCATTCATTGAGAAACACACTTCCTAATTGCATCTTATTTTATTAGTCAGATCTACATGTGACAAAAGGTTAAGGGGGATGTGTAGATAAGATATCAGTCCCCAGAGGAAGCCTCTTCTAATGAGGAGGACAGATTCTATTTACTTTCTGAGTAATTGGCCAGAAAAGTACACCTCTGGTCTCCCAAGTACTGATAGCTCATCTTGGTTTTCCGTTTCATTGTAATTTCACCACAGATATGAAAAGCAAACAGGTCAGAGTTACTTACTACATTGCATATTTTTAAGTTCAAGCCCTTATTGGTGTAACTGTACTCCATCAATGCAAAACTAGGCTACAGGCAATACCTTTATAGGCCACTGATAAAAATAAAAAACATTGCAAGCTTTCGAGTGCAAAACACTCTTCTTCAAATCAGGTCCCAAAAAGTTCAAACATGGCAAAAAAAATGTGCTTTGCCAGGAGGTTATTCTTAAAGTTCTTGGCTAGATAATGTATGCCAGGCAAGAAGTCTTCTTAGAGGCAGGAAGTTGGAGGGCAGTTGTAAAACCTGCTTAAGCATGTCCGGGGGGTGGGGGGGGAGGAGAAAAGGGTTGATATAGAGGACCCATGTGCTTCATTCTTGGATTGGGATAAAATTTAGTAAGCACACTAGGTTTGCCAATTGGAACCAGCTTGAATTAAAGTAATATTACCTAGTGGTTGCAGTCTTGCCTTTTGGTCTTGAGAGACCATGTGCCTCATCCAGGTATGTGTGGAACGCCGGCTCTTTCTTGGTATCTTCATAGTTCCATCAAAGCAAAATAGAGGGGTTGAGCCATGGGGCCATCACAAAACACAAATGCAAAATGAGGCTACAGGTGACACCGCCATAGGCTACCAATAAAAAATAATAAAAAAATTGCAAACCCCCAAGTGCAAAACAGTCCCCAAAGTCCAAACATGGCAAAATATGTGCTTTGCCAGGAGTTCACTCCCAAAGCTCCTGGCCAGGCGGTGCACGCCAGGAGTCCCCCCAAAGGAAGGAAGTCTGAGGGCAGCTGCAAAAGCCGCCCAAGCACCAATACAGGTACTGCACACTTGCTATGTGCATCATGTCTTTAGCAAGTGATGTTGCTTGCAGAGAGGTTGAATTGGGGTGGGAGATATTGTTGCTATTTTCCTGCTCTCTTTTTATTTATTTATTTATTTATTTATTTATTTATTTATTTATTTAGCTTGTATGCCGCTCACTACCCAAAGGTCTCTTTACACCGGGATCCATTCAGTGCCCTTTCCCAGGATTATTATTGTGATACTGTTTGGAATGGCAATTCAGATTATTCTTCTTTATGCATTTTATGCTGTTAGATGTCTAATTCAGCTCCTTGGTTGTATAGTTTTCTTACAAAGGAAAAATTGGGTTTAGCGCAAAAAATTCCAGAGCACTTGTCATGGGTAGACTGGTTGGTGCTATGAAAGGTCTTATCTGGTGGGAAACTCAGTCTTCTTGTCTGCTGCTTGGCTAGTGTTTCCAAAGACCAGTAAGGCGGTTACTTCACGTCCTTCTTTGTTCCGCGACTAGTTTTATACCGTGACAGCATTAGTCACGATCACATGGTTTTGTCCCTGTTTCAGTGTTCCCGTAGTCGTGATAACTTGTCTCATGAGAAGAGTTACTTCACAGTCTTGTACCGTGACAAACACAGAATTAATTTATGTAGCTTCCTTTGTCTTTTTTTGGGGGGGGCTTTAAAAAAACTCTTTTGATATTTCGCTTCTGAAAAGTAAAAAAAAACAGACACAGTTTTCTGAGAGAAACAAATGTTTTGTTGCGTGACAGAGTTGTTACTACATGGTGTCTTGTCTCAGAACAGAAAGCGGGAACAAAGAGTGACAAGGGAAAACCCTATCCCAGCACAAGCTACAGTATTGTCGCGCTTAGCACCTGTTCCATGGGCATGGTCACGACAAGTTTCAGTAGTTGCGCGACAGACGTGAAGTAACTTTTTTTGTACCGCTCCTAAGCGCAGCACTAACAGAGACAAAACTGACATGAAGTAACTGCCTAAGAAGTGTTCTGCTTTGGTGCGAGGGCCTGCCCCATTCCTTGTACTTAATAAGCAGGAGCTCATCTCTCATGTTAGTTTGGGATTAGAGGTTAAGGTAAAAAAGCTGCCTCAGTTTTGAGCCAGAGGGCTTGATCTGTTGTCTGAATGTCTTTTCCTCTTTGGGAATTTCCCTTTGCTTTTTAAATGTAGAAACACTTTGTTATGTTGTCATGTGCAATCAAGTTGCTTCTGGCAGCCCTTGCAGGGTTTTCAAGGTGTGTCAGATGATCAAGGAGTGGTTTTATCACTGGGACTCCCCAGTGAGTTTCTGTGGCTCAGCAGGAATTTGAACTTTGACCTCCCGAGTCCTAGATTGACACTTAACCACTGCATTGCCCCTGCTTTCCTTGAGAAAGGTGAGGGAAGAGAGATTGTTTGAAGGGCCACTGTAATAACAAAGCAGTCAACAGGAACATTGCCTCAGACTCCGTGTAAAACAAGATCAACTCTCCAACTCTCCAAGTTGATCTCTATAGAAATTACGCCCATTCATAGAAGAGAGGGTGGGGCTACTGAAGTCTGCCTGTTTAAATGACAACAGCCCATTATGAATACTGTAGCTTTATTGTCCGGAGTTTTCCCTTGGGAAACACATTCGAGGATCAAATGAGTTCCAACAAAAGCAAGCCCTACCCAATATGGGGTTGGCAGGTTTAGAACATCACAGTTTCCACCCCATCATTGTCCCTCAATCAGAAACCTCCAGCTTTCAGAAGGTTTCCAGATTGAGTTAGAGAGAGAGAGAGAGAACTGAATCATCATTAATAATGACCATAACAACAACAGCAAGATTGTGAAAGAGAAAAAGCACGGACTCTGCCTTCCTTTTGGTGAGGGGGAAACATAGAAACCAGTCATCACCCTTAACAATGCAGGGTCTGAAACTACTGCACGATAGATCACAATCTGGATCATATAAACAGGCCTAAGATGAAAGCCTAATATTTGCCATGCTTTTTCTTAGGATTTGTGCGTGTGTGTGCCGCGTTCTTCATTTTGCTGTTGTAAATTTATTCCCAGCTACTGTGTCCTGTGCCTTTCTGGCTTCCAGTTCTACAGAAATTATACAGTATATTATCACTAATGGGTTTGGATACAAACAAGCCAATTTAGCTTAAATCAAACACTCCCTAGAACAACTGAAGCCTTCTCTGCCTGCTTGACTCCTTTTCTTTAGGCAGCTGTCACCACCATATCACAACAGAGAATTTCTGTCACTTGAGAAAACACCTGGGCTTATGGCCAGGAGATGAGGGGAAGGCAGTGGTGCAGGCATCAAGGCTCCGATATGACAAATACTTTTGGTAATGTTCCATGTAAGAAAAAGAAGCTTTTAAAAAAAAGTACTGATCCAAATAGCCACCACATGTAGGAAGATGTACAGAGAGTCATTTGCTATGAAGGTTCATTTAGTCAAGGTTTATTGTATCTGTAACCTGAAATAAGGAGGTCAAATGGAAATACAAAAATAAGCTTTATTCAAAATGTTTTTCTTAAAATAAAAAATAAAAAATAAAGCTATAGCTAATTTTCTTCACAATAGTCCCATATTTCCATGAAGTGGAAAGGGGAATCTAGCCAGTGGCTGTGTTAGTCTCTTTTAATGCAAGAGAAACCAAAACTCTTATGGCACCTTTGAGACGAACTTGTTTCTATATTTCATAAACTTCCATGTGTCCAAGCCCAATTCTTCAGATTAGTGGAGTAACTATGTGTCTGGAAGAAAGGCTTAAAACTGTTGCCAGGGAGAGTGTGCCTGTGG
This sequence comes from Phrynocephalus versicolor, assembly GCA_023846285.1. NCBI lineage: Eukaryota > Metazoa > Chordata > Lepidosauria > Squamata > Agamidae > Phrynocephalus > Phrynocephalus versicolor. Next base: position 46,760,175 of record JAHTLZ010000015.1, on the reverse strand, counting down.
AGGACAACAATAGGGTGTGTTGGTCCTGAGCTGAATGGTGGTTGAGAACTGCTTTACCTGTTGTTTGATCTAATTAGATTTTGTGTGTTGCTTTTGTTTTCCTGTCTGCCAACACCAGTGTTGCATGCCATCCATATTTCTTTATCATGTTGCATTTTATTACCAAGACATTTTAGATGTAAGCTTTTGGTTCCCTGTCGGAGGCCTCAGAAATGATTTCCGGAAGTCACTTCTGGTTCTCAGGGAAGCCCTTTTGGCGCCTCCAGAAGGCCCGGGAAGGCTCTCACAGGCCCGTTCGGGTTGGGACAGGCTGGCGGATTTTCAATTATCGCGGGTCAGGTCAGGTCCCTAACCCCCGCGATAGGTGAGGGATCACTGTATATCTGTTTCTACTTTCTTTTTTAAGTCCCATATTTCTTCTTTAAGGTAGTTCCTTGGAGTTTAAAACTTAAAAAGAAGTTGGCAGAGCCCTTGTAACGTGTAAGTTTAACATGAAGATATGCAAAAGGAACATGTGTTGGATTGTATAAACTGAAAGGGTTTACAGGGCTCCCATGATTGGGAATTTTGCTTTCTCAGTATTCCAGCAAATGACTAAAAGGGTTTACAGGCACATTACTTATTAAAAGCTCTTGTTGACTTCTCGTTAGGGTGGGTGTAGAGGTGAGGCCTGCGTGCATCCCTAAAACTGCTTGAGCAGTAATGTCTGAGTGGGATTACAGATCAGAGGAAACGAGATACCCAAGTCTGAAACTGAGAATGTGACCATGAAGCACCAGCCTTTAAAATGGTACTGTTTCAAGGTGGTTCCCCAAGTTTTGCATATAACAAAGCTACAGTGAGGGGCATTTAAATATCACATATTGCCTATGCGTGTCAAATAACTTGTAGGTAGATGATGAAGTGATAGACCCAGACACTAAAAGACAGGGGGGAAATCCATACAAACAAGACTGCAAAGCAGGTTCTTCTGTCAAAATGCAGCAGAATTGCTTGTTGTCTTTAAATGTCACATAAACTTTGGTAAAGCTTTTTTTTTTTTTAAAAAAAGTCAGAAATCATAATTTATATGACCCAAAGCACAGTATTTTAGAAAAGCAGGTTGAGAAAACTTGGTTCTGAAAATTGTAGCTTCTAAATGTCAGAACCCTATTTTCTTTGCTTGAGGCAGAAAGAGTAGTCTAAATATATATGTGCCCATTTGTGCAATAACACAGTATCTGTTATAATAATAATAATAATAAAAAAGAACAGGAAGAATGCAGGAAGAATAAATCACAGATACTGTAATATTTATCTTTTTAAGAAGCCTAGATTCTTAGAAATGCCTTAGAACCTTTTGTGTTTATCTTGCTGGAGAAAAATCATGACTGGTCTTTTGAAAGAATACAGATTGCTTCACACATATTAAAAATAGATCAACCTCTCTTCTCTGTTTGCACCAAAAATTAAACACTTACTCTGCTGTTCATATATAAGCTGTGCTTTCTTGTACACAGTAAGGCTGAAATCCTATATCCCCTTATCTGGGATCAAGCCCCACTGAACTCTGTGGGACTCATGTGTAAGAAAATGTTGTAAAATTCATTTCACTGTCAGAAAAAGCATTGTTTGAGATAGTCTTTGTTATTTCTTTCTGTTTTTTTTTTGTACAATACAGCTGGTTCATTTTCTCAAGAGAAGACCTTTTTTATTACCTAGATGGTAATCTTACCATGTAACAAAAGTGTCTGTGGTCACTGTGCCCAGTGCAGTTCTATTATAGTCCAGGAACCTTTATGTGTTTTCCTCTGCCATGCATCTGAGGCCCCATAAACACAATGAACAGCTTTTGGAGATATAATTTAATCATGGCTAGTGTAAGCCCCCTTCATTTTAGTGGGTCTGCTCCAAGCATCAGTGTGTTTGGATCCAACCCAATGATTTTTCATATGGAAAATAAACATAAGCTGTTGTTTAGGACACAGAAATGGGCTTTATGAAGCCATAACTTTCATTGTTGTTTTGAATGAAATAGTAGACATATGAAAGGGTGTAGGACAGTACTTCTAATGATTCAGTAGAGTGGTTGAAAAGGATTCTTGTATTTATAATGGGCAGTGCTTCCATGTTCATGCTTAATGTGTATCATTGCAAACTATTCTAAAATTCTGATTTTCTTAACATAGAAGCTGTGTTACCTTGGCTTCACATTCTAAGGAATGGGCTTTTTTCTCTGTGTATTTTTGGATCAAAGTACACACATACCAAACACAAAGTATACATGAGCATGTCTGAAAACTCAGGTGCTTCTCCAAGTATCTTCAAATGCAGTCTTTTGGTGCACCTATTTCCTAGCGAAACTTCCTGTGATTATTGTAACTCTTCTATGCCCTGAACTACTGTATTTTGAAGTGGAATGTTTTCAGATGTTTCGAAATAACATTGTTGCAGCATGTAACGGGGACTGAAGCATACAAATGCGGGCGGTGACCCTTGGCACGTGTGAGGTTGGTTTAAAATTCAAGAAGCATATTCATACAGTCACTGTGTATTTAACAACCCTTGGTTATTTGAAGGCCCCGGAGGGCTGTTTGCATTTCCCAGGTCTTTGGTGGCTAGAAGGGAGAAACATTCCTTCCCTACATTTTCTGCAAAGTTAACATTTCTGATTCTATTCAGACAGATTTTTTTCCCTTTCGGGAAGAAGTCCTACAGTTCTTCTGTACCTGTTGTTGCTTATGCTTTTAAATCTTAGATCTTGGGGAACCAGCTGTGTTGGTTACTGGAGTTATTTTGTGCCTTTCAGGACAGAAAGAAAGGCAGTAAGCCCATTGCATCTTCTGTCATTGATTGATTGATTGATTGACAGTATATGCACCTTTCTCCTAAAATGATCCAGAATGGCACAGTATTTTGGTGTCTTGAAGATTTTTATTTTCTTATTGGATTTATACCCCGCCCATCTTCCCTAAGGAACTCTGGGTGGCTTACAAAGCTGATCAAATCAACAAATATACATAACACAAGTACAAGACATAAACAACAATGAATTAAAACAATGCACCCTGATCAAACTAGTATAGCTCGATAAAAATCATACGGGTAGGGCTAACCAAAGAGCAGATGAGGGAATAAGTTTTTTTAAAAAACACAGGGAGAAATGACAGATGAAAAAATAATTGAAGATAGGATTGGTGGGAGACATCTACTTGCAGAAGGATATGGGGATTGAGGAAAAGCAGATGCGTAGTGCCTGAAATGAAAACATGCAGCCTATTCAGATAACTTCTTTACGCCCCCAAGGGTGCATGCATTACGGATCGCTATACTTCTGCAAGGAAGCCATTGGTCGTTTTACATTTGTCATTAGTCACAAGATTTTGGGTAGGAGGCACCTGAGCACGGCTTTTCCACTGTGAGCTGCAGGAGACAGGTGAGAGTTCCCAAAGGGGTTTCTGGCTTCCATCTAAGCTGTTTTGAAGGGCCATAGGCAAGCATTATTGTCTAACATAGTAGATATTGTTGTGTAAATTGTTTGTTCCCAACCACAGAGCTGATGTCCAATTGAGCATTTATAACAGCTCTGGGAAAATCAGGAAGGGCTGCTTTCTATAACAGTTGTCTTTCTAAATGGGTTCCTGACATGAGCAAAAAGATTTGCTACATGTCATTAATTCTAAAGACAACAAACAAGTACTCTCAAATTAAAAAAGAGGAAAGTTCGGTCACACTTCCCACTTCTTCTCCTTTTGTAGCTGTTGTACGATAGCCCAAAAGCACGACAGGAGGTCGACCATCATTGGCGGGCTTCCGGCTGTCCCCACATTGTCCATATCCTGGATGCTTATGAGAATATCCATCATGGAAAAAGATGTCTTCTAATAATCATGGAGTGGTAAGTTTATTCCCTCTTGATTTGTGCCTTGGAATTTTAGAAGAAGATGGCAAAGTGCTATTCCACAGCAAATATCTCTTGAGAAAAACACTGCTAGGCTGCCCTTGGTCCCCTCAAGAGTTTTGATGGAATTACAAGCAATCACCATGTTTTGCTTTTAAAGAAGCAGATGGAAACTTGGGAAAAGCCTCGCCTGCACATCCCTCTGGGCTGGGCATTTGCACTTCTCTCTGCATTTCGGTGAGTAGTTACTAGCCACAATAAAGGGTGAGTTGGACCTAGTGCAGAGAAGACAGTGCCTTGATCGGTGTATGCCTGCTCCTCAGGGGTCTGTCCATTCTGGGCCCGAAGAATGCCACATTTTGTGGCAAGGTTTTCTCCACATTAAGAGTTTCCTGCTTTGTCGGCAGAAGCTTGCATGGCTAGAAACTGAGCTGTGCCTGGCGGTGAAGGAACATCAACACAAGGTCTGTCTCACCCACCGTCCTGTGTCTTACAGTGAGCAGCTGGAAGCTTCTGAGAACCTGACAGAGGTTATCTTTCCCCCAACTGAGAACCACCCTATGGGTGCAGCGGTCTGATCTGCCCGTTTGAACTAAAGGCTGAAGGATTGAATTTCTCGACAGCCTTCCATCTGTAATCAATAATTTATATATGACCTTCCGTTGCTCAATTAATATATTTCCAGGGTGGTTACTGTGGTTTAAGCCCATTACAAATGAGAAAGAGTTGAGCTTCTGGGAGATGGGGCAGGAAAGACCTGCTGTCTCTCGGCCAGACAAGCTGCAAAGATTACCAGGCAGCTGCCTGAGGAAACAGGGCCCCAACAGCCCTCCGTTTGACTGGAGACACAGAAACAGACAATAAACATAAGAACCTAACATAAGAAGAGCCATGCTGGATCAGGCCAAAGGCCCATCTAGTCCAGCTTCCTGTATCTCACAGTGGCCCCACCAGATGCGTCTGGGAGCGCACAAGACTAGATATCTGTCTCCTGCAACCACTTCCCTGCATCTGGCCCTTGAAGTACCCCGGTTTTAAGCCTGGAGATTACACATCTCCATCATGGTTTGTAACCTGTGATGGACTTTTCCTCCAGGAATCTGTCCAATCCCTTTTTGAAGGCATCCAGGCCAGATGCCATCACCACATCCTGTTGCAGGGAGTGATGCACACTTTAGATACACCCACAAAACACATTGTGCCCACTTATATCTAAACTCTTTGTATTGCCCGTATAGCGAAAGCCACAAGACTGACTCATGGTTGATAATAACTCCCTTCCTCTCTATCTTGTGACAGTTTTGCATTATGACTGCTTCTTATATTTAAGATATGTCGGAACGATCACTCTCTGTTTTTCATTTTAAAACTTTTGCAGCGTTTGAGGACCTGGGGCTGAACCCCAGTGGCAGCGGGACAAACAGTTGGCTGCCGGCTCTATCACTGCTGCTCACCCTTGAGCCATTAGATGCATACATTTTTTCCTTAATCCCCTGTTGAAGTTGGTGGTGTCACTGCAGTCTTGTCCTAGAAAGTGCCACAAATTAACTGTGTGCTGTGCAAAGAAGGACAATTTTTTTTCTCACAGGAGTGTCCCACTTTCCAACTGAATAGTAGTATTATCAGAGAGAGAGAGAGAGAGAGAATCTTCTCTCCATCCACTTTTTCCATGGTTTTTGTGTGATGTTGGGTACCTCTGTTGTTTCTCCACTTGCTTTTTTCTCTCTTAAGTTTGAAGAAAATATGTAACTCTCTTGATATTCCTTTTGTGCTGTGGACGGTAGGCCCTTCGGTGTGTGTGTGTGTGTGTGTGTCTGCGTATCTGTGTGCGTTTAGGCCCTTTGGTGTGTGTGTGGGCCCTGTGTGCATGTAGGCCCTTCGGTGTGTGTGTGTGTGTGTGTGTGTGTGTGTGTGTGTGTGTGTGTCTAAGTTCTTGTACAGACATGATCAGAAATAATGAATTAATCTGATCAGTGCAATTTACCTGCTGATCTGGCAGCTTGTCAGGAAACAGGAAATGTAAGGGTGGAGTCAATGCTTAGGTTTGTAATTCTGTCGTCCATGACATTCAATCAGACTATGAAGTAAGGGAATGTCTGAAATCAGTTTGAAGTGTGGGTGCATTCATCCTGCCCGATGCTGTGTCTTTTGATTTCACATTCTAATTCAGCATATGTTTGCTTGTAACACACTTTTCCTTTTCACCTTTCATGCATCTGTTTGTATACATGTGTGTGTGTGTGTGTTTGTGTGTGTGTGTGTGTGCATGAAAAACATGCAGTTTTTATTCAGAGCATTTATAGGTCCATTTATGAACAGGAGATGAAAATTTCATTATATGAAACTAGATTTATTGTACTGTTCTTCAGGGCCTCCTTCAGGGGTTATACATTGCCAAGAGTAATGATTTTGCCAGAAGGGTAATATAAAAACCAAATACTGTACTGTATTTTTCCGTCTATAGGAGGCCTCCATGTATAAAATGACCCCCACTTTTCCAACCCAAAATTACAATTTCACAACCACATTCAATGCCTCTATATCATTGTTACATTTTTATATTATGTTATGTTTGACTTTTTAAATCTTCCATGCACTTGGTTCACAACGAGAGCATCTTCTCTACTTAATGCGTCATCCCTCTTTGTCATGTTTGCACAGCTCCATGGACTGTTTGGGCCAGAACGCGTTGGGCATGCTTTAAAAATGAAATAGATCTACATTTTGATACATCTTGCCGATTTGTCTCTTTTTCATAATTGCCTCTATTGGATGTTTCGCGATCCTTTTGTTTTTAGATCATTTGTAGGGCTGGTTTTAAATTTCCCTTCACTGGTGCTTTTCTTTCATTCTCAGCTTCTGTTGTTTTTGTCACCCGTTCAAGAAATTTGATGGCATCAGAACTAGAGGGATTACTGTTAGCCTTGCCACAGTATTTACTGTCTGTTGTGCTCCTTTCCAGTGAGGCCAGCTAAGAGCAGTAATTCAGCTTTCCTGACAAGATCGCCTCTATGTTAAACCTCAGACTTTAAAGCTCATTGTGCTTTAATTTTCTTCCGGATTCCGACATGTATAGACACATACAAGTAGCAATACTGTACAAGTATATGCATATTGGTATTTGTGTGTGTGTTTGGTGCTGGGTGATGGTTCTGCATACTATTAGGCAGGACCATAGCTTAAACCTTACTGACAGTAGTTACATAAGAACATAAGAAGAGCCATGCTGGATCAGGCCAAATACTCATCTAGTCCAGCATCCTGTATCTCACAGTGGCCCCACCAGATGCGTCTGGGAGCGCACGAGATTAGATATCTGTCTCCTGATACCACTCCCCTGCATCTGGTCCTTGAGGTACCCTGGTTTTAAGCTTGGAGATGATACATCTCCCTCATGGTTTGTAACCTGTGATGGACTTTTCCTCCAGGAACCTGCCTAATCCCCTTTTGAAGGCATACAGGCCCGATGCCATCACCACATCCTGTGACAGGGAGTTCCACAGACTAACAACGCGCTGGGTTAAAAAAAAAATATCTTTTGTCTGTTCTTACTCTCCCAGCCCTCAATTTGAGTGGATGTCCCCTACTTTGTGAGACAGAGAAGAGCGTCCCTCTGTCCACTTTACTCATGCCCTGCATAATTTTGTACATTTCAATCATATCCCCCCTCAGGTGCAATTTTTTCCAGACTAAAGAGGCCCAAATGTTTTAGCTTTTCCTCATAAGGGAGGTACCCCAGCCCAGTAATCATTTTAGTCGCTCTCTTCTGCACCTTTTCCAGTTCCACTATGTCTTTCTTGAGATGCCGTGACCAGAATTGTGACCAGATGCGGCCTTACTATCGTCTTGTACAATGGCTTTATAATGCTGGCTGTTTTATTTTCAGTCCCCTTTTTGATAATCCCTAGCATGGAATTGGACTTCTTCACCACTGCCACACACTAGGTAGACACCTTCATTGAACTGTCCACCAACACACCAAGATCTCTTTCCTGATCCGTCACGGATAGCTCAGAGCCCATGAGTTGACAGATAAAGTTTGGATTTTTTTGTGTGTGCCCCCCCCCCCGTGTGTCTCTCTGTCTCTCTGTGTGTGTGTGTGTGTGTGTGTGTGTGTGTGTGTGTGTGTGTTTTGTGTATCTGCCTGCCTGCCTGTTACAGTACAGTGGTACCTTGTATAAAGGAATTAATGTGTTCAAAATGAAATTATGTTAAGCAAATTTTCCTTTATACAAATTTCCCATAGGAATGCATTGAAAACAGAGTAATCCCTAACCACAACCATTTTTATGTTGTATGGATTCGCCCCATAGGCAATTCTGTTAAGCACATTTCCCCATCTCTGGAATTTTTTATGTTGTACAGATTTTATGTTATACAAACCATTTGTTATACAAGGGTCCACTGTATATGAAAAATATTAACTGAGGTGGTAGTTAAACCAGTGGCGCTATCACATCATCTCAGCTTGATCCTGATGCCAACCCAGAGATTTTCCTGGTTGCTTTGAAACTCATGAAGCCATGTAGACAATGCAGCTGCTATCATTGCACTAAGTCTTCGGAACGCTGCTTCCTTTCTCCTGCCACCCACAACCAGAGCCACAGCCATTAGCCTTATTGAGACTGATCAAGGATGATGGTTTAAGGAAGAGATGTAGGACTGGAAGTACATTGGTGGTGCCTTCTCCTTCTGTGTTAGGATTTCTAAAAGAATAGATAGGTTTTTGAGTCTGTAGTCAGGCAAAGATAGCTAAAAGAAGAAAGCTCTTAGTTTCCTTCTCTAAGGGAACAAAATTCTGTGAACATCTCTCTTCAGCCCCTTCCTATTTGAGCGTGATTTACAGATGATATCATGAGGGGCTGATCATTTACAACACTTATAACAGAGGTATAAGCAGGGTAGGAAATTTGGACCCGTAGATGTGACTGGAGTATAGCTCCCATCAGCTGTAAAAATCTCCTTGCTGCTAGAGAAAGCTGATGAGAGCGAGCAAGAGAGCAGTCATAGTACTTGTGGGACCAGCATCCACGATGCCACCCGTTCTCTCTCCCTAGCGATAAGAAAATCTCAGAGGCATCCAAGGTCCAAGCTCTTGGAGGCCTTGTTAGACTTTCAGCTCAAGAAGGACTCTAGGACGTACATACTCTGAAATATTCATAGAATGTATTTTTCTTTACTGAGGCTTCCTGTGTTGTTGAGAAGACCACAGCAATTGCATTTGGGCACCATTTAAGAGCAATAAGACTGATGTTAGAAATACATAACAGATATGAAATGAGAACTCCTAAAATTAGTTTCTGAAATGAGACCCCCCCCCTTCTGTGCTTAGCATTTGAATTGTTAATAGGTGTGCATGCTTTGTTCACAGCATGGAGGGAGGAGAGCTGTTCAGCAGGATCCAGGAGCGAGGAGACCAAGCATTTACAGAGAAAGGTAGAGAACATCGCTGTGTTTCCGCGAACAGTTTACAGATGACTGTTGATTGTTCTGATTACTGGAAAGAAAACACACCTCAGGTTGCATCTGCTGAGATTTAATGTTTGATAGAAATCTTTGTTGTTGTTTTCATTCTTAAGTTCCTCAAATCTAACAGGAGCAGGTACTTAACTGTTATGTCTTTATTTTTAAATGGGTGGCTTTCCATTTTCAGCACTGAGATCATAGTCCTACATCCTATGAAGTAGGAAATCCCATTAGATCGAAGGCTAGAAACTCTTTTTCACCCTCAAAGATTGAATGCAGTTATGAAAATAGGTGGAGGGATCATTCCTCTGGTGGGCACACTAATTCTGTCTTAAAGCTCTTGCTGACAGCACTTAAGCCATGAGAGGCATTCTAACTCTTTAGGATGTCAAGGAATCTGTACAAAAGCTAAGGGGTCACCAGGCAGCAGTGTTGAAGGAGACATGTGGGCATTTTGTAGCCCAGAGGAAAGGTTTTGGGACATGGAAGGGGCAGATCCAGCTCCTGGATTTGAAGTCCCCCAGTTCTGCATTAGACACTGCCAAACCTTTCCTCTGCTCTTTCAAGATGTCTCTGCTGTGTTGAAGAGGTCAACACTGTCAGATATCTCACTCCCATCACAGGAGGCCCTCCCATTCATCCTCTCTCCCAGATGCCTTCAGAAGAAGTACATGTATGGGGATAACTAGAGATCTTTGAACACAAGTCACACAACTGTAACCTGAAACTATGCCAAATATTAGAGCCTATATTTCAAATTATTTTCCATAAAGCAGCTGTATCATTATTTTATGAACAGATGAGTCATACCAGAGAAACAAATAGTGTGATTAGTATATTGTATATGTGCAATGTGCTGGAGTGTCAGTCAGTTCTTGCCTTCTGAGCATGGAACCAGAGGAGAGCAGAGTTTAAGGAGAGTGGGGTGGGGTGGTGGGCACCACGGTTTGCAAAACCAAAACACAGCTGTTGGGGCTATTATTAGCTTTCCCTCCATCTTAACACTAGCTCTGTAAACAAACACGCTAGTTGCTAGTCAGAAAAATTGCCTAGTTGCATATCTCTGGTAGGCATGTTAATGTGACCTTTCTTTCAAATTATGTTTCTAGAAGCCTCTGAGATAATGAGAGACATTGGAACAGCCATCCAGCATCTACATGGAATGAACATAGCCCACAGGGATGTCAAGGTGAGACTAGAACGTGTAAGATGTTGTGTGTTCTTTGGGCTGTTTGGCCGTGTCCTGGAAGTTTTTCTTCCTGACGTTTTGGCAGACACTGTGGCTGTCATCTTCAAAAGGCAAGTTGCTCAGGGAACTAGGAGTTCTCTCTGCACTCTGGGGTATAGAGTGAGTGAGACTGGGGTTTTTAAAGTTGTGGAAAAGAGGAAACTTGTCCTATGCAGGAGAATAGGTGTAGTCATTGTATTGTGATAAAGGGATTAAGAAGTTTCAATGCAACCAGGAGTAGCAATGCTCCTTCTTTGTAGTTGATGGGTGTCATTAGCTGTTCTATTGTGTAAAATGATCACTGTTGCTTGTGGCTGGCTGGGACTCATTGAGTTTTGACCTTTTGCACTCTATAGCTTTTAGTACTGGAAGCTAGGCTTTGTTGATTTTTAGAGTTTCTTCTTTTTTGTTGAAACTATGCTTATATTTGTGGATTTCATTGGCTTCCCTATGTAGTCTGCCATAGTAATTGGTAGTGTCATCCAGTACCTCTATGTCCTGGAAGAGGATTTCATGTCCAATTTGTTTCAGTTGTGTTCAGTACTGGTGATTTTTCAGGTTGTTTTAGTCTGCATTGTCTTTCATGTTCTTTGATTCCAGTCTGGATGCTGCGCTTTGTAGTCCCAATATATACCTGGCCACAACTACAAGGTATTCAGTATACTCCTGCAGTGGCAAGTGGGTTCCTTTTGTCCTTTGCTGACCATAGCATCTGTTGTATTTTTGCGGGGACAGACTGATCAGCTTTGATGTAGTATCCCTCTTCACCAAACAATAAAGAACACTTTAGCACTCATCCAATAGATCTTCCCAGAATACATAAAGGCCCTATTCCAACATTGCCTAATGACCACCTACTTCCAGTGAGATAATGACTTCTATGAACAGACAGATGGAGTTGCCATGGGGAGCCCCCTCAGCCCGGTAATTGCGAACTTTTACATGGAACATTTTGAAAAACAAGCTCTGGATGCTTCTTAAGCCCTTCATCACAATGCAACGACTACACCTATTCTCCTGCATAAGACAAGTTTCCTCTTTTCCACGACTTTAAAAACCCCAGTCTCACTCACTCTATACCCCAGAGCGCAGAGAGAACTCCTAGTTCCCTGAGCAACTTGCCTTTTCAAGATGACAGCCACAGTGTCTGCTGAAACGTCAGGAAGAAAAACTTCCAGAACGCAGCCAAACAGCCCGAAAAACTCACAACAGCTATCAAATGAAACAGTGTTTGGTTTTCAAAAGAATTTTCCCCCAAGAAATGTTCCTTTTCAGCTTCATTTTGCTTCTCTTTCTTGACAACACCACAGCCAGAAAACCTGCTGTATACATCCAAAGAAAAGGATGCAGTGCTGAAACTTACAGACTTTGGGTTTGCCAAAGAGACAACTGTACAGAACGCTCTGCAGACTCCCTGTTACACTCCCTATTATGTAGGTGAGTCTGTTTTCCCCGCCTCTCTCTTTGCTTACTTTGAATATTTGCAAACAGGTAGGGTAGAGAGTTTTGTTCCTTAAGGAATATCTTGTCACTGTCAAGGCAGAGCAAGGGCAAGCTCCAATCAGTAGGAGCAGTACCTCAAGTAGGCTAGAAGGCAATCCATGGTCCAAAATAGATAGAGCAGAAGTGCCAAGGCAAAAATCGAGGGCCTGAGATGGGGCAGAAAAACAAGTGGCTAGTCAAGACAAGGATCAGTTTCCAGAGCGACAGGTGAGGATGGAGGCAAAAGCAACAGCAGACAATGCACTCTCTACCACAAGAGTATAGATATAAAATTTCTGGAAACTTTTGGGGAAAATATTCTCCCATTTTTTTTTTTTTTGTCTCCAGCATTTTTCCCCATGGCTTCCAAATTTCTGGAGATTTTATATCTTTACCTGAGAGAGAGAAAGAGAGATTTATCACACTAAGGATTAAGGTTTAAGGCTTTATGGGTCCAGAAGGCAGGAATTGTCCCTCGTGGCCAGTTGGTTCTTCCAGCTGGCTGGCTGGAAGAACCAACACAGAACTGAAAATGTACAGCAAAGTTAAATACTTGTCAGATTTGTTCCAGCAGCCGTAGCTTTGACTGAAATAACTCAAGTTGTTTTATTCAAAACACAACACCACTATTGCCTACTTTAAAAGCAATTGTTCTGTGACCAAAGTGGAAATCTGGCATTCATGGTGCTTTTGGTTCTCTTCTTCCTGCCTCCCTGCTGCCACCCCTCAGCTCCAGAAGTTCTTGGTCCTGAGAAGTATGACAAGTCCTGTGATATGTGGTCCCTTGGTGTCATCATGTACATTCTGTAAGTGTGAAATATGAAGAAATTGAGCTTAACAAAGGAAAACCCTTGTATAGTGTTTAGATCAAGGGAAGTGATAGTACCACCCTATTCTGCTCTGGTCAGACCCCACCTGGAGTACTGGGTCCAGTTCTGTGCACCTCAATTTAAAAAGGACGTTGACAACCTTGAGCAGGTACAGAGGAGGGCTGGAAGGTCTGGAAGAAATGTCTTACGGGGAATGTCTTAGGTAGCTGGGAATGTTTAGCCTTACAAAAATAAAGTTGAAAGGGGACATGATAGCTATGTTTAAATATTTGAAAGAATGTCGCATTGAAGAGGGGACTGGTTTGTTTTCCATGGCTTCAGAGACTAGGAGTCAGGGTAATGGTTTCAAACTACAGGAAAAGAGAGTCAATTTAAACATTAGGAAGAACTTCATGATGGTTAGAGCTGTTCGGCAGTGGAGTATGCTGCCATGGAGTCTCCTTCTTTGGAGGTTTTTAAGCAGAAGCTGGATGGGCATCTGTTGGGAGTACTGTGACTGGGGTTCCTGCATGGCAGGGGATTGGACTGGATGGCCCTTGAGGTCTCTTCCAACTCTATGATTCTATAGGCATGAGCTGCTGCTTTATATCCCAGTTAACACCCATTCCTGATGGTGGGACTTAATGATATTTTTCATGTATGCTGCAATAGCAGAAATCATTGAGCTATTACTCATTCTGTCAGAAGAAGCACTGGCCATCTGTGTCTCTACATGGGACCAAGATAAAAGGCAGGTGGGATGATTTCCCTCTCAAGTGCAGGTTTTTCCTTCCATCTCCGTCTCACGCACTTTCTTTTTTAACCCTCCACCCCACCCCACCCCCCAGATTATGTGGGTTCCCTCCATTCTACTCCAATACCGGCCAAGCTATTTCCCCGGGAATGAAGAGGAGAATCCGAATGGGACAATATGGATTTCCAAATCCTGAATGGTCAGAAGTATCTGATGAAGGTGAATTAACCCCTATTTGTGTCTGAAATGTGTGCATTAGTGATGAGTAACAGATGTGAGTGTGACATGCAGGCCTTCTGTGAGCCTCCTTGAGGCCTGGTGAGACTCCACATTCTTGCACCCCCTTAGCCATGGAACTATCCTCTCACCCTTAGCATCAGTAGGTACCAAGGGTTGATAGAATTCAGTTAGGATCCAATTGAGACAAATGGTAAAATGATTACCAAAACACAAAAGGAGCAATGCAATATATGCAGTCCAATGCAGTGAGGAGTGTGCAGACCTCTACATTGGAGAAATTATACAGCCATTAAACAGGAAGATGCCCCAACATAGGAGGGGCAACAGCTCAGGACCAGAATCAGCAGTACACCTCTACTTGAAGGACAAATGGCATTCATTCAAAGATGAGGATGTACACATGTTAGACAGAAAAGATAGGTGGTTTGACAGAAGTGTCAGGAAAGCTATTCATGTGAGCATTGAAAACCCCTTTCTCAACAGTGGTGGGGGCCTCAGGCACAGTCTATCTGCTACTTATCAAGCAGTGATAAGTATAGCTTCACAGCTCCATCACCAAGGTCATAGCTAATTACCCCATACTTAATGGGTATTAGGAAGGCTAAAGGTGGGACCTTAGGCCATTGTCCACCTAATGGGCCTATTGAGAATATTCCCCACCCAATGAGCCTATTCAGGCCATTGTTCATCTTGTGAGCCTATTTGAGACCAGGATGAGGAGAAGATCAAACTTCTTCATTTGCCTCTCTTTGCCCTTGAACTCCTAGTGGAGGACTCACAACGAGCTTTCCTCACACTGATGAAGCTGTGTGGATGAGCAGCGAAACGCTTCAACCTCTCAAGAAAAGTAGTCCAGTTGTCATGACTCACCTTCCAGATAAACTCACTTAGACTGAGAATCTTCACAGACATGATCTTTGGAACTCCTATATTATTAATGGAGCAACATACTGTAATATTGCAATACCATCTGTTTCATTCATTGTACTCTAGTTTCTTTTTCATTATATTTATTTCTTAACCATAAATTCAGGAAATTGAGTGTGTAATTGAAAAATAGTGTCTTTTTAAAGTGGCACATGTGGAACTATGTCAGTATTGAAAGGTGAGAAATGGATCTGAAAAATGTTATTGCAGAGCCGACAGGAAAAGAAGATTAAAACGGGCCTGAGCCTCGTGGCGCAGTGGTTAAATGCCTGTACTGCAGGTAAAACTGTGCTCACGACCTGGGTTCAATCCCCGGTAGCAGGCTCAAGGTTCACTCAGCCTTCCATCCTTCCGAGGTCGGTAAAATGAGTACCCAGCTTGCTGGGGGGGCAATGTGTAGCCTGCACACTGTAATAAAAATTGTAAACCGCCCAGAGACCACTTGTAGTGGTATGGGGCGGTATATAAGCAGAACACTTTCTAAATAAAAATTGACTGCAAAATGAAATTGGAATGTTGCAGAAACTAAAAAAAGTAGGCACACTAATAACCATGTTTTATTTGAGGAATATAATACTTAAGTATCTTTTTAAGTTCAATGATGCCTTTCTAGCTTTGATTTCTGCAGACTGCTTAATAATTAAAATAAACCAAATGATTCCTCTGCCTTTTGTACCAGAACAGAAATGCAACAGAACAACAGTGCAATTGGAAAATAAAGCAGCAACAGTGTAGGAAACCAAACAGCCCATTAGCTAACTAGCCTGTTGGCCGGGACCAAGCCTCGTTGGGGTCCTTGATAGGTCAGTTTCCCATAGAATCCATTAACTGAGTTTACCAAATGCTTCATTGCCACCCTACCTCCTTTCCATCTCTTGTGGTTGCCTTGTAAGCTGAGCGGTTTCAGCCCTAGAATCTTCCCGTGTGATATTTTTTGCCTCTGGATCTTTCTGAGAGTGTTTTTCTGCTGGGTTCTGCAAAGACAAGGTAGAGACACAGACCGAGGAGATCAGTCCCGTCCCATGGACTGCTTATAATTAAGGAAGGCAAGCAGCAGTATGGTTGCTGAGCATCACCTGAGCCTGGCTGGGTGCTACCCACTTTAAGCAACAGCCTCTACAGCTCATGCTGCTCCCCTCGCACATTTGCTAATAAAGAGCAGCCAAGATCCGACCCCCCCACCACCACCGCCACCACTGCCAAGCTTGAGATTGAGTCCATATGGCCCTGTTGTGCCCCACATAAAGTCTGAGGGGATGTGAACCCATTACACCTTCTCTACATAAGATAGCTTTGTCATCACAGATCTCCATGGATGTGGAGAAAAGAGTGGAAAACATGAAAAATTCCTTTTGAGAGGGATAATGATACAGCCAGCTGCAATTGTTTTTTTTCCCAAACGTCCATCTTATAGGGTGGGCAAGTGTTGTCAGGCCGCTGTCCCTTTTAAGAGTTCATTTGTGCATGGAGTAACGTGTGAACCATTAGCCTACATAAATGAATGGCTCTCTGTATATTATGGGACTAGATGGTAGAGAAAAATGCCAACAGTTTTGCCTTACAGTCCTAATCCTGTTTGTGGGGCAAAAAACAGCAAAACCCTCTTGAAGTCATTGATACAATATTCTCTGTTACCCTGATTTATACCCAGTGTTAGATTGACTGACAGACTCAGACTCATTCCCACTCAGCCATGATAACTCCCTAGGTAAAACTGCTCCTTAGGTATCTCATTTACCTTGAAAGGCCTATTAGGGTCAATATAAGTCAGCTCCAACTTAACAACATTTAACAATAACAAGCCTGATTAGCCTAGGGAGGGACAATTAATGCTTGTCACAGAGACGCCGACAGTTATGGTTCATAGTTCTACTTATGGATCTATTTTAACTATATAATCATCACATTTTTGTTCTCTCTCTTTAGGTCATCATTAAACAGGATAATTTGTATGTGTTCCAGAGTCCTATGTAGGTGTTAGAAATGTTTTTGTAAGCTTGACAGGAAAGAGAAAATGGCTCTGGCTGAAGAATTCTTGTTCATTTTTCATGTTCATGCTTTTCATTTGTTTTGGGTTTTTTTTTAATTTGCAGCTTTTCATTATCTGAGTCTTTTGTTTTTGCTTTGCTTCAGCTAAGCAGTTAATTCGTCTGTTGCTGAAGACAGATCCAACAGAGAGGATGACAATTTCTCAATTTATGAATCACCCATGGATTAATGTAAGTCCTGTGCCATCGCTTCTAGCCTCCCCATCCCTTGGGGCACTGCCTGGATGCTGAACTGGGGTGGATGAGGGACAAGAGACTGAGGCTGAACCCAACCAGCCTGCGGTCTTGTGCCTGGGCGCTCCTCGTGTCGGCAGTTTTGGGGGAGGTTGATATCATTTTGCGGGGCTACTCTCTCCACGAGAAATCAGGTTCGCAGTTTGGGTTTACTCTTGGTCCCAGCGCCCTCTGTGGAATCCCAGGTAGCCTCTGTAGTGTGAGTGGCCTTTTTCCATCCAAGGCATATCATTCATTTGCATCTCTACCTTGACATGGGATCTCTCGCCATGCTGATCCATGCACTGGTAGTTGTCGGATTAGATTGCTTCAATGCTATCTACGTGGGGCTACCCATGGGAGTGTTACGGAATTTCAAGAGGTCCAGAATATGGTGTCCAGGTTTTTGACTGGAATGAGGAAATACCAAAATATCTCCCCTACACTGGCCAACTTGTTTGTTTCCGAGCCAACTTCAAGATGATGACCTTAACATATAAAGCCCTTAAATGGTTTGGGACCTTGTTACCCTACAGAACACTTCCTTCCAATGAGGTCTGCCCAGCCTATTCAGTCTTCCCAGGTGGGGTGGTTGATATCATTGACCCCAAGAGAGGCCTGAAATGACTTGGAACTGGGCCTTCTCAGTGGTTGCTGCTCATCTTTGCAGTGGACCCCTGCCTGAGATTTGCCTGACCCCTTCCCTGGGAGTCTCCATACAACTGATGAAGACTTTTTAGTCTGGCTTTGCTGGAGGTAACATCCTGCTGGTACAGTGGTGGTTTCAATGCTTAATTTCATCCCACCATCTCGCCTTCTAAATTGGTGTGTTTATATTGTTAGCATTATACTGTTGTTTCTTATTTTGATTGTTATTCTTACTTTGATTAGTAGGTTGCAATTTGGATTTCTATTTGATTTTGCTAAAATTATTTGTTTGTGTCTTGGGTATTATTGTTTGTTGTAAATTGTCCAGAGTGGCCTTGTAGCCAGATAAATGGGATGGATGGATGGATGGATGGATGCATGCATGCATGCATGCATGCATGCATGCATGCATACATACATACATACATACATACATACATACATACATACATACAT
>JAHTLZ010000015.1:46712968-46738021 GCA_023846285.1 Phrynocephalus versicolor | reverse complement strand
GATAGATAGATAGATAGATAGATAGATAGATGTGTGTGTGTGTGTGCACGCGTGCAGGTGGGGTCCATCCATCTCCCCAACCCCACCTCCCCTCTGCCAGGTTACCAGAGCCAGCAGAAGCTAACCAGGGCCCACAGTATGAAGAGAAAGAATTGATCCCATTATAGATACTCGGGGCAGGAATGCACGTGCCTGCTCTCTGTCAGCCACGTCTTGCTGGGAATAACTTATCTTCTGCAGTCCTTCATGAAATATTTATCCTTCTTTAAACACTTAAATTAACAAGGAGAGAGTAAAATATTCTGTTCAGAGTTACACGCTGCGCGGTTGGTAAAGGTCAAAATAAAATCCAAGAAAGCTTGCCTCATGTCTCCTGCTTTTATACCTGCCCATGTTTATTTATTAAATTTTTGACTTGCCTTTTAATTAAAAATAATGCTCAGCAACAAATAATATAATATATATCTTTATTTATGCATGCCATAAATACTGCAATACAAAATATACAGACTTACAGAGCATTATCTAATTAAGCAGTAACTTGTATATAACATACAGTAATATCTTGCTTTAAGAGTGTTTTGAAAGACCAGCAAAAATTTCCTCTAAATTTTGCCTTGATCAACAAGCAGTGTCTTGCAATACAAGTAACCGGAGCAGGTCATACGGTGGCTCTCTCTCCCTTCTAGATTATGGGTGATTGTCTGGAATGTTCCATCTCAGGCAGCCTCCAAAGCAGAGATAGGGGAGAGGAATATAGGTCTCCCTTAAGAACATAAGAAGAGCCATGCTGGATCAGGCCAATGGCCCATTTAGTCCAGCTTCTTGTATCTCTTTTTTTTTTCCAGTATATTTTTATTAAAGAATTTTGGTATACAAAAAAAGAAACAAATTCAAAACATTAGTACTACAAAATCAATCTACCACTAAAATTTGACTTCCCTCTGTTCTTTCCTTGGTTTTAGTGTTATTCATCTCCTAGCCTTCCTTTCAGACAAACCCCTTTTATATACTTATAAAAAAGATTTGAAAAATAAGTAATAATCCCTCGAGCTCTATCCTAATCCGGTAAGAGTCTTTAATTCCTTGCAATGAGTTTCCATGTAGTTCTTAAATTTTTGCCAGTCATTTTGGAACTTCTGGTTATCTTGATCCCTCAGTCTGCACGTTAGTCTGGCCATCTCTGCAAAGTCCAATATTTTCGCCCTCCATTCATCCAAAGATGGTATATACGTTGTCTTCCAGTTCTGTGCCAGGAGCATTCGTGCCGCTGCTGTTGCGTATAAAAATAGAGTCCTATCTGCTCCTTTGATTTCCAGCTTCTTGTATCTCACAGTGGCCCCACCAGATGTGTCTGGGAGCGCACGAAACTAGATATCTGTCTCCTGATACCACTTCCCTGCATCTGGTCCTTGAAGTACCCCAGTTTTAAGCCTGAGGATTACACATCTCCCTCATGGTTTGTAACCTGTGATGGACTTTTCCTCCAGGAATCTGTCCAGTCCCCTTTTGAAGGCATCCAGGCCAGATGCCATCACCACCTCCTGTGGCAGGGATGTGTTGTTGGCGCATCCTTGTACCAGCCAGGAACGTGCAGGTTAGGGTTTTATTTTTATTTTTATTTAATGTGTTTTCCACATTCTTATTTTTTCAAACCATTTCTAGTCATGAGGCAGCTATTCAAGTGTGTATAGGGCTACAAATTGCACTTTATTATTGTCACATTAAAAATACAGAGTAAAATCCAGTTGTTTGTCCCAAGCAGAGCAGATTCCACAGCCAGGTACGTAAACCATGGTGTGGGCGTGGACATCTAGCCAACTTTTTTGATTTTTGGCATTTTGTGTGTACAGAATTTGGTTGATGGAGCCCCAGACCGTATCATCTTGAGTTCCCATTATTTCTTATGGGGAAATTTGCTTTGATAAAATAGTGTTTTAGTTCACATGCACGTTTCCAGAATGGATTATGCTCGTAAACCAATATATTACTGTATTAAAAATACAAGCTGCTTTACAAAAATAAAATGTAAACTTACATACCGTAAATCTTTCAGGCAATTTTGTCAAATAATGGGCAACATCAAGAGCTTTTGGGGCAGCTGACATCCAGCCTTATGTAATACATGTTAAGAGGGAACTCTGACATAGGTCTAATGCTGCCTGATGTTCTACACACTTGCAGAAAACTGTGTGAATGAAAAAAGCCTCTTTTTCTAAGGGTCACCTTGGTTCTTCCAGTTCTGGAAAACGTTAACAAACAAAAATATCAGTTTCTGCAATATCAGTTTATTCCAGCATAAGCTGCCAACTCCCTACACTGGTAGATCTCTCCCATAATGTCTATTCAGTTTGACATTTCCTTGTTTACATGTTTGTGTAGAAAGATTAACGCATTGCGCATCTGTGAAGAAATGTTGCAATAATGTTGCATAAGTGCAGATTTCTAAGAAGAATCCGTGAATAGGATGTACAGTAGTACTAAGAGTACAACACTACTTCAAGACACACTTTTGGCTATAGCAGAGGTTATACAATTTATACAACTGGGGGGAAAAACCTACTCAGAAAATATATTCTTGTTGCTGAACTGTCAAGGCTGCATCTGCTCTGAAGGAGACCATAGAAGTGAGGCAGTCAAGGTGTCTGAACCTGCCATTATGGACAGTAAACAGCAGTCCCTGGCCTTTCAGCTGTGGGTCACGGTGTCAGGGTGGTTTAGTCTGGTTGGACATCTCTTTGTGGGAATGATTGACATGCAATGACACAGCAAGAATACAGGAGAGGTCACTCATCCGCTTTGTTCCTGCAGTGTTTCAAACACTCTTTTCAATCTGTTTCCACCACTCTTTTTTAAAATGAGTCTAACAGTCCATTAACTTCATTTTAATCTATATTTAGCTTGTTGTTGTTACTTTTGTTTGTTTGTCTTCCACTATAACCATTAAGAGGTTGAGCAGACCCTTGCCGCTTGGCTCTTTTGAAAAGGCAAGATAACAGATGCTGTGTTTGCCTATCAACTGGAACCATTTAAATCTCTCTCTCTCTCTCTCTCTCTCTCTCTCTCTCTCTCTCTCTCTCTGTGTGTGTGTGTGTGTGTGTGTGTGTGAGAGAGAGAGAGAGGGAGAGGGAGAGGGAGAGAGAGAGAGAGAGAGAGAGAGAGCAGACTAACCCAAGAATGAAGAATAGACAAAACCTCCCAGGAAAATCCTGTAGTAAATCGAAAAGTAGTGAACCAGGAATCTAAGCAGAAGATACTTAGCACATGCTGAAATGAATTATTAAAAACCATTCCAGGGAGAACATGTTATGTGGAGAAAAATGGATTTTGAAGAGAATTAGAGGAAGGAAAAAAAAACAGGAGTACTTCTGTTTCTTTTTGACCTCCCCAAGCTGTTCCAGCATAAAAATGTGTTCCAATTTTCCATTCTAACAGAGCTAGCCTTTTCTCTCCATGCACAGCTTATGCTGCTTGGACCATCTGGAGCAGTCTGCTCTGCAAGCATCTTCTTGCAGCAGCAGCCAGTCCAGAATATATCACCTGTCTGAGACGGGAGCAGGGAAACCAAAGCCTTCCTGATGTTTTAGATGGCAGCTGCAATAGGTTCGCATAGCCAACAGGAGCTTGGCCTGCGGGCTGTCTGAAGGGCTGAATCCTCCCATCCAGCCTGAAATGTATCACAACCAGATAGCTGCCGAGGAAAGGTCTTTTGGAGGTGGTTATAGTATTTTTTAAAAAGCCTGATGTTTTTCTGTTTTGCCTTTAATTCTGTTGTGTTTTAATATTACTGGTTAAACAAGCGTTTTAAATCTTGAGTCCCAGTTTGGGGAGAGGGACAGAACATAAATAAAATACATAAGATAAAAGGTACTGGGTTGCTTGTATCTGGTATCTGTTTTTATACTGCAATACTAGGAATGGAAGGATTAGACCTTTTTAGTTCAAGGCCTTAACTACGCATTATACATAAGCACACATCTCTAGAGACACATATCTGAGTTGGGTTATTTGCAGGAGAGACTAATGATTTAATGCAAGGGTGTAATGGAAAAGGAGAGGAAACCCTCAACCCTTGCCTCTCTTTCTGCTATTTTCCTGCTCTTAGAGCCTTTTCACACAGCCCCTAAACTCCGTGGCAAATGGCTCCCAGCTCCGGAGCTTAAAATTGTTTCCCCACCAGCTCCAGAGTTTACAGAAAATTAAGTGCGACCACGCCCACCTAAGCGCGTCCCAGCGCACTTTTCAGGTACCTGCTCTCCGGAGGTGAAAAATCCCTGATGCGGATCTAACGTAGAGAGTGCCGGGTTCTCCTGGCTTCTGTTTGTTGTTTTTTTTGCCCCCCGCCCCTTTAAGAGATCTGAATGCTGTCGGGAACAGAGCGAGACCGGCAGAACGGAGGTAAGCCGGCATTCTTTTCTTTCTTTTTTTCTCCCTCCCCTCACGCAGCCAGCAGCCAGGAGTGTGGAGGGGGTGGGAACACAGAAACAGCAACAAACCCCCAAGATCTCTGGTCCAAATTTAAGTGGCCAGCGGATCTTAGGGATCGTGTGAAAAGGCTCTCTGACTTATAGCCTCCTGTCACCTTTTTGTGGGATCCCAAACCTGTGTGCTTACTCACACCCTAGGCTTTTAGAAAAGTCCCAGCTACAGGACTGTGCAAACTAAGTGTCTTTTGGTCATGACCAGGATGGTTGAAGGTCTGGAAGAAATGCCTTTTGAGGAATGGCTTATGGAGCTGGGAATGTTTAGCTTTTCAAAAAGAAGGCTGAGAGGGGATATAATATGTTTAAATATTTGAATGGATGTCATATTGAAGAGGGAGCAGGTTTGTTTTCCATGGCTTCAGAGACTAAGACTCAGGGCAATGGTTTCAAACTACAGGAAAAGAGATTCAGTTTAAAACATTAGGAAGAACTTCATGACAGTTAGAGCTGTTCGGCAGTGGAATATGTTGCCACAAAGGGTGGTGGAGTCTCCTTCTTTGGAGGTTTTTAAGCAGATGCTGGGTGGCCATCTGTCAGAAATACTGTAATGGGGCTTCTGCATGGCAGGGGGTTGGACTGGATGGACTTCGAGGTCTCTTTCAACTCTATGATTCTATGATTCTAAAAGCACAGTTGTACATAAGAATGCAGACAAGTACATCTTCTCTTTCATGTTGCTTAGGAATACAGTACTTGTAATAATCTCATCAGCAAGGGGCTTATGTACTGAGTGTTCTGTTGCCAGTGATAATTCTCACAAATGGCTGTTTCTTCACTCTTCTTAGCAATCCATGGTGGTGCCTCCAACTCCTCTGCACACAGCCAGAGTCCTGCAAGAGGATAAAGACCACTGGGATGAAGTGAAGGTAGGGATTGCATGGTTTCATACACTGGGTACACAATTTGGAAGGAACTGGTCACAAAAGCTGAGTTTTTTGCAATTTGTTTGTTTTCCAGATAATAATACTACAACTGCATTACTTCTGTCTCTTCACCTATTCCTCCTGCAATGTGAATCAAGTTTCTTTTATTCTTACAGAGACGTGGTATCACTAAATAGTTGAGGAAGAATATTTTTTTGTTTCAAATATTTCTATTCTGCCCTTCTCCCAGAAAGGACCCAACATCACATTGTTCAAGAGCTGGCTTTCACTGCTATGTTGTGCTGTGCATGTTACGGTGACAATGAGATGAAAAACGAAGTTGTGTGTTCTACATCACAGAAAGGCTTATAGTATTTAGATTTTTCAAAATGAATAAAGATGAATAAAGATGCTGCTACTTTTGAGGCATTTGAGGAACAGGAAAGCAGAGTTGCTTTTGAAAAATTGTAGCAGTAATGTTGTAAATGTTATATCTGTACACTTCTCTTTGGCTAAGGGTAGATGATGAAATGGGCCCCTGTGGCCTTCCTGATGTTGCCGTAGAGCTGCCACTAACGGGTACAGTATGACCAGTAGGGGGGGATTCATAGTCCAAAAACAACCTGGACAGCCACAGTTCTGCAGCGTTGGCCTAGTACACAGAAAAAAATGGCAAATTCTTAGCATTCACATACCTATAGCATTAACAAATACTGTTTTTGTGATTATAGTGTTAGGTTAGCCATTTTATTTTGGTCATTCTTATCTCTTTATCAGGAGTGTGCAGTGTCTAATACTGCTTAAACATTATTTCATGTTATTCAGCCACATAGTCTAGATGTGCACTCTAATTTTGTTGGAAGGGAGAACATAGTAACTAGTCTTAGTTAACAGAGTTCTGTTCTCATCAGACAGACCTTGGAAGTGAAGTATATGTAACCCAGTTACTTTTATTGATTTCCTTGGTTTCTGTCTCTTAATACAATAATTCCTGGAGAACAGGGAAAGTCCCTATATATTGGAGGAGGGCAAATGTTGTCCCCATCTTCAAAGGGGGGGGGGGAGGGGACCAAAATAATTACTGCCCAGTCAACTTGACATCTATTCCTGGAAAGATTCTCAAGCAGATTATTAAGCAGGCAGTCTGTAATTGTTTAACGAAGAATGCAGTCATTACTAATGGTCAACATGGGTTTCTTAAAAACAAGTCATGCCAGACTAATTTGATCTTTTTCTATGAGAGAGTTACTGGCCTGGTGGATGAAGGGCACGCTGTAGATGTTGCTTATTTATTTATTTATTTATTATTGAATTTATACCCCGCCCATCTTCCCAGAGGAACTCTGGGCGGCTTACAAGCTGAGAATTCAACAGCTATTAAAATGCAAATACATAAAATTAACAGGCAATAATCATACAAGATAAAATCATATGGCACCCTTGTAGGACCTTGTCTCATTCACGGTCGTCCAGCGGCGGGAATGATCACAACAGATGGCGGGGGAAAAGAGAAAAAAGAGAAAAAGAAAAAAGAAAAGAAAAAAAACTATTTGGCTAGGTCACCGAAGGCCTCGCGGAATAGGATGGTCTTTACCGCTCTGCGAAAGGCCAGCAGGGACTCTGCAGAGCGCACTTCACTGGGAAGACTGTTCCATAGTGAGGGAGCAGCCACCGAGAAGGCCCGAGTACGAGTTGATGTTCGCTTGGCCTCTCGGGGGGTGGCAACCTGAAGTGAGTGCGCTTGCGACTACCGAACTGGTCGGGCCGAGGTTGATCGCTGGGCGATCCGCTCAGTGAGGTAGTCCAGGCCCAAGCCATGGAGGGTTTTATAAACTAAAACCAGGACCTTGAATCTGATCCAGGACGCAATGGGCAACCAATATAGCTGGGCCAGGACTGGGGTGATGCGGTCAAAACGATGCGCACCCACCACCAGCCTGGCTGCCGCATTTTGTACCCACTGCAGTCGCCGGAGGACAGTCAAGGGCAACCCCATGTAGAGGGCGTTGCAATAGTCCAGCCTCGAGATCACCAGCGCCTGAACCACTGTTCTGAGGGAGTCGCCATCTAGGTACGGGCGGATCTGGGCGATCTGTCGAAGATGGTAAAACGCGGTCCGGGTCACGGCAGCCACCTGGGCATCCAGAGATAGCGCCGGATCCAGGACCACACCCAGATTCCTAACACTATCTGCCATCTGGAGAGAAACTCCCTCCAAGGTGGGGAGAGGGCCTCCGTACCCAGATAGCGAACTCCCAAAGAACATCACCTCGGTCTTCTCGGGATTGAGCCTGAGCCTGTTGGTCCTGGTCCAAGCCATAACCGCCTCCAGGCACTGGTCAAGGGTCCGGACAGCTTCCACTGCAGAGGTGGAAAAGGAGAGATAGAGCTGCGTGTCATCAGCGTACTGGTGACAGCAGACTCCAAAACTCCGAATGACCCCAGCCAGCGGTCTTACATAGATGGGAGTGTCCACGGGGTCGACAACTCTCCACCATGCTGCTCATACTGGAGCCGACCCTCCAAGAAGGACCGGAGCCAACTGCGAACAGTGCCTCCGATACCTACCTCAGAGAGCCAGTCCAGTAGGATACCTTGGTCGACGGTATCAAAGGCCGCTGACAAATCCAGGAGGACCAACAGGGTAGAGCAACCCCTGTCGGCCGCCCGGATTACGTCATCTTGCAGCGCGACCAGAGCTGTCTCGGTCCCCCGGCCAGGCCTGAAACCGGATTGGCAAGGATCAAGGCACCGCTGTTCCTCCAAGAATGACTGTATCCGAATCGCGGCCACCCTCTCGATGACCTTGCCCATGAAGGGAACATTGGCGATCGGACGATAGTTCGCCAATTGGTCCGATGCCAGGCCCGTTTTTTTTCAAAATGGGCTTTACCACCGTCTCCTTCAGACGAGAGGGAAAAAACCCCTCGCTGAAGGAGATGGTGGCGATGGCAGATGCCCATTCGGGCATGCTCCCTCCGGCAGATTTTATAAGCCAAGATGGGCAAGGATCGAAGGGGGTGGATGCGGGTCGGCAGTGGGCAATAGCCCTGGAGGCCTCAGAAGAGGAGACAGGCCCAAACTCAACCAGACGAGGCGAGCGAGGGGGTAGGGCGGCTGGGGGTGGCGAGGGAGGGCTAGTGCAACCGGATTCGAAGCCAGCCCAGATGGCCCGGATGGCCTCTATTTTGAATCGAAAATAGACTGCGAAATTCTCACTACTGAAATCTTGATTTCATTAAGGTCTTCGATGAGGTTCTCCATGACATACAGTGGTACCTTGTATAAAGGAATTAATTTGTTCCAAATGAAATTATGTTAAGCAAATTTTCCTTTATACAAATTTCCCATAGGAATGCATTGAAAATGGAGTAATCCCATTTTTATGTTGTACAGATTTGCCCCATAGGCAATTATGTTAAGCAAATTTTCCCCATCTCTGGAATTTTTTATGTTGTACAGATTTTATGTTATACAAACTGTTTGTTATACAAGGGTCCACTGTACTTGCAAAGAAGTTAGTAGGATCTGGGATAGATAGTGCTACTATTAGGTGGATTTGTAATTGGTCGACTGATCACACCCAAAGGGTGATCATAAATGGCTCCTCAGCATGGAGAGAGGTGACCAGTGGGGTGCCGCAGGGTTCTGTTCTGGGTCCAGTGCTATTCAGTTTCTTTATTAATGACTTGGATGGAGGAATAGAGAGTAGACTGATTAAATTTGCAGATGATACCGAATTGGAATGGGTTGCTAATAGGATAAAAATGCAAAATGGCCTTGAAAGATTTGAGTGCTGGGCCAAAGCTATCGGCATGAGTTTCAACAGAGAAAAATGTAGGGTCCTGCATCTAGGCAGAAAAAATGAATTGCATAGATATAGGATGGGAGACACCTAGATGGAGAATAGTACATTTGAAAGGGATCTGAGAGTCTTGGTGGACCACAAATTGAACATGAGCCAGCGGTGTGATGTGGGCCAAGAAAGCCAACACAATTTTTGGTTGCATCAACAGAAGCATAGTGTCTAGATCAAGGGAAGTGATAGTACCACTCTATTCTGCTCTGGTCAGAATACCCCACCTGGAGTACTGTGTCCAGTTCTGCGCACCTCAATTTAAAAAGGATGTTGACAACCTTGAATGGGTGCAGAGGAGGATGATCAGGATAGTTGAAAATCTGGAAGAAATGTCTTATGAGGAGCAGCTTAGAGAACTTGGAACGTTTAGCCTTAAAGAAGGCTGAGAGGGGATATGACAGCCATTTTTAAATATTTGAAAGCATGTCATATTGAAGAGGGAAGAGGTTTGTTTTCCATGGCTTCAGAGACTAGGACTTGGGGCAGTTGTTTCAAAGTACAGGAAAAGAGATTCCACTTGAACATTAGGAAGAACATCATGATGGTTAGAGCTGTTTGGCAGTGGAATATGCTGCCACGGAGGGTGGTGGAGTCTCCTTCTTTGGAGTTTTTTAAGCAGAGGCTGGATGGCCATCTGTCGGAAATATTGTGATGGGGTTCCTGTATGGCAGGGGGTTGGACTGGATGTCTCTTGAAGTCTCTTCCAACTCTATGATTCTATGATTCTAATAAAGGTGTCACAAAAGTACATTTGAAAAAGTAATATAATGAATGGAAAAATAATTTACTTAATAGGCAACATTTGTACTGCTTTTTCATTAATTCCTCAAGTTACTTTCACAGGACATTCTTAGGTATTTTTGAAGCATTTTAACAGGAGTTCTATTTATTTATTTTATTTTATACAGTATTTATATACCACCAGATTTTCCCAAATGGGAAGTACTATGCCATTTTTAATCCATTCTAAAAAGATTAAATTAAAAGGCAACAGGGAGTGCTGAGAAACAAATAATGCCACAAATACTTTTTAAAAAATACTGTGGACATCTTTCTGGATGCTTCAATGAGCAGTGGAGAGAAATCACTTTAAAAATGTAACTTCCCAAGCTCTGTCATCCCTGCCTACTGGTGAGAGGTAGATTTGCCTTCTTAAAAAATTCACATTTAGCCTCCTTTGGGTTTCAGGAGGAGATGACCAGTGCTTTGGCAACCATGCGAGTGGACTATGACCAGGTAAAAATTAAAGATTTGAAAACCTCCAACAACCGTCTTCTCAACAAACGACGCAAGAAACAGAAACAAGGAGGCAGCTCTTCGGCATCTCCTGGATGTAACAACCAGTAAAGAGAGGACAGAAAACTAAAGATCAAATGGAACAGTCAACCCAGCAGAATTTAGCTCTCTGTGAAACAAAAGCAAAGGATGCAACTTTGAAACAATGGGCCTGTGACCAGCAAACAAGGTTCACTGCAATGAAAGTGCAAATGTACTGGAACCTTTTATCTGCAGGCAGTTTGTTTTTTCCAAAGAGGAAGTTAGTTTTTACCATTTTAGTAGAGTTTTGCTAAAGAATTCCAGAAAACCATAATGTTGCAGTGAAGCATTAGGTGAAAAGATTGTTTTTGAAGCAGTGCAGGTGCAATGGCCAAACCTCAGTCACACCCAAGCATTCTTAAATCTCTCTTGGCTGAACCTTAAGCACAGGTTTAACACTTAGCTGAATTTAGCATAATGTAAAAGCCAGTTGATTTGCCCTAAATTGATGTCTTCAGTCTTCAAAATCTTACCACTCCTAGTATGCTAACAAGCTAATTTTGAGAGTTGAAGCCCTACAAAGTAACATTTCCAAACACCAAATCATTTATGCCAGTAGCATCTGGCCTTGAATTCCTGGATTCAGGTGGTCCATTGTCTTGCTCCACATATATGTCACATTTATTCCTCACACACAATTTCTTCAGTTGGTGTTCTGTAAGCCTACTTTGATTTTAAATTAATGATCAAAGATTGGATTACAGCTAATCTTCTCTCATGTTAAACCCAAAAGCTTAACATAAATCAGGCATGCATTTAATTGAAGATTACAGTTGGAAAAGGATCCTATGCAATCCAGAGGGAACCCGGGGTGGGGGGGGGTGGGGGTCTGGTTCCCTTTCTAAAGCACAGGCTGGCCTTTCGCTTCCGTTGTTACAGACAACCCTTATACCAAATACAAGATGCTGATTTCTGACCAAGGCATGCCCTACCAAGGCTGACCCAACACCTGACCCTTTGCAGGTCTTGGCTGTTTGGTAATGTCACCTTTTCCTCCTCCTCCTCTTCCTCCTCCCCCTTTCCCCTTCTGTCCTATGCGAGAGACTGTATAGGTTTCTTTGTCATTGTACAAAACGATAGTAAGAATGCACCTGGAGTATTGTGTACAATTCTGGTCACCACATCTCAAAAAAGACAGTGGAACTGGAAAGGCTTCAGAAGAGAGCGACTAAAATGATTACTAGGCTGGGGCACCTCCCTTATGAGGAAAGGCTAAAACATTTGGGGCTCTTTAGTCTGGAAAAAAGACACTTGAGGGGGAATATGATTGAGACATACAAAATTATGAAGGGCATGAGTAAAGTAGATAGAGGGACACTTCTTCCTCTCACAAAATACCAGAACTAGGGGCTATTGTTGTGTCATTATAGTCATGACCGACTCTTCGTGTCCCCATGTCCATGGAGTTTTCTTGGCAGGAATACTGGAGTGGCTTGCCAGTTCCTACTCCAGGCGTCTACAGCAATTGGCATTCCCTCATGGTCTCCCATCCAAGTACTAACCAGGGCCGACCCTGCTTAGGGGACATCCACTCAAATTGAGGGTTGGGAGAGTGAGAGCAGACATACCCAGAGGGGCGTAGAGGACAGAGTAACAAGTGAGGATGCAGCAGGCTTGTGTCTGAATCCCCTCTCAGCCATGAAGGCTCACTGGGGGAGTGGAACTGGTAAAACCACTCCTTAAATGTCTCACTTACCTTAAAAGCTCTATTCAGACTGCTGTAGATCTGTTCTGACATGACAGCACATAAAAAACAACAATATAATGGAAACGTTCACAATCTGCAAATATGCCAGTGCTGACCCTGTTTTCAAGCAGCTACTTAGGCACAGGTGCATGTCTACCCATGGATGTATATTATTAGAATTTCTTCCCACGCGAGGCTTGTTGGATTGATATACAGTGGTACCTCTGATAATGAATTTAATTTGTTCCGAGGCAATTTGTTACCCGAAAAAATTGTTATCCAAAACATAGTTTCCCATTGAAATGAATGGGAAACCAATTAATCCATTCCAGAGGTCCGAAAAAAAAGGCTAAAAAGTTGTTTTCCCCCCAGACCTCTTTAAAAAGTGCAATTTAAAGGCATGCAGTGCTGGAACACAAACCCCCAGAACTAGCTCCCTACCTTTCCAAGTTTGAAAGGTCCAAATTCATCAGCAAAAAAATGTCCAGAATGGCTCCAAAACACCATTAAGAAGCGCTCTAACTCCTCCCACCCCTCCACAAACTGTGGGGGGTACAGTGCATCCTGGGTACACTTTTTTGCAAGGCATTTTGAGACATTTGTTATCTGAGGCAGCCCTATACCGGGAAATTTCTGTTTGTTATCCGAAACATTTGTTATCCAAGGCATTTGTTATCCGAGGTATGACTGTATTTATGATTAAATATGTTTTCCTTTAGGGCAGACATGATGAAATGCAAAAAGGCATGCAAGTGACCATTCAAACCCTTCAGGCATATACAGTACTGTCTTCAGCAACTCAGATGTTTCAACACGGTGGCCCAAAACATCAAGAATGACACTCAGAAGTGTCAGCCAGGATGGGTTTCCAAAGTTTTCCCTATAAATCTCATGGTGAGCTGGTCATGTAGCCCATGCCTGCTATTGTTACCCAAGCCATTCCATTACCTGCAAAGTGTTCCCATGAGAAGAGGTTGGGGTGGGGGGGGGCATGCATAACAGGTGTCCAACAAGTCTACATTTCCCCTGCCCCCAATAAAGAGGAAGCTCATCAACTTGTCCTTCCCCTGAGCTCTCAGGTTTGCTGTGGTTGTCAGAAGGTGTCTTCCTTTTGCCCCATGACCTTCTTCACACCTCAGCATGGGCAAAAGAAGTCCTTAGAAGACAGAGAGATTTCTTGGAAGGCTCAAGGGAGAGAGGTGGTGGTTTCTCCTGCTTGAATCGCGACCTGTTCTACATAAGTCATAGTGACAAGTGACTCCTGTTTGTTCCTGCCCTTCTCCAAATTGCAGCAGAGACGAGGCACACTCCTTTCTCTCCCGTAAGCTTTTTCTCTAAGAATGCTAGAAGATTTGAGCTAAAGGCAGAGGATCCGTGCTTCATAAACCAAGCCTACTCAGTATTAATGGACTGCTACATTAGGATCTCTTGCCACAATTACACAAGTTGTGAATCGACAGCGCAGAAGACCTCCACTCCTCATTCACTGCCTCTCTTTGAGCTGCAAATACAATTGAACCAATATCAAGACGCTGGATGAATTCACAAGCACATGACTGTTTATTAAATGTTAATGTTTTGCATAAATTAATAAATGGCTCCTTAACTTTTTTGTTTCCTAAGGAGGCTCTGTTTCTTCACTGGGATTAACATATTTTTAACATGACCCTGACATTTAGTTCAAGAATGGAATTAAAATTAGTGTGTTTAAAGCATGACGTTGCACACTTAATTTGAAGGAAATATTATATTCGGCTGAGAGTGATATTTCAGCCCTCCAATTAACTAAATTTACAATGTCCAATTAAATTAACAATTCTGTAGTACTCTGGAGTGAGATTGAGTTAAATCAAAAGGGCTCAAATAGTCACTCCTGTACCTGTCCATCTGGTTGGCCATAGATATGAGGGCCTCCATTCCCTCGAGTGATGAACCAACCCTAACTCAGTGAAAGAGCACCTCAAAGAGGTCCCAGGTTCAGTTCCCAGCTTCTCAAGAGAGAATTGGAAAAGACTCTTGCCTGGAATCCTGAAGAGCTACTGCTAGTTAGGGAAGACAGGACTGAACTAGATGGGCCAACACTGTAGGCTAGTTTACAGACGTTTCCTAAGGGACTGGGGTGACTGGGTCTGCTTCGCTTATGAGCAGAATGGTCCACTTCTGTCACCATTTCTATCTCACCATGACTTGGGTCTTACTAGACCTGCAGTTACAACAGCCATTTCTCTGATCCTGAGTATGGTGGCCACTCCAATCCATTTCATGCAAGATGAGCTGTTTGCTTTAATCCAAAATAAATGTTCCTTCTGCCAGCTGTTTTCTGCAAGCCACTCCCCTAAACAAGCATTATTTCCTACTTTGAAAAACACAGGGGCCCTTGCATAGCTAATAAACATATATAACATCTGTCTGTTTCGCAGTGGCACTGTACATTTGGAAGGAACACAGTACAAATTGGATTGATCCGGTGGGGGGGGGGGCAACCAATTTCTAATGACTTGGAGACCATTCTCAGTCCCCTAACTCTTTAATCTTTAAAGAGTTAGTGCTCCTTTCAACGCACTGAAAATACAGTGGTACCTTGTATAAAGGAATTAATTTGTTCCAAATGAAATTATGTTACAATCGACAGACTCTCCGGCTTTTTAAAGGGAGACTATGATGAGATCTCTCGGAAAAGATGGCAAGAAGTAACAAACCTATTAGCACTGTGATAATATTTGGCGATCTATGAATATGTTAAATCACTATTTTTACTTTGCTTGACATACTCAATGTAAATTTTAAAACTGTAACCCTTTTTTTCCCATACCCCTTCCCTGTGTTCCCTCCTTAAAAACTCAATAAAATTATTCAATAAAAAAAAGAAATTATGTTAAGCAAATTTTCCTTTATACAAATTTCCCATAGGAATGTACTGAAAACAGAGTAATCCCTAATCGCGACCATTTTATGTTGTACAGATTTTTCCCATAGGCGATTATGTTAAGCAAATTTCCCCTATCTCTGGAATATTTTATGTTGTACAGATTTTATGTTATACAAACTGTTTGTTATACAAGGGTCCACTGTACATCACACACACAAACACACACACACACACACACACAGAGAGAGAGAAGAATTTGTCCCACCAATGGTGAATCATGCCATCCCAGAAACTTCATAGGGATCACAATTTACCATGTAATAACATTACGCCTTCTGGGTTTGTTTTAGACCTTTAAATGTTCATTTATAGAAATTGAAAGTATCTAGGCCCTGTTGCGGAATGTATGTCCAGCATACAATACAGACTTTTTAACTACACAAGACGTTTCTCTTCTGTAGTAAGGTATACTGGGCTGCTGACCTACTTAGCAGAAGCTGTGTTTACAAGACACAGGGCACACCCATATTTGCCTAAAACGCAAATTATATTTCTGGATTTTATAAGGAGGTGGATTAAGAGTATCAAATTCTTGGAAGTCAAATTGAGCAATGATGTGTATTGATTTAATACTGGGCTAGTTATAATTCATGCTTTATGTATATATAATTAACACGGTGTCTTAACATGCTGAGTGAAATAAGTAATGGAATGTTGCATGTCTCCTACTTTACAGTTTTAGAACAATCTTGTGAAATAGATTAAGCCATAGTTGGCCCATAGTTGCCAGTAGAGTGCCAATGACCAAGCAAGGAACACAGAATGGCACCCGGACTCCATACAGGCAAACTTCCTGCTCTTTTTCTCTTGACCTTCCATTCTGCACTTCCCAAATTTGTTTTCTTTGGATGCAAGGGTACATGGTTGCCTGCCTCACAAAGTCTGTGTTTCTGAGATCTTGGTGGTTTGTGCAACTAAGACTGCTTTAAAATGACCCCTAAGATCCGCTGGTAACTTAAATTCGGATCCCCCCAGCCAGATATGTGGGTTTTGTTCCTCTGCCTGTGTTCCCACCCTTCCGCACTCCATTGCTTTTGTCTGCGGTGAGGGGAGGGAGAAAAAAGGGAGAAAAGAATGCAGGCTCACCTCCACCTGCCGTTGGAGCAGCCCCGTAGGGATTCCTGTCTGTTAAATGGGCAGCGGGGACAACAAAAACAAACAGAAGGTGAGGAGAGCCCGGACAGCTTTACAATCTGCATCGGAATTTTTTTTACCTCCGGAGACCAGGTACTTGTAAAGTGTGCTGGGGCGCACTTAGTGGGCGTGGCCATACTTTATTTTTTTATAAAGTCCGCTGCTGGTGGGAAAACAATTTTATGCTCCGGATCTGCAAGTGTTTTGCAGTGGATCTTAGGGGTCATTTGAAAGCAGCCTAATGAGCCAACCTCTTTCTAGTGAATGTGGTTTTTATTATGATCCATCATTTTCAATTTATGATTACTCTAAGTGCTAACTTAAATGCTAAGAGCTTCTGCCATCCTAGCAGTTTGAAAGCATGTAAATGCAAGTAGATAAAGAGGTACCACCATAAAAAGCAGGAAGGTAAAACTGTGTTTCCTTGCAGCCAAGCCAGCCGCATGGCCACGGACTTGCACAACACTGGCTCTTTGGCTTGAAGATGGAGATGCGTACCATCCCTAGAGTCGGACACGACTATCATGCAAGTGCGGGGGTTGCTTTACCTTTTACCAAAGTGCTAACAACCCCAAAAAGGGCTTATCACTAACAGCCTTGCTTAGTGTATTCTCAAAGCCTTTCACGGCCGGGATCTGATAGTTGTGAGTTTTGGGGGCTGTTTGGCTATGTTCTGCCAAACACGGCCAAACAGCCAAAAAAACTCACAACAACTATCAGCCCTGCTAATTCAAAATTGTAGCATCCTGTATTGAGGCCACTCATCACATGTTGTTATATTTTCCTCTTTAACTACTGTCTTCTACTTTTCCTAGCATTACTGGCTGAGGTTTTGTTGCACAGCTCTGCACATTCAGTGGAGATGATGGCATGATCAGACGCAAATTGCCATTGATTAAATGTAATTTTGGGGTGTACGTGGCTCAAACATGATGTGATAATCAGGTGCACCCCAAAGTAAGCTTTTACTCAGTGGTGACTTGCAATTGAGGATGACATCATCAGGGACCTGCACAAACAGGATTTCAACCATTATCTTTTTCAGTGAGTCTTCTCTTCTTATGCTATATCTAAATTATGGTACCTTCACTTGAGCCATTTTAATTTGTAGTGAACATTCAGGCAGGATTTCATCTAGCGACCACTTTATTCGTTTTCTGGTGGTCCGCAGTGCCTTGCAAAGATCTTTTCCAAAACCGCATCTTGAATTCATTGCATTTTTCCTGTCAGCTTTCTTCATTGTCCAGCTTTCACATTCATACACAACAATCATCAATAGTACAGTATGGATGATTTGGGGCTTGGGTTTCCAGCAACGCAACCTTACACTTTAGTAGTTTTTTAATTCCTTTAGTAGTTTGTCTAGTTCCAAATTTCAGTCTTATGATTTATTGGCTGCAGTCTCCCAAAGGAGAGTACTGTAAATCTTAAATTTCATTTTCTTCATTACTGACATTAAAACCTTACAATTCTTCTGTTGTTACCGTCTTGCTTTTCTACTTTCTTTAACCATCCTCAGGAGCTGTTTCAAGTCATTGCTGCTCTCTGCTAGCAGTATGGTATCATCTGCCTGTCTTAAAATAATTAGCATTTCTTCCATCGATGTATAAGTTCTCCTTTATCTGAATCTCACTCAGCTTTTCACATGATATATTATTTTGCATGTGGACTGAACAGAGATGACAGACAAGTTGTGTTGAGGCTTCTGGCCCTATTTCTTTCACTTTCTGCTTTTGCTTCTGCGCACTTCATGTTGAACCACAAACAATTCTCAGCCCAAGAGCTGGCATAGTAACATCCCTCTTACACAGTGATTACAATTTTGGGATTAAGGCCAGGGAAACCTGGGTGCAGATCCCTGCCTGTCTATGATGTTCAGGAGGTCACCTCATTGCTCTCAACTAAACTTACTTCGCCAGATGGTTCTGAGGATGAAAATGGTGTGGGTGACAATGGAGGTTGCCTTGAGCTCCCTGGAATTAAGGTGGAAAATAAGCATAATAAATAAAAGAGATAGCAGAATCCTTGCCCCTCCGTAGCTTCCATCCTGTCTGGCATGAGCCAAGGAGGGCTTAAAAACACAGATCTTCTAGCAGGGACCTCCCTTCTTTCTTTCTTTTTTAATTGGATTTTTATACTGCCCCTCTGGCAGCGAGGTCACTCTGGGTGATTTACAACAATTAATACATTCAAATAATTCATACAATAAAAACATAAATCACAGTAACATAATAAAATAGAAATAAAAGTAAAATTAACATTAATGTGACATAAAATAATCGGAGATCATTTGCCTCTCTCTTTCTCACTCTCTCTCAGCAAAACTTCTCACTGTGGTTTATAGAACAGGTTATACCGTACATGACAATCCCTGCCCTCAAGCTTATAGTCTAATAAGATATGACACACAAGGAGTAAGGATTCTGGAGGAAGGGATGGGGATATGCAGGATATGAAGTCAGCAGATGTGATTTCCTCACCTGTCCTGTCCCAGGACAAGTTAACTTTGTGCTGTATAAATAAATACAATAGCAGCTCCTATTGCAGTCCAATCCACCCTTCTCTCCTCCCTGGCGTGATTTCTTGTGCTTGAATGATCACTTGATCATCATAAAAAAACCAAATACAGTCTGTCTGTCAATGGGGATGGCTGAGGTCGCTTGATGTGTCTTAAGTGGTCCAGAGCATCATCGCATTGGGCCACCTTCAAGAATTCTTAATTTTAATCACATCTCCACTTCTCAACATATGCGGGGCCACCTCCTAATGCCTTTAATTGTGTCTTGCAGTTGGCTCTCAACTCATTGCCTGAAACTAAAATTCGAATCTCTCATACCTGAATGCGCCTTCCAGTGGGCAAGTGCGGTGCTAATGGGTCCCTGTGTGAAAGAGAAAACAATATTAGGACTCGTTATTTTAGAAGCTAGAAGTAACCGTGGCTCTGTCGCTGTCAATTTACAACTGCTTAGAGGCGGCTTCTGCCCCTCCTGTGCTCCTCTGTTCCACCTCTCATGTGGCCATAGGTCTTTGTGTCCCTGGTTTTCTTTCCACACCTCTTTTCTATGAAAAATCCAGTGTGACAATCCTTCTTCTGTGACATCCTGCACTTCAGACCTAGTTTTTAATTATAAACCACGGCCTTGCTGCTTAATTTCCTAATTGAGGGAGTGCAGCAGGCAGTCCTGGGACTAGATTTCTCTTAACTCCTTATTGCCCTAGGGTCAGTTGTCCAATTAAAGAGCTGCTCCCGACTTGCCCAGAGACTGAAGTAATAGGATGATCATGCTGCCTGTTCTCTGTTCGTTTAATATCCTGTCCTCATTTCAGAACAAGGTTTCTTTACTTGGTTTTTTTTTTATCCAGACTTGCGCTTGACCTTCAATTCAGATGCCTCAACAGAATGCGAGATACCTGGAGATTTGATAGGCAACCTATTTGGAAAACGCTCAGGGTTTTCATGCTGTTGCCTGTTTCCTATTTACCAAGGATTTAAGCTTTATTTTTTTGAAACCGTACTTTGTATACCTGGGATGAAATTGCATGCACAGTGTGATCTTGTATAACTCCTGCTGACGATAAGCCTGCTGTACACTGTGAGGGAGAGACAACCCCTGTCAGTTGCATTTTCAGACTTCACTTATCCACCCATTGAAAACCAGCCCTGACATTTCCACGAGCGCTGCCTGGTGAGTCACCTTCCTGGAAACAGCAGTGGCCCAAAAGCTCCATTCGCCCCTTTGGTCCTATCAATCACAATAAGTGTTCCCTGAAAGGTAAGTGGCTCACTTAGTGGCCATCTTAAGGAGGACTTCAGTCTGGATTGATAGATTCTGGCCTTGATCATCTCTAGTAATTGGCAGCATCCTGGAAAGCCCAAAAGTCAAATGCCCCTTATTGGCTGGTCTCATTAGGTCAGGAGTGGGTTTCGGACATAAGAAACCCAACACGAAATTTCCTCTCCATTTTTTTTTGGGGGGGGAGAGACTTCCCCATGGAGGTGGGAGGGGGTCAAGCCACAATTTTGCCCATACCTGTCAAGTGTAACTTGACATCCTACATATATGCTATCACTAAAGGTATCCACCACTACTGTTCTCTTTTGCTAGTAAGTGCTCTGTTGAGGGATGAGTGCTAATAGTAGCATAGTGACAGATTAATAACTCAGGAGGCCTGCGTTCGAATCCCTGCTCAACCACGGAAACTCCCTGGAGGAGTGGAACTGGTAAAACCACTCCTTAAATATTTAACTTAGCCTGAAAGCGCTATTGGGGTGGTTGTAAAGTCAGTTCCAGCATGACCGCACACAACAACAAACTAACGAGGAACCGGAAATTCATCTTGTTCTGTGAATCTGATTCTGGTGCTCTCTCTCCCCCCCCCCAAAACACAAAGGTAGTAACAAGTTAAAAACACATAAAACACACAGTTCTTTACATAAAACACAACATAACACATAAAAACGAAAAATGAAACAACAAAAATGATTTTTTAAAAAAATTGTTTCAAATGAAATGAAATGAAAAACAAAATGAAATGCCACTTTAGCGTTTCACGCTGATCTCTAGACATAACACATAAAACACATGAAAAACAAAATGGAACAAAACACGAAATGATTTTTTTAAATCATTTGAAATAATTTTTTAAAAATCATTTCAAATGAAACAAAACGAAATGAGGACAAATGAAATGAATAACAAAATGAAACACCATTTTAGCGTTTTGTGCCCATCTCTAACCACAAGTAAACATGCCCAGGCAGAAGGAAAAATGAAAAGTTATGGCAAAATCCACCGGTGCATTTCTCTCCCTATGCTGCCAGCCAAACCCAGCTGAATTCTTTATTTTACTTTAGTTTATTTAGCATTTGTATACCGCCAGCTTGTACAAAGACAACTCAAAGTGGTCTACTCAAGGCAACTCATGTCTAGTAATGTATCAGAAGCAATGATGGATGCCTCTCTTTCAAACGTCTTGGTGGAACTCATCCAAGGCTGATGATCAGAAGGAGGATCCGAGTTGGAAATAACTAATCCGAAGGCAACACAAAAGGTTTCCTTGTAACCTGATGACTGCAACCTGGATTTTCTACCCCATCCTCTGTTAAAATAAACAAAAAAAAGTTTCATATCTGTTTCAGTGGTCACCACCAAACCTTATCTAGGAAGTCACCACTTGAGATGTCAGCAGGGTGGCTAATGCCCGCCAGTTGCTTCTCTAGCCCACTGTTTCTATTAAAGTCCCCAGAATTAAGTGCTATAAGTATTGCGTTCAAAATAATGATCCAAAATTCACTCCCTGATGCTCCTGGGAGGTTTAGAACATTGTTCTGGGGGGGGGGGGGGTTGCTTTTTTATTCCCAGCAACCCAAATGGCTGTGCATTCTTAAAACCAGGAACATAATTTAAATGTGAAAAGGGGTGGGTAGACCTGGAAAAGAAGCTTCTTCGGAGGCTAAAATTAGATTAAAATGTGTTGGTGGGAAAAATGCAGCTGAACAAGGGTTACTTCTTCAAGCTAAGAAAGTAATGATCCTAAGAGACATTTGTG
This sequence comes from Phrynocephalus versicolor, assembly GCA_023846285.1. Lineage (NCBI taxonomy): Eukaryota > Metazoa > Chordata > Lepidosauria > Squamata > Agamidae > Phrynocephalus > Phrynocephalus versicolor. Next base: position 46,716,198 of record JAHTLZ010000015.1, on the reverse strand, counting down.
AAGAGAGATGTACTGCAAAACCCCATTATGTTGATAAAACATGTGAATAAATGTTGAGATAAAGTATGCAAGCACACACACACACACAAATACAAAATAAATAAATAAAGCTAATCTCATCGCAATTTGTTTTATTTCAGTCAAAATTTCAATGGATACTTTGTCTAAGGGTAATTGTCAAAATCCACATTGCTTCAGGGAAAATTCAGTGGTAGTTCTGTACAGAGAAATATCTGGATTCATGGCAACTGGAATTCTTTTCTTGTGGATCAAAATGTTTCGCTACTCATCCAAGTAGCTTTGTCAGTCTGAGGAAAGTTGGTGCTAGGCCTCCAATTTACAGTTACAATTTACCTTGCTTTCATACCATCCTGGTCTGAATAGGCTTGTTCAGTCAACAGTGACCTAAATAGGGTCATTAAGTGGATGATGGCCTGAATAAGCTTGTAAGATTACAATGACCTGGGGTATGTGAAACTCCCACCTCTTCAGCCCTTCCTATGGCTAACAACCCATAGTTAATTGGTGTTGGGAAGGATTACCGGTACATAGGTGGGAGTTTCACACACACCAGGCCATTGTCATCTAACAAGCCTATTCAGCCCAGGGTGGCACGAAACCAAGGTGAACGATAAATTGGAAGACTTGGAGACTGATGAAGCTGCTAGGATGAGTAGTGAAACATTTTGATCTCTCAAGAAAATAAGTCCAGTTGCCAAGACTCATCTTCAAGATAACCTCATCTGGATGACTGAGGATCTTCACAGACTTATAGGGAAATATTTTTATTCAGCGACAAACAGTATGCTTTTACACAATAATTCATCTGATCATTAGACGAGAGCTCAGGATTGGCACATTATGATAACTTAGTTTCTTATGTTTTGCAAAATCTTTATATGTAAGACACTCATGTGGAGCCTAAATTACAGTCGTCTTCTGTTTTAATGGAACATTTGGAGCCAGTCCTCTATGGGAAGCTGTGTTCTGTCTGAAAGTGTCATCCACATCCAATCTGAAAATGAGAACTTAAAGAAGGGAGTATAACATCAGCACTTAACACACTGAGCAAAAGCACATGACATCTGGTCACAGGTCTCCCCATTGTTATGCTTCTTAAATTAGAGCAATTGTTTCTGAATATGCACTTGATACACACCTCTGTTCTACCATCCTTTTCATCTTTCTTAATGACACATTTCCTCTTTTTGTTTTGTTCAGTGCTGTTTTTTAGTGTTAGATTGGTGGCCATCCTATGCACCCTACAAGTAGAAGTGAATTTTGGAATACTGCTGAAGATAATGGTAGGATATCCAGTGGGCAGAATGACAGACAAGTTCTCAGGAAAACTGTGTTTGAGTCCCCACTAGACAATGGAAGCAAAACAAGCTGAGGAGCTGTGTAGCCATCACAAAAACCAAATATAAAAGTGGAACTAGGCAATGGAAACTCACAGGGAAGATGGAACTAGATGGAACAGGTGTGATGGCACATAACAACAACCAAGTTGTGGCAGTTTCAAAAAGTGGTACAAGATTTAGTTTAGAACCCAAATTGTGCAATTCACAAAATATCCTTCTGTAGCTCAGACTAATTGGGGGGGGGGGATATCTGAATCTTGTTCCGCAAATCAAAATCTTTATGTCTCCCTCTTGAAAGAATGAAAATTATTATTATTATTATTATTATTATTATTATTATTATTATTATTATTATTATTATTATTAGTAGTAGTAGTAGTAGTAGTAGTAGTAGTAGTAGTAGTAGTAGTAGTAGTAGTAGTAGTGTGTTGTGTCATTACAGTTGTGACCGACTCTTTGTGACCCCATGTCCATGGAGTTTTCTTGGCAGGAATACTGGAGTGGCTTGCCAGTTCCTACTCCAGGCATGTAGAGCAGTGCTCCCCAACCTTTTTATCACCGTGGACTGGTAAATGTTTGATAATTTTTCCCTGGCCCGCTTGTTTTGATTTAATAAGATAAAAGAGGTAAATGCCCCCCCCCCGGCCGCTGACGCACATGCGTGCTAGTCGTTTCCCACTCTAGGGGGCGGTGCTCATCTCCGTACTCAAGCCGAAGAGCCAGTGTTGTGCGATGAGTCCTTGGCATCGCTGCAAGGAAACACTGTTTTTACTTCCTCGTGTTTTTTCCCCCGGGGGCTACCCAGCCGCCGTGAGGTCTTGGGACCCTTCGCCCTTCCTTGACATGAGGCCTCCCTCCCTCCCTCCTCACTTTCTTTCTTTCTTTCCCTTTTCTTTCTCCCTCCCTCCCTCCCTCCCTTCTTTCTTTCCCTTTTCTTTCTCCCTCCCTCACCCTCTCCCTTCTTTCTTTTCTTTCTTTCGCTCTCTCCCTTCCTCCCTCTTTCTTTCTTTCCTCCCACTCTCCTTCCTTCCTTCCTTCCTTCCTTCCTTCCTCTTTCTCTCCCTTCTTTCTTTCTTCTCTCCCTCCCTCTCCCTTTTCTTTTTTCTTTATTTCTCTCCCTCTCCCTCCCTCTCTTTCCTTCCTTCCTTCCCTCCCACTCTACCGCCTTCCTTCCCTTCTTTCTTTCCTTCCTCATTTTCTTTCTTTCTTTCTTTCTTTCTCCCTCCCTCCTCCTCTCCTTCCTTCCCTCCCACTCTCCTTTCTTCTTCTTTTTCCCCCTTTTCTTTTTTCTTTCTTCCTCTCTCCTCTCCTCTCCCTTCTTTCTTTCTTTATTTCCTTCCTTCCCTCCCTCCCTCCCTTTCTTTTTCTTCCTTTCTTCCTCATTTTCTTTCTTTCTTCCTTCCTCCCCCTTCTTTCGTTCTTCCTCTCTCTCCCTCACTCCTTCTCTCCCTTTCTTTTTCTTTCCCTCCCTCCTTCCTTTACTTACTTTCTTTCTTCCTCCCTCCTTCTCCCTCCTTCTTTCTTTCTTTCTTTGTTCCTTCCTCTTCCTCTCCTTCCTCCTTTCCTTCCTTCCTTCCTTCCTTTCTCCCTTCTTTCTTTTTCTTTCTCTCTCTCTCCCTTCCTCCTTCTCCCCCTTTCTTTCTTTCTTTCTCTCTTTCCTTCCTCATTTTCTTCCTTTCTTCCTCCCTTCTTCCTTCCCCTTTCTTTCTTTCTTTCTTTCTTTCTTTCTTTCTTTCTTTCTTTCCCTTTTCTTTCTCCCTCCCTCCTTTCTTTCTTTCTTTCCTTCCTCATTTTCTTTCTTTCTTCCTCCCTTAATCCTTCCTCTTTCTTTCTTTCTTTCTTTCTTTCTTTCTTTCTTTCTTTCTTTCT
>JAHTLZ010000015.1:46694537-46706196 GCA_023846285.1 Phrynocephalus versicolor | reverse complement strand
ATAGATAGATAGATAGATAGATAGATAGATAGATAGATAGATAGATATAGATATATATAGATATATATATATATATAGATATATATAGATATAGATAGATATATATAGATATAGATATATGAGAAATGTCATGGCCTTGAGAGTCCTTGGGGCCAAGACATTATGGGGAAAGACTAAAAAAATCACTTGGGAAGAGGAGTATTTGGGGTTTATAAGTGGGTGACGGCAGCATGGAAAACAGAACCACTACGATCCAGCTCTTTCTCTCACCGCTTTGGAGGGAACCTTCCCGTGCGTGGGGGTGGCACAAAACAGCAGTGGTGATCTTTTCCTCCCCACCTCAGATAATGGGACAGACTGTGCTAATAATACTAGGCTCAAATGGAAGCATTATTTCAGTTGGTTGTCATGCACACAGAAGTAGAACACCACGTGTCTCACTATCTGAAAATGGTCCCTGTGTCTTAGCCAGGAAAGGGTGTAAATGTTGTATTTTCATGAAAAAGCATATGATGGTTATGAGCCACTGTGTGATACCAGCAGTGAATTCACGGACATGTGCTACACCACATGCCCCACCATCTGAAAATGATCACTCTGTGTTGCTGCTGCTCCATTTCTGTATGAAATCATCGGTTTTTCATTGCACTGCATCAAATCATTTCCAGTGTATGGCAACCCCCGTGAGTGAGTGACTTCACTCCATTTTAGAACATCACTTATGCAAACCTGGTGCCTTTGTGCAAAGCAATTTAAGGTTGCCATATGAGTCACTGAGTTTTATATAATGTATAACTGGCGGTACATGTACAGTATTTATATGTCTAACCTTCCATGTTTCTGTCTGTGAAAATGATCACCATGTATTAGTTCACATCTAGCTGTCCATTTGATATTTCTCTGAAGAAGTGCAGAATTGCTGCTATCTACTACTAAGCTATGTCTGGGATGCTCCAGTATGTTTGATGGATACATTTATGTACCTGAAGCCTCTATATAATTAACTTTTATAGAAAGATAAAATAAACTTGGAAACAAGAGAAGAAATACAGTCATGGCACTGGAGGGTTTCCACACACAAAAAAACTAGTCCTTAGTTTGGTCTCTGGCATGGCATTTCTGTTCATGCTGTCTGCCACATCTCCCTCCTCACTTGGCATGTTGTTTCAGGAGACTCTGGATTTATTGTGGAGGTGCCACAGCAGTGCCACAGCTAATGGTAAGATTTGCACTTTAAGCAGGGATTAAACCACTCGTTATGTACAGTGTCTGTCTGCTATCTGTGCTTAAAGCATTTACTCAGAGTGCAGAATGAAATTTCTGGGCATGTGCATGTAAATCTTTTAATTAGGTTATAAGCTAAAAGCATTTAAAAATGTGAGCCCTTCTTACATATTTTACTGCCTAATCTTTTATTTTTCTTTCAGGCTTTTAGCAAGGAAATTCCTTATTTATGTTTAAATGGAGGGGACATGAATAGCTTCAGACTGAAATGATATTACACATACCATTGCTTAGCATATTTTTATGAACAGAGCTTTAAGAACTCCTAAGAACTTTTATATTTTCTATTTGCTTGACCCTGGGTTGGTGAAGGAAAATTCATTCTCTCTCTCTCTCTCTCTCTCTCTCTCTCTTTTGGTATATTAAATCATAGGTTTTTCAGTATGCTTCCTCAAGATGAGCATGGCTAAAAGATCATCAGGAAATCCCTGGGTTAAATCTTGTCTGACATATATTTATGAAGCCTCAATCCTCCCATCAGCAACATGGAAATAACAATAATACTGACTTATTTCATGGTGTTGCTTTAAGGGCTGCTAGATAATGCACATGAAATAATACACACATATTAGATTTATTAGTTCCCTCAAGCAGCATTTGATTATCCCAAAAAGACTATCTCTCTCTCTCTCTCTCTCTGTTTGTGTGTGTGTGTGTGTGTGTGTGTGTGTGTGTGTGTGGTATTTTTACATGGGGTGGGGAGAGAGTGGGAAGGAGGGAGGGGGCGAGAGGAACTATTTAGGTACTTCACCTTTTCCCTTACAGGTATCTGATAATGATATTGCCTAAATTTCATTACAAGTGTACATTATGATCACTGGGAATCTTCCTTTATTAGTGAGACTGCTTGTTTTAATAGCCCAGGATGGTTGCTTGACGTTTCCTTCATGAGAGCTAATGTTCCGGAGACAATGAGCAATCGGGCTCCGAGTCCCAAAGAGAAAGTCATCACAAATTGGATAAAACAACCTCCTAGTTCAGAGGGGGGGGGGAGTGAGTTGATGCAAAATCTTCCTCTGGGTATTAATACTATATGGACAATGCTGGAAGGAGACAAAGGGCCTGTCCAGATGGAAGATTTAGTGGTCTGGTTCACACTTTCTTATCTTCAGTACAAACTATTTTCTTTCTCATGTGAGCGTTCCTTCTGTTCGCACTGGAGATGTTTATTCTCCTATGGCAGGGGTCCATACAAGTTTTTGTACTTCTGGCTTACTCGTGTGTCATTCTACCCAGTTTACTCAGGAGTAAGTTGGCAATATAAGTTGCCTAGATGCCCTAAGAAGCACATCCGATCTCGCCTGATTTTGGAAGCTAAGCAGGGTCGGCCCTGGTTAGTACTTGGATGGGAGACCACCAGGGAATACCAGGTGCTGTAGGCGCCTGGAGTAGGAACTGGCAAACTACTCCAGTATTCCTGCCAAGAAAACTCCATGGACATGGGGTCACCAAGAGTCAGTCACGACTGTAACGATAGAACAACAACAGCAATAGGAGTGGTGGAGCAAGCTCATGGTGGCAGGCCCTGATGTGAAGGGAAAAGGTTGGGGTGAAGGCGGGGAGATGGAAGGGAGGTAACACCTCATATCCCCCCCAAAAAAAACCTGCACAATCTGCACAATGGGATAATTAAGAGTTCACCAAATTCTGCCAACAAAACCTAGAAGATCCTAGTCCTATAACAGAAAAGAGCAGGACAGCTTTTAAAGGGGCAGGATAGGTTGATCTAAGTAGAAGCACATGTGGATGATACAATGTTGTTCAAACCAAACTGTACCAACAGTGACCCAAATATCAATCTATATAGCCATCTAGATACTCCCAAAGGGGAAAAAAGGTGAGAGTGGGAAGTAGCTGAAGCCACTTCAAGCATTCTGGGCTGGAGGGCATGAGACTTGGTGTTTGGTCACTAGGGGAGCTATTTAGACATTGCAAAAGAAAGGGAGGGAGGGAGAAAGGAAGAGAGGAACAAAATGTATCACCCCCCAAATTGAGATGGAGTCAGAACAGGGCAGAGATGTATATAAACCCTTTCTATGCTACTTGAAATGCATAAATACAAATGTTGAAGTAATTAATGTATTTGATAACAATGCATGTCACCATAACAGGGACGTCTGTATTGAGGTGATCACTGCGCATACTCAGTTTATTGCTGACAGGCTACCTGTGGGAGGGCAACCTCTCATGGGATCTCCTCTTCCATGCATTTAAATAAAAAAAATATATAGTAGACCTTAAACATGTCCAAACGTCAGCCCTCCTGAAGTTTTGGACCACAAATCCCAGAATTCTAAGCTTAGATTGCCAATGACAAAGGACCATGGGAGTTGTGGTCCAAAACATCTGGAGGGGTGAAGTTTGGACGGGCCCTGTCAAGAAATTGTGATTTCAAAAAGAGGACTGTCCTCTGTAAGCCAGAAGGAACAGAAGCCACCCTATTGATACAGGTGTGAACCTCCTTTTTTGTATTTGTTAATTGCCTATTTGGAAATGCACAAAGTATTACACAAAGCCACTATAGCTCTCCACAGTTTTCTCTCCCATGCTGTTTTTCTGCCTGCTAGAACTCCTTACTCTTAGGGAAATGAATGTGCAACAAAATACAACTCTAAGCACCAAAAGAGGAGTAGAAGTTATTAAGTTACATAGCAAGTTAATGGGGAATGGGGATAAGAATTGGTTATATTTAGACCAAAAATTGCAGAAAAACCTATGGCAGAGTGTACGTTATAAGGTAAACTATGGTATGCAGAAAAACTTATGGCAGAGTGTATGTTATAAGGTAAACTATGGTATGCTTAAGTGAGATAATGTTTTTAAAAATACCAAATGTCATCAAGAGAAAAGCATCAAGAGAAAACAGAGAATTCAAAAACTTAATTACGGTAGACGGCTCATTGTCTTTTCTGGTGATTCTGTGGGCTCAAATCCTGTTTGGGCAGTTAAGTCCTAAGGCTGATGAGGCAGATAAAACAAATGGGCGGGAAGAAGCACTGCAAGGGGAATTGCCTGAATGTATCCTTGTGAGAAACAGAACAAGAAAAACAAAAGCAGGAGTCTTAATAAAACAGCATTAAAGGGAGAATAACTGTGAGATCAGATATGGGGCAGGGATGGAAGACCTGGATACAAAATTGAAAGCAACACTTTGTGGTTTTAATAACCCCAAGCTTGATACAAAAAATGAAGCAGAATTTAGTCAAGAAAGGTTTAGGGAGCAGCAGTTTCCCACAAAAATGTGACATCCTGTTTCATTGGCTTGCTAGGCAATGAAATCCCAAATTTCTCGAATTTGTTTTGAAACATGTGTTCCCAATAGAGATGGGCACGACTAGGGAAAATGACGTTTTCGAGTTGTCGTGTGTCGAAGGCAGCCCGTTTCGGCTCGTTTCCGTTTTTCGCGAAAATTCGCAAAAATTAGTCGGTTCGTTTTTTCGTTTTTTCGTTTTCGTTAGTACTGGTTTTTTTTGGGGGGGGTAGCGGGCTCCTGGAGGCACCTCTGTGGGGTGGGTGCCTCCTCTGGCCCACTATAAAGGGAAAGCGGGCTCCTGGAGGCACCTGTGGGTGCCTCCTATCCTCACCCACTAGGAAGGGACAGCAGCAGGCTCCAAGAGACCCCTCAACATGGGGGTCTCCCCTCCTCACCTGCTGCTGAAAAATGGCATGCATAACCATATATATGGATATGCATACCAGTTGCAGACAGTGAGACCAGTCCACTGGTACGACCCTCCGTCAAGGAGAACCCTGAAGACTGGGTCGCACCTGCCATGTCCCACAAAGAAGGGAATCGTACTTGCGTGTAGTGCAATGCAAGTAGATCTGGCTTAGGGTTAAGGTGGGTTAGTGCAAGGGCTAGGGTTAGGCTAGTGACGGGTAAGGTTACGGTGGGCTATTGGGTTGCACCTCTGGGTGCCTCTCTGACCCACTAAGAAGACAGTCTGTGACGTATGGGTAAGGAGTCAAGGGTTAGGGTTAGGGGGTTAGGGGGCTAGGGCAGGTTTTAGGGGGCTTTTTGGCACATCCCAGAAGTCTCCATGGCCAAGTGACCATGCGATTGGTGGGATGGCTCCAAAAATTTGCATGGCCGTCCACTCCCACATGGCTGGCCAGGCCACTGGGCCAGCCCATCACTGCGCACTGCGCAGGTGTAAATAAAATAAAAAAAAATAAAATCAATGGAGGACAGAGGAGGAGAGGAGAGACATTTTGTTGCAAGAAAAAACCCACTGCTACTGTGAAAAATCTGGCAGTTTATAAATTTCCGCGTGTTTCTGTTGTGCTTGTGTGTTTTTGGACCACGATTTCAAAAACAATATTGCGTTCGCCGCCCCATTTTGGATCCCCCGCCCGCACCGCATGGCATGGCGAGTCCGGCTGCCCAGGACGGGGGGGAGGCGGGACCCCCCTCCAGAAACCACCCCTCCGGTAGGTGCCCTGCGCCCTTAGTCAAGCAGGCATTTTTCCGCCTGCTTTTTGGCCCGGGAATGGGTGGGGGGAGAGTTTAAAAGTTTTTTCCTGTGCCATCCGTGCCGCTTGAGCCGGCGGCGAGACTCGTGCCGTGCGGCTTGTTGCTGCTGCGAGCCTGCGGCGAGTCCGACCAGAGCAGCCCAGGACGGAGGAGGGGGGGGAGGCCGGGGACCTCCAGAAACCACCCCTCTGGTAGGTGCCCTGAGGCACCAGGACGGAGGAGGGGGGGAGGCCGGGGACCTCCAGAAACCACCCCTCTGGTAGGTGCCCTGAGGCACGGCAGGCATATTTCCGCCTGCTTTTTGGCCGGGAACCGGGTTTTTTAACTTTTAAAAACTTTTTTTCTGTGCCGCGTGGCAACGAGCACGACAAATCAGACCAAAATTGTTCGTTCGTCGGTTCGAGCTCGAAGTCTGGCGGAGTAATTCCCGTTACCGTTTCCGTAGAGTAACAGAACCGAGTAACGGAAACGGAAACGGGAATACCGCTAAGTCGTGCCCATCTCTAGTTCCCAATTTTTCCTTATAAAACTTCAGATAGCCACCATCATTTGGTATGGTAAAAGGGCAGGCAGGAACGTTGCAGGGGAACAATCATTCCAGTTAAATAGGGCAGCAGGAGATATGGAGTTGGAAGATATCAACAACCTCTTGGCGGGGGGGGGGTCAGTATCCCACTCCTGTTGTGGTGGGGCAATTAAAATTGTCCACCCTAGGAGACTGGGGGATCCAAACCATTTCTTGAAGGCTGTCGGGAAGCTTCCTGCTATCCTAACTGGTGATTCTCTTGAAGCCTTGTCTGATCTCTGGAATGGGGATTTGGCCAGGGGTAATTTCACAGTTGCTCTTCATCATCCCCTTCCATAGAATGCAGCCACACTAGCTCCTAAGAATCTAAGGGTGACGAAATGAGTGGCCAGCCAGTCTGTAGTTATTTGGCTCCTCCTTTTTGAAGATATGAATGACATTACCCCTCCTGCAATCATCTAGCTTCTAGCACTTCACCCATCCTCCAAGATTTAAAGAAAATAATAGACAATGGTTCTGAGATCTCTTCAGCCTGTTTCTTCAATATTCTTGGATGCAGTTCATTTGGCCCTGGGGGTCTGAGCTCATTCAAAGTACAGTAATAAGGTATTCCTTGACTGTTGGTTTATCAATCTCAAGTTGCAATCCTGTCCCTTTGCTTGGAACAGCCCTAGATTGAGGCCCTGATCACAGGAAGAAAATGTTATGAATTTATCCAGAAGTTATACCAGGTTATTTTCCGGTCACACAAAGCCGAGTCAAGAGCATGACAATTTCTCTGACATCAAGATGACTGCCTAACATTTCCCCATCACCAGGTTTATTTGCTCATTTGTTGCATCAGTGTTGCTGCCATTACTGTGGCTCATATGAACAACCCCCCAATGTCCTGGTAGGTCCATCAATATGTTGCTAAAAGTACATTGCGGCTAGGGGTATTACTTTAAAATTCCATAATAAAGATACATCGAATCACTGTTATCTACAGGTGCAGTAATTCCCAAACGTTTTCAACTAATGCCTCCCCTGAGCAGTGGTGGCAGTGGTGGCAGAGCAGGGGGAGTGGTGAGCGGTGTGGGGCGAAACAGAATGCAAAGGCGTACAAATGAGTGAAGGAGCTGGAGCCAGACTGGAATCAGCAGCTGCCAGCTGGGTTTATGTGTAAATCAGGGGTGCCCAAACTTTTTGTAAGGAGGGCCAGATTTGGTGGCTGAGAATGCGTCAGGGGCCGGTTGCTCCCCAAACCCTGCCACCCCACTGCAAGCCCCACCCACTTTCTTTTAAAAAACATGGGGTGAAGGAGGGGGAGGGAAGGGTGGGCCAGCCAGCCACGGGCCACTCAGAATGGCCTGGCGGGCCGGATTTGCCCCCCCCCCTGGGCCGGACTTGGGGCAGGCCTGGTGTAAAGAAAAGTCTCGCGTTGCTCCTGCCTCGTTTGGCGGTGTCCCAAGGAGCTGTGGGTCACCAGTGTGTGTGTGTGTGTGTGCAGGGTATTGGGGCCCTATGGCGCACACATTGTGCCTTTCTGCATGATGAACCGGCACAGCAGACAACAAGCCTTCAAGCAGAAAATATCTTAGATTTATATCAATATATCAATCAAACAAATAATTAATCTTTTAAAAATTAAGGGGATAAACGGACCCTTGAGGATAAGAGAGAAAATAAACCAGCACTCATGGTGTAACTGGCCGCATCAATTCAAATAGGAAGAAATAAACTGCTGCTGCTAAATCTGCTTGAGACATTCATACCAGTACATATATCACGTGACTGGAAGAAACCCATTCAACAGAGATATGGAAAATAGCGGGAGAAACGGTAAAATAGGGGTCCTTAAAGTTTTCAAACAGTAGACCGGTCCACCATGCCCCAGACACCACTGGGAGCCGGACCACAGTGGGTGGGGGGAGCGGGGGTCCTTGCAGTAGCCCTCCCACTTTGAATGCCCCACTAGCCAGCATGCTGATCACCTGGGCAGTAGTTGGGGGGAGTGGGAGAAGCGACATAGTCCACTGCTTTGAACTGCCTCAGCAATAGAAGCAGCTGCAGAGGCTGGCTTGCTCTCAAAGCAGGGGGTAGGTGGGAGGGTTGCAATTGGTCCTGGGGGGCGGATTCAGGACCTTGGTGGTGGGGGCGCATCCGGCCCGGGGGCCTTAGGTTGAGGACCCATTCCCCTTCAATATTTCTCTTTTCTGCAGCATCAGGAATTTCTCATTATCAGTCTGGACTGATCATACTAATAGCAGTAAGAAATGTAAGTAAAACACAGCCACTTTTGCTAAAATGACTTACAGGTAAGAATTCAGTGGGGAAATACAGGGGATTGGTATAGAAGTAAAAGGTGAAGAGGAATTAAGCAAAGAAGAAAAAGGAACAAGAGAACGAGAACTAGTTGGAAACACTGATTCTGAATTCTGTTAGAAAAACCACTGTAGTTGATTTGTAATATATGTGACAAAATAAACAGACAAACCAAAATCCAGTACTGTTAGAGTGTGGGTCTGAATAATGCAACATTGTTTTCTCAGATCAATAAACCAAATGGCATACGGTATTCTAAAATTAGCCATCAGCAAATCCTGATCGCAAATGCAAGATCTGAAATAAAATGGTTCAAAATGAATCATTCAGATCCCCAAATATCTACAGAACTGAACAGAATATTTGTCTTTAGTGTTCCTGCAAACCATTAGATGGAAATCTGAAAATGACTCATAAACTGCGTCAAATAACTTCTATAATACCAACATATTTGCCAAGATTAGAAATGTATTTATTTATTTAGAGCCTCGTGGCACAGTGGTTAAATGCCTGTACTGCAGGTAAAACTGTGCTCACGACCTGGGTTCAATCCCCGGTAGCAGGCTCAAGGTTCACTCAGCCTTCCATCCTTCCGAGGTCGGTAAAATGAGTACCCAGCTTGCTGGGGGGGGGGGCAATGTGTAGCCTGCACTCTGCAATTAAAATTGTAAACCGCCCAGAGACTACTTGTAGTAGTATGGGGTGGTATATAAGCAGAACACTTTGCTTTTGCTTTGCTTTATTTTAGAGTATTTTTACCCTGCCTTTCCCCTTGGAAAAAGGACCCAAGGCGGCTTACAGAATGAGGGATAATATACAGACCAGTACAATTAAGACATGGTCAAGTATTGAGAACAGGGAATTGAGAGACATCTTACAGCATTAATAGACAATAATACAATAAAGCTACAAGAAAATGTGAGCAGTTAAAGGGGAGTAAAGTTCCATTGTGCACATTGTGTGGACACACAGGGGTGACTGAGGTAGGGGGGAAATGGCTGATAAAGGGTTGGGGGATATCTGGTGAAGGTGTCCAATGGCACAAGGGTGGGGGGAGGGGATCACTTAAAATGGTCATGGAAAAATAAGACATCCCCTGAAAATAAGACCTAGCGCATCTTTGGGAGCAAAAATCAATACGGTATAAGACACTGTCTTATTTTCGGAGAAACATGGTAGGTAGACCATAATTCAGCTTGCCTGAAGAGAAAGGTCTTTGCCTTTTTGCAGGAAAGACAACAGAGATGAGGCACACCTGGCTTCTAGTGGGAGGGAGTTCCAGAGCCTGCATGCAGCAGCTCAGAATGCCCTTTCATGGGTTCCCATGAGACGTATCTGTCAGGGTGGCAGGATGGAGAGCAGGGCCTCTCCTAGTTGGTTCATACTGTGAGATTCAGTCTTTGAGGTAACTAGGACCCAGGCCATACAGTGCTTTGTAGGACAAGGTCAGCACCTTGAATTGTGCCCAATAGCTGATTGGCAGCCACTGGAACTGCTTTAATGTAGATAGAGGGACCTCTCTCATACAAAATACCAGAAGTACGGGACATCCACTCAAATTGAGAGTTGGGAGAGTGGGCACAAACAAAAGAAAATATTTTTTACCCAGTGTGTAGTTAGTCTGTGGAACTCCCTGCCACAGGAGGTGGTGATGGCATCTGGCCTGGATGACTTCAAAAGGGGATTGCACAGATTCCTGGAGGAAAAGTCCATCACAGGTTACAAACCAGGATGGAGATGTGTAATCTCCAGGCTTAAAATCAGGGTACTTCAAGGGCCAGATGCAGGGGAGTGGTATCAGGAGACAGATATCTAGTCTTGTGTGCTCCCAGACGCATTTGGTGGGCCACTGTGAGATACAGGGAGCTGGACTAGATGGGCCTTTGGCCTGATCCAGCATGACTGTTCTTATGTTTAATAGGGGTGTAATGTTAATCTCAGTAACCCACCCTAGTCAGCAGCCTGGCTGCTGCATTTTGGATCAGTTGAAGTTTCCTGAGGCTTTTCATCAGAAGACCCAAATACAGCGCACTGCAGTAATCTAGCCAGGATGTCACTAGGGCATGTATCACCATGGCCAGAGCTGGTTTCTGGTGTAACGTGTGTACTAGCCTTAATTGTGCAATGTGCTCCTGGCCACAGCTGTGACCTGGGCATCCAAGCTCAAGGATGAGTCCAAGAGCACCACCAAGCTATGTACCTGATTTTTTTCAATTGGAGGGTGACACAATCCAGTCCAGGTTGCATTCCTATCCCTTGTTCTCCCTTTCGACTGACCAGGAGCACCTCTGTTTTATCTGGTTTAGTTTCATTTTGTTCACCCTCATCCAGTTCATTACTGCAGCTAAACACTCATGTAAAGTTGAGATAGTAGTTCCCTTAGGTGATGAGAGATAGAGCTGGGTATCATCGGCATACTGGTGACGCTTAACCCCAAAAGACCTGATAATCTCCTCCAGTGGTTTCATATAAATGTTATATAACATAGGAGATAGAACAGAACCCTGGGGAACTCCACAGGTCAGCAGCCGTGGTGTCAAACATGAATCACCTAACACCACTTTCTGCGTTCTTTCCTGCAGAAATGAGAAAATGTTAGTCTCAGCAAGTTACTCACTTTTACTCACACTAGACAGAAATCTTATAGTTTTGGGACAGTCTGGGAAAATTATCTTTCTGTAGTATAGCTCCCAAAACCCTGAGATCCAAGGGAAACTGACCCACATTGTTATGAGGAAAATATTAAGAATAAACAGTAAATTGTGCTTAGCTAGAGAATATTTATGGAAACTTATTTCCCTCTGGGTCTTGTCCTTCCGCAAGCAGCCCAAGACCTTTCTCCTCAGCCAAGCTTTTTCTCAGTGACTGACTGTCTAGGAGAGGTTTTAAAATGAGATGGTTTGCATTTTATTGATTCTATTTGTTTCATATTTGAATAATTCATTGTTTTAGCTTTAATAATGTGTTTTCATGATTTAAGCCAGCTTGAGACCTTTCTTAGGAGAAAATTGAGGTAAAATATTGTACATACATACATACATACATACATACATACATACATACATACATAC
>JAHTLZ010000015.1:46674812-46689231 GCA_023846285.1 Phrynocephalus versicolor | reverse complement strand
TATTATTATTATTATTATTATTATTATTATTATTATTATTATTATTAAATAACCTGTAAACAGGGTCAGTTGAATACTGAGGTACTGGAGGGCTCAATGAAATTATAGATTTGCTTCAAAAACTGTGCTTCAGTTCTGCCCATTAAAAACAGGGTTTTTATCAAGATGCACCAGATTTTACATGGATGCATGCCAGCAAAGTAAGGTCCCATGATGCAGAAATCACATTTCACCATTATCACCTCGAGACATCTCTCAGGAAGCCACTTTAATCTATTAAAAGCTTGTTGATGGAATGAAATTTTTAAAAAATGATACATTACGCACAGATGCAGTACAGGGTGTATTTTGCAAGTATTTCCCTTCACGAATACAACATGGTTTATTACTTTTATTATTTTAATATTGGCAAATGATTGGGGTATGTCACCTTCACTCACTCAATTTAATAATCTGAAGGAGCTAATTGTTTCTGGTGTCAGAATGATGATTCTAACACTCCCTGGCCTTTGTTATGGTTTCCTAGGGAGGGCATCTTTGGAGGCAACATTTCCATCTGTTCTTCAAGAAACAGACTGAGGTAGCTAAAATTACAGGGTACGTCCATTCGTTTTAATGAGCGCCATTGTTCACTAAAAGTATTGCTGAGCATCCACCATCTTCCCTTGGAGTGTTATTGTCCTTGGAGTGATACAGAATCCTTTTTTGGTCAGTTTTCTGTTCTTCTGTCTTAAGATTTAAAAAGATAATGGTGCGCAAATTCAAAAAAAGAGGGTTTTCCTATTATCTTTTTCCTTTCTTTCTTCCATTTTCAAGTAACTGACCAGTTAGTCAGGAGGGAGGGGCAGGAGGCAGATGTAGTTACTTGCAACACCTGTGGCATGTTCCGTTTTTTGCCAAACCAGGTGCCAGGATACATTTGCTCAAAGTGCAAGCTGGTAGTCCTCTTAGAGGACAAGGTCAGGCAGCTGGAGACCTGTGTTTACAGTCTTCGCAACCTTAGGGAGCAGGAGAGGTTGTTGCAGGAAGCAGAAAAAAACTTTGTCAAAACTAGTGACAGGGAGAATCTCAATCAGGGTGAGGGCATTTCACAAATACAGGATGCAGATACTTGGAGGAATGTCACAGTCAGAAAAGGAAGAACTAGGAAACAGACAGAGAACTTGCAACTGCACAATAGATTCCAACCTCTCTCCTTTATCAGCCAGGAACAGGGACTGCACCTAGAACAGCAAGGGCAGCTTGAAGAACCTGCACAGAGGAATCCAACAGTACAACAAAGGGCAACTACCAAGCCTCAAAGGAGGCGAGTGGTGGTGATTGGAGACTCCTTGCTTAGAGGAACAGAAATGGTCATCTGCAGGCCTGACAAAATGAATCGAGAGGTCTGCTTTCTCCTTGGAGCCAAGATTCAGGATGTAGCAGAGAGTCTGACAAGACGCATCAAGCCCACTGATTCTAACCCATTTCTTTTGGTCCATGTAGGAACTAATGATACTTCAAAATGCAGCTTTCCAGATATCACAAAGGCATATGAAGAGATGGGTAGAAAGCAGAAGGACCTGGGTGGACAGGTGGTAATCCCCTCTCTCCTTCCTGTAGAAGGACGTGGCCCACGAAGGGAAAGAACAATAGTGGAGGTGAACAACAGGCTTTGGAGATGGTGCCGGCAGGAACGATTCAGATTCTTGGACCATGGTTTGCTTTTTCATTCAGATGGGATATTGGGCCAGGATGGGGTGCACCTCACCACTGCTGGTAGGAATCTTTTTGCGAAGAGGATTGCAGATTTAATAAGGAGAGCTTTAAACTGAGTTTGCAGGGGGAGGGAGAAAATTCTCTTAATGGTAGAGATCCAGAACGGGTTGTGAGGACTAGCCCAAATGTTGAAATAGGAGCAGGACAAGAAGTAGTGCAGACCATCAGTGCAAGGAAAAACAAGTTAAGCAAAGGACATGTAAGAAGCACACGCAGCCTAAAATGTCTCTACACCAATGCACAGAGCATGGGGAACAAACAAGAGGAGCTGGAACTCCTAATACACCAAAATAAATATGACATAATTGGCATCACTGAAACATGGTGGGATGAGACATATGATTGGAATGTAGTCATTGGAGGGTATAACCTGTTTCAAAGGAACAGGCCAAGTAAGAAAGGAGGAGGTGTAGCTTTATATATTAAGGACATTTATACTGCTGAAGAAATACAAGATAAACAGCAGGGGAACCATATTGAGAGTATTTGGGTTAAAATCAGGGGTGAAGAAACTAGGAGGGATGTCACTGTGGGGGTATATTATAGACCCCAAGCCAGCCGGAGGAGTGGGATGATGCCTTCTGTGAACAGATGGCCACACAGTCAAAAGGAAGAGATGTAGTACTAATGGGAGATTTTAACTATCCTGATATATGCTGGCAGTCCTACTCAGCTAGGAATGCAAGGTCTAACAAATTCCTTAGTGCCGTTGCAGACAATTTCATGGTCCAGAAGGTAGAGAAGGCAACAAGAGGCAAAACCATTTTAGATCTGGTCTTAACCAATAAGGAGGACCTTGTAAATGGGGTCGAAGTGGTGGAATCATTAGGTAAAAGTGACCATGCCCTTTTGGAATTTGTTATACAGTTGGAAGGTGAAGTTAAGCATATCAGACAAGAATCCTGGACTTTAGGAAAACCAATATTTGTAAACTTAGGGAATTATTGGCTGTGATTCCATGGACTGAAACACTGAAAGAGAAGGGAGTCCAAGATGGACGGGAGTTTCTTAAAAGCGAGATATTAAAGGCACAATTTAAAACTGTTCCAACAAGAAGAAAAATGTGAGAGGTCTAAAGAAGCCACAATGGTTTGCTAAAGAACTTTCAGCTCAGCTAACTATAAAGAAAAACAAGTACAAGGGATGGAAAAATGGGAAATGAACCAAAGAGGAATATAAGCAAACAGCTAATATATGCAGGGGGGATGGTAAAAAAAAAGCTAAAGTGCAAAATGAACTTAGACTTGCCAGAGAAAGATAGTAAAAAGGGTTTCTTTAGTTATGTCCACAGCAAAAGGAAACATGATAGGCTCTCTGCGTGGTGAGGATAACCAGTTACTAACAGGAGACAAGGAAAAGACAGAACTACTCAACACCTTCTTTGCCTCTGTTTTCTCCAAAAAGGAAGAAAGAGATCCGCTGGGACAAAGAGTAGATGAGGTAGGATGGGAATTGCAACATAGAATAGGTAGAGAGGTAGTACAGGAACACCTGGAAACGTTAAATGAATTTAAGTCTCCTGGGCCAGATGAATTACACCCAAGGATATTAAAAGAACTGGCGGAAGTAATTTCAGAACCATTGGCAATAATCTTTGAGAAGTCCTGGAGAACAGGGGAAGTCCCCATTGATTGGAGGAGGGCTAATGTTGTCCCCATCTTCAAAAAGGGGAAAAAAGAGGACCCAAATAATTACCGCCCAGTCAGCTTGACTTCAATTCCTGGAAAGATCCTAGAGAAGATTATTAAACAGTCAGTCTGCAATTATTTAACAAACAATGCTGTCATTACAAGAAGTCAACACGGATTTCTTAAAAACAAGTCATGCCAGACTAATTTGATCTCTTTCTTTGATAGAATTACAGGCCTGGTGGATGAGGGGAATGCTGTGGATATTACTTATCTGGACTTTAGTAAGGCGTTCAATAAGGTTCCCCATGGTATTCTTGCTAAGAAGTTAATAGAAAGTGGGATAGATAGTGGAACTGTTAGGTGGATTTGTAATTGGTTAACTGATCGCACCCAAAGGGTGATCATAAATGGCCTCTCTTCAGCTTGGAGAGACGTGACCAGTGGGGTGCCCCAGGGTACTGTTCTGGGTCCAGTGCTGTTCAATATCTTTATTAGTGACTTGGAGGAAGGAATTGAGAGTATGCTAATTAAATTTGCAGATGATATCAAATTGGGAGGAGTTGCTAATTCCCTAGAGGATAGGATGAAAATCCAAAAGGACCTTGACAGATTAGAATGCTGGGCCAAAGCTAACAGAATGGATTTCAACAGAGGGAAATGTAGGGTGCGACAGCTAGGTAAAAAGAATGAATTGCACAGATATAGGGTGGGGGACACTTGGCTGGAGAATAGTACCTGTGAAAGGGATCTGAGAGTCTTGGTGGACCACAAATTGAACATGAGTCAGCAGTGTGATGTGGCAGCCAGGAAAGCCAATGCAATTCTTGGTTGCATCAACAGAACAATAGTGTCTAGATCAAGGGAAGTGATAGTACCACTCTATTCTGCTCTGGTCAGACCCCACATGGAGTACTGTGTCCAGTTCTGTGTGCCTCAGTTTAAAAAGGATGTTGAAAACCTCGAGCGGATGCAGAGGAGGGCGACCAGGATGGTTGAGGGTCTGGAGGAAATGTCTTATGAGGAACGACTTAGGGAACTGGGAATGTTTAGCCTCTCTAAAAGAAGGCTGAGGGGGGATATGACAGCTATGTTTGAATATCTGAAAGGATGTCATATTGAAGAGGGAACAGGTTTGTTTTCCATGGCTTCAGAGACTAGGACTCGGGGCAATGGTTTCAAACTACAGGAAAAGAGATTCCATTTGAACATTAGGAAGAACTTCATGACAGTTAGAGCTGTTCGGCAGTGGAATATGCTGCCACAAAGGGTGGTGGAGTCTCCTTCTTTGGAGGTTTTTAAGCAGAGGCTGGATGGCCATCTGTCAAAAATATTGTGATGGGGTTCCTGCATGGCAGGGGGTTGGACTAGATGGCCCTTGAGGTCTCTTCCAACTCTATGATTCTATGATGTAGACAACCCTTAGGGTGAAGGGTGTGGTTTAAAAATACTGTAAGCGAACAGGAGGGAATACAAATGATCTCAACATCAAAGGGTCTTCTAGCAGCAGAGTGTTGCCTGAGCTGCCCTTCTGGGACCAAATGACGCTCTAACAGACATCAGAGAGTGTGTCTGTGAAGATTCTCAGTCATCCAGGTGAGGGAGGTGAGTCATCATTGCCACTGGACTGGAAATATTTTGCTATTCATCCAAGTAGCTTCATCAGTCTCAGGAAAGTCAGTGGCAAGGCCTCTAATTTTTAGTTTATCTTGGTTTCACACCACCCTGGTCTGAATAGGCACGTTGGGTGGACAATGGCCTAAAAAAGCTGGTTAGACGAACAATGTTCTGGGGTGTGTGCAAGTCAAATCATGCAACCCTTTTTAACACCCACTAAGTACAAGTCATTAGCAGTGGCCTTCCGGGTGGAGGTGAGGAATTCTTCTCGTTTGCCTGGGGAATTGATCAGAGAGTGTGCTGTGTACTGCAAGCCTCCATGATCATGAGTGTTTTAGCCAGAAACTGCTTCTGAGAAAGTGGGAAACAAAAGAGTTGCTTTTAAGAATTGTTATCTAGGTTCTATTTAAGAAATATAACTGTGATCATTTACTTTTTTAAAAGCCACTTTCTAGGCTTTGGTCTCCCAAGAAACAGCTGCCAGATCTGCCTCCCCAATATCAGCCACTACCTCCCCAACCAGCTCCTCTTTTCTATTTTTCTTTTATCATCTCAACCCCACTCTCCATTTCCTCCTTTCCCCTGTTCTCTGTATCCCTGCTAGCCATCTACATACATTCCTATATGGGCTATGCCTTTCTTCCCATAGCTATTCTATTTCCAGGGGATGGTGAATTCCAGAGCCATGGAAACAAAGGCTTACCAGAGTGTAAAGTAAACCAGAGGCAGGACAGCCGGGCTCAGAGTCTAAAACGGTGCATGTCAAACAAGTCCAAAAGCATACAGGCAGACAGTTCAAAAGGTCACAAATGGCAAGAAGGAAGCAGCAAGGTTGGGATTCTGCTTAAGGATTTTTTTAGCAGCAAAGCTGCTGCTGTTTTACCTGGAACTCAGCTGCAGTTGTTTGACAGTAGAAAGAAGACCTCAGTTGTAAGGTTTGTTTCTTTTTCTCTCTCAGAAAATAAATTGCCAGCAAAACAAACAACGTAGTTCTGGCAAAATGACAGTTCCATCTGTTACCTCTTCCTACTGTTTCCCTAAAAGGTACACTTATGTATAACTCCCCTGCAATTAAAGAAACTTGGAGTTCTGAAACACCTATCAAATTCTGAACTTTTGCTCATAAACTATCACAGGCATTTTTGATGAAGCCTAGATAGAGCAATGAAATTAAAAGATGCCTGCTTCTTGGGAGGAAAGCGATGGCAAACCTAGGCAGCATCTTAAAGAGCAGAGACATCACTTTGCCGACAAAGGTCCGGATAGTCAAAGCTATGGTTTTTCCAGTAGTAATGTATGGAAGCGAGAGGTGGACTATAAAGAAGGCTGATCACTGCAGAACTGATGCTTTTGAGTTGTGGTGCTGGAGGAGAGTCTTGAGATTCCCCTGGACTGCAAGGAGATCAAACCTATCCATCCTGAAATAAACCA
Source organism: Phrynocephalus versicolor (assembly GCA_023846285.1). NCBI lineage: Eukaryota > Metazoa > Chordata > Lepidosauria > Squamata > Agamidae > Phrynocephalus > Phrynocephalus versicolor. The sequence continues at coordinate 46,682,797 of JAHTLZ010000015.1, read as the reverse complement.
ACCCTGAATGCTCACTGGAAGGACGGGTTTTGAAGCTGAGGCTCCAGTAATTTGGCCACCTCATGAGGAGAGAGGACTCCTTGGAAAAGTCCCTGATTTTGGGAAAGATTGAAGGCAAAAGGAAAAGGGGACGGCTGAGAATGAGATGGTTGGATGGTGTCATCAATGCAACCAATATGGATTTGACCAAACTCCGGGAGGCAGTGGAGGATAGGAAGGCCTGGTGAGCTCTGGTCCATGGGGTCATGAAGAGTCGGACACGACTGAACAACTGAACAATAATGACATTTTGGAATGCTACTTTGCAAAAGGAACTTACTGTGTTAACTCATTACTTCTTAGGCAGCCAAGTTGTTATCACTGCTCCCACACCGCAAGTAATATGTCTGTGAAGATTCTGAGTCATCCAGGTGAGTTTATCTGGAAGTTGAGTAATGGCAATTGGACTTCTTTTTCTTGAGAGATCGAAACATTTCGTTGCTCATCCAAACAGCTTCGTCAGTCTGAAGAAAGCTAATTGTGAGTCCTCCATTTTATAGTTCATTTTGACCTCTTGTCAGGGAAGCCATTCGTGTGAGCATTGAAAACTCCTCTATCAACCGAGGTGGGGGGCTCAGGCACAGTCTATCTGCCACTTATCAGGCTGTGATTTCAACAATACCCAGACAAATCTAAATACTTCACACCTTCACCACCAGGCCATAGCTAACAACCCATTCTTTATGGGTTTCAGCACTTTAGGCCATTGTTCACCTTAAGGCTATTGAGACTCTTGTCCACCTAATGAGCCTATTCAGGCCATTGTTCATCTTATGAGCCTATTTCAGACCAGGGTGACAAGAGGTCAAAATGGAGGACTCTCAACTAGCTTTCTTCAGACTGATGAAGCTGTTTGGATAAGCAGCGAAACATTTCAATCTCTCAAGAAAAATAAGTCCAGCTGCCATGACTCAACTTATGGACACTCCACAAGTAATTCATTGTGTTACTCCAAGGAGGCTAATTTAGTTAAATTGCTGACATTATTCAAAACTGGGAAGCAGAAATCATTGTTAACCACATAATAATACATCTGGGTCTTGTTCAACACCTGGGAGCCAAAAACTCTTGGTGACCATATAGTAAAGATTCCTTCTGCCCTTCGCTGTTCTAAGGTAAGGAACTGTCAATACTGTGTTCAGTGTTCCTAATTGGTCTTTAGGATACTATTAAGCTCATACCACTTCTCATCTACCCTGAAAAAATTGTTATAGGTTAGGATCTAAATATTATAAACAAATACCAGAAAGCATTATAGCATTTGTATGGTGCAAAATTAGGTAGGTTTTCCCAAGTTGGAGTTTTTCAGATGTGTTGTACAGGTTCCATTGTTCCTAGCCAGACAGTCATGTCATCTGGGGGTGATACATCTTGTAGTGTAACACTATATTTAATAACTGTTATCTCCATACCTCCTAAATTAGTACAATATGGTTGTCTAGTTTTAATTTGGGTGAAGATAGTTAATGTTAGATAATCTGAGTATAATTTCACACAACACAAATGGTTTGGGATCAGCACCCAAGCGACATAGAGTCATGAAAACTATTCAAAACATGGGAGCAGATGTGATTTTATTGCAGGAAACACATTTGAAAAAGCACACACATGTTATTAAACATCTAGCTCTGGGTGAACAATACAGTACAGCATATGACAAACAGAACAAATAAGTCAAGAGGAGTCACCATCATTTTTATGAGAAATCCCTACCTCCAATGGCAAAAAAATTCACATTTCTTAGCACAACTTTGATCAAAGTAGCAAATAAATACATATAATCAGCTATGTCAATTCTGACATTAAATTCATAGACACCATTAAAGATTATGCAGCAGAGATAAAAGGTTTGAGGATTCCTCTGAAAAAGAAAGTTACATTATCTGGCACCCCTCCCCCATTGGATAGAAAATCCTCTAGAAAGGCACAAACCTCCCCCTCCCCCGGATAGAAAAACCTCTAATAGAAAGAGTCAAGAAAGGAGAGAAAGATTCATGATCTTTGGGCTGTGTTTTGGATTGGTTCTCTAAAAAGAGAAAATATCAGACGTCATACTAAAAAGGGGATGAGCTCCAAGGAAAGAACAAAAGAAAGACAAGATACAAGCTAAAACTTCTTAATCTTTTATTTTCCCCATTTTGTTTGTTTGTTTGTTTTGTTGACAACAGCTGTATCATATGGGAAAACTACCATTTTTGGAATCACTGTGAGGGTTAGAAACAAAAAGAAAGGATCGTGTTCAGTTACATCACATGCAGGGCATCCCTATTAAAATTAATTGGAGGAAGGATTGGAACCCAAGGGCTGCTAGCAGATAGTTAAGAGCCCAATTCTGACATTCCATGAGCTTGCCAGTTTTTGAGATGTCAGTTTGAGAGCCATGAAACAGAATTGGAGTCTTGGGTGCAATGTTTTCTTTCTTCTTTTGGAGACATACCTTTGGCTGTTTTCAATTTCAAGTAATAAGAATAAGGAACCCATTTTTACCTAGGGTAGGAGCAGCCCAACCCTGAGAGTGGATAAACAATTCAGGGCCGGCTCATTTTGGACAATTAGGGCTGTCTTGTTTTGGATCATATTATGCCTGCCCTCTAGTACATCAATGGGTCTCCGAAGGCTTTGACCTGCTGCTTTGCTCATTCACAACAGGCATGCGTGCGGTATAAAGGTTAGAGCATTGGACTCTTGACTGTAAACCCAATTTTGCCATGAACCTCACCAGTGCTTCTCATGCTCTTTCAGCCTAATCAGTTTCATCAAGTTTTTGTGAGGATAAATTGGCCCAGAGAAGAACAAGCTATGGTGTGTGTGTGTGTGGTTAAATGGACATTTAGCTCAAAGTTTGGCCCACTGTAGGATAGGCTGGCTCACTGCTTTTGCCAGCCATCAGATAACATGACTGCTATAGCAAACCAGCCTGTCTCTAGAGCGTTCCTACCTGTACCTTTCTGGGTCCCTGTTGGAGACTACACTTTCTTAAATACAGGTACGAGTGCTCCATTTCTGTTTGTTCTCAGGGCTGTCACTGAGATCGAATCAAAGCGGAGCTTCCTGATTTAAAATTTCCCACTTCAAGATATTAGGAAGTAAAAAACTTTTTTCCTTTGCTCCTCCATGAAGCAGAGGGAGGAAGCAAAATTGTGTGTGTGTGTGTGTGTTTTAAGGCAATAAAGGCAGCACTGATGAGCGGTATCTTTTTGGGGGAGGAAATACACCCCCCCCCGAAAGTTTCCTTCTGAAAGTGCGGGCAAGCTTTATTTTCAAAAGGGAGGCAGACCAGATAGGGCTGTTTGAGCTGTGTATGCCCAATAGATACAAAGATCACACCACATGGCATATTACCACATCTCTCTTTGACCTTAAGCAATGCTATTTAACCAGCCTACTCCAAATGGGAGAAGCCCTAAATTTCCTTAAATTACTCAGAGGAAATACAGGATATGAAAATAAGCTAGTGAATAAATGAAAAAGGAGGCAGCACAAGTCATGACCTTTTGGCTTCTTCCCATCCTTTTTGGTAAATTTTAAGCTACTTTTTGATAGTAACATAGCTACAAGGGACATGCTTGGATACACGTAGCATTAACGTCAGAAGATCTGACCCCAAAACACCATGTTTTGCCATGAACCCACCTCAAAAGGCACAACAAAGATAATTATTTATTTATTTAAATTTATATCCTGCCCAACTAGTAGCCAGAATTAGCAATATCTAGCTTCAAACTAGTTAAGAGTGTACAACTTAAAATGTTTTTGGTACAGAGTTATTCAAAGTAATGATCAGAAAGGGAAAACCGTTTCAACAATACCAAGGCCATCCCTTGGACTCTCTGCCTGCTGCTGCTTACAGATGCTCCAGTTATCAGCTCCGAGTGGCCATATACCCTGACACATTGCAGGTGAAAAGCCCTAAATGTAAGCAAATTTGGTGATGACAGAGATTTTGTTGTACTTCTACTTTACAATAATGTAACGTGATGGCAAGCCACTCCAGTATTCCTGCCAAGAAAACTCCATGGACATGGGGTCATGAATAGTTGGTCACGGCTGTAATGATACAACAACAACAACAACAACAACAACAACAACAACAACCATGACAGCTGAGTCAACCTCAACATCAGCTGCCATAAGAAATATGAAGTACTGTTAAGTGTGAATGGCGGGGTGAAGCACAGGCTTACAAATCTAGCTGCAAGAACTTATCGGCCCAAGCCTGTCTGTCACATTTCAGATGACACACCAGTTATTGTCAATGTGAGGTTGTGGGACAAGATTGTACAGCAAAAATCTCCCTCTCTACCGCTGCTCTGACGAATGCCATTGTAGGTTCCTGTCCCGGGCAGTGGCAGGACCCTGACTATGGCACTTGCCTCAGCCAACGTGAACACCTGGAACATCCTGTGACCCATGGCAGCTCTTGACACCTATTTCAAGGTGGGAAAGGAGCGCACGTGAATCCACTCTAGGCCTTAAGCCACAATTCACAGGTGCTATTCTAAGTGCTGAACCCTCTCCCCTAAATTGGTTCAGCAACTTTGACAAATATTGGAAAATATAGACTAAATGCAGAAGCGGATTCTGGCTCCCGCCCATAAAACTGCAGCCACTACCAGGTACCAGTCCATGTACTTTGCCCAGGTTAAGAATGAATACCAACTTGGAAGGGGCAAATCTTACTAATCACTGGGGACCTTGTTAAACCGGTCAAATATCTTTCATATCAGTCAAGGAAGATTAATCATGTATTTGTGCAACAATTAAACCAAGATTCACACAGAGGTAAAACGCTGTTCCAAAAACACAGGTATACAATATAACTTTCCAATGAAATTCAGATATAGTAAAACAGAAAGAACTGAGGCACAGTAATTGTGCCGTGTTTTGCTAATCTTAGTAACACACATCTATTTCAGTTTTCAAGTAACCAAACAATAACACTAGGTAAACCTTTGTGCTTTTAATATCCATAAAAACATGTCCCTGATTAATTTGCATTTTTAAAAATCTATTTATTGGATTTTTATACCGCCCATCTGGAAGCAAGGTCACTCTGGGCAGTTCACAACAATTAATACATTCAACAATTTATACAATAAAACCATAAATAACACAATAAACAACATAAAAATAAAAATAATATTAACATAAAACAATATGTTATTATTGGCAGGATAATCACTTAAAATCAAGATTTAATGTGGAAACACTGCATTGCAATTATATTTGGGGGAATGCCTGCTTAAATAACCAAGTTTTTAATAGCTTTTTAAAGCCACTAGTGAGTTTTGAAGGAATAATAACATAACTTCGTATTATTTTTTTCTCAAGAATGAGGTCTAGTGGAAACAGAAACGAGAAGTCACAGGATGCACATATCTCCAGAAGGCATGGTCTCTGGAAAAACTCAATAACAGTTCAGTAGACTATATCCTGAAAATTAGGAACAGCATCACAACATCCAAGAGGATGCTAGTTTGGTTAACTAGCAGAATCAAGGCAACTTTAGGCCAAGGGGAGAAGTCTCAGTCTGGCCTGCTGAGTCATTTTAGGTGTCCACATCTCCCGCCTGACATCACCAGGTCTTTATCTTAGGCTTGCCTTTTGAGTTTTGAAAATGTCTGCAATTCCATGGAGTCCCATCAGTTATTTTCTCTCATCACTGTCCTCTCTGTGTGTGGAGGGTGCTATGACAGGCCCCAGTACCTTTTGTGGCAAGATGATTTGAGAAGGTAGACATCCTTCTCAAATCCGACCACATACTTCTAGAACGGTAACACTTGCAGCCTCAGGGGCAATCTCTTGTTACTATGCCAGCAAGAACTTTTAGTCATCAGACCTCAAGAGATATAAGGCAAAGTATGCCACGTAGACAATACAGAAGTAAGGATTCATGTGCAGTGACAAACAGCAATAGTTATTTGTTGGTGTTTCTCTTCAACGCACGTTCAACGGACCACCTACATTGACATTAAATGTTTTTCACCCCAAAACAGAGATGCAATTCCATATGAATCGGGGTTGTGTTGCCGAGATGGGGTGATGTAGCCAGCTTTCTTTCCTTTCCTACTGGAATCAGTAATTTGGAAAAGAGCGGGACACAATGTGTAAGACGAAATGGACAGTTTCATAATGAATCAAGGTTAATGGGACTGGTGCTTTCTAAAGTTGTTCGGAAGTTTATTTAGAGTTTGTGGGCATTCAGCGAGCTGCCCACATTTGCTGACAACGCCGAATGATTCAGGGAGAAAAACACAAACAGGAATGAAAACTCTAAAAGGGGAGAAAGGTTAAAGAAGCAAAAGCAACAATAGTAGCTACAAGTGTGATTCAGTGGGAAGAAAACAGGAACTAATGCACAATGGGACTAAACTGTCCATCTTCTCTACTATACCCTGATGTAATCAACAATGCTGGTGACAGACAGCAAAGGGATCTTGGGCTCATGGCAAGCAATTCAAAGGAAACTTTATCTGTAACATAACTGAGAAATATATTAATGTTAGGGATTCTTAGGAAAAGTTTGAAAACAAAACTGCCAATAAACTCCACGATAAGTGTATGATACAAACTGATCATGCCAGAGATAGTGAAAGTCTTCTGACCACCTGAGATCGAAAGCAACACACGCCGGCCCATTGCCTGGAAACTGGCATTGCTGCTTGTACTTCGGAAGTTGCTGGCTGGTGGCAGAGGCAGCCGCACACTTTGCACACTGTCTGAAGCCGTCATGAAGAAAATGGAGTGACTGCCAGGAAGGCCCTTGCTGTTCCATTCTGCCTGGGCACTTCTAAATGCTGGCTTTTTGAAGCAATCAGAGAATGTGAAGCAGAGCAGCAAGGACCATCCTGGTGGCAGGGATGACAGGACCCACGTGCTACCAAAAGAAAAGGAAGAAAAAGAGGTACTAATGCCAGAAAGCCTTCAGTGCTCCCTTCTGCACCATCTGGCTACTTCTAAAACCCGGCAGGCAATAATGCCAGCTTTTAGAAGCAGTCAGATGGCACAGGGCAGAGAAACAAGGGCTCTCCTGGTGTTGGTGGCAGAGATGTGTTGCTGAGGCAGTGAATTCACTATATCTATACTCTGCCATCAGAGATGCCCACCTAATCATAATTAGATGCTACAACTGAACTTGGAATACTATGCATAGTTGCAGTACTTCACAAAGTGTATTATATAACATTATATATGAAAAGAGCTATATCAGATATCTGGAAGTTGAGTCATGGCAAATGAACTTCTTTTCTTTTGAGACGGAAAAGTTTCACTAAACTTCCAAGTAGCTTTGTCAGTCTGAGAAATGTTGGTGCGAGGCTTCCAATTCATACTTCACCTTGGTTTCACACCACCCAGGTCTGAATAGGCTCATTAGGTGGACAGTGGCATTGCTTAAGGTCAAAGCTAGGCTTCAAGAAACCTCTGATTCTTACATTCTTTATACTGTATTTGCGGTCTGACTGTAACGCCACACTCCCCAAACTGCAGTGTATAGGACTTCTAGTATAGGATTTCTAGTTTGCAACAATTATCTGCTGCAGAACTCTCTAGCATACATTGGATGCTACGTATACAGTTCATTTCCATGAGATTCTCTGGGGAAAAAGAAGTGAGCAGGTACGTTTTGACAGTATCATATGACAGTCCCTCCCACAAGGGGCCAGACTGGCCCGATCTTTGCTGTCCTTCAAGAAGCAGACAAAGACCTTTTAATAATGTAACCTGCCTTGGGTCATTTGAAAGAAGGTAATAATAATAATAATAATAATAATAATAATAATAATAATAATAATAATAATAATAATAATAATAATAATAATAATAATAAAAAGTAAAGCAAAGTGTTCTGCTTATATACTGCCCAATACCACTTCAAGTAGTTTCTCCTATGAACAATAGGATGATGATGATGATGATGATGATGATGATGATGATGATGATGATGA
>JAHTLZ010000015.1:46631041-46672825 GCA_023846285.1 Phrynocephalus versicolor | reverse complement strand
AGAGGTGAGAGAATGTCAGAACATAGTGCTCCGGTCCTGTCGGAAATGCAATAGAGTGTTCATGTTCTATAGAACAACGTCCGTTGCATGACAGACATGATCCTCAGCAAAGGCCCTTTCCTCCCAATTGAACTCAATTGTCTCCTTGGTTTTCCAGAGAGCTTGAAGGCAAGCAGCAGTTCGGATGGCCATCAGGATACAAATAGCAAAGGGAGGGGAGAAGTGAACAGGTACTGACACAGATAGGTGAAATACGTTGATCTTGTGGGTTCCTCTGAGCATTGCAGTGATATCCAGTGTGGCTAATAATGGCATCTGAATTCATAGAATCGAAGAACAGAGAAGCTGGAAGGGGCTTATAAGGCCACCAATTCCACCCACTGCTCCAACGTAGGAATACAGTGTTCCCCTGCCCTTTCGCGATTCATATATTGCGGACCTGCTATATCGCAGGACCGTAGTATATTAAAAAAGGCCCCCTGGGGTAAGGGGGGAAAGTCCTGTTTCAAGCCTCCCATACTTACCCCAGGACTGGAGCTGCCCCGAACAGGCCTGTGAGGGCCTTTCTGGACCTTCTGGAGGCCACAAAAGGGCCTCCATGCGAACCAGAAGTGACTTCCGGATCACTGAAAATCATTTCTGAGGCCTCTGAGAGCCTTTCTAGGCAGGCCAGAGGCCTCAGAAATGATTTCCGGTTTACCAGAAGGCCCAGGGAGGCTCTCAGCCAGGCTGGGCGTAAGTACAAGAGCCCCCAGCTAGCCCCCTCCAGGCCTGACTTGACCTGCATCTGCATATCGCGGATTTTCAATTATTGAGGGTCAGGTCAGGTCCCTAACCCCACCAATAGTTGGGGGATCACTGTACTACAAATAGTGTTGGAGCACTAGCCACCTCTCGAGGTCATCGGTTCCATTTGATCGCTCTCTGGGGTGGGATTTAGGGGCAAGAACATTGCAGTGGTACTGTTCCTATTAGGTTCAGGAAATTGTCACTATTGTGCTGCTCCCTCTGCAATGATCTTCTGCAGGGATTTATGTCCCAATCTGACATTGGCATTAAATTGCTGAGTGAGGTCAGCTAGAGTTTTGGAGCAAAGTCTCATCACTCAGCTCTATTTTCCCTCTTTTTTTTCATTAAATACAAGTGAAGCTGCTGAAGTGTCCAATCATTCTCTTTAATTGGTAATGGACTGGATAGGGGCCAGAAAATGGAACTTCAGTACAGATAATATAGAAAGGAAGCGGATGGGTGGTTCATCTGGACCCAGCGGTTACCTGAACCTGTTCCGCTATATATTTTTGTTTTTTAATGCAGAAACAAAGAAGATGTGGCAGCTTTGGAGAAAATGGTTGAAACTGAGCTTTGAGACCAGGAAGACATTTTTACTGGTTCAGAACTTCCTTGTTGAAGAGGAGCAGAAACATCTTACACTGTGGCACTGGCTTATGGTCGGCTTCATTCTTGAACAAAATGCCAGCTGCTGAATTGTGATCTTACAAACTCCAAATCTGGAAGGACCATCAGCTAGTTCATCTATTGAAATCAACCTCCTAGGGGAGGCATATCCAAACTTCAGCCCTCCAGATGTTTTGGACCACAACTCCCACAGTCCTTTGTCATTGGCAATCTACGCTTAGAATTCTGGGAGTCATAGTCCAAAACATCAGGAGGGCCGAACTTTGAACATGCCCGTCCTAGGGCTTGCCCCAGATTCCTCTGCCTTCTCAGTTGTGGTGGTTTTGCTGTAACAAAATCAGCTGGGAAATCTGCCTGATGCCATCCTTGTTACTTCTTCTTTAAAATGTTATTTATTTATTTATATTACTTGGCAAGCCTTGTGTGTATTTTAATTTCTATGTGTTGTTGTATGGTCTTTACTCCATTGGCTATGTGTGGACATAAAAACAGAGGGAAAGCTGTTCTGGACCACAACAAAGGCCTATCTTGTCTGGCATTCTGTTCCCACAGCATCCATTCCAATGTTGATGGGAAATAGGAGGACATAAACAAATAGCATGCCCCAGCTCTTGTTTCCCAGCAACTGACATTTAACACAGTTTCTGATACAAGATATATTATCCAGGCACTGTAACTAGTAGCCACTGACAGCCTTCCAGATTTTGCGAATATTTACCTCTTTGTCATGATCGGAGCATACATTTCTTCAACTTATTCGAGAAAGAAGGAAGGCATTCATTACTATAATTCTTTCTCATTTGGAGGGTTCTCTGATATTTTCATTTCAAGAAAATGCTGGAGCCTTTTCATCCAGGGAGGAATACAGCATGTCCGCCTAGTACCAATTTACTACAGGGCTCTGATATTGGCACCCTCCTGGCACAGCTCAGTGGACTGGAGCCCATGGTTGTAGAGCCAGGGGCCAGGAGTTTAAATCCTCTCTAAGATAGATATCTGGAAGAAGGGCCAGCTACGATCACCTGAAACATGAGGAGCTTATCTTGGCCAAGATGCACCCTCCTAAGAGCACCACTGGAAGGAGAGGCTGGTAAACCACTTGATTGTTCAAGGATAATCTCTGGGAGGGTTGCCATAAATTCAAATGGATGGCATGTTCTTATTCTTATTCTTATTCTTATCATCATCATCATCATCATCATCATCATCATCATCATCATCATCATCATCACTGTAACACACCAATTCTCTGCAGAAGCCTTCTTCTTCTGAGATTTTCAGTTTGCTTTATATCATGTCCTCTTAGAGAGACAGAGAGACAGCACCTTCAATGCACCTTTCCTTCCTATAGAAATTCAATTCACAGATTAAATCCCACTAGTTTTTAACATTCAACAAGTGGTATGGTCAGCACTGTCTGTGTTCTATTTTAAAAATAACTACCCCATATCTTTGTTAACAGCAAACTGCACTAATAAAGAAATACCGTCTTAAATGATATACCTCTCCTACTATCAAAATATCCAAATACAGTAATACCTCTGATAATGAATAATTCAGATAGCAAATGGAAATTTCCGGGTATAGGGCTGCCTCAGTTAATGAATGTTGCCTATCGGCTCCCTTGGATAACAAACTTTGCTTTCTTCTGTGTTTGCATTCTTTTTCCATTGCTCTGCAGGCAAAAATGGGCTGGATTTTTCTTGTCACTTATTCTTGTTTGTTTGCAATCCCCCCCATTGCATTTTTGGCAGGAAAAGGCTGTTGTAGTTTTGCTTGTTTCTTTTGTCCATGTTTGCATTGCACTGCAGGGGGGTGTTCTTGGGGGGAGGTGTTCCAGCACTGCATGCTTTTAAAGTGCACTTTATAAAGAGGTGTGAAACACCCCCCAGATTTTTTGCCCTTTCCCTTGGGAAAATCGGGTCATATATAAATATAAAAATATATACATAAATATAATTTTTGGACCTCCGGGACGGATTAATCAGTTTCCCATTCATTTCAATGGGAAAGCGTGTTTTGAATAACAATTTTTTGGACAACAAATTGCCTTGGAGAACAAATTAAATTCGTTATCAGAAGTACCACTGTAAGTGTGTGTACTATTTTGTTATCTTTTTTAAAAAAAATTGAAAGTCACTCCCAAAGCTCTGGCTGAGCAGAACTTAAATAAATTATTTAAATAAGATAGCAGACTTCTTCAGTGATAAAGTCTTTAACTGGTAGAATTATACCAAACTGTACCAAAGACTGAAATGCTATCTTCACTTATCAGCTACAAAGCTGGCCACTACAGCCATACTTCTAACTTTGTGTACCTAGATCCTGATTTGCTGATGTAGGAGAAAATGAAAGGAGAAGCTATCTACCAGAATTGTTAGATAGCTGGATAGCTCTGTGGTTTAAGTAGCTGGCTGTGGTGTCTGACATTTGGAGATTGATTCTGCAAGGTGCCCCCTTGACACAAACTGGACTCATTGATCCACAGTGTCCCATGCAGCTCTGCCGTTCTATGAAATACATGGCATCTCCAGTACAGTATAGGGGCTCCAGATAAGGCAAATTGAAAATTGCCTTCTTGGTTCCACAGGGTAACAAAACTAAATATCTATTAGTGATTCATCGCTGCCTATACTTAATCTCATGAGGTCAGCAGTAAGGTGATTGAACAAACTAGTCCACCTAAATCAGGCATGTCCAAACTTTGGCCCTCCAGATGTTTTGGACCGCAACTCCCACAGTCCTCTGCCATTGGCAATCGAAGCTTAGAATTCTGGGAGTTGTGGTCCAAAACATCAGGAGGGCCGAATTTTGGACATGCCTGACCTAAATGTTCTGTAACATATTTGCATGCAATGTAGTTAGCATTTGCCGTTCTGTAATCCTGAAGATGGCATGACGGGTATACAAGCCAAAAGCTCGATCTTTTAATGTGCGTTAAAGGATTTTTTTTATTAAAAAAAAGTTTTTTACTTGGCAGCCAAACTCATGAAATCTTAGTCTGTTGATTGGGAATAGTTTACCTCTGCTTTAGCATGTGCCAAGAAAGTAGGAAAGTATTGATATAAATATCCTTATGAGGTATGCATACTTCAAAAGGTAGTGCATGCCATTCATTCTGTTGTTTATCTCAGTTCTTGAGAACTTATATAAATATGTGCTACAGTATTCACTTGCAAGGGCTATACCGGGAGTACAAGTCAATAGCACTGAAGCTCTAGCTGACAGGTGTTTTGTTTTTGAATAGTGTAGTAGGGTATTCTATGGTCTATTTGCAAAGATTATCCTCATTTCTATTTAATGTTCAAATAGATTAAATTAGGTCACTAAAAAGCCACTAGACTTGCATTTTGTATTGCAACAGCACAGTAATCTCTGTGCAGCTTGTGAATATGAATCCAGAGTAGCTGGCAGTTCAAGGAAGTCATTTGTCACGGTTTAGAACTGCCCTAGTACAGTGAGGTGTCGGTCCAGAGCTATTAAAGAAAAAGGAAGGAAGGAAACCATAACCAAGGATCCTGATACACAATCATATATTTAGTCACAGAAGTCTGTTTTATTACAACCAGTTTGTACTACTAAAGTACAGCCCGTAAATTTTAATTGTGTGCTCAGCTTTTTAATGCCAAAACATTCTGCTGAAGAGAATGGCTGAGATACTACAAGTGAAGGAGACTTCACTTAAGGAAAAAAGTAAGTCACTCTAGTGTTTATTATTAGGTCAGGCATGCCCAAACTTCAGCCCTCCTGATGTTTTGGACCACAACAAGTTTGGACATGCCTGTATTAGGTGGTTCCAAGATATGTCAATAAGCAGCAGCAACTAATGTTCAAATGCAGAGCATTGAATTCTGTTTCCTCTTATTCATGTTATTTTCTTGGAGGAATTCTGTTTCCTCTTATTCATGCTATTTTCTTGGAGACCAGTACTGTAGGTACCATTGCATTGAGAAGTGAAGCTAGATTAAGCAATAAAGTGTGGGTGATTGCCCTTTAACAGTTTCTATCATTTTGGTAGTTACAAATTAGCCTGGTTTTTGTTGTGGTAGTTGTTTCTCTTTTGTTCTGTTTGATGACTGGCAGGGTTCAGAAGTGACTAATATCAAGTTACATTGAAGCAAAAAGTGGGGAGCCATGGGGCCATCACAAAATACAAATGCAAAACATAAGTGATACCTTTATAGGCCACTAATAAAATAACAAAAAAATCATTGCACTCTTTCGGGACAATACCCTCTTTTTCAAAGCATGTATCAAAAGTCTAAACATGGCAAAAGAGTTTTAAACAGAGGTAGATCAATATAAGTCAACAGACAGAAAAGATCTACAAAAAATTTAATGAGTTTAGCTTCCAAGTAAAAACTTTAAAAACCTTTAATGCAGTTAAAAGACTGCGTTTTCGGCATGCATATCTGTCACGCAATCTTCAAGATATTAGAAATGACAACATTGCATGTTAGATGTAGCAGAATATTCAGGTGGATCTGAATGCAGATCTTTTCAGTCTGTTGACTGATATTGGTCTACCTCTGTTTAAACTTCAGAATGCTCCAAGAAAAGGAGGAAAGTTTTTATTCTTAGATGTAAAGTTCTTGGCAAGATTTTCAGCTGTCTTTGATGAGGCAGGAAGCACCAGGGCTGTTGTTAAAGCTGCATCTGAAGTCAAGGACTGGGTTTCACACCCCAATGCCCACCCACCCACAACTCCTCTCCATTTAGCTCTTCTAGACGGGGGGGGGGGGTTGATGCAGAAAACTCATGCAATCCATTTGGGGATTGTGGTAAAATTTAGTAAACCCACTAGGTATAGCCAGTTGGGAGCAGATTAAAGAAAAGGAATATTACCTAGTGGTTGCAGTCTTGTCAAGTTAGGTAGTTACCAGCAATACAGGAAATAAAGTCAGGGAGCTTACCATTACAAAGTTACTTTTAAATACAATGAATAATATCCAAATTACTTAGGTGTAAAGAGTATCACCTCATTTCTTTTGAAAATTACATTTTAAGGGCATTAGAAGGTATTTTTTTGACCATTTTGACATGGCATGTTGCTGAAGTATGACTGACAGGATCCTGTTCTTCAGATTATCTCGTCTTGGTTGATTTTTTTCCAAAGTTGAAAAATTGGCAGTCTAATGACAGGAATAGCCAATATAAAATTTAGAAAATAGTGTAAAAGAAAAAAAAGTATTGTTATGCTTTTATAGAAACCAATGGGGTAGCTCCTTTCAGCATTCAACATCTGTGAATTTACAAAAATGGTACTGCCACACAAAGCCCACTTGCCCAGTCAGTCAGTCAGTGAGATATTCCAGGTACCGTCTTATCTAGGATTGTCTTTTTTAGAGAGAAATGTTACTAGAAACATTATGGCATTCTGCATTACCTGAATTTACTTATAGATATACAAGAAGTATATGTGTGTGTGCGTTGTGTCGTTACAGTCATGACCGACTCTTCGTGACCGCATGTCCATGGAGTTTTCTTGGCAGGAATACTGGAGTAGTTTGCCAGTTCCTACTCCAGGCACCTACAGCACCTGGCATTCCCTGGGGGTCTCCCATCCAAGTTCTAACCAGGGCCGACCCTGCTTAGCTTCCGAAAACCGAGATTGGATGTGCTTAGGGCATCTAAGTAGCTACAAGAAGTATATAGTGCTCATATAAACCAGGTCCCTTTTTATCTCATACCTAAATATGCCCAACAAAGGGAACACCTGTTTCTTCCTGGTAAATCTTTTGCAATCTGTTCCACTGATGAGACAACACTGTTCCATGCCTCTCTCCTCCATGACTCAATCCATGAAGGAATGTGGAGCATGGCATTCTCTAAATATCATAGCATGCAGACAGATTTAGTGACATTTAAATATAAATACAGGCAGGCATATATTTAATGGTTATCCTTAAAATTGCATATCCAAATAAATTCACTAGGCAAAAAGGTCTAGCTAAATAGAATGAAACTTGTGTACTGGATTGAGTTATAAAGATATAATCCTATGTACAGCTAACAGAGGGCAAATCAACTGAATTTGGTGGGACTTTATTTCTTAGGGTTGGATAAGGCTGAGGCATCAATGCATAACCATAAGCTATTTGCCAAACAGAAAGTTATACCTTCATTGAGAGCATATTTTCGGTTTGCATTGCTTTTATTGTACTTTATTCTATTTTCCAGTAAAATATGCTATCAACAAGTTTCAAATATGTACACATACAAATATAAACAGAGAATAATTACATTTTGCTTCATGCCAAATATGTGTGACGTCTCAAATATTTTTATTTATTTTACCAGGTTTTAATTAAAGGAAACTAAGTGCTGGCAGGTGTGTGTAAAATGTATTGTAATCTATAATTTATTCTCACAAAGTTGGTTAAACATCACTTTATTTTAGCAGTTCCATATGACGATCCCATGAGACTGTTCAGTAAGTCAGGGGTGCTATCCATCAAGTGCTATTCCTGCACAAGCCTTTTGAAGATGAAATGAGGATGCATTTTAATGCTTGGGTGAGTGCCCAATATTTCAAAGCTATCAAGGCTTCTGGCACTGCAAAGCTGAGTAATGGACACCTGCTATTTAATATCCATTTAATGTTGTTAGGTTCTTTGGCATATTCTGCCTCAGTAGTAGGCAGATGGCAATATAGCCAATAAGGCTCTATGTTTCCTAGATGTATGGCACATGCCCTTCAAAGTTACTAGGAAGAGAAAATTGCGTGCACACACAGTCATGGCTTAGATAGCCCCAAGGAGAGGAACTCAAGTTGTGGGACTTGATGTCAAGTAGGATTTAAGTCACACTGGTGTCTAGACCAGAACTCAACTTCATTTTCTCCCCCAACGACTCAGACTCAATTCAGGACTCTGAACTAGAGATGAGCCCCTGATGGCTTTGTATGAAGCCACCTGAGTGGCATTCCAGATGCTGTGTGGCCCTCTTCCCCAACCTTGGAGCAGCAAGCACTGACCTGCTGTTGTGGGTTGGTGGAGTCATTCTGGGATCGTGATGGGCCAATCCAGGCAGGAGCCTGGCTAGACCTTCCCCACCTCCTCTGGCAGCTGAATCACTCCCTCAAGGAGGCGGGATGGGGATTCTCCCTTTGCAGCCAACCAATGGTTGCCTACTGGAAGAAGCAGGGAAGAGCCGCCTAGGCCAGTGTTGGCGAACCTATGGCATGGGTGCCAAAGGTGGCACTCGGAGCCCTTTCTGTGGGCACCCGGCATCACCCCCTTCACAGCCACCTGTGTTCAGGTTAACTTGCTGTACTGGCACTTTGTGAAAAATTAGTGGGTTTTGAATCAGTTTGGGCAATCGGTCTGTAAAAGGTTCGCCACCACTGGCCTAGGCTCTTGCCTGGATTGGCATGCTGCTGGAGCAGAAGGACTCTATGGATGTGCGGCCACAGGTAAGTATCCGTTTTGGCTCAGGGATGACAGAAAGGGCTGCAAAGCACCCAGGAAACAATACTGACAGCTTTGTATAAAGCACAAAGCACCCATCTCTACTCAGAACCTACCCACCCGTTCCTGGGGGAAAGAGCTCCTCTTTAATGGAAACTGGGACTTTGGGCTTCGGACTTGGGGCTTGCTACCAAAGACTCAGACCCAGGCTTGGAACTTTTATCCAAAGACTTGCCCACATCCTGGATAAGTCTGTACTGCAGCTAAAACTGTGCTAACAACTTGTGGTACAATCCCAGGTAGCAGGCTCATGGTTGACTCAGCCCTCCATCCTTCTGAGGGTGGTAAAATAAGTACCTAGCTTGCTGGGGGGGGGGGCAATGTGTGGCCTGCATACTGTAATTAAAACTGTACACCACCCAGAGACTACATGAAGTGGTATATAAGGAGAACACTTTAAATGCATTCTCCAGACACCAAATATTGAAGGAAAGCTGCTAAAACTTGGGATGGCAGAAATGAATGTCTGAAACGTGTTCTCATCCACAAAAGAAGATACAATATTTGCAAAGTAAACATCTGTACAATATGAAATACAAAGCAGTTTTGATAGTTTAATGTAGTTGAGGAGTATTACCAAAGCACTCAAGTTTGACACGTGCTCTACATCGGGATATAAAAACAGTAATTCTCTTGCCATCCTAGTTTCTGAGTCCTTGCATTTGATAACCTCTCAGATCTTAACTCAAAATATCCACAGATGATTTCTTTCACTTTTTCCTGATGATTTTTGTCTGTCATTAAGTGGATATTTAAAAATGCAAATCATTGTGCAAACAATTGCCACCGCTTCCAAGCCATAAGTGAAATTCTTACTGGACTAGATTAAGGCACATGTCATTTTCCTTGCTGATTTATCTGTAAACACCAACCTTATTTTGCATCAGAATCCCAAGTGATATATGCCATATAAGTTAGCTGCATGCTGTTAAGTAGCACAGCCACAAGAACCCAATGTTCTAGGAATCCCATTGAGTCTACTCTCTACGTTTGGCTCAGCAAGCCAATTAGCACGACAGTTTTATCTCCAACCTGATCTGAAACTAACTGCACAAATCAGTGTCTTAGCTATCTGTTTTCTATGCCAGCTACACCAGTCACTTATGGTTGGTGTTCATCAAAGCACAGATAAATAATTCCACATTCACATTCTTGTTTTTCCATCTTCACTTTCAGGTTAGAAATAAAATAAAATAAAATGTGGCAGATGTCTTAGCCTAAATAAGCCACCCAGAATGACTGTTGGTCAGATGGTGCAGTATAAAATCAAATAGATAGATAGATAGATAGATAGATAGATAGATAGATAGATAGATAGATAGATAGATAGATAGATAGATAGATAGATAGATAGATAGATAGATAGATAGATAGACAGACAGACAGACAGACAGACCCTAATCTCCAGGGCTTCGGTGCAAGATTTGATGCAGAATAGTATTTAAATGTTGCTGAGAAGATTTGTCCAGTTACTCTTCAATTAATAATCAATAAACCTTATGCATTATTATCTACAAACACAGTCCCCATATATTCTTCAACTAAGATAATGGAAGCTTATTTTTAGTACAGTACTAGAACACTGCTTTGTGTACTCTGCCTTCAAGGTGATGTGACTAGGAAAGCCAAAGGTAATAGAATGAACCTGAATGGCAGTGTTTATTATAATGATTATGGGAAATGATAAGAACATCAGAAGTGCTTCAGGTTTGAGTTTCTCCTTTCCCCCATGGTGGCAAATCGGATGCCTCCTGGAAGTTGCCAACAGGTCTTAAACATAATAGCTTTGCCACTGTTGTTTCTCAGCAACTAGTATTCAGACATGTGTTGTCTTATATCCTGAAAGTTAACCAGCCAGTGTAAATGGTGGCCAATGATGACAGTGTTGCCCTTCATGAATTTGTACCAGCCCCCTCATTGCTCTCTCAAGTGTGCAGTCCTAATCAGCCTACATGGCTGAGGTCTGACTGAAATGATATTAAACCAGCTGAGGTTGTGCTGAATCCAAACCATTCCCATCTGAGGGATATTGGAAATTACCCAGGTTTCCCCTGCCCTACCTTTGTACCACGGAAGTTGCTATGAGTCTGAGACTATTTATTTATTTATTTCAATCTGACCATCCCCATCTAGTGGCCAAGCCCCTACTCTCGGCAGCTTACAACAGAATGACACTGACATTGTAAGGAATTTTAAATTTACGAGGGTTCCGTGCCAGCGTGCCTTTGCTACATGGGCTGCAAAAAAAGCTCAGTCTGAGTCTCTGTAGACGAGAAAAGAATTTATTGACTGATCAGTCAGGGAGATCTGACCCCGTGCAATTCACAGGGTGAGGTGTCCAACTCGCATTGGGAGGCGATACATTTTTATAGGGTTCTTCTATCCTTTGTTTTTCCCTTAACTGAGATTACATCATACAAACACCTGCTACATACATCAAATACTAATTGACACTTCTTAGTCATTTATTTCGTATTTCTGACATTCGCCTAAAAGTTCTAACTGGCACTTTTGATCTACTCCTCTCACAAAAAGGGAGGGCAAGATCATCCCTGTGTCCTTGGACACTCGACAGTTACATACACCAGACGCTTGAGATAAGGCCTTCCTGGTACGCCTTGAACATACGTTAATTGCTTGTGTGTGATCCTCAAGGCTTAGGAATTTAATTGGATCTTTGAATTCATAATTGCCTGTGCTGATTCAGCGGAAGTTCCTTTCTCTATTCCAGCCGGAAAGGCTTAACCAAAGATTCTAAGTCTACAAGAATATAACTACAGATACTTGTAATACATAGTGCTTAAGTGAATATAAATACATTATTTGTGACACTAGTGTGGCTATGTATATATATACTACTTAGAATACATTGTTATTGAATACATGAGGGCTTGTTTATACCTGTGGTTAGTAAAGCAGCCATATATATTTATAAATATATATAGTTAGTTAACTGTTCTCCCTTTCAACATGAATTAAAATTCAGTAATAGACATAAATTAAAACATCGAAGGAAAGAAAAACTGAAGAAAAACAAAAGAAAAAACCATCAGATCACTAACCATCACTAACTGCATATGACGTATACAGGTAGCATATGATACGTCGTATACAACCACCCAGAGTAGCTATTTGCTAGATGGGTTGTATAAAAGTTAAATAAATAAATAAATAAATAAAGCAGTTAACACAGAAGACAGTGGCAAAACAGAGACAACTGATCCAAAAATAACAGGGCATCCATTAAAGCAGACAAAGTTAACTAAGGGTAAGGCTGTGGAAAGCCTGAGTAAACAGCCAGATTTTTAATTGTTTTCTAAAGCTGAGGAGGGAAGGGGCCTGAGGCACCTCTACCAGGAGAGAGTTCCATAATGAGGTGGCCACCAAGAGAAGGCCTGGATCCTGGTTGTTGATTTCAAGGCCTCCCTCGGGATGGCCACCTGTTACATCTGAGATGGTGAGGTATGGGTGGGATGGGAGTTTTGATCTGGCATTATTCAGCTTCTTCCCCATTTTCTTCTTCTCTGCTGCTTGTTTTGACTTTTGACCGGCTGATGTCACCCAGCAATCCAAAAACACCTAGGTTACCCAAGGTTGGGAACCAATGTCCTAGGCTAGGGGATCCCCCCCAAGGTGGCTTACAGGACTGCAATAAAGAAAGTTAAAAACCAAATATTAAACTATTACAATATTTAATCAAACATTAAACAAATATAAAGCAAAATTAAAAGCATATTCACAAATTCATGCGTATTTTAATACTCTATCTCTAAAGGCTAAGGCTGTATAATATGATCACATAAAATAAATATATTTAAATATAAAATACATGAGGAGTGGGATATTCACCACACTTTTAAACTATGGAAGTTCCATCTTTACCAGTTACTGCTGAGAAGAGGTTACCTCAGAAAATTTCCTGTCAATTTGTCTGTCAAATGCATTTAACTGATGCAGCTGTGCACATTTTACATCTTGCTTATTGCTCAACGTCAGCTAAACTTACCTGAATTCCTTGGTCTGTTTACGGCATAAGTTCTCTCTGAAAAATAGAAACTGCCAGTCATTAAGCTACTCCTGAAATAATATTTCTTTCACAGAGGCAGAAACAATTGAATCTGATCCGAAAGCACTTGACTGTAGCCTTGCTGGGTTAGCAGCATCCCATTCCCTGATATTTTAGGGCCAAAACCTAAAATCTGGTCGACAGGACCCCTGTAACATCACAAAGGCAAGGCTGGCAAGAATTGTGGGAATGCAAGTACAAAACATGCGTTAACGGTTGTGCCGAGTGAGTGCCCACTTGAGAATGGCTCACCAGGCTTGAGGAACATCTCAGAAAGGGGGGGAAATAAACTTCCTCCTCCTCTGGTACCACTTAGCTTGAGATTTATCTCCCTATCTAGAGACCGGAGAAGCACAGTGATTTTTCTGAGGCTTTGGCCAGCTTCCTGAGGTAACCTGACATTCACAGAGGCCTACATGGGCTTTCTTGTAGCTGCAGTTATATTGCAGGATTTCTGAGATTTCTTCTCACACCCACATTTTATGTCCAAAATCCCTTCTTCCAGGTTTAGTAATGTTGGATGTCTCTGACACATCTTCATCTCTTTGTAACCTCTCTGGGAGACTGTATATCCGGTGGGTTGATTTACAGCTTGCTTGTGCTGAAAAAATGTTCTCCAAGGACTGCGACTTACTTGAAAACAGATCCTGCCTTGCAAAACATAGCCCCAGTTCTTTATTCATTTTTGCCCACATTGGGAACTACTACTGACATGGGAATGAACAGCTTGAGTTGCATCGGGTGCAAAGTTGCAGTTAACTCCCAAAGGCGAAATCTGAAATTTTCCATTGCAAGTAAAGAAAGAAGCTGATTTCTGTGGTACACAAGTAATATGCAAATACAGAATTGGCTAACAGGTTTAACGGACAAAGAAAAGAGAAAGTCCAAGACAGAGAAAAACAGCAAGCCTTGTAGACTTTCAGAAGTTATCAGACAGGGTGCTACCAAAGAACTCATTTCCTATCCCCCCATTTGATATTTTAGTAGCCCAACAAAGGCACAGTATTACCCAATCCTGCCATGTGACGTTCCCTTGATGGCCACCTAAAGAAAGCCATTGGGTGCAAGTGTTGCTGTGATAATTCACAGAGGACCCTGCATCCAAAGAACTCGGGAAAGCCGATCTCCTCAACCAATCTGTCAGAACAACATTAAGCATGGTGCTTTCGCTTGCTGAATGGCAGAGTAAGCCCTGAGTATGTTTCACAGAAATTGTGTATGCACGCAGAAACTAAAATTGCTGCAGGTCTGTCACAAATCCATCATCTCCTGAATGCAGATCTTGCTTTCCCCATCATACCTAGCGCTATTTGTCACATACAGTAAGAGTTTTTTTTTTTTTTGTTCCAGAAGCAAAACCATTTTAGATCTGGTCTTAACCAATAAGGAGGACCTTGTAAATAGGGTCGAAGTGGTAGGAACGTTAGGTAAAAGTGACCACGCCCTCTTGGAATTTGTTATACAGTTGGAAGGTGAAGCTAAGCATAGTCAGACAAGAATCCTGGACTTTAAGAAAGCCAATTTTTGTAAACTTAGGGAATTACTGGCTGTGATTCCATGGACTGAAACACTGAAAAAGAAGGGAGTGCAAGATGGATGGGAGTTCCTTAAAACCGAGATATTAAAGGCACAACTTAAAACTGTTCCAACAAGAAGAAAAAATAGGAGAGGTCTAAAGAAACCACAATGGTTTACTAAAGAACTTTCAACTCAGCTGACTATAAAGAAAAACAAGTACAAGGAATGGAAAAATGGGAAATGCACCAAAGAGGAGTATAAACAAACAGCTAATATTTGCAGGGGGATGGTAAAAAAAACTAAAGCGCAAAACGAACTTAGACTAGCCAGAGACATTAAGGATAATAAAAAGGGTTTCTTTAGTTATGTCCGCAGCAAAAGGAAAAATAAGGAAGCGATAGGCTCTCTGCGTGGCAATGATAACCAGTTACTAACAGGTGACAAGGAAAAGGCAGAACTACTCAACACTTTTTTTGCCTCTGTCTTCTCCCAAAAGGAAGAAGGAGATCCGCTGGGACAAAGAGTAGATGAGGTAGGACGGGAATTGCAACATAGAATAGGTAGGGAGGTAGTACAGGAACATCTGGAAACATTAAATGAATTTAAGTCTCCTGGGCCAGATGAGTTACACCCAAGGATATTAAAAGAACTGGCAGAAGTAATTTCAGAACCATTGGCAATAATCTTTGAGAAGTCCTGGAGAACAGGGGAAGTCCCCATCTACTGGAGGAGGGCTAATGTTGTCCCCATCTTCAAAAAGAGGAAAAAACCGGACCCAAATAATTACCGCCCAGTCAGCTTGACTTCAATTCCTGGAAAGATCCTAGAACAGATTATTAAGAAATCAGTCTGCAATTATCTAACAAACAATGCTGTCATTACAAGAACTCAACACGGGTTTCTTAAAAACAAGTCATGCCAGACTAATTTGATCTCTTTCTTTGATAGAATTACAGGCCTGGTGGATGAGGGGAATGCTGTGGATATTGCTTATCTGGACTTTAGCAAGGCCTTCGATAAGGTTCCCCATGGTATTCTTGCTAAGAAGTTAGTAGGAAGTGGGATAGATAGTGCTACAGTGAGGTGGATTTGTAATTGGTTGACTGATCGCACGCAAAGGGTGATCATAAATGGTCTCTCATCATCTTGGAGAGACGTGACCAGTGGGGTGCCCCAGGGTTCTGTTCTTGGACCAGTGCTCTTCAATATCTTTATTAATGACTTGGAGGAAGGAATAGAGAGTATGCTAATTAAATTTGCAGATGATACCAAATTGGGAGGGGTGGCTAACTCCCTAGAGGATCGGATGAAAATCCAAAAGGACCTTGACAGATTAGAAGTCTGGGCCAAAGCTAATGGAATGGACTTCAACAGAGGGAAATGTAGGGTGCTACATCTAGGTAGAAAGAATGAATTGCACAGATATAAGATGGGGGACACTTGGCTAGAGAATAGTACCTGTGAAAGGGATTTGGGGGTCTTGGTGGACCACAAATTGAACATGAGCCAGCAGTGTGATGCGGCGGCCAAGAAAGCCAATGCGATTCTTGGTTGCATCAACAGAACCATAGTGTCTAGATCAAGAGAGGTGATAGTGCCACTCTATTCTGCTCTGGTCAGGCCCCACCTGGAGTACTGTGTCCAGTTCTGTGTGCCTCAGTTTAAAAAGGATGTTGACAACCTTGAGCGGGTACAGAGGAGGGCAACTAGGATGGCTGAAGGCATGGAAGAGATGTCTTATGAAGAACGGCTTAGGGAACTGGGAATGTTCAGCCTTTCAAAAAGAAGACTGAGAGGGGATATGATAGCTATGTTTAAATATTTGAAAGGATGTCATATTGAAGAGGGAACAGGTTTGTTTTCCATGGCTTCAGAGACTAGGACTCGGGGCAATGGTTTCAAACTACAGGAAAAGAGATTCCATTTGAACATTCGGAAGAACTTCATGACAGTTAGAGCTGTTCGGCAGTGGAATATGCTGCCACGGAGGGTGGTAGAGTCTCCTTCTTTGACGGTCTTTAAGCGGAGGCTGGATGGCCATCTGTCGGGAATATTGTGAAGGGGTTCCTGCATGGCAGGGGGTTGGACTCGATGGCCCATGAGGTCTCTTCCAACTCTATGATTCTATGATTCTATGATTCTATGAAATGCCCCTTGAACGAAAGGACAGAATGGCACACCTGTCACTTTCCTACTCCTAAGGCTTTGTTTACTGGGCTCAACACTTAAAAATGTTCAAGTGTTTCCATTCCTTACTTTTAACCCAAAGTGCACATTTTAGGTTTAATTCTTCTAGAATGGATTACCTAACATTGCCACCAGCTTTTCCCCATCCAACCAATAAATTGAAAAAGTGAATATTTCTGCCCTAAAAATATCTACCTGCAACATCTAAAATGATGGGTTAGATTCAGAATTGGTTGTGTTTAGAACAGGCCTTTTGAAATCAATAGGAGATGTTACTCATTACTATCTCCAGTCTCTTTGGTTTAAATGAGTCTAATTCAAGTGGGATTAACACTGGACACAATGGAGAGAAAGTTTTTTCTTGCATGTAAATTTATGCAGCTTTAAAAACCAATTCACTAGTAAATCTGAAGAAACTCAGACTCTTAATACTCTTCTTCAACTAGCTGGCAGTCTTAATGATAATAAGAAATCAAGTTTAAAAGGGTAACACTGTTAAGTCATACGCAACGAGTTGCCTGACTTCTGAATTTTATTTAACAATCCACTGACCAAACAGCAATTTTATTCACCAGACAACACTATTTGTAGAGTGTGGTATAGCAGACAGAGTGTCGGGCCTAAATTCAGGAAAAGTGTGTTCAAATCCCCTTTTGGCTGCGGAAACTCACTGGAGGAGGGGTGGCAATGATAAAAGCTCTCCTTAAATATCTCACGTATTTTTTTAAGGTCACCATAACTCAAGTACAAATTGAGGGCAGATTAATAACCCTTTTATTTACACTTGTCAGATGAAAATCTGTGAGTGCTCTAAAGTTGCTGCTGAGAGATGGGCTGGAAGATCACTAATTCAGATGAAGGGAGGTGTTACCAACATGGAAAACTCATCACAAGCTTTGAAGTATGTGATTAGCTCTGTGATCCCTACATATGACCAGAAGCTGTTTCCAGCGAGAAGATTGGCTCTGGAAAGCTACTGGAAGCCAAGGGCAGACAGAGGAAACGCTTGTCTTGTATGTCTCTGGGATACCATGACATTCCATGGAGCAACAAATGGTTGTGCGAGGGAAGCACAATGACTGTCAGCCATAACGCTGCAATCCTCTGACAGCCTAGTGGAGGAGCAGAGATCCCAAGTCTATAAATTTCAGTGACAAGGAAAGTCACGTTTGTCATTAGAGATATTGCTGCGTCTTCATTGTTCACTTATTCTTCATACCATAAACCTGCTACGCTCAATGGTGCCTTGGATCAGGAAAGAGGGATCTGTTGCCCTCTAGACTTGGATGAAAGACAGCCCTATCATGGCTCACCATTGGCCTATTTCATAGGCCCCAGATTAGGTTCTGGAGAGCAAAGAATCCCCCCCCCCAACAACTTGTTGGTTTCAAGGCAGGACACAGAGCTACAGGAGGGACAGTAGAGAAAGAAAGATGAGCTCTTCCAATTAACTCTCAATTAGTGCTGCATTTCTAATACAATTTTGGATTCAGGTCCCAGTAAAAACACACATACAAAACACACTAACCTCAACACTGCACTGACTCAGATTTCACAGATAATAGTATTATTGTAGATCTTCATTTCACAAAGGTCAATTGCACCCATATATTTTCATAGGAGGTATTAATTATAACATTCATTGTATAAAATGTACAAAACCTACAAAGTACCATTTAAAAAGTGACAAGTGCCCCAAAATGATTCCCTAAGGACAATCAGCTCTTTTTAAAGGAAATTAAAGAGAGTGATAGGTTGAAACATGGCTAATGCTGAAAAATTACCTATCTGCTAAAACAACTCCTTGCAGCTGCCCTAATCAGTTTCTAGAAGAGCTCTGATCCTTCCATTTCTTCTGCATATCATTATTGTAGATGGTTTGGAAGGTGACAAGGAACAGCTGTTGTGAGTGGACTTCAGCTAATAAGGTCAAACGATAGCATAGCAAATTGACACTTGGCTCTCGGGTCCAAGCAATTTCAGACAGACATCAAACTGCACATTAAGAACATGGGTCCTGTTTTAAGCAATACACTAACACCTCTGTTCTCTCTCTAAAGTCTGTACCACACTTCTCTAACAAGAATAAAAATGGAGAGGGTCAAAACTGGACAAGGACAGTTTATTCTCCGTGTTGCTTCTACTGTTCTTGTTAACTATTTATATAGGCTGCAGTGTTATGTACTGTTACTTGCCAGTGCTTTCCAAATAAACTATCTGAACTTCTGCACAATCCTCTGCACAAAAGGCTGCAAACGGAATATGACTGTTGCCTGGAAATTTTCATTTTTAAGCTATCCAGCAATCTAGGTCTGCATGTATTGTATTGTTTCATGCTTCCCAAGTCCTTTAGAGGGAAAGGTGAAGCAGGTAGAAAGCAAGTAGGCACGCAGCTAAATGAATGATCAATAGTTTTTTTCATTAATAATCAAGGGAATCCTAATGAGATACAGCTGTGCATAAGGAGGTGTATTTTTAACACTGTCCTTTTTTATCAAGCAATGTTGAACGCTGAAATTATCTGGAAGTTGAGTCAGGGCAACTGGACTTATTTTCTTGGGAACGTTTCGCTGCTCATCCAAAAAGCTTCATCACTCTGATGACGCCACCTGGGCTTCCATGGAAAGTGCCGTGTCCAGTATTACACCCAGACTATGCACCTCATTCTGTGTGAAGAGTCACCCCTCCCCCAAAAATGGAGATTCCCAACCCGCCAACACCTGGCACACCCACCTGGAGGATCTCCATCTTGCCCATGTTCAACCTCAATCTATTTGCACTCTTCCACCACAGTACGGCCTCCAGGTAGACTTCCAGGGATGAAATGGCATCAACTGCAGATGGAAGGAAGGAGATATAGAGCTGGATGTCATCAGTGTACTGTATACTGATGATACAAAACTCTTACCTCCTGACGACCTCCTCCAGCGGCCTCATGTAGATGTACAAGAGCATGGGGAGATGACCGACCCCTGCAGCGCCCCACAATTGAGGGGCCAAGGGGTAGAGGTGATTTCCTCTAGCTGAACTCTCTAGGGACGGTCCTCCAAGAAGGAATGGAACCACTGCAAAGCAGTGCCTCCGATCCCCAACTCGGAGAGCCTCCCCAGGAGGACACCATGGTCGATGGTATCAAAGGCCGCTGAGAGATTGAGGAGGACCAACAAGGACAATTTGCCCCTGTTGGCCTCCCTCAAAAGGTTGTCGTGCAGGATGACCAATGCAATTCACTGCAACATGTTATTCACATCCTATCTCTACCCATATCAGGCTCATTTACCTTCTTTTTCTGGTGGGGATCATTGAGCTGAACTGGCAATGGAAGGGAAAAGCAGTGTCCAGAAAGTGGGTAAAGGAAAGATTTAACAACCTTTACTGGTATCCTTATAATGGGCTCTAACTCTACTCCTCCATTCTGCTACAGCAACAGTTCTTGAATCATTCTTCATCAGTTGGGCAACTTCTTAAAGCACAACCCCACGTCCTAATTTTGTACCTGCATCTTGATTTAATAATTGACTGAGTCTGAAATACTGCTGGAGTCTGTGCTGGAAACAGTGAACAAACACGAGTAAAGCAAATACTACTTCAAATGGTGTCATGGGAGAGACTGAAGTGCCATCCTGCAGCCCACGGATAAGGTTTTGTCTAACCTCTTTGACTATGTGACTCCTCTTTTGAAACCAGTTTAGTGGGCCTATGTCCATTCCTAGACCTCATGCAAGATCCATGTTTTTACCTTCAAAATCTTCCATGGCCCTTCCCTTCCTTATCTTACTGTACTTGTATCTCTACGTGCTGCTTCCTGAGAATTTTATTTTTCAAGCCTCACAACCCTAAACTAATGAAAAATGTCCTGCTTCCTGAAAGAATACTACTCATTTCCCTTTATTATACCCACGGCCGCCTCTTAGAATGTCTCTGGTCATATTTCTTTTAAGGCCTTGAACAGAACTCATATTTTATAGGAAGACTTTGGTATATTCCCTATACAATTTACCATAACATAATCCAAAATTATATAGTTTAAACAATCTTATTTTCTTCCCATACCTGCACATATTTCTGCTTCCTCCCCTTTTTTGTTTCTCTCTTCTCTGTTTTAAACTAGAAGTCTAAGAGGTAGGGATTCTATATATGATATGCTACTTAAATGCTAGGGGTAAAGATAGCATATAAATAAATAAGCCCCTCTCTCCTTCATCGATCATTTTGATCTCTACTCGTTCTCATTTATTTCTCTGGCAGCCCTTCCTTTCTCTTTCTCTCCAGTTTCTAGGTAGGCAACTTGTGTCTTTTCAAGAACTGTTGGACTTCAGCTCCCATCACACCCACTGAACAAATCCAATGGCCACAGAGGGTGAGAGTTGGAATCTAACAACACCTACAGCAGCGGTGGTGAACCTTCAGCACGCCAGATGTTTTGGACCACAACTCCCAGAGTTCCGAGCCTAGACTGTCAATGACAAAGGGCTGTGGAAGTTGTGGTCCAAAACATCCGGAGTGCTGAAGGTTCACCATCACTGACCTTAGAGCAGGCATGTCCAAATTTCGGCTCTCCAGATATTTTAGAACACAACTCCCACAGTCCTTTGCCATTGGAAATACAGCCTTGGAATTCTGGGAGTTGTGGTCCAAAACATCAGGAGGGCCGAAGTTTGGACATGCCTGCCTTATAGGGTCAGTCAGTCCTCCCTAGTTCTGTTCACCATGTACACCCCAGTTATTGTTGGGCCACACCAGAACTGTCACTTAGCCTTTGTGAACTGGGGTGGGGGATTCTCTAGCCCTCCACAAACCAGATGACATCAGGAGACGGGGGACCACACCTTCTCTTTTCACATGTGGGGAAGAAGGAGGATCTTTGTTGTTTTATCACCAGCAGGGATCATCTCTCTCACCACCCAAGTCTATGAGGGAAAGGCGATTCAGGACTTCTGCAAACTGGATTCTGACTCTCTGCAGGCCAGATTAGCCCTGCAGTTGCGTGGTCTTCCTATGACTTACCTGAAAAGGATTCCTAACCCATTCTAGTTCTTGGGATGGCTATTCCTATGTAAGATGAATCTATATATGAGACGTTTTGCGGAACAGTTTATTTCCATCATTCGTAGTACCTGTCACTAACCTGAAGTCCTAAATTACTCCCGTTTGAATTGAGTCATTTTCAATCTAGTTGGCTTTCACAAAATAACTGTATCTAGTTCATAATGTCTATTTTTTTTCTTGCTGTTTTACAGATAAAATGTTTTCAATCCTCACTGTCTTTTTTCAAACTATAGTTTAGCTGATGGTACGTCTATATATAATTTCCAGTTTGTTTCAAGGATCATCTAAACCAGGAGTGTCCAAACTTTGGCCCTCCAGATGTTTTGGACCACAACTCCCAGAATTCCAAGACTGTATTGCCAATGACAAAGGACTGTGGGAATTGTGATCCAAAACATCGGGAGGGCCAAATTTTGGACACCACTGATTTTTGATGCCTAGTTACAGCTCACTGTTGGATTACAATTCTTTCTACAGCCAATGCATATCTAGTATGAAATGTATATCCCATCACATATTATATTGCACACCTCATTCTACTGCTATATGTCTGAAGAAGTGGATGTGTCCACAAAATGTTACATTATAATATTAAAGTTAATCTTCAAGGTGCCATGTGTTTTTTGTCTTTTGTTTTGTTTTGTTTTGTTTTTCTCTGATTTTTGCCTGAATTTCTTTCTCTGATAATGGATGGATCAGATATCTACTGTATACTGTCTACCATTTGATTCAGATAATTTGACGCTAAGAGTTTCACTGAAAATAATGCAAAACTACATAGGCAAGCAGGCCTCGTAATATGCTTTCAAAAGGAAAATTCAAATCATTGTATTTTTTTCATTCAGTGTTTGGTTTTTGACAAATTCTACAACAGCCTTCACCAAGCTAGTATGTTGCAAATGCATAGAACTACAACATTTATTATCTTAGCCGAGATGCTGGAGAACATTCTTCCCTAAGTTGGAGAGGTTGACTATTTCTCCCACTGTCCTTAGATATCGCAAATCTTTTAACCCTTTTGTTGGTTGTAACTAATATTATTTTTGCTACAAATAACTAAGTAAACTACAATGGTCTAAAGCCAATTATTAATCCCACCTATCTTAGATCTATTGGCCAGAATCTTGTTTGAACGGTTCTGCAGCTGTAAGCCTGATGATGTCATCAATCATAGCATTAAATATTTACTTAAACATTTCCAAAATAGACCCCACCTTAGATCCAAGGCCTGAGATTGTGGGAACTGTAAGAAAAACCATCTGGAGAACACTAGATGTTTTACTCCTGTGATGGCGTAAAACAACGGCACCTAAGAGGTGACCTGATTGAAGTTTATAAAATCATACATGGTGTAGACAAAGTAGATATGGAAAAACTGTTTTCCCTATCACACAACACTAGAACTAGGGGGCACTCCATGAAACTTGGAGGTAACAGTAAGCTCTTTTTTAAAAAAAATTATCAATCACAATTTTCATAATCTGAATGGACACTTTCTCAAGTCAAAGCAATATGGTTTTTCCACTGCATAAAAATGCTTTTCCTGATGCCAACATTCTCACTGCTATTCTCCTTGTAACAAAATACAGAAGGCCTATAGCTGGTCCCAGGAAAAGGCAGAGTGGGTTTGTTAATCAAGAATAGATTTTTTAAGAAAAAATAATGTATTTCGTGTTTGCTTCAGTTTCTCTGTAGTATGTTAATAGCAGCAGTAGCAGCATTAATACCAACAGAGGCAGCAACAGCAATAGTGTTGGGGAATAAGAAAAGGCGCCCGAAAGTTAGTGCGTACCAGCACCATGGACAGAGCCACCCTTTCAATTAGTCCTCTTAAAAAGACAGTTGCGAACAGCTCCACACCAGTTTTTCTATTGCTTCAGAAAGCCCGGGGAAAGATTTGCACAAGTAACTGTTTCTGTTGATATCGCACTCCCTTACAAAAAGTTTTGTATCTTTGTATTCATTGTAGTAACCTGAATAATGATTCTTTCTCCCTCAAAAAATAACTACCATGGAATATTTAATTTGGTAGTAAGAGAGGTGTGACTAACATGTGAAACACAAGCAGTGTAATAAGTGACAGTACAATAATGGGAAAGTATTATTACATGACCTTTGCATCCACTGCAAAATGAAATACCTCTGTTGAGTCTTTCCAGTAAAGTCTAACACGGTCTCTCCAAAGACTAAAATTGCATATTATGCTCCTGCTACACTGGAGATGGACTGAAAGTCACATTAATTTTCTACATTCCCCGCTGTGATTCCCACATGTAGCACAATGCTGAATGCGGAAGAAATTTAGTGGCATTGTTGTTTGTGAACCAGCCCTCTGACGATTACTTAATTCATTCCTACAACATTTAGTGACAGTCATCTACTTTGATGGCTTGAGAAGAATAATAGGTAAACTAATGGGTAAAAATTTCAGTAGCTTCTAGTCATGATGTCTACATTTTTACTTCATTATCAGAGGCCATCGGCTTCTCAAAACCAGTTGCTGGGGAGCATCAGGACAAAGGAGACTGTGACCGTATTTCTTTGCATCTCCTGGCCACGATGGGAACGGAATATGTAAGCCTTTGTTCTGATCAAGCATGGCTTTTCTTATGTTCTTAATAGTTGTGCCAAATTTATAAAACACCGGCTGAAATTCGGTTAAGTAGCTAAGCGGGTGAAACCCATCCACTGTGGTTTAAAGGATAAAAAGCACTTTTAGTATTGAGAGGTGTTGAAGGACCTCCTGACATACATTCATGTTTCCCTTTTCAGAAACCTGAAATTGGCTTCAGGAGACAAGCTTCATAACAAACAATCTACAAGAAATGGCACCCTTTCAGAAGAAATGAAGAATACTGTATTTATTGGTTATGCAAAACAAATGTTATACGGTCATTTATGAAGCTTGATCCTTGAAATGAAGAAAGGGAACATACTGTATGCTACTAACTTCTCAGCACAAAGAGCTTCCATAAAATGGTAGAAAGCCATTCATACAAAATGCTCTAAATAAACACTGCTTTTCACAGACAAACTATAATTTAAAATGTCTCCGATTATTGGAGATTTGGGGTTGAGTACAACACAAAGATATTTAAGAGGAGATTGGCTGAACAAACAGAGAAACTGATTTTTCCTACCGATATCAGATCTCAACTGGACTTTACTTCAACTCTAAATGATATCAGGGCTTAATACATTGTGGAACTTCAGTAGCACAAGAGTGAGAATAGGTTTCCACAGCAACCTCACCAAGTTCTGTACCCTTTATTCTGCTTCATTACGTAAATACAGAACATATATGCAGTGAGAGACTGAGACATCTAACTTTGTCTTATGAAACAACTACTGTGCAAACATTCAAAATGCATTCAAAATAGAGAGGGAGAAGAATTACGGATTACTATAAAAATAGAATTGGAGTGAGGATAGACCTTACGTAATAAATAAATAAAAACACTCATTGAGCAATCAGAGTATTAAAGCTTTAAAAAGTATTAAATACAGGTCCTTATTGAAAGCAGAACCTTAAAATATCATATACAGTAATGCATTGGTTCATGAGCATAACTCGTTCCAGAAACATGCTTGTAAACCAAAACACTCTTATATCAAGGCTAATTTCTCCGTAACAAATAATATAAATTCAGATGAGTCATTCTGGGGCCCCACAGACCAAATACTGTACACACAAAATACCAACAATCACAAAAGAAGTTGGCTAGAAGTACATGTCCACACCATGGTTTAGGTACCTGGCTGCGGAATCTGCTCTGCTTGGGTCTAACAACTGGATTTTACTCTGTGTTCTTAATGTGACAATAATAAAATGTAATTTGTAGCTCTAAGCACAACAATCATGTCAAAGAATCATAGAATAATTCATAGAATCGTAGAATAATTCAAAGAATCATAGAATAATTACGTTAGAAGGGTCTTAATATAGAGCAGTGGTTCTCAACCTGTGGGTCCCTAGATGTTCCTGGACTGCAACTCCCAGAACGAGTGCTGGAGGATTCTGGGAGTTGCAGTCCAGGAACATCTGGGGACACACAAGTAGAGAACCACTGATATAAAGTCTTGTGGCACAGTAATTAAACAGAGAAATTATATCAGAAAGATCTGGATATCCCTGATAACCAAGATAGCGTAGTTGCTGACCTGGAGCCAGACATCCTGGAAAGTGAAGTCAAGTGGGCCTTAGAAAGCATTGCAAAAAACAAGGCCAATGGAGGTAATGGCATTCCAATTGAACTCTTTAAAATCTTAAAATAGAATGCTCTGAAGGTGCTGCACACGATATGCCAGCAAATTTGGAAAACCCAGCAGTGGCCAGAGGACTGGAAAAGATCGGTCTACATCCCAACCCCAAAGAAAGGAAACGCCAAAGAATGCTCCAACTATCGCACAATTGCACTCATTTCACACGCTAGCAAGGTTATGCTCGAAATTCTACAAGGCAGGCTTCAGCAGTATGTGGACAGAGAAGTTCCAGAAGTGCAAGCTGGATTTCGAAGGGGCAGAGGAACTAGAGATCAAATCTCCAACATGCGCTGGATTATGGAGAAAGCCAGAGAGTTCCAGAAAAACATCTACTTCTGCTTCATCGACTACGCCAAAGCCTTTGACTGTGTGGACCACAACAAACTATGGCAAGTTCTTAAAGGAATGGGAGTGCCTGACCACCTTATCTGTCTCCTAAGAAATCTATATGTGGGACAAGCAGCAACTGTCAGAACTGGATATGGAACAACTTACTGGTTTAAAATTGGGAAAGGAGTACGACAAGGCTGTATACTGTCACCTTGCCTATTTAACTTATATGCAGAGTACATCATGCAAAAGGCAGGTCTGGATGAATCACAAGCCGGAATTAAGATTGCCGGAAGAAATATCAACAACCTCAGATACGCAGATGATACTACTCTTATAGCAGAAAGTGAGGAGGAATTAAAGAAACTCTTAATGAAGGTGAAAGAGAAGAGTGAAAAAAATGGGCTGAAGCTCAACATCAAAAAAACTAAGATCATGGCCACCGGTCCCATCACCTCCTGGCAAATAGAAGGGGAAGAAATTGAGGCAATGACAGAGTTTATTTTCTTGGGCTCCTTGATCACTGCAGATGGTGACTGCAGCAACGAAATAAAAAGACGCCTGCTTCTTGGGAGGAAAGCAATGGCAAACCTAGATAGCATCCTAAAGAGCAGAGACACCACTTTGCCAACTAAGGTCAGGATAGTCAAAGCTATGGTTTTTCCAGTAGTGATGTATGGAAGTGAAAGCTGGACTATAAAGAAGGCTGATCGCTGCAGAATTGATGCTTTTGAGCTGTGGTGCTGGAGGAGAGTATTGAGAGTCCCCTGGACTGCAAGGAGATCAAACCTATCCATCCTGAAAGAAATCAACCCCAAATGTTCACTGGAAGGACAGATTTTGAAGCTGAGGCTCCAGTACTTTGGCCACCTCATGAGGAGAGAGGACTCCTTGGAAAAGTCCCTGATGTGATTGAAGGCAAAAGGAAAAGAGGATGGCAGAGGATGAGATGGTTGGATGGTGTCATCGATGCAACCAATATGGATTTGACAAAACTCCGGGAGGCAGTGGAAGATAGGAAGGCCTGGCGAGCTCTGGTCCATGGGGTCACGAAAAGTTGGACACGACTGAATGACTGAACAACAACAACAAATTAAACTGCTGTACTGCAGCTGTAACTGTGCTCACAACCTGGGGTTCAATTCCAGGCAGCAGGCTCAAGGTTCACTCAGACTTCCATCCTTCTGAGGTCGGTAAAATGAGTACACAGCTTGCTGGGAAGACAATGTGTAAACTGCCCAGAGAGTGTTTTAAGTGCTATGGGATGGTATATAAGCAGCACACTTTGCTTTATAAACCTATCAGGTCCAACCATCTGCTCAGTGCAGGAATATAAATGTCCACCAGAGCAGAATTTGGGGATCTCTTTCTTTCTTTCTTTCTTTCTTTCTTTCTTTCTTTCTTTCTTTCTTTCTTTCTTATATGGCTCATCTGGTTACCAAGGCCATTTTAGGTGGTTTGCAAAAATCAAAACACTAATAACTATATGAAATAATAAACACATAAACATTGACATAATATAACAATAAGGATAAACATATATTAATCGGTTGAACTTAAAAAGATAAAAAATAGCCAACATAAAAATATTATGTTGGCTATCAATGCCTGGACAATCAGAAGCAGTCCAGAAACCGCGGCTTCCTGTACGCTCATAAGCAACAGGGCTGTTTGCTACAGCAGAGCACTCACGATGATAGAATGTCCTTTTGCAGGCAGATACTGCTGGAGGGTGACTTTGCTATATCCTCCCTTGAAGCCTCCACTACTATTACCACCACCACCACCATCAAGGGAATAGAAATTCTCTGTAACTGTAGCTCACATTTCAATCAGTTTGCAAGTAGGAATGCTGTAATAATGCTTACACATGCAGTTCGGGAATTAGAAACACAGCATAGAAATTTTAAAAAACAATTGTACAGGATTTGTGATACGTTACAAAAGTGTACTTATTTTATGCATAGCAATGGTATACCGAAAGTAAGACTGAGAAAAAAATATATTGTAAGTCAGGCTATCTATACGATATCCTCTTGTGCATAATCATCTCAAGAGATAATAATGAACTATTCCAGACTAACAACAAAGAGTCCTCCTTTTATGGACATGGCCCACTTCATCAATATGCATGAATACTTATCTCCTAATACACTTTTCAGTCATAAGCCTCTTCGCTTTTGCTCCAATAGGCTTAACGTGCCTACTCCTCTGGAAATGAATCCAATGTTATCAAGTTCAGGTCAACAAGCTGGAAGATCTTGGCAAAGGCAGAGAGCAACCCTGACAGCAACAGAAAGAAGAAAGATGCTGAGCTTTGTCTGAGGTCACTTCAATCTATCAGGCATCCACTATGATTCAACTGAGTCTGCACTGGTCTAGGACAACAGTAGGAAGAGTAAAAAGTCACAGGGAGTAAATATGTGTAGTGGCAATGAATCATTTCTTCATTCTTCTCAGGCCCTGGCAATGTTTAGCCATTGTAATGACAGTGGGGGACCAAATGAAATGTGAAGCAAAGCAAATTGTACTGGTTATATACCGCCCCTTAGCACTCTCTGGGTGGTGTACAATTTAATTGTGCAGGCTACACATTGCCCATGCTGTGAGCCGATTACACACTTTACTGACCTCAAAAGGATGAAGGGCTGAGTCAACCATGAACTGGCTATTTGAGCCTGCTGGGATCAAATTCAGGTTGTGAGCAGAGTCTTGACTGCAGCGCGGCAGTCTAACCACTGCGCCATGGGGTTCACCCATTTTACATTCTCCTCATTCCACCACCCTACGCACAGGGAATATTATATATCTATGATCTAACTTTCATGTCAGAGGAAGTGGTTTATTACCTATTAAAATGCAAAGCAAGCTTAGTCTTCAAAGAGCCATACTAACACCTTTGTTTTTGCTTTTATACATGTACTAATACAGATTAGCACAGATGACTTTCTGTTTTTCTCAGATGCTATACAACTTAACCTTATTGAAATAACTGCACAAATGTTATATAAACATTAAACATCA
The DNA here is from genome assembly GCA_023846285.1 of Phrynocephalus versicolor. NCBI lineage: Eukaryota > Metazoa > Chordata > Lepidosauria > Squamata > Agamidae > Phrynocephalus > Phrynocephalus versicolor. Next base: position 46,643,503 of record JAHTLZ010000015.1, on the reverse strand, counting down.
TTTTGCACTTCCTCTCGCCCTGGGCCAGGGCAAAGTGGGAGGTTGACACTCCATGCCTGACCTTCCTTACATGAGGGCCAATGTGTGTTCCCCTTATACCATAGCCATGATTTGTGACACTCTCCTAGAGTCTTCTAGGTACTTAGGGAGTTAATAAAAAGAGGTTGTATAATGTCCTTTTCACTTCTGGTTTTCCAGCGCTGTAAAGCTGGGCGAGGGGGCAGCTTTGCATTCATATAGAATGGCCTTTCCTGATTTCTCAAACATCCAGTAAGACACTATGCTTTTTACCGCTTATCTTCTTCTCCCCCCTTTTGTCAATCTCCTGCTATTTTTATCTTTATTTTAGCCTAATTTTAGTGCATTGCTGTTGATTTATGTATATTTTGTTTTATTATGTTCCTTGTATATTTTTACATGTATTCCTTTGTTAGCTTGTTATGTGATTCCAAGTTGTAAACAGCCCAGAGTAGCCCTAGGGCTAGAGGGGCGGTATAAAAGTCAAATAAATAAATAAATAAATATAAATAACACAGTTTATACATCTTCTTGAACAGGGAAGATATTTCTCTCCCCCCCCCCTTTGTTGAAAGAGGACAAGAAGCATTACTGCTGACCTAGTAAACAATGCTCTGTACTTCTGAATGTGAGCTGCCCCACGAAGAGACTAAACAGATGATAATGGTAATGGCATGGCAAATTTTGAGAGATAATCTGGACCAGTTATCAGCATTGTCAGCTCTGGCAGTGCTGATAATCTGTTTAGCGATCCGAGTATAGAAATCAGGCCCCTTCAAATGCTGATCAATGCTAGAAAACATTGAACCAGGGCCAACATTTCTAAGGGAAACATTAACCCCAAATTGAATAATTACATATGTGTTCCTTGAATTACAGGAGACCAGGGAGTGTTCAGCATTTTCTAATGCTCCCTTTAGGGACTCTTCTTAGACGTTGATGAGTGGAGAGAGGTAATGAAAGATGTGGGTCTTTTGGACATCATTCCACTTCACTCATAATTTAACCACTGCATCTACTGTAGCCAAGCATATTTCAGCAATCCAACATTAATCATGTTTGCCCAGCTATAATAAAACTAGAAATCTACATTCCATCTCATAGATAACCACAGTCCAAAGGCTTTCTACTCTGTTCTGTATGTTTGGTCAATCGTCTCCCATCTAAATTCATTATCATGGCAAAATAACTTTGGCGTTCGTGGCAATGCTTTTAGGCAGTCTCACTGGTCTTGGAACAGCCTGCCAAAGTTTAAGACTATTTATTTATTTATTTGATTTGATTTATATACCACCCATCTGGTGACAAGGCCACTCTGGGTGGTTTACAACAACGCAACATAAAACACCCAATACAATATACAATAAAATATAGCAAAGTGAAATAATATAACTTAATAGGACACACTAAAACATAATTAAATCAGTAATTAAATCATGACCCTGATCACATTTAGAATGTTACGTTGCTATTTTATTCAAAACACTTTAATATCATTTTTGCATATTAAAAATCCCAAAGGTGTTTACAATAAAACATTAAAAGCAAGCAAATAGAATAGTATTAATAAAGAGAGAAGACCAAAATAATGATATAGCAAAACAATAAATGTTACATGAAAATTCTCTCAATCCTACCACCTTCACAGGTGCTCGGTGGAGGATATGGGAGAGGGCCTTCTCTGCCACTGCTCCTACACCCTCAAACTCCCTCCCTCAAGAAGCCAGACTGGCCTCATCTTTGCTGTCCTTCCTCCAGCAGACACAGTCTTTTCTCTTCAGGCAGTCCATCTCTTAGTCATTGGCTGTCTGACAGGGATTTTTAAACAAATTGTTGTGCTCTGTTGCTTTCGAATGTGGTTTTGGTGTTGATTTAATTTGCTGTTTTTATTGTGTTACTGTGTTTTATTATTTTCAGGGATGTTCTGAAAATGTTTCTTTTAATGATGTAAGTCACCTTGGATCCTTTTTAAGGAGAACGATGGGCAAAAACTATTTGAAAGAAAAATTAAAATAACGTAATAAAATCTCTACAAAGTAAAGGTGAGTGATCACAAAACATCAAACACGGCTCCAGTATCTCCTTTCTGATCACTGTAAGAAAACACTAGAGCAAACAACTATTCATCAACTGTTAGGTAAAACATCCTATGCTGGCCGTAGGCCATAAGTGGGGGAGCAGTAGGGCCGTTTGGCCTGGAACTCACCTCACTGGGTGCAGGGTAGCCTCAGCCAAAGTCTATGACTGTCAGGTTTTCTATGAATTTAAACAAAGAAGAAAAAAGAAAAATCCATTCGTATATTAAAATATGTTTACCCCTTTTCCAAATGATGCAGGGGGTCCTTGCAATGTGAAATGGTCTGGATCTCCTTGGTGCTCTCAGCTTGGGATCTCTGTGGAGAGATCATGGGCTGGTGTTTACTAAGGAATAAACTGGACTTAATTCAGTAGGATTTACTTTTGATTAAGTGAATAAGCACAGGATCGGGTTTTGCAGAGGTGAATTAGAAATCTCTCCCTCAGATTATAACAACCTATTCTTCAGTTTTATTCCTTGAAGCTCTACTGCAGTCACTCTTAGTCACTTGTACAATATTACCATCTAAAAGCGAGCCAGCTCTGTCTCAGGCATTTAAAAAAGGCTTTATGATGCGATTATGAAGAATTCTCCCTCCAGTATCTACACCCATCTGTTTTATTTTTGTTTCTTTGCTTGTGGGTTGTTATTTTATTTTTTTTATTTTAGAGCATTTTTATCCCACCTTTCTCCTTGGAAAAGGAGCCAAGGCGGCTTACAGTAATGAGGGATAATATACAGTCCAGTACAATTAAGACATTTTCAAGCATTGAGAACAGGGAACTGAGGGACATCTTACAACATTAATAGACAACATTACATTACAGCTACAAGAGAATGTGAGCAGTTAAAAGGAGAGTAAAGTTCCATGTAAAGTTATGAGAGAACACGAGCAGTTAAAAGGAGAGTAAAGTTCCATATGAGTGAACTGACATTGAAAACATAGTGACAATGTAATCACATAAGAACATAAGAAGAGCCATGCTGAATCAGGCCAAAGGCCCATCTAGTCCAGCTTACTGTATCTCACAGTGGCCCCACCAGATGTGTTTGGGAGCGCATGAGACTAGATATCTGTCTCCTGTTACCACTCCCCTGCATCTGGCCCTTGAAGTACCCCTGTTTTAAGCCTGGAGATTACACATCTCCCTCATGGTTTGTAACCTGTGATGGACTTTTCCTCCAGGAATCTGTCCAATCCCCTTTTGAAGGCATCCAGGCCAGATGCCATCACCACATCCTATGGCAGGGAGTTCCACAGACTAACAACGTGCTGGATGAAAAAAATATTTTCTTTTGTCTGTTCTTACTCTCCCAGCCCACAATTTGAATGTATGTCCCCTAGTTCTGGTATTTTGTGAGAGGGAGAAGAGCTTCCCTCTATCCACTTTACTCATGCCCTGCATTATTTTGTACGTCTCAATCATATCCCCCCTCAGGTGCCTTTTTTCCAGACTAAAGAGGCCCAAATGCTGTAGCCTTTCCTCATAAGGGAGGTGCCCCAGCCCAGTAATCATTTTAGTTGCTCTCTTCTGCACCTTTTCCAGTTCCACTATGTCTTTCTTGAGATGCGGTGACCAGAATTGTACACAATACTCCAGGTGCAGCCTTACTATTGTTTTGTATAATGGCATTATAATGTTGGCTGTTTTATTTTCAATCCCCTTTTTGATCATCCCTAGCATGGAATTGGCCTTCTTCACCGCTGCCACACATTGTGTAGACACCTTCAAGGAGCTGTCCACCAACACACCAAGATCTCTTTCCTGATCTGTCACGGATAATTCAGAGTCCATGAGTTGATAGATAAAATTTTGATTTTTTGCCCCAATATGCATTACTTTACATTTGGCTACATTAAAACACATTTGCCATTTCGCAGCCCATTCCCCCAGTTTGGAGAGATCCTTCTGGAGCTCTTCACAATCTGGAAGTTATAAACACAAAGTCTATGTGAACCTATAGATTCATATAAAATACACATGGTAGTCCATCATTCAGGGAAAGCTTGTCTGAAGAGAAAGGTCTTTGCCTGTTTCTAGAAGAACAGAGATGATGCTGTCCTAGCCTCTAGTGGGTGGGAGTTATTTGTTTCTTCCAGGACAAAGGATATTGGGCGGAAGTAGGAAATATAAAAGTTGCTTCACAAGTTGAAGCAAATTATTGAAATAGTTTTTTAAATTAAATGTAATTATACTTCCTGATCTCTTTTCTTTGCTGTATAAGTATTACTTAATGGGTACTTTTTGTTTTAAAACTACTGTATAATATTTTTCAAGAAACAGCCTTTCCCCCCTATAGTGGTAAAAAAATAAACATCACTTTGTGAGGCTCCAGTGATCCAGTGACAGGGCAGACAGCATGAAAACAAAATTCTTAGGAACTTTAAGGCCAGGTATTGAAGCTATATAATGCTTGTAGTGATATTAGGGATGCAGCCAGTGTTCTACTACAATCCAACTTTTGACTCATAAAACTGTAGCAATGCCAACTACAGTATTTGATTCATATACTTTATGTAGAATGTGCTTCTGTACTATAGTTTTTGTCATATCATTTCCCCCCACACTTCTTGTTTTTTCACTTGACACCCTACACAATTTATTGTTGGTCACATTGGCATTTCCAGTCACAAAGGGCCAAATGATATTCTCCTGCTCATGTTGATTACTATTCCGTAGCTGATAGACTCCAAAGTCAGATACTGCACTGTCACACCACGGATAAATTGTCATTCCAATGTTATTTCACTCTCTCTATCCTGTCACTTCATCAGGATTGTACTTTGCAGTGGGAACCACATTGTATTCCTGGCACTATTATTCAAGTGGCAACACTCCAAATGTTATGATTCACTCCCTATCAAGCCATTCCTCCATCTATTTCCCCCACTGCACTGATGTCTGACTCCAGATGATATTTTACTTTACTCCACTCAAGCATTCCCCATCAATTCCCTTTTCTTGTCATTCAAGATCGCTCGTTCTCCTCCTGTTTGAGCTGACCTTGCTATTTCATTCAAGGCCGGTTGTTAACTCAGGGTTGTGCAGCCCTCTTTGCTATTGTTTGTCCAGTCTGTCTGAGGTGCTGTTATTCCAACCCACCCACTCTGCCAAGTGCCCTATTACACGCCACTTTACTCCACCCTAAGCACCGATGCAACAACGTACTGGTCGCTGCCACTCCCCCTAAAAATACTTCGATGCACTGTTTAGGTTGCTCGATCGATTTCACACCCACCGTTTTCAATGTCTCTGCCGAGTGAGCTCCACATTTTGATCTTGTATCTCTTCTGTCGGAGCCACCCCCACCCCCTATTCCATTTGATATTGCCGTCTCGATGGGCCAGCCTGCCTGAGAGCTGATGAACCTGAATGTGTGCACGTGTATTAGTGCGTGCGTGTGTGGGGCGATTTGGACAAGTCTGTGCAAAATGCACGCTCGACGTTTGCTCTACCTGACGGCCCGACGGGCAATCCCTGAATGCCAACCCAAGAACCAATGTCTACAAAGCTGGTGGGCAATTCCCAAAGCTGGGGGCAATTCCTCAGGTCGCTGCCGACGTCCCGTCCCGAATTTTATTTATTTATTTATTTATTTATTTATTTATTTATTTATTTATTTATTTATTTATTTATTCCGCAATCCGATATTTCTCAAACGGGAATTCCTTGAGCGATTCCTTTTCCAAAAGATCCCACCGGCTGAAGAGCTGCACCGAACGACCCAGATTTCAACCCACCCTGACCCAATCCCACCCTTCCGGACCCTAAATTTACCCCGGGAGTGGCGCGGAATAAAGCCAACCATCCGATAGGGGTGGGGGTGGAGGTGGGGGTCCCAGCAGATGGGAAGGAGGGAGCGAGGGAGGGAGGGAGGGACTGCGGAGCAGCGTCTTCGCACCTCCTTCCCTCTCCACTCCCCTCCCTTCACTCCCGAATGCTCCTGCAAAGGCTAGCCGAGGCCGCGCGGAAAGGCGGCAAGCAAAGGGCCGCCTGGCGCGCATGCGCGCCGTTGGCAAGTGGGTGGGCGCGCGCGAGTCCTTCAGCGGCGACAACAACAGCTGCTGCTGCCGCCGCCGCCGCTGCTGAGGAATTGGTGGTATAGCGGCGGTTGAGAGAGAGAGAGAGAGAGAGAGAGAGAGAGAGAGAGAGAGAGGCTGAGGCGGCGCTGTCCACTGTCGCCGCCGGGAGGGATAAAGGAAAGGAGGCCGAAGGGAAACCGAAGAGGATTTGGAGGAGGAGGAGGAGGAGGAGGCTCCTCGTGGGGACTTGGGTTAAGGCGACGACCCTGAGGAGGGTCGAGTTGAGGCGCGTTCGTGTTTCTGTGTGTGTTGCGCGCGCGCACACACACACACACTCAGTGTGTTCCGCTGAGGAGGAATCTGCCGCTGGCTCTCCAGGGACCGCCTCGCCGCCGCCACTGAATCGGCTTCGTGGTCGTCGTGGTCCTTGTGGGCGCTTTCGCCGCCCCCGCCCCCGCCCCCCCATAATCCAGCGCACCTGCTGCCCCCTCGGCGTGTGGCCCAAAAAGGGGGAAGACGCCTCCGCCTCCGCCGCGGTGCCCGGGGGGCTGTTCGGAGCAGCGTCCCCGGGCTCACCCCCAGGAGAAGCCTCCGCCGCCTCCGCTCGCCCATGAGCATCGCGGCGGCTCCGGGGCTCCGCTCTGGCCAGGGGGAGCCGGAGGCAGGAGGAGCAGCAACAGCACCGGAGGAGGAGGAGGAGGAGGAAGCAGCAGCAACAGCAACAGCAGCAGCAGCATGTGGACACCCACGGAGGAGGAAAAATACGGCGTGGGTAGGTCCTCCTGATTCCCCTTCTCCCTGGGGGAAATGCCCAGTGCGGAGGTGGAGTGGTGGTGGTGATGGTGGTGGTGGTGATGATGATGATGATGGTCCCTATTCCCTGTTGCGCGCTTAGTCTCTCTGCCTTGCACTTTGGCGCTTCTCTCTCCCGGGGAGCCCAACTTATTAGTTCGTGGTCAGAAAATGGCGTTTTGGGGAGGCTGGCTGGCTGGGATGACTTTTTTTTTTTTGGCGTGTGTGTTTTCTTTGTTTTTGCGGGGGAAGAAAGATTCCGTGTTTGTGTGTGTGTGTGTGTGTGGTGGTGGTGGTGGTGGTGGTGGTGATGGGGTGGTTGTTGTTGTTGCTGTTGCTGCTGCTGCTGGATGGCAACCGCCAGCCGCCTCTCTTTTCATCATTTTCGGGAACCGTGGCGTATGCAACGCTATTCGTTTTTCTACTGCAGCCCCAGACCTCCTTCCTTCCTCCCTCCCCCCCCCACTTCCACCACCTTTCTCCGTGAGTCTCCTTTACTGCTACATCGCAGGATATGTGCTGGGGTGGGGGGGTGGGGGGGACGACGGCTTAAGGAAAATGCCCTCTTTATTTCAGTAGCCATTAAATAGGATTGTGTTCTAGAAATTAAAAAGATGGACACCGGGCTCTTGGTACGGTTTGGTTCTGAAGGGGGGTTGGTTTGGTTGGCCTGATGGATCCAAGGCGAGTTGGGAATAGAAAACCTGACGAACAATTTGTGTAGTGATAAAATGCAGTCTTCTAAAGACCGCATGCCGGGCCAGCTTCCTAAAGTAAATAGAGAAATCCATCTACGTCGTTTTAACCTACTTGGTTAAAAGTGCGTTGCCTTTCTTTTTATCAGTGGCCTGTGATGGTGATCAATGTAATGATTAAAGATAAGGATTCATGGCTAGACTTTCGTTAGGGGGCGCCAGTTAGTCACTTGGTTCGTGTTAATATACCAGGAAGGGCAACTAATAAAATGCAACTTGATTAACCCCAAAAGCGGTACACCAAACAAATAAAAAACAACAAATCCTCATTGGCATACAAATGTAAGAGTACATGCACTTGTGGCTTATCACAACAGTTTATAGGTATTTGCATTCATAAAATCACATAAACCCATGTTGTTGTTACATATTTTAATTTGCTCCCTTAAATTATACTCATTGTTTGTGGGATGCTGTTTCCACTTTCAATACTTTTGTTCTGGGTAAAAGTAAACCTGAATGGTGCTGGTGCTGGTGTGATGAAGGTGACAGTCAGAAAATAATTGTAATTATTACTTTGCATACTTTGCTTTCAGTTCAAAATCTTAAAAGGGCTTTCAAATTAGATGAATTTGCTTTTCAGATTTTGCCAACTTACTGTTGGTATTGTTGAGACTGCTTAGAGAAACTATTCTGAATTCTGTTGCGATTTGCCATAGTAATATACTTAACATTTTAATAATACTTTGACTTTGTTATCCAGTAAATATCAATTTAAATTTAAAATTTTCCATTTTATATTTGAATAGTCTGTATTTGTAATAATGGAAAAATCTGTGATCTACTGTCACTATGGGATGCAGATTTTTAGTCCAACCATCCATCTATTAAAAGAGACATCTGAAGGCATACAGAATTCATAATTTGAGCATGCATGTATTGTACTATACAGTACAATACTGTAATATGGAATTTTCCAGCACTGTTATAACAAGTATTGTGGCAGAGTTAGAAAGCTAGACCCTGTGTTAGGTGTACCTAAAGTAGACTAACTGAAATTAATAGTACTTGCTGGTCATAAATAGCTTAAATCTCATTGAATTTAACTGGTCTGCTCTGGGTGTCTCACCCAGAGCAGTCTCTAGCATCCAAAAACTACAATCAAGGAGATGCATAACTGAGAAATCCTTTCTAATAAGGGTCATGATAACTATGAATTTGTACTATAATATAAAATAGCTATGAGGAATTAATGGTTATTGTAATCTTACAAACCACCCATAGAAAATTAATAGACTAAACCTTACAAATAAAAATAGGGAGTCATTAATCATTTAACCATTCAACTTATTGTTGGACTTCCTTGATACTGAATATAAATGTTAGTTCATTTGGAAGTTAACAACAGCTTACTCGTGGCTAATGGCTGCTAAGCGTTGATATCTCTCTCTCGTGTTTCACTGTGGTGGTGTTAGAGCTTTCCTTCTGGTTTTGAAGGATGAACATCCTTAGTTTATGAGCACATTTCTAATCTTTAAATCACCTCTGTGTCATTTTTTAATTGGTTGTTATAAATATGATGACCACATGGTCTTCATAGTAATTCCCACAGTTAAATAGCCTTAATAACATGTTTTAAAATGTCAGAGAACACCAAAATAACCATACAAAAATATTGTGGCTTCTTAATCACTAACTACTATATTTTAATGTGAGCTTTCATGAACAATTCCACTTCCTCAGACAGTCCATGAAAGCTCACATTAAAATACAGCAGTTCCACAACTTTTCTGTCTTTTTTATTTTTTATTTTTTATTTTTTGATTTTGATTTAATTTTTGCCTCATATGACATCACAGACTAAAATGGCCACGTCTTCTAAAATATAAAACTTTAAAATATAGGTACTATTTCATCTCAGTTGGGTTATGTATTATGAAGAAGTTCAACAAAGCATTGACATTTTGGTCTATCCTCTCCTGTTTAGGCTGAAATAAAAAGTAAAATGAGCTAGGAATATGAAAATTTTCAGCAAAATACTTTGACCCTGATCATTTGGTTCTCATTTAGCTTTCTGTTTTCTTCTTAATAGAGTGAACACAATCCTGTGTAATCTCACATTGTCACCAGAATTATCACACACAGTATTGCCCTGAACACAGTTAACCTTGTTTGACTTTGGAAGCTAGTTATATTGGCCCTGAGTAATATTGTGAGAGAGCAGCAGCTTGTGCTTTAGGGTGGTTGGGGTGTTGTCCCAACTGAGGCTTTGGTTACCCCAGCCATCCCACTTTAACTGTCTCCTTTTCAGAATCAGAACAGAGTGTCTCTGTAAGGATTAATGTTTGTTTGTCTGGTTGCCTGATTTTGCATGTGTCCAGGTGGATATTGTGTGTATGTGTGTGTGTGTGTGTGTGTGTGTGTGTGTGTGTGTATGATATGATAGCTATGTTTAAATATTTGAAATGTCATATTGAAGAGGGAACAGGTTTGTTTTCCATGGCTTCAGAGACTAGGACTCGGGGCAATGGTTTCAAACTACAGGAAAAGAGATTCCATTTGAACATTAGGAAGAACTTCATGATAGTTAGAGCTGTTCGGCAGTGGAATATGCTGCCACAAAGGGTGGTGGAGTCTCCTTCCTTGGAGGTTTTTAAGCAGAGGCTGGATGGCCATCTGTTGGAAATATTGTGATAGGGTTCCTGCATGGCAGGGGTTTGGATTAGATGGCCCTTGAGGTCTCTTCCAACTCTGTGATTCTATGATTCTATGTATGTGTATGTGTGAATACATAATTTTCTGCCACTGTTCTAGCCATTGTTGATAACCCTTCCATTCAGCCAGCTATAGTGGGCAGGTGCTGCCACTGCTTGTAAGGAAGGTCTACCAGGGAATTCTAATTAGGACAACAGCAGACTCTGGTCTGAAACTTGGGAGGGTTGCTGCCAGCCAACAATGTTAGTAGTAGATTGTATGATCTAGTGGCCTAAATTAGTATAAGGCACTTTATTATTTACAAATGTGCATCTTTTTCAGAAAAAGTAATTAATTAATATACAGTATCTTCTTATTCTGTTATCTTGTTCCTTTCTAATATTACTGTTAATTCAACAATTTGAAAATACAGATATTCTGTAGCCTCTCAAGAATGTCAGAATATGATTGCTGGGAATGAAAAAAGAGAGTGGTGGAAAGAAGAGCTCAACATAGAAATAGCTTTTCTCCAAAACTGATCGTAGTGGGCAATTTATCCTGGGATTTTGCTAGTTTTTTATTGTCACCTTTTAGACTAGCACATATACTACTCATTATGGATAAAGTGACATTTTAAAAATGGGAAGAGGCAACAGTGTAGAAACAATGTGCTATAGCCTTTTGATGAAAAACAGCCTTGGATTTAAATTTGTTCTTTTCTGGGTTAGTGGGGATGATTTCACCAGCATCCTCAAGGAATCCCCAATGTCCCACGGCTCATGTACAGTTTGTGCTGGTGACTACAGAACGAAAGGGCACAAAACACTCTGTGAACTTTGATTCATTCATGGAATGTGAGTTATGATCCAATCAGATGAATTTCAGTTTTTAAAAGGAGGTGGAGAGAAGACCTGAGAGAATAACTGCTTTGAGATAGGAGAGGATGCATTATCTTTTCTCTCCTATAATTTGTCTGTGAATTGCTGAGCTACGCCATCAGCCCAATCAGACTTTGCTGATAGATTAATATTTATTACTGAAAGTTTGGGAAGTATATGTGTGATTTTTTAAAAAAAACAAACCTAAAACATAATTGTATGTATAGAAAACCAGTGTAATCAGCAGATTCTCTGTATTAGTAGGACTGGAAGCAAGTTTATGTATGTAAGGGAGAGTTTCTCCAAGTTTGTCCCTTGGGTGTGACCTAGCTTGGTGCCCAACAACTCTGTCCAGTAGAATCCCAATAGTTGTACTGTATATTTGAAGACTTGCTGAATAGTAAAATTGACTTTTCTTTAAATTACTGATCTACATGTAATATCACAAGTTCCTGTGAAACTCCTCCTAGTTTTAGAAGTAGGATGACATGCTTACTTGGTCAATAGCCCACACCATGACAATAGCCCACTTTGCTGGTAATATAAGGCTCCTTGTCAATAAGCAGCAAAGAAATATAAAATTCATTGGATCTTCCTGGGAATTTTAGAAGGATAGGGTGCAGAATATTCTTACGTAAATCCCGAAAAATTAGGCAGTGTAAAATAACATGCCCTAGTTTCATCTTCACCATAATTATAGGCACATAGGCGATCAGAATGGGATGTACCTTGAAATCTACCCTCCAGCAACCTGGAAGACAGCACAATGAATCTGGCTAAAGCAAAAGCTCTTCAAGGTGTAGGCAGTGATATAATGGTCAAACAAGTGAGGAGTATAAAAGCTTTGTTATTTACAACACTAGAGTTGTCCAGCAAGCTTCTATGTTCTTGGACGCTCAATGATGGTAATAGGACTCTGTTTTAATGCTATACTGTTTTATCCCAATTTATATGGTTCTATACAAACACTGTGTTTTGTACATGCTGGTCAATAACCATATACCATGGTACCTCTACTTAGGAGTTTAATTCATTCCCAATGCATTGCTCATAAGTGGTAAATAGAGCAGCCGTATATAAAAAAAATAAAAAATTAAAATAAAAAAACCTAAAAAATTGTAAGTAGAGCAGACCACATATAAAATTTGTAAGGCAGCAGTTAAAACACCAGTGGTTTGCCGCTCTTAAGTAGAATTGCTCCTAAGTAGAGGTATCTATCTATCTATCTATCTATCTGTCTATCTATCTATCTATCTATCTATCTATCTATCTATCTATCTATCT
>JAHTLZ010000015.1:46561347-46624668 GCA_023846285.1 Phrynocephalus versicolor | reverse complement strand
TTCTTTCTTTCTTTCTTTCTTTCTTTCTTTCTTTCTTTCTTTCTTTCACCCTAACTTTAGTAGGAAAGGTCAATAGCAGGGGTCTTTTCAAACAGGGAGCCGGTTCACTGTCCCTCAGAACTGTTGTGGGCCGGGTGGCGGAGGGGCTGGTGGCAATGGGATGGTGAGGGAACAGGGGAGGGTCGGGGCAAGTGGTGGCAGCTGGGGGGAGGGAATGGAGAGGGTTGGTGCAAGCAGTGGTGGTGGGTGCTGGAGCGCCTCTCCTTCCTTCCTTCCTTGCTTCTGGAAGGAAGAGGCAGCCAAGGCAAACCAGGGCCCCGCCTTGCCTCCTAGGCAGCTGCTCAGGATGAGGAGCAGAAGCCAAGGCAGGGATGATGAGGCTGGTGCCACCATGTGTGGATCCAGCCATGCACCCTGGCCATTGCGTCCACGCTGCCCCCCCCCGAGAGAAAGCGGCCTCCACTCCTGGCCCAGCCCAGCCAGGCTTGGTGCGCTGCAAGTGGGGGGGGGAGGGAACAAGGGTTGGAAAGGAGGTAGGGGAGGTAGGAAGGCCTGCCCAAAGTCACCCGCTGCCCACTAACTGGCTGAACTGGCTGCAGTGCTCGGTTGGCTTGCAGGCCTGCCCGTTACCAACCAGGGACAAAAAGAGCGAGCGAGAGGCTGGAGACAAGGGGCCATTGGGGTCCTCGGCTGGCCTGGAGGCTTGCCTGCCTGTCTCCTTCGCCACTTGTGGGCTTGCCTCCTCCTGAAGCTGATGGCTGCCTCCTCTTAAGCTGCTGATCTTGATTGGATTCCCCCCCCCGCCTTGCAGTCAAAACTTATGAGTCACAGCAGGGGCTTTGTAAAGTCCAACTGCAGGGCTTGAAGGAAGGAGGTAGGGGGAGCGGGAGCCATGCCGGGCCCTCCCATTGTAAACACCGGCTGGCCCAGCCCAACCCAGCCTCCTCATGCGGAGCTACCTGGCTGCCTACTACCTGTAAAGGAGTCCAGGTAAAGGAGTGCCCTGCTCTTTAAAGCATCATGCAGCTGCGCCCTGGTCATCTGGGCCGTGGGTGGGGGGGGGACACACCACGCCGGGCCCTCCCATTTTAAACTGCCCCACCCTTTAAAGCAGCATGCAGCTGGCTCACAGGAGACTGCAGACTGCACGGCCTTGTCCTGTTGCAACTCTCCAGCTTGGAATGGCATCCACCACTCTTTTGTTGATCATCGCGCCTGCAGCCATGCTCTAGGAAGCATGCTTCCTCCCCTCCTCCTCCTCTCTTTTGCTCCACCCACCAGGCAGGAGGGAAGCAACACAGCTCAACGCAGAGTTTAAAATGGCATTGGAGGCTGGCTTGCTTACTCATTTCCAAAGCAGGGTGGGGGGTGGGTCAGAAATATTTCACCAGTCTGTTCTGGGAGTGCTCTGAGACAGTGCAGGTTGCCTTTTCTCCAGGGAGTGTGGAACTGAACATCTGACATTTGATATGATAGCAAAGTATCCAATTCATTGAACTATCCCTCAGTTGTTAGAATACTGTAGTTTGAATGCTAACGCCTCAGCCCAGTTTTCTTTGCTAACTAGCATCACTTTTGTCTTGACGGGGATTAATTTTACTTTGTTAACCCATATCTAGCTCATGAAGTATACAACACTATTGACTGCTCTTTGTGTTAAGCAACAGTGGACAGTAGAGCTAGGTTTCAACATGTGCTGTTGCTGGCGCCTTATTCCAGAACTGCAGATGAGCTCTCTTAGAAATTTTATACATATTTAAATAATAAAATTTTTGATAGAACTGCAACATCCATACAGAATGGTTGCTGACAACAGTGTACTGTATATGGGCAAGGATAACTCAGGATTTGATATTAAAATTACTGTAATTCATTTTTATCCACCCTGGTTCAGGGATAAATTATTTCACTATGGGCTGATAGCCATTTTTTTCTGGATTTCCTGGTAGCTGAAGGGCTGAACAACTGCATTAGATAAAATGCATTCATTTGCATATTTTAATGCAACAGTTAGGTTCAGAAGCGGTTGCTACAAGGGTTTGTTAACTGAAACCAAATGGCTTCATGCTAAAAACAAATTTTAAAATTAAAAGAGTCTTTTTGTATCAAGAGACCTGTGACAATTACAAAAAGGCTTTTGTTGAGGGGAAAATTGCCCCCAACACTTCTAGAGGGTACATAATGACTTCCTGAGGTATTGTGTTTTGAGGAAAGGGTGGGATCAGGGCTCCTAAGGAGATGCAGAAAGATCTTTCCCCTTTGTAGAAGGACAGCAAAGATGGGTCCAGTCAGGCTTCCTATGAAAGGGGATCCGTAGTCTTGGAGTGGTGTCAGTTTTGTGCCCATGCCAAACACATCTGTGAAGGTGATGGGACTGAGAAAAAGGCCTCTCCTAATGATCTAAACACCTGAGGAGGGTTATAATGGGAGATATGGTGTTTGAAATAGCTTGGGCTCATGTTGTTTAGGTCTTTATAGGTTAGAATCAGCACTTGAATTGTGTCCAGAAGCAGATTGGCAGCCAGGGAGATTTAGTGATCCCTGTAACTAGCCGCAGTCAACAACATACCTGCTGCATTTTGGACCCATTAACGTTTCCTGACACTTTTCATAGGCAGGCCTAGATAGAGTGCCTCACAGTAATCCAAATGGGAAGTAACTAAGGCATGTCACCATGGCCAGATCACACATCTGCAGAAATGAGTACACCTGGCACCCTAATTTTAATTGTGCAAATGTAATCCTTGCCACCACTAAAATAGACTGAGAGGTGGAGAAACTAGATATCAGATAATAGAATCTCTCATACCATGTGTAAAAAGTAAAGGTAAAGTTTCTCCCCGCACATGCATGCTAGTCGTGTCTGACTCTAGGGGCGATGCTCATCTCTGTATTAAAGCCGAAGAGCCAGTGTTGTGCAAGTCCGTGGCCATGTGGTACCTGTTTATCTACTTGCATGTTCATGCTTTTGAATTGCTAGGTTGGTAGGAGCTGGGGTTAGCAGCTTGCTCTGCTGCGTGGCACCTGGGATTCAAACCACTAAGCTGCCGACCCTGCAGTCAACAGATTTCAGTGCTCTAGCCCACTGAGCCACCACACCCATCATACCATGTGTACTTGAGGCCAAAATTTCCATTTTGGGAAATCATATGTCTTGGTATAAAGTGCAGTTCGATCCTTTTACAGTTAGTCTATGGGGGAAAAAATCAATTATTAGAGGGACTGTTAAACATTAAATCTTCTAAACATTTCATTCTTTTGTCCCAAAAATGGCCCATTAACTTCCAGATTCTTGTTTCTAGGTGTGCTGAAATCAATCACTAGTGTTTCTTCTTAAATCTTTGTGGAATTTTATAATACTTTATATGGAAATTCATAATGGAAATCATTTTTGGTGCTACTTAAACAGTACAATAAAGTAGTTCTCAGGAATAATGTCTAGAACTGGTTAGAAATTTTACTATGAAAACATAACTTGATCATTTATTGTTATTTTTAGTACAAACATTTTGTGTCAAGTTTTTCTCATATATCTTAGTGTTGAATTGGATGGATTATTTTAAAACAAATACAGCTATTTACCTTCTTGGATATAAGGCACAGTAAAGATCCAAATTGCAGGAAATCTTGATCTCTGCTTTACTGTGGTTTATATAACTTTTATGCTTTACAGCCAAATAAATTTTACTAGTATTAGAAATGGCTGCTTTTCCTAACAGTTTAGTATTCATATGGCTTTTGTTTCTTTTCTGTATCTAATGCTCTACCTATCGCTGAATGAAGAATTAGATATAGCATGCTGGTTAGATAGCTCAGTGAGTTAGACCCAGAGTTAGATTCCACACTGTGCCTTCTGAGAATACAGATAGCCTATGTGACTATGGGCAAACTGCACAGGCCTAAATTGCCCCCACAAAAGGAAGGAAACATTAATCCACTTTGATGTCCTCTATACCAAGAAACCCTGGAAAGGATCAGCATAAGTTACAGCATGTGTTTTATTTAGTAACAGAGTTTCAGCTAAAATTTACGCAGTACAGTATATAGGGCATAAATAGCACGTGTGAAAAAATACTTGGGGGCTCTAAGAAATTGAAAAAGTGGTTTGCAGAGTTGTAAAATGTTGAAATCTTCCAGTGAGAATAATTATTCAGCACACACACCCTAACTAAAATTAATCATCTTACAGGACAGTTCTCAGCTGCAGCACAACCATAACTAGGCTACAGGAGCCAGGGCTTTGTATTCGATCCCAAACCACCCTCAGGAAAGTTGTGAGATAATATATCCTTTGGAAAAGATAAGGCCTCTAGGGCTCTAGGGGAGTGGTGGTGAACCTTCGGCACTCCAGATGTTTTGGACCACAACTCCCACAGTCCTTTGTCATTGGCAATACAGTTTGGAATTCTGGGAGTTGTGGTCCAAGACATCTGGCGTGCCAAAGGTTCGCCACAACTGCTTGGGGCTTGGTAGACAGGGTCTCTTGCAGCTGTATGAAGAAGAGGTTGGTGTTGACATCCAGGTTGATCTGCCTGGATTGTGGGTACACCAGGCTTTTCCTTCAGACAGCTGGCCTGCCCAAAGCTTGGTAGACCATTCTGTGGTCTGTACAGTGCAGAAAGTTAGCTGATTGAAATGTTAAACAATAGACAGATATCCATGTATATATAGATTAAATATGGGCACATGTTAATTTGGTCTGTTTCCATACAAATACTGCCCGGGTCCTTCTTCTCCAGCACCATGGCAGTCCAGGTAGGAGCTTGGGCTGTCCTTCTTTGCCTGCTCCTGCAGCCAACCATAATTGGCTGTGCAGGGAGAATCTCCATCCTGCTTCCTCGTCTGAGTAGTTATCTGTGGGAGGAGGCAGGGAAGGGTAGCTCCTGGTGCACTGCTGGAAAAGGAGTTTAAGTGGGTTAGCCGGTCAGAGGGGGAGGGGGAGGGAACATGTGGCACCTGTAGTGCCACGTGTCTGCATTCATATGAAATGGGCCACATTCATTTATATCCATCTCTAATAAAGATATATTAACCATAATTCTGATTTGTTGCTGTAGATCTGCCAGTGTTGCTGATGCCTTGTAGAGGATCTTGAGAGGTACTAGCTCCCCTCTACTCAGAACTGGTTAGTCCTCACTGTGAGCACCGTGTCCAATTCTGGACACCACCACACTTCAAAAAGGGTGCTGACAAATTAAAGGGCAACAAGAGCAACAAGGATGAATAAGGAGCTGAAAACCAAGCTCTGTGAGAAAAGACTGAAAGAACTGGGCATATTTAGTCTTGAGAAAAGCAGACTGAGGGGAAATATGATAGCACTTTTCAAATACTTGAAAGGTTTTTATACAGAGGAGAGGCGGAATCTGTTCTTGAGCATCCCAGAGTGGAGGACACACAACAATGGCCTCAAAATACAGGAAGCCAGATTTTGCTTGAATATGATGAAAAACTTCCTAATTGTTGGAGCAGATTGGCAGCGGAAATTACCTCAAGAGGTGGTGAGTGCTCCAACACTGGAGGCATCCAAGAGAAATTTAGACATCCAGCTGGCACATATTCTTTTATTTGTTTTGCTGCATGGAGTAGAGGCTTGCAACAGTGGCCTTGTAGGCCCCTTTCAGCTTCACGATTCTCAGATTCTTTGAGGAGGTGAGATGCTGGCAAAATGTTCAGTGGTGTCATTAGTGCTTGTATTATTTTCAGATGATGAATTGCAAAGTTGATTTGGGGACACATCTTCTGCATCTTGCCCTTCTTGCTAATGTCACTAGTTACAGCTCTGTACCGCTGGATTTTCAAACCAAAGCTGGAACAAAATTCACTTTTAGTTCTCCAAAAACTGCTGCACCTTCAAGGACAATTGTATTCCCCCATAATGGATAAAAGAAAATGCCCCCCCCCCAATTGCTGTTTTGCAGATGCTGTTTTGTGACAGTAGCTTGCTTTATGGCTGCTGAATTATTTATTTAAGTTTTTCCTCTGCTAACCATAGAGATAAGAAGGCAAAAAAAAATTGAAATATTTTTTTGGGGGAAACAGTTTTTCCCTTTTTTTGTGTCTGAAGCCTTTTTGTTTTTGTTTTTGTTTTTCAAAAAAAATGGAAAATTGAAAAAAATGATTATGGAATGTTTTATTTTAACATTATGAATGAAATATTTTAAGACAGGGTGTACAAATAATTTCCAAATCATTTCTAAAAAAATATGCATAGTATCAGATTATTCTAATTTCTGTGCACTGAGGACAAGCAAGTCCTAGGTTACAAACTGAATTCTCCAGTGCAAGAACAAGATGCATTTCCTGCTTTAGGAAGTGTTGCTGTTGTCACAAGAAAAAGAAAAAGCTTTCACTTTTGTTTTTGCATATGGTTGGGAATGTTTGGTTCTGTCCTCTTTACTAGGCCTCAAAGTACTGGAAGAAAATACAGAGCAACAAAATATAGAGCAACAAAATGATTCTGATTAAAATTCATGCTCATTCATTGAAACTTAATCCCACTCCCTTCTATACATTTCTCCCTCTCCAATTCTTTTTATGAGAATGAGGTTACAGTATTTTATTTTATTTTTATTTAATACTGTAGAGAGGAAATATGAATACTGTAATTGTTAATTCTGAATTTTTAAACATTGTTTGTAGAGTTTTTTTTTGTTCCACATAAACTAGTAAACAGTTCAGGAGATTGTTATTGCATTTGTTATTTACAATTACAAATAAATATTATTTAAAAAGTACATTCTATTTGTAATAATTATTTGGATACACTATATTTTAATACACTAATTGTGGTAATTTTATGCCAAGTCAAATTGTCCATAGTTTTTATGTTCCTAAAGTAACAGAATGACTTTCAAGCTGTAAAGGGGGGGGAGTGTTAATGTAGCATTTTTTTTCAGTTTTTCTAAAAATTTCCAGTTTTCTCCCACAATAGATGGAAAAAATGTTTTCCCCCCCGAACTTCAAAATTTCTGGAAATTTTACATCTCTACTCATCATAGGTGGTTTATCCCACAGTCCTTGTGATAATACCGTATTTTTCCGTCTCTAAGATGCCACCTTGTATTAGATCCTCCCCCCACTTTTTAGTCCCCCAAATAAATAAAATTAAGAAATCCTCCTTGAGGTCTCCTTCAGCCCCCCACCCACCCCACTGTTTTCTTTCATTTCCCAATTCCATACACTCCTCTCAGCTTTGATGAGTTTGTTTTTTTGCAGGATCAGGCTCCATTGAGCTTGAGCAGCCCATTAAGAAATGCCTTCTCACACTAAAAATAAAATAAAATAAAATAAGGTGTGGCTTTTTTTCTTTCCAGAGCACATTTCTTAATTGGCTGCTCAAGTCCAATGGAGCCTGATTGTGCAAAACAAACTCACCCAAGCCAAGAGGAGTGTTTAGAATGGGAAAATGAAAGAAAATAGCAGGGTGGAGGTGGGGGTGGGGGTGGGGTGGAGAACTCAAAGAAAGACGGAGCTGATCATTCAAAAAACCAACCACAGAGGAAAAAACCAAGGTGAGTTTGGGTTCTCCTCCACCTACTCACCCTACCATTGAGTTTCTGCACCCTCAAAAGCTTTAGATTAGCCTGCTTTTGTCTAGTGATCAGCTACCAGGATGTAGATATAGTAGGAACCCCGTATCTTCTGGAACAAAACCCATAGTTTCACTTACAGTAATCAGGGATGACTGGTAAGCTGTTGCAGTACTACTGGTCAATTACTTGGATACAGGCCTGGAACAGGTGAGGGGCAGGGAAGAACTCCCTACTAGTCCTGGCAGGGGTGGGGTACTCCTTGTTCCTTACTTCTCACTCAAGCTGTCCCGGGCAAGTTGGGTCAGGCCATTGGCCAAAGCAAGGCAGTGCAATGTGTGGGCATGCCAATCCTAGCTTCTGCTGAAATGGCTGAGATTGCACTGGAAACTAGAGAGATCAGGTCAAAAGGGGAGACAGTGGCAGCAGCTCTGGGGTGGGGCCTGCACTCACCAAACAGAGGCATAAAGTTTCAACACTTCCAGGGGAGGAAGAGAAGGATCCGGCTGGCTCCTGGCTCCATTGCCTGATCTTACCTCTTCTAATCCATCATCCACCTCCCCCAGTTTATCTGGACTGGCTGCCTCCCCTGTCAGATTTTGGACAGGAGCATTCATACACGTGCAAAAAAGCAAGCCTTTTCTCTTCATTTTTGGGCTCAGTGGGGAAAAAAGTGAGTTTTTGCCGCCACCTCAGCTTCGAGTCTGAGTAGCTAAGGAGCAGCAGCAGCACAGCTTCCTTTGACAGCTGAACCTGAAGAGGGCGGGAGATGCGTTTTTTCTGTAAATTTTTCTTGGTGTGTGAAAATATGGGGGCCCTGTTGTTTTTGCTATACAGTATGTTTGCTGCTCTTTGTTGTTTGAAAACCAATCTCCCATAGAGATGTTCCCATTGTCATTGCTTTATTTCCAAGCTGATTGTGCAGACCTAGCAGCGTTGAAGGAATGTCACAAATCTGATGTCTCATCTAGTTTGTCACCCTGTATAAGATAAGAATGTTGTCTCCTAATGTGTATTACTTTGCACCCGAATTTTGCTTACCAATTTATCTATACTTCTGCGACATTTAACTGTGGATGGTAAACTCCAGCCCATGGACCAAATTTGGCTTGTAAAAGTGTCTCATTGGAATATGTTGTTAAAGTGGTATTGGAATATGCCTTTTATTTCACAGACCTCTGCCCTTCCTGGCATTTTATCTCTTCATATATATCCGAACAACTTCTTCAGAAAATGAGCTGCTGGCAGAGGAATCCAATTTCATAATGGAGGTTAAGAGTGGAATTCTTTGTCTTGGTCTGTGGGAATTCCTCTCGTACCTTGTTTTCATTCTTCATGGGACATGGATGCAGAAAGAAATCCTGCTACTGCCTCCACTTTGAGATTGGCAGTAGCATTCTCTATGAAACGATTCTGTATGAGAGGGTGAGTGGAACATGTACACTGTTTGCATGGATAAAGGGAAAACAATGATTGGGAGGGGACAGAACATAATGAGATCAGGTGAAACCTCTCCACATGTCGTCTTGCCTAGCAGAGATAGACATGAAAGAGCAAGATACATAATAGTTGTTAATGTCATTGGTATTCTACATTTGAATTAATTCATGAAGGAATGAGGTAGGGCACAGCCATTATTGCAATTAAGTACATCAGAGAAGTATTATCTATGTACTGTACAAAATTCTTCAGTTTGAGACTCCTCAGCATGCAGTTAGATTGCATGTTTTCCCTTGATTTCTACTAAATAAATACTAAAGAGTGATGCATGTTGGTCCCTTCCTGATTAGCTTTCTAACTGAGTCTTATTGGCAAATATAACTGAAAAAAGCAACCATCCTTGCTTCAAAATTTCAGCTGCTTTGCAGAACTGCAGTCATGACTCCTTTTGGTTTGTAGCTGAGAAAAACGCCATCTTTCCTGAAAAGAGATCTTATAGTAGATGGCCTTCGAGTACCCTCAGAATATTTATTTATTTTCTCTTTTATTTATTTATTTTCAGTTTTTAAAACTTTGTAATTCTTCATTCCGGTCCCTATGCCATTGCTAGAAGGAGGATGGGGAGGTTTCCTTTCCTGCTGTCTCGTTGATCTTACCCGCTCGTCTTCATTTGCTGGCTTGTCTGTTTCTCCCATTCCTGCAGGCTGGTCTCCAGGTCTGCTGCCTCGATGACCCCACCTTGAGTATGCAGTTTGGACTTTTGTCTCCAGGCACCACTGCCTGTCCTTCATATTGGGTGGTGGTTTGTTAGCTCATGGAGCCCTGTTGGAGTGGTTGTGGGCACTGATGGTGGTGCATGTGGTGGTTTTGGCGACGTCTTTGGCAGTTTTGGTGATGAGGGAAGTGGTGACAGCTAGAGTGGCTGTGATGGTGGCCGTGCTCTTGCTGCAGTGGTCCCTGTTGGAGACTCAGTGTCCCTGGAGGTCTTGGTGGCTGCAAGTGTGGTAGTGACGATTGCGGAGGCAGCGTCCACCTGGTGGATCCCGCTGGAGTTCAGAGCCCGGTGTCCTGTGTTGCCTCGGAGGGTCTGGCAGACACCCTAGGCACTTCGATCGGCTGGGGTCAGCTGGCATTGGCAATAGGTGCTATCCGTCGGTGCCTAGATGTTTGATTCAGTCTGTCCTGCCCTGTACTGCTTGGTATTGTGGCATTGCCTCTTATTTCGTTACCTCCCTGTTAGCCAGTTTGCCCAGAGGGCTTAATACCTTAGGCACCGATTACCCCCACCAGTGGCTTAGGGTGTTCTTAACACGCCTGGTAGAGAAGCGGGGTGGGTGATTGGGGGCTACTAATGTTGGTCACCCTGGGTAAGGAGGTAATGAAACAGACATACTGACTGACTCAGATACCCTTTAGGGTTCCATCATGGTCATGCCATCCTGACTATCTTTGTGACACTACCTTCCCTCTGGACCTGGGTTGGGGGAGGAAGCCCTTTTCCTTCTCCTAATTTGTCAGCTGGTTGTGGGACTGGCTTTTATTGTTTTATGAGTACTTTCTTTACTTCTTTTTATTATTTCAGTATTCGTATTGTTATAATTTTTTTGTTTATTTTGTATTATTGGACTGTATTTTTCCTTTTTCCTTTTTCCTCCCAGGGATCCGGGTTTGTTGTGGGAGGGTGAGCAGGGTTTGGTTTGTTTGGTTTGTCTAGTTAGTTTTTGGTGTTATGTTCTCACTCTCCCCTTGTGACTTTTCCTTGCGATCGCCAGTAAGAGATGGGGCTGCGGGACCGATCGGGTAAGGGGAACTTTGGACAGGCAACTTGTTCTCTCCCCCATACCAGACAATCACTCCGTCCGTGCTTCTGACCTGTCCTGCTTGCTGATTAATGCCAGGTTAGTTCATAACAAGATCCCTATTATCCACAATTTGATTGTGGATGAGCGCGCCAACCTGGCGTTCCTCACGCAAACCTGGGTGGACCCAGAGGGAGGAGCCTGTCGCTCCCAGGTGTGTCCCCATGGGTTTCGCATTTAGCACCTGGGCAGGTCGGAGGGTCGGGGGCCTGGGGTGGTCATTGTCTACAAGGAATCCCTTTATGTCAGCAAATCCATGGTGTTGGTGTGTCCAGGATTGGAATGACTGTACCTTGTTGTGGGTCAGAGGGACAGGTTTGGGATAGTGCTGGTGTACCAAGCTCCCTGCGACCATGTACTCTCCCTCCTAGGGCTCTCTGCGTTCATCTCGACAGCATTCTTGAGCCCCCCCCCCGCGCCTTTTGGTGGTTGGGGACTTCAGCGTACATGCCAGACATGGGCGGTCGGGAGTGGCTCTGGAGTTCATGGAGTCCATGGCCTCCATGTACCTGTCCCAGTATGTCATTGGTCCCACTCACAGGGTGGACGTACCCTGGACCTAGAGTTTGCCTCCAAATCTGCAGGCTTTGATCTGGGGGTCAGGAATTTGTGTTCCCAACCCGTGTCACGGTCAGATCACTATTTGCTGACTTTCCCCCTGTCAATTGCTGCCCCACCCTGCGGCGAGCCCAGTCCTACTATCTGGGCCCACTCTCGAAGGCTCCTCGACCCTATGCAGTTTTTGGAGGCCTTTGGGGACCTACTGGATGGTCTGGTTGACGATCCTGTCAACTCCCTGGTGGACAGATGGTATGAGGATGTCGCCGGTGCTGTTGACCGGATCACCCCCAAGCGCCTCATCCAATACCGAGGCCATTCTTCTCTATGTTTTTTGTCGGAGTTGCGGGTGATGAAGCAAAAGCGGAGGAGGCTTGAGAGCAAATGGAGGAACAATCGGGTGGAGCTGAATCGGGCTGCAGTCTGTGCATTGACCAGGTGCTATCTACAATCAATCAGGGACACTAAAAAATATTTTTCCTCCCTGATAATTGGGAGGGGGGCTCGAATTGCCAGGTGGAATTGTTCTGGGTGGTTTGAGACCTTACCAATCATGGTCTGTCTCCACCACCTCCTAGTGATTTCACTAGTGAGTCATTTGCAGCCTTTTTAAAATCTAAAATTGAGGCCATCCATTCTGATCTGGACTCCGGTTGCACTATCTATCCCTGGTTGTGGCTGGTGCTGCACCTCCTCACTACCCTCAATTTGTTGAGTTTGGGCCTGTGACTCCGGCTGAGGTCTCCAGGGCAGGCCAGCAGTCTCTCTGTTCGACCCCTGCCTATCTTGACACATCGCTGGAGGGAGCATCCCTGAATGGGCCTTATTGATTGCCACTGCCTCCTTTGGGAAGGGGATTTTTCCCTGTTGCCTGAAGGAGACAGTGGTTAAGCTCATCCTTAAAAGACCTGGTCTGGCTGTGGATGATATGTCTAATTATCGTCCCACAGCCAACGTTCCTTTCCTGGATAAGGTGGTGGAGCGAATTGCCGCCTTGCGCCTCCAGTCGTTCCTGCAGGAAGACATCGTCTTGGATCCTCTCCAGTCTAGGTTCAGGCCACATCTTGGGACTGAGACCTCCCTGGTCACATTGCATGATGACCTGTTGAGGGGGGGCGACGGGTTGTTCTACCTTGTTGGTCCTTCTCGATTTGTCAGCAGCCTTTGATACCATTGACCCTATATTTCAATCCCTGATGGCTCTCTGAGGTGGGGATTGGAGGTCTAGCCTGTGGCTGGCTCCACTCCTTCCTCGAGGGCCAAGTCCAGCGAGTGAACCTGAAGGGAGAATTGTCGTCCCCCTGGACACTGGCTGAGGTCATCCAGAGTTATGGAGCTTGCTGTCATCAATATGCTGATGACACACAGCTCTATCTTTCCTTTTCCACCTCTGTAATGGAGGCAGTCCATACCCTTGATCGCTGCCTAGCTGCAGTTCTGGAGTGGACCAGGACCAACATGCTCAAACTCAACACTGAGAAGACTGAGGTTCTGTTCTTTGGGGGTGGGGGGATGGGTGCAGTGGCCCTCTTTCCAGTCTGGGTGGAAGTGTCTGGCTGGCTGAAAGAGTGAGGAGTCTGGGCATTGACCTGGATCCGGAACTGTCCCTGGAGTTGCAGGTGTCATCCGTGTCCAGGTCAGCTTTTTACCATTTTAGGCTTTTCATCCAGATTTGCCCATATCTTGATGTGGACTCCTTGAGAACAGTCATGCAGCCACTGGTCATATTGAGGATAGATTATTGTAACACTCTTTACGTGGGGCTCCCCTTGACCCTTGTTCGACGACTGCAGTGGGTTCAGAATGCGGCAGCCAGATTGGTGGTTGGTGCAGGCAGATCTGACCTGCTTTTGACACAGTCCCTCACCAAAGGCTGCTGAGAAAATTGCACAGTCAGGGGATAGGAGGGCAGGTCCTCTTATGGATTGAGAACTGGTTGAGATCCCGGAAACAAAGAGTAGGTGTCAATGGGAAATTTTCACAATGGAGAGAGGTGAAAAGCGGTGTTCCCCAGGGCTCTGTCCTGGGACCGGTGCTTTTCAATCTGTTCATAAATGACCTGGAGACAGGGATAAACAGTGAGGTGGCCAAGTTTGCAGAGGACACAAAACTTTTCCGTGTGATAAAAACCAGAGAAGATTGTGAAGAGCTGCAGAAGGATCTCTCCAAACTGGGGGAATGGGCTGAGAAATGGCAAATGCGTTTTAATGTAACCAAATGTAAAGTAATGCATATTGGGGCAAAAAATCCAAACTTCATCTATCAACTCATGGGCTCTGAGTTATCCGTGACGGATCAGGAAAGAGATCTTGGTGTGTTGGTGGACAGCTCCATGAAGGTGTCTCCCCAATGTGTGGCAGCGGTGAAGAAGGCCAATTCCATGCTAGGGATTATCAAAAAGGGGATTGAAAATAAAACAGCCAACATTATAATGCCATTATAAAAAACAATAGTAAGGCTGCACCTGGAGTATTGTGTACAATTCTGGTCACCGCATCTCAAGAAAGACATAGTGGAACTGGAAAAGGTGCAGAAGAGAGCGACTAAAATGATTACTGGGCTGGGGCACCTCCCTTATGAAGAAAGGCAAAAACATTTGGGCCTCTTTAGTCTGGAAAAAAGGTGCTTGAGGCGGGATATGATTGAGACATACAAAATAATGCAGGGTATGAGTAAAGTGGATAGAGGGAAGCTCTTCTCTCTCTCCCAAAATACCAGAACTAGGGGACATACACTCAAATTGAGGGCTGGGAGAGTAAGAACTGACAAAAGAAAATATTTTTTCACCCAGCGCGTTGTAAGTCTATGGAACTCCCTGCCACAGGATGTGGTGATGGCATCTGGCCTGGATGCCTTCAAAAGGGGATTGGACAGATTCCTGGAGGAAAAGTCCATCACAGGTTACAAACCATGATGGAGATGTGTAATCTCCAGGCATAAAACCAGGGTACTTCAAGGGCCAGATGCAGGAGAGTGGTATCAGGAGACAGATATCTAGTCTCATGCGCTCCCAAACGCATGTGGTGGAGCCGCTGTGAGATACAGGAAGCTGGACTATATGGGCCTTTGGCCTGATCCAGCATGGCTCTTCTTCTGTTCTTATGTTCTTATGACCGCATCACCCCAATTCTGGCCCACCTGCACTGGCTCTGTGCAGCCTCCCAAATAAGGTTCAAGGAGCCGTTTTTGGTTTGCAAAACCCTCCATGGCTTGGGACCTGAATATCTGGCAGAACGCGTCTCCCAAAGGTCAGTGGTGGCCTGGCCCACCAGAGCTTCAATGGCACTCTCACTCTGGGTGGCCACCCCTAGAGGGGCCTGTAAGGCTTCTACACGCAATCAGGCCTTCTTGGTGGCCGGCCCAGCACTGTGGAACAAATTGCCTAGCGAGATTCGCCTAGCCCCATCCTAGCAGTCTTTAAGAACAGAGGGAAATATAGGGTGCTGCATCAAGGTAAAAAGAATTAAAAATGAGCTGCTGTAGCTGCCCCCCCCCCGCGCGCACGCACGCACGCACACACACACACACACACACACACACAGAGAGAGAGAGAGAGAGAGAGAGAGAGAGAGAGAGACCAGAAAAACCAACATCTCCAGACAGCTAGTGCCAAGGTGACACTAGCCAGGTAATGACACTATTCTTGCCTGAGAGGAAACCCCTTTTTCTCTCTTCACATGTCCTGCTATAACTTGGTGCTGTCACTCACTGGGAAATGGCGTTTCAAAATTCCCCACCCTATTTGGTACAGGGAAGTTTTACAGGGGTTTCAGTAAACTTCTCAAGAGGAGGGAGAAATTATTCATAACAATTTTTGGAGAGGAGCATCATCCCTGGGAGTGGCTATGGGTTGCACAGATTTGATATTTTTCCCAACATGTTGTGTTATGGTTTGGTTTGGTTTGGTTTTTCTACTGCCTTTATCGCATCAAGTGGTATCATTAGCAACCATGCTGGATATCTGGACACCTTTTTTGCTCCCAACACAGTGCCTTCTGTATGGTGGCATTCTAGGATATTTTGGTGGTATTGCTGTAGAGGCAGCCACCAAACCAAAGGAAGAAGAAATCTCAAAAATAATTCTGTAGAGTTGCCTTCTTTTTGGAGGGGGTAAGAAAAAGAAAAATCTTAGAAAGGTTTTTATAAAAATGTCTCATGAGAAATTTTGGCTCAGTGCTTATTCTTCAAATTTTGGCACCTTCTTCACAGCTTCCCAAAGATTATGGTTTTGTTTTATTTTTGTGTGTGGTGGGGGCAGCACTGTAAACATTTAACATACTAATACTGTACAGCCATTTTCCTTTATGTTCTAGAGTCGATTTGTGGATAGCCGCTGTTGTTGTGTCAAGGAAAAAAGGTGAATCTGATACAGTACTATGCCAGAAATTGTCTTTCAATTTCCCAAAGGTTTTGTTTCTCCATGAGAAATGTGTTCCTCTTACTACCTTGTTCTCAATGGCCCTTTAAATATCCTTTATCTTTGTTTTTTTCAGTTTACTATAAAATTGCCGACTGAGTTATGCATTTCGTTTTCTCTTACATCTCTCTTCATCACTCTTCAGTTCACTGACTCCCTATTCTTCCTAATCTGAAAAAAAGTATTCGAAAGAGGTTACATAGTGACCTCCTCTGAAGGTATTTTTTTCTTTTTTTCTTTTTGCCATCATCCACCCCATTAATGATATCAGGCACAAGTTTAGAACTAAGACAGCTTTCTCGGAGTTGGATAGAATAGAGAGATAGAGTTGGCTGTCACCAGCATACCAGTGACATGGAAAACTCCACACAGTGTCTTTCGGTGGTTTCATGTGTACTGCATGTTAAATAGCATGGGAGACAAAACAGAAGCCTGAGCCATGGCATCAAAGAGGAATCCTTCACCACCACCTTTTGAGTTCTCCTGCAGGAAGGACTGGAGCCATTGTAAATCAGTGCCTTCAGAGCCCACCCAGAGAGATGGCCTAGAAAGATACAATGGTCAGTAGTACTGAACACTGATGAGAGGTCCAGCAAAACCAACAGGACCAAACTTCCCCTGTCAAGTTCCTGCCATAGGTCACCTACAAAGGCAACCAGCTGTCTCTATAGCTTAGTAGAGCCTGAAGAACGACTGAAATTGGTCTAGATTACCCACTTCATCCAGGAATCCAGATATGCACACACTCTTCAGCTTCCTTGTGTTTAAAGTAAGCACAAGTATCTTAAATTTCACCCATGAGGATTTATCCAGTGTTTCTCCTTCTTTGAAATTTCTTTCCAAAGGGTGGCCATTTCTATTATATGGAATAAAAATTATCAAAATTCTGATGAAATACTATTTAGTCACAACACTTCAAACGACACAGACTCTTCTTATGCAGTGCTATTTTTGTATGCTTTTTGTGATGTGACTTGGTAAATTTGTATGTAGGTGAAGAATTCATCTCTTTGCAAGGCAAGGGATATAAGTTTAGTATAACAACATGCAGTATATAAAGATAGTGGCTACTGGATAATGTTGGAATTCAAGAAACAGTGGACCTGTAACCTTAGATTTGTGTTGGGGGTTATTATAATATAGTGGTGAAGAAGAATTTTTCTTGAATTTGGATTCTTTCTGTTACTGCAATAAAATCCTGATGCTGATAGTGATGGATATGATTGTAATGGAGGACAGGAAGTCGTGCATGATTTGATCTTTTGGATGGCTGCGTCTGTTAAGGAATTCTAATGCAGTTGATTGGAGCCTATGCCTTGGAGCACAGGACTGTTTTTCATGGCTGAATAAGCCTATCATTGTTTCCTCTTCCATAGGCTCTAGGTGTTTTTTATCCATAGACTCTTATAGGAATATGCTAATGTGCATAGAAAAAATGGTTAGAAAACTACTCATTATATAGCTAATTAAGTATTTTCCATTACTTAGCAGTGAAGTACAACTTTTATATCTTGTTGAATGAATTAATGCCAGTTTTATAGTGCATGGTAAAAAAATTAGCATGATATGATCCCACCCACAGCCTTTAAAATGCTTAATTGGGATTTCACCAGAGGAGCAGTCTTGAGGATTGGACTGAAGTGACAACTCATGCATGTTTAAATAATTTTAATAGGATATTCATTCTTACTGTATATTGTGCTTAGACAGTTTTATTAATTTGTTCTCTATCCTCTTCATGAGCTGGGATTTGTTGCAGTGTAGGGAGGAGTTATTCATTGCATAAATATATGTCGGATTCTTTTGAATATTGAGATTCTGTCAGGCTAAGCAGCAAAGACCACGTAGCTTGCCAGAATTGGAAAATTCAGAAGCCTCGGGGACTTTAAGGCAAGCTTCATGCCTCGGGGACTTCTAGGCAGTGACTTGAAAGCCAATAATTTCCTTGTGATAAGTAAAGTAAAATGACTCTATTCTCTGTTTTCCGTTCTATCCATAAAGAGGCAGTGCCATATGAAGCAAAATCTACCTCTGGAGCCCAATGTTCCCTCTAAATCACTGGTGGCAAACCTTTAGCTCCAAATGTTTTTGGACCACAACTCCCACAGTTCTTTGCGATGGTGATACAGCAGGGGTGTCCAAACTTTTTGCAAGGAGGGCCAGATTTGGTGAAGTGAAAATGTGTGTGGGCTGACCATTCAGCCACATTTGGTCCCCGGGCCAGACTTTGGACAAGTCTCTATAACATGCAAGGAGGCAGGGAGGATGTTGCAGCAATGGAACTGGGGGTGGGTAGGCTGGGCAGGTGGTTGGGGGGATGGACAGAGGCAGGGAGGGCAGGCAAACCATAAAACTGCAAGCTAATGCCTCCCTCTGGTATGGGGAGGGGCCAGTAGGTGGGGATGCGTGCCAGGCTGAGCCGGTGGGGAGAAGAAGCCGCGGGCCACTCAGAATTTGAAAACGGGCCACATTTGGCCCCCGGGCCTGACTTTGGACATGCCTGCAATACAGGCTTGGAATTCTAGGAGTTGTGGACAAAGCATCTGGAGTGCCGAAAGTTCACCACCACTGCTCTAAAATGTGTGTGCATGCCTCTGCCCCTACCCCCATGCAGGGCTTTCCTTCCACCTCACACCCATTGGGAACATGTTTTTTTTAAACTTGCACAGAGGGGTTGTTCATGATACATGCAACAGAGCCCCATGCAGTGGGGATGAAAATTAGAGGGTACATTGCTAGAACCTCTATAGTGCAGCCCTGTTTGAAGTAAATATGTGAAACTGAGATGATTTCTTTCTTCAGTCTTGTATCCTAGTCATCTGAAAAGATGATATAATATAATCACTGTGCAGTTTTATAAATTCATAGTCCAAAACAGTATATAATGTCAGCGCCTTGTTCAGGCCAAGGCTGGGGGAAGGGGGTTCCCCCCTTAGGTTGGGGGAAGTGAGGTAATAGCAGAGGTTTGTGGAATACACATGGAACAGGATGGCAGAGCCAACAAAACTGGTAGGATGACACACATGAATGGAGCAGAGTGCAAGCATATCCTGAACCTTTATTAACAAGAATTACTCTAGGTCAGAGACGGCTACTTTACTGTAACTTGGTGAATACAGATGCAGGTCTAACACCGCTATTCATAAGTATTCAAGCACCCCCTGCTTTTTCTCATATTTCTACCCTACAGCTACAATGATGTTAGAACATTTGTGTGTCATCCCATCATGTTAAAAAGGCAGAGTTTTGCCTTGTTTGGACAAACCATAAGCTTCAACTAACTGCAAGCTGCCCTGTTCAACCGCTGTAAACAACAACAAAAGTTTAGTTAGACCATTGTTTTCCAACTCTATTTTAGCAGGCAAATGCAACCTGTTGTTTTCTAGTGTGAATGTTACAGTGACCTGTGATTACCATATATACTCGAGTATAATTCGACCCGAGTATAAATCGGGGTCCTTAATTTAAACCCAAAAAACTGGGAAAATTTATTGACTCAAGTATAAGCCTAGGGTGGGAAATGCAGCAGGGCCTGGCAACTCCTCCTTTGTGAGCTGGGTGTGTGAGAGATGTTTAAAATGACTTTTAGCCACAGAGGCAAGTGCTTGAGTTGGTGGCTAAAAGTCATTTTAAACATTGTTTTAAAATGACTTTTTAAAAAGTCATTTTAAACATGGGGGGGGGGTCATGAGAAGCGGCACACAATTTTTAAAATGACTTTTAGCCACCGACCCAAACTTGCCTCAGTGGCTAAAAGTATTGACCCGAATATAAGCCGAGAACCCCCTTTTCCAGCCCAAAATTAGGGCTGAAAAACTAGGCTTATATTCGAGTATATACAGTAACTAAAAGTAAAGCCATGTGATAGAACAGAAAGAAGAGAGATGTCATAATTTATAACTTATTTGGGCTGCTCCAAATCATAGTTCGGGATACTGTCTGAAAGGACCTAAAACACTGCCAGTAACTGGTTCAGCAGTTTACTGTACTTCACTTACCACCACAACAGGTCTTCAGTGGTTTGGTGCCAGCGGGCATCCACTTAGAAGCAGTACTGGAGGAGGTGGGGCAGGGAAGCTGGGATGCTGCATCTGGATGGCTCCCTGCTGGCGGGGGTTGGGGATCCTAGATGCCAAACACCTGTTGTGGTGGTAAACAAACCAAGATGAACTGCTGAAACAGCAGTTTGTGCCCATTTGTAATTGCAAGTGTTACTATCTCCCTCCCTCAGCTTCTATATTGTCCCATAGCGCACACACTATCTGAGCAGTTCACAACATTATTGGTGGCTTTTAATTCAGTACAAGAGAAAATTAATCATCATCTACTTACGTTTGTTTTAATTAATATAAAACTATTAGAAATGAGAAAGAAGGTTGAGGTACGCAGGCTTTGCATATATGCTAGTGCAATCAAAACCGTATGACTTGTGCCATATGCCAAGCATGCATTTTAAAAATAATTCATCAACAAAATTAGCACATGCCTTTTTGTTGATAATTTCAATGTTTTATTTTACATTAAGTCTTGTGTAGTACTGTACAGGATTTTAATAGGTTCAGTTTTCAGTTTTCCTTTAGGGCATTTGACAGAAGAAGCAGAGTGTGTTGACTTCCTCTCAGTGTTGCTAAAAAGACCTTGCTGCTTATATACTGCCGCATAGTATTCTTTGGGTTGTTCACATGTTAAATGTGCAGGCTACACATGCCCCCCCCCATGAAGTGGGTATTCATTTTACTGACCTTGGAAGGATGGAAGTCTGAGTTGACCTTGAGCCGGCTACTTGGGATTGAACCCCAGGTCATGAGCAGTTTAGCTGCAGCACTGCAGTTTAGCCACATAGACAATCCAAATAATTCAATTGATAAAGATGTTGTTCATGTGTATCAAATGTCGGCTGTTTGTTCTGTTCAAAAATGGATGTTTAAAAAAGCATAATGCAAAGTTGTAATCAAGTTTAATAACTGACCCAAATATTATTTTCATTAAGTGAAGCTTACTTTGCACTTCCCCAACACTTGAATTAAAATGTATGCCTATTTTGATTAAAATGCTAGTTCTTTCAGGAGGAATGTGTCATCTTAAATTAATAACGTTTTTTTTTTAATTATGAGGAAGTTGAAGTAAAAGTGGATTATGATGCTCAGTTGGTATGTTTTCAAGAGAGCATTTTATTTTGGAATATAACCACTATATTTGAAATGTTTTGAAGATCTAAGAATTCAACCTGTAATTTTAAATATGTTATTTCCTCCTAGTTATATGCAGCTTCCGAGGCTCTGTGAAGCAAGGCTTGGTTCTAGAACTAGGAGAAACTGTCCAGATCCTGGAAAGATGTGAAGGTGAGTACTAAGTCATGAAATTACAGTTATTTAGTTTTAATATTCTGTATCTTAAACATCTTGAACTCAGCCCCTCTTTCCTGCACATCCTTCCTTCTCACCCAACCTAATGCTGTCTGGAAGCAAGTTTGGACTGTGAGTTTATATCTATGTACAATAATAAATTCATTTTATTTATTTTAGAGTATTTTACTCCACCTCTCTCCTTGGAAAAGGACCCAAGGCGGCTTAGAGTAATGAGGGATAATATAAAGTCCAGTACAACTAAGAGATGTTCAAGTATTGAGAACAGGGAATTGAGGAACATTTTACAGCATTAAAAGACAACATTACATTAAAGTTAGAAGAGAATGCGAGCAGTTAAAAGGACAGTAAAAATCCATGTAAAGTTATGAGTGATAGAAAGTAACATGGAAAACATAGTGTCAATGTAATCACATAAGGTTATAAGTGGTTATTAACACAAAGTATATGGGATCCTATAGATTCGTATAAAACACACATGGTAGTCCATCATTCAGGGAAAGCTTGCCTGAAGAGAAAGGTCTTTACCTGTTTTTGGAAAGACATCAGATATGAGGCAGTCCTGGCTTCTAGTAGAAGGGACTTCCAGAGTCTGGGTGCCACAGCCAAGAAGGCCCTTTCATGTGTTGCCACGAGATGTACCTGTGAGGGTGGCAGGATGGAGAGAAAGGCCTCTCCTGTTGACCTTAACACCCGAGGTGGTTCATACTGTTAGATTCGATTTTGAGGTAGCTTGGACCCAGGCCATGCAGTGCTTTGTAGGTCCCGATAGCTGATTGGCAGCCAGTGGAGCTGCTTTAATAGGGGTGTAATCTAATTGCTGTAACCCACCCCAGTCATCAATCTGGCTGCTGCATTTTGGACCCATTGAAGTTTCCTGAGACCTTTCATCAGTAACCCCACATAGAGTGCATTACAGTAGTCTAGCTGGGATGTCACTAGAGCATGTGTCAAAGAGGCCAGAGCTTGTTTCTCAAGAAGCAGGCGTAGTTTGCGTACTAGCTTAAATTGTGCAAATGTGCTCCTGGCCACAGCTGTGACCTGGGCATCCAAGCTCAATGATGAGTCCAAGAGCACCCGCAAGCTGCACACCTATTTTTTCAGTTGGAGGGTGACCCCATCCAGTACAGGTTGTATCCCTATTCCTTGTTCTCCCTGTATGTCTGTCACCATCAGAGTTCTAAAGACATGGAGGGAAGATTAGGAGGATATGTGGGTGTGGGGCAACATTCTGCCTCCAGGATCTTAGTGAACTTCATTTTAGAAATTCAGAGAAAATATTAGAAGAATGAAAATAAAGTGCTGTGAAGTCCACTTCCAATTTTCAAAACCTCTGGTTCTACAAGATACTTGGACCACTGAGCTGTCCAACTATGTTAGTCACTCGGAAAGGAAAGCTGAGGCCTTACAAGAGTTTAGCAGAGCAACGTTTGGTGCTTATATACCTTCCCCATTGTGCTTAAAGCACTCCCTGGGCAGTGTAAAATTTCATTATGCAGACTATACATTGCCACCCACAGCAAACTTTGAAGCATGGAAGGCTGAGCAAAGGCTGAGATGGCTACGTGGGCTTGAACCTGGTTCATGAACAAAGTTTTAGCTGTAGTACAGCAGTTTTAACACTGCCATGGGGCGACTGAACCTTCCAGAATTAGGACTGGGGATGGCCACAAATTGGCAGTTCATTCCAGTTTGTCTTTTTGACAAACAGGTGTTCAGTGGTTTGTGGCCCTGCTTCTTTTGGAGGGCACCCACTTAGAGACAGCACCCCAGCTTCCCTGCTCTGTTTCCTCTGGGCACTGCCTCTAAAACGGTGCCTGCCAGTGGAGGCAGGGCTGGGAAATGCAGGACACCTTTTTGTCGAAAGACTGAACCACCAAACCGGTGGTCTGTGACCACCTCTAATCAGGATTCAGCAGGGCAGACAGGGCTAGGGAATTCATTTGTCCAGAGGTCGACTGAACAGTGTAATCAAAGGCATAGACTCCAGTGGGATGGAAAGAAGGAAAAATAAACAAGAAAGAAAACTAAGTTGTCTTGGGTCATTTCAAGGAGAAAAGTGAAGTAAAAATATTTTAAAGTGATAAATAAATAATGAGGGAAGAAAAAACAGAAGGCAAGAGAAAAAACATCAAGGTCGTTGTAGGTATTAAATGCTCTCTATCAATTGTGAAGCTTAGTTTTTTGGCTAGTATATAAATAAAAAAGGTAAAGCCCCCCCCCCCAAATGTGTGCTAGCCATGTCCGACTCTAGGGGCAGTGCTCATCTCCATATTCAAGCTGAAAAGCCAGTGTCTCCTCACAAGCTGCCTTACTAAGAGTAAGAAGTTATTTCTGTATTTAAGAGACAGTGAGCACATCAATAGAACAAGGTTATAGAAGTTTATTAAAATAAAAAGAAAATCTACAATGAAATTAGTGCAGACATAACAGAATGGAAATTAATAAACAATACAGTAAGGATGAAAAGATAAATGCTTAGATAAAAAATGCATGCTTAGTTGCGTCTGACTCTAGGGGCAGTACTCATCTCTGTATTCAAGCCAAAGAGCAATTGTTGTGCAAGTCCATGGCCATGTGGCCAGCATGGCTGCAAGGAAACACTGTTTTACCTTCCCACTTTTTACGGTGCTACCTACAGTATTTATCTACTTGCATTTAAATGCTTTGGCAGGAGTTGGGGTTAACAGTGGGAGCTTACTCTGCTGTGAGGCACCCGGGAATCGAACCTCTGAGCTGCCGACTTTGCAGCCGACAGTTTTCAGTGCTTTAGCCAGCTGAGCCACCACGCCACCAATATAAATACAGTGGTACCTTGTATAAAGGAATTAATTCGTTCCAAATGAAATTATGTTAAGCAAATTTTCCTTTATACAAATTCCCATAGGAATGCATTAAAAACAGAGTGATCCCATTTTTATGTTGTACAGATTTGCCCCATAGACGATTATGTTAAGCAAATTTCCCTATCTCCAGAATTTTTTATGTTGTACAAATTTTATGTTATACAAGCTGTATGTTATACAAGGGTCCACTGTAAAACACTACACTAAACAGCTCTAGATTGTAGCATACTGTTTGTAACCATATGCACTCTTCCTAGAGAGGAAACCCTGATGGATTCTATGGGGCCTACTCTTAAATAAATAATCATAGGCAAGATCTATAAATACTCTTTCCCCAGGAGCGCTACTTCTGTACATGCAGCTGCTTGGTCTGTGTTGCAAGGAGAGGAAAAAGAGCAGAAAAAAAGCTTCTTGCAGCCAGATTGTAGCAGATGTTTATGTTTTAAAATAGGAGAACTGCTTGGCTCTACTGCTTTCATTTAGTAGGACAGCTATGGTGGTTGCATTCCATTCCCCTGTTATTTGGTTTTATCCAGTCAGGTGGAGAAAAAGACAAAGATCAGACAGGGCCAATGCACAAGGAGATAAACTTACTTTTGCTTTTTTGGCTAGTAGATGAGACTTGTGGTGGTGAGATTCTTTGTTGTTTTCCTGTCAGAGTCAGTTGATAGCCTTCTGAACACCTTTTTTTCTTTCTCTGGGAATGTCAATCAATATTGTCTCATGTTTTCCAGCAAAGATGCCAACTCAGTTGTGCCTTGCTGGAGGTGACCATCCTTCCCTCAGGTGGCATACATCCTGCATTTTTAGAATGGTTGTTTTAATGAATTGTTCAGGAACCATGATTTTCCAAATGCAGAGTAAAACCTAATCTGACCCACTTTCTATACGAATGACTGCAGCATTATTGGTAGTAATCCATTCAGAAACGGGTCAGCCAGAAAAGGGGTCAGCATATTTATTAACCAGCTGTCTAGAAATATTTGAACTCTGACCCAGTATCTTTTGATAATGGTGTCTAGTAAAGATTTGTTGTAAGACTGGCCAGAAATATCATTAAATTAGTTTGAGCATTTTCTTGTATTAAATTATATTACAGTACTACTATCAGCAGCTTATTTCCATATATTCTTGTGAGTATTCTGTAGATGTAGAATATGTATATATAATAAATACAATTATCTTTTTACCTTATTCTGTTGAGGTGCGCATCTCAGTTTGTTTTGAATAGAAAGAATTGTTTGATCATCCATTTGTATAGATAAATGTATAAGAATATGACCCAGGTGAAAAGTAAGTGTTAGAACTTGACAGAGGGAATAGGAAACGTTTAAAGATTAACATTCATCTCTTCCTCTGTGTTGCTCCTAATCTTATCATTTTGTTAAAGATTTTTCTATTTTGTCCATTTGCTTAAATAGTGAAGTGCTAGTGAAAATATTGTTTCAATAGAGCAATCAAAGTGTTACTGAAAATAACACTTTTATTTGCGAAGAAGCGCAATATGGAATACAGTTTCAAAAGCAATTTATTTAAAAAGGAACATTAAGATAGAAAATGAGTTTTAACAGCTACTGAAACAGTCCTCTAATTTTCAGCTCTAGGTAGGTGAGGCTCTGCCCCCTTGTATCTGCAACACCATACCTGCATTTCACTGGCATGCTTATTGTTTTGGTAATTAAACACTTCCTCCTTCTTTCCAAAGGCTTGCCCAACTTGCAAGTAAACAGCTTCTCTGTTAGCTGCGAGAGCTATGGAATGGAAGGAAAAAAGTATTTAATTACAGACCATCTTTGCTGCTATCTCACGGCTTCCATAGTAACTCACAAGTTAGATGAGATACGCAACAGAGGAGAAAGTCATAAATTATTGAAAATCTGGCCCTTCTGGTGATGTTACCACCTCCTCAAAAGCTGCCTTATTAAGAGTAAGAAGTTATTTCTGTATTTGAGAGACAATGAGCACATCAATAGGGCAAGGTTATAGAAGTTTATTAAAAGAAAATAAAAAGAAAATCTACAATGAAATTAGTGCAGACTAATAACAAAAAGGAAATTAATAAACACAATATAGCAAGGATAGAAAGGTAAAGGTAAAGGCTTCCCCCGCACGTGCATGCTTAGTCGGGTCCGACTCTAGGGGTGGTGCTCATCTCTGTATTCAAGCCAAAGAGCCAGTGTTGTGCAAGCCTGTGGCCATGTGGCCGGCATGGCTACAAGGAAACACTGTTTTTTACCTTCCCCTTTTTACGGCGGTACCTATTTATCTGCTTGCATTTACATGCTCTTGAACTGCTTGGTTGGCAGGAGCTGGGGTTAACAGCAGGAGCTCATTCTGCACCTGGGATTCGAACCGCTGAGCTGCCGATTTTGTAGCTAACAGTTTTCAGTGCTCTAGCTTGCTGAGCCACGACAAAACCTGCTGTGTCACTGGGAGCTCCTTGGATAGTGGCAGCTCTGTTCTGTCTGCTTGACTCCCCCTGTCTTTCAGAAACCCACAGCCAGGTGGTCTCTGCATTGCCAACCAGCTATGACCTAGTGGTGGCGAACCTTTGGCACTTCAGAAGTTTGGACCACAACTCCCACAGTCCTTTGTCATTGGCAGTCTAGGCTCGGATTTCTGGGAATTGTGGTCCAAAACACCTGGAGTGCCAAAGGTTCACCACCATTAAAAAGGTCAACAGTCTCCTGAGAGCCTACCTTTTTAAACTTTTTAGGCAGCCAGCACCAGCTGTCTTGGCTAGGATTAAAACACATTATTTCTTAATTGGCAAAGCATTTGACTTATGCAAAAGGACTTTGGCTGTGGAATTATTCATCCTGATGGGGGTTCCAGAATGGCAGGGAGTTGGACTGATAGGCGCTGATGTCTCTTCCAAAGCTATGATTCTATGATCCTATTTTCCATCCAATACTGGTTGTTTCACTCAAATGCTTAATGATGTGCTTTGGTGGTCATCTCTTTGGTACCTTATGATACCGGTGTTTTGAGACTGGCTCTTATATCAAGTCATCTTGCTATTTGATATATCAAGGCACATCCTCTTCTAACAAGTAAATCTGTCTGGGGGCATATCTGTTCAGATGTTCTAAGACACACTAGCTTGGTCTGTTCTTCCCATCCCTTCTCCAGCTTCAGAAATGTAATCAGAGACATTGCCTGGATACAATTTGAATCACTTCTAGTTGTAATTGGGTATTGATATAAAGTTCTTAACTGTTAATGGTGTATCATTGTAAAAATATACATATTTTCTAATTTTAATAAATTTTGTTGCATTTCAGGATGGTACAGAGGAGTTTCAATAAAGAAACCCAACTTAAAAGTGAGTCCATATTCCTTTTTAAGAAAACCAATGCTTGCTTCTATATTAATGCACTGTTAATAATTTAATAAAGCAATTATTTGTTACTGTTCTCTCAAGCAGAGCTTCCAAAAAGTTGTATAATCCATTAATACAAATTTTAAAAGATTTAAGACATTTAAAAAACAAACTGAAAATATTTTTACAACAGATGTTGCAGATCCAGTTGTTTGCTAAAAACGGTTTATTTAGAGAACAGTCTTAGAGAGTAAATGTCATTTAGAACAGCACAGTCATAGCTGCCAACAGCAATATCAACATGAGATGGAGCTTGTCCTGTCTTCTCTTGGGAGAAAGCTCCCTAGTTGTGAAGCTGCTGTAGATATTTCTGTCTCACGTGTTCATCAACTGATCTACACAAGACAATAGGGCATGCAGTAAGGCCTCTAACTAAGAAGCTCAAGGAAGGAACCAGTCTTTCAGATATGCTGACCCTAGCCACAATATTGTGCTTGGAAGCAAATTGGGAGGCAGTGCTCTTCTGCAAATACTTTATAGAAGTTACTACCTCAGGCATAAAGTTGTGGCTGAATACACATGCCTATTTCACCTCAATCTCAAGAAGTGAAAAGGCTTTATTGCTTTGTTTTCTGAACGTGATTCTTACTACAACTATAGACTGACAAAATACTTTTCTGTACAGTTACCAATTTGTCTGTATTCTCATGGCTCCCTATGCATTTGGAATTTTTTCCCTAATGAGATTTGTTTTATTTCAGTGTTTCAATAATGGATTCTTGTGGAACTATTGTTTTAAATCTCCTTAATGTGAAACCAAAGTTTGGCCAAGCGGCTGAACTCACTAAGTAGTTTGAATGATTTTTCCAAACCGGAACTGCAGACAAGTATCAAATTGCCATTTATAATTCTGGATCAAAGTGATTGCATAAATCACAGTTCAAACATTACTGAAAAAAAGATACTATGGCTTGAGAAAATTAGAATGTATTATTACAATCTATGTTGTTAAAAGACAATAGTACTCAAAGTTATTGGAGTGAAAGACCATGAGTGCAACATTCTGTGGTCATTGTCTTTGAAGTTCTAATAAAAGAGATTTGCTGATGTACCAGAATTACCTACATAACTAGAATAGCATAATAAAAACTTGTAATATAATGTGAGAATACCTAACATAATATTATGGCTGTCCTGTTTCTGAGTTTTAACAAATGCTAATCATTATCCTGTTGATGTTTGTGTAAGAGATGTATAATTTGTCACAGGAAATTGCAGCTGACAAGATACTGGGGTGCACTTTAATTGCATAGTTGAATGTATGACCAGACATAGATCAAGACACACCTTGGCATCTTGCTAGTTAGCTGTGGCAAGTTACAAAAACCTTATATGAACACCAATGTGATTCCAACCATTGTATAAGCTTAACTGGGTTTGAAAAAATCTTAGAAGAAATAATTATAAAGAACAGCATGCATTTTATTTTATTAGTTCTGTGAAATGTGGCTATAAGATTCCTAAAAGACCCATCTGGGCCAACAAGCAGGATACAAATGAAATAACACAAATGTTCATTATTATTTTATTTAGTGTATTTTTGGGAGCTTTTGGGGGGGCATCCCCCAAAAGATCACAATATACAGTATATACATTGTACACATCAAACTGGTATACGTTACAGTGAGACTCAACTTTAGCATCATAATTCTTTTGCATACCGTAAAACTAATTCTGTCATGTAAGAGAGGTCCTAGTAAAATATATAATACATACAAATGTACATACATTTATAAGCAAATTGTAGTAAATATCCATAGATTTTTGATGAAGACTTGTACAGAAATCTTTTGAACAAGTGAATAGTAGAATACAGTACAATAGTATAAAGCAGGGATTGTTGAAAAAGCTATTTAATTTAATCCTTGATAGGGATTTATATAAACCTGCAGAATCTGTATGTGCAGAGCCTGAACATGCTTACACCAGAAATAGGATTTAATTTAATTTCTAAGTGCATTGCACTTGATGCCACTACAGGGCATAAGCAAGAAAAGGCTACATTAATGTTTTACTGAGATCTGTGGAAGTTGAATAATTTTCTAAGTTTTTTTTTGTGATTTCTAAATGTCATTGAATGCAAAAGGTTACTGGAGATTCTTACTTGTCTGTCCTGAAAAAGACTAGAGCGTTATCCTATGGCTTGTCATTATCTTAACTTCTGTTTCTGGAAGAGGCAGATGACACACACTTACTATGACCAAACAAATCTGAGGGAAGGTGGGTGGGAGACTATTCAGAATAGACTGGCCCATCTTAGCCACAGTGCTTCTAAGCTTTTCAGGAAGAATGGGTTGAAAACATTAGCAATCATGTCCGCTTGCGAACTATTGCTGGCCCACCCACCACCCTTACTGGCTGGTGTGATTATTCTGTTGCAAATATGAAGTCCACCCAGCAACACCGGTCAAATTAATGATTGGCTGACTGATGGCTACAAAGAGAACCAATCAGAAGTTGCCAGATGAGTACATACTGTATACTGGAGCGAGCTCGAGCAGAAGCATATATAGAGAGCCTGGGGCAGTTAAAGAGTTTGAGAGTTAGATGACTGTGGAAATATTAAGAGATACATTGCAGCAGTACGTTCCAACCAAATGTCTGACTTCTAACTTCAGAAACTGAGAATATCTAATTGAAACCTAAAAAGTTCATTTAAAGGCAAACTGTAACTGCAAGCTTGTTGACATATAAGAAGCCATTATACTGTTTAAATAAATTTTACAAATTATGTTTCACTTTAAAATATCACTTTTTTATTTAATTGGTCATAGAGAAAGCCAAGGAAAATAAAAGTTAAATTATTTTTGTGATCAGCTGTGGTTTAAATTCAAGTATGGGAAAGACCACTCAGCACTAATGCCTCTGGGAACTTCGAGGCTTCCTCAAGATGAAGACTAAGAGCATTGTTTGATCCTGTAGCTGCTACTAGTAACACAATGTAGCCCCATAGTGAATCAGGTGCTTTCAAAGACTTCAAAGATTTCCCAAAAAGAAACAGTTTTCAATCACATTACTTTTAACTGTACAGTTTGGGTATGAACTCTAATATACCCTGCTAACCTTTGCGATGAACAGGTACCACCACCATGATCATTTGAAGCAGAACTTTTCACCCATCTAAGCAAACACTAATTCCTTATTGTCATTTAATCCATTGTATATGATTACTGTGTATATTCAAGAATATATTTCCATATACAGTATGTAAATATCTGCTAGTAACACCAAAATTGCTCTTTACAAACAGTGTTGGTAACTATGTATTCTTGAAGGCTTTCATAGTCGGGATCTGATGGCTGTTGTGGGTTTTAGCCCGAAAAAACCCACAACAGCCATCAGTGTTGGTAACTAATGCTAAAGCCTAGAGCAGTGTTGGTGAACCTGTGGCACAGGTGCCAAAGGTGACACTCAGAGCCCTTTCTGTGGGAACCTCGCATCACCCCTTCACAGCCACCTGTATTCAGGTTAAATTGCTGTATTGGCACTTTGCAAAAAAATTAGTGGGTTTTGAATTGCAGTTTGGGGATTTGATCTCTGAAAGGTTCGCCTGGCCTAGAGGGCCTCATGTTGACTCTAAACAATGTTACGTTATCTGTATTTATAGTGTTTATTTTACTTATTTATTTTAGAGTATTTTAACTCCACCTTTCTCCTTGGAAGAGGACCCAAAACTAATGTTTTATTTTAATGCCCTATTTTAAATCTTAAAATAGGCTATTCTGAGGAAAAATATAATGATCTCTATATATAGAAATTTGGATTTGAACAAAACATTGGTAAATATATACATTGAAATATTGTAGCTTTTATATATTTTCTGACCTTATTATGTAAGATAATTTACTTTAGAACTAGAATTCTTCAGAATTCTTTTTTCTTTTTATTAAAATGATGAACAGTTGCCCCTGTTTTTTACAGTAAAGCTACATGTATTAATTTCAGAATGTTTGGTATTTCCTGGTTAGCAGATTATTTACTTGAACAGGTTTTGTTTATGTATGTATTTATGAAATAAACAAAATTATTTTATCTTGCAGGGGATCTTTCCTGCTAATTATATTCACTTGAAAAAAGCAGTTGTCAGTAATAGAGGGTGAGTATACACCTTAGTTATCAAGACACTGAAATACTTGCATGAATAATCCTGAAAATTAATGGTTTTCAGCTGGCATTGTTACAATATATTTTGCATTGAAAATATATTATAACTTTTTAATATAGTTATCAGCAGCAGTTAAATTGAAGTAATCACTTTTTATAAACGATGAATGATCTTGCATTACTTTTGCTAGATATTGGAATATGTATAAAATAAGGATGTAAATTTTTTGCTTCTTGTGTCCTTATAGGCAAGGATGAGGAACTATATAGTTTTTCTACCATGT
The DNA here is from genome assembly GCA_023846285.1 of Phrynocephalus versicolor. Taxonomy (NCBI): domain Eukaryota; kingdom Metazoa; phylum Chordata; class Lepidosauria; order Squamata; family Agamidae; genus Phrynocephalus; species Phrynocephalus versicolor. The sequence continues at coordinate 46,592,883 of JAHTLZ010000015.1, read as the reverse complement.
CCTCTGACAGGGCAATGTCATGTCAGTGGTCATGCCATTTCACTACCTTTACACAAGTTACATAGTTTGTTGAAGTTGCATAATTTGATCACATTGAACAAAATTGCCATAGCTGGTGCTTTGTTTCATGGACTTTCAAAAATGTCCTTTTAAAAATCAGCCAGCTAATCTTTCTGTGCTTCTTGCATGTGCGAGCATGTCTTTGCTTTTTGAAGATACTAGCTTTGCTCCAACTACACCATAATGATTCTGTATAGATTGCAGGAAAATTTGATGGTGATGTGCATGGGTAGATAAAGTGCTCTTTTTAAGCAGAGGTCAGGAATTTCATAGAACCTGAATATTCTCTACATTTGTGGTCATACTGAGAGAGTATGAATATATGAAAAAGAAGATTTACAATTTTTCTTTATATCTGTATTGTAGAAAGCTGTAAAAAAGTAGAGGGCAATTGGTTAGTCTGTGTTTCCTACCGTAGGATTCCATATTTCAGTTCAGATTAAACACATTAATTGTTTTATAAATTTTTCCCAAAACATTTTAGACTTTGAATCATTTATATAGTAGCCATTGATCTAATGGAGCCAGTATAGAGTACAGTACCTAACTTGGAACATAGCAGCACATGTCCCTTCTTAATCACTAAACTGTCCATTGCCAATTTTGAGCATATAATGGACCATATAATAGCTTCCTTCATCTGGGGGAAGAGGTGAAGATAATCCTCAATAAAGCATGTATGATGTTACTGGCCCAATCCATGACAACCATTAGCTGCTTTTAAAAGCCATGATGGGCAAGGGTCAAGTATGGAGATGGCAGGTCTGCAGTGGCACTGCACTCTGGATGCCTCCTCTTATCTCATAGTCTAACTGAACCAGATGGACAGATGCAGATGATGTGTTAGGAATCTCATGCCCATGAACCAAACTCTCAGTGGAGTCTAGATAATCTTGATGGGCTCAGTTTTTTATTGTAAAAAGGTTGTGAATTGATCACTGGTGAGATCACCAGGATGAGGCCTTTGTTGACCAGGATTAGCGAGGTCACAAAGCACCCAGAAAAGCTTTATCTCACAGCTTCACAAATGATCTTAATATTGAAGGCCTTTTCCACCAATTACAGTGGTACCTCAACTTACGAATTTAATCCGTTCCGAATGCATGCTCTTAAGTCAAACTACTCTTAAATTGGGGTACCTATCTAAACAAATGAAAAAATAAGTTAAAAAATGGAAAAAATGAAAAAAAATGTAAGTCAAGCAGACCATATCTAAAATTTGTAAGGCGGCAGTTAAAACACCAACAGTTTTCCGCTCTTAAGTCAAGTTGATCTTAAGTTGGGGTACCACTATATAAGGCATTGACTTATTTACTGATCAGACTCTTAACCGCAGCCAAATTTTACTCCAACTGATCTTTCCTCCACCGCCTCCACCTATCAGCATGTTTTATCTGGAGTGTGGGATGAGAAAGAACAAGGGATCGAGTTAGATAAGCTTTCGAAAGCAACTTGAGGGGCAGCAAAAGTGCCTTTAACTCTGAGGGCTTCCACTCCACTTGATCTTGAAATGGGATGCAGTTAGATTAAGCAGTAAATGCTGTAGTTGTGAGTCAAGTGTGGGCCATCTGTCCTCCTTACACTGCGCTCTACTTCATAGAGTATGGACAGCCCTGATGCTGCTTCATTCCTTTCCTATGTTCCCCTATGAATTCACAGAATATGTATTCATAAGCAGAGGCCATTGATACTCTCTGCAACTATCCCTCCCCCCATAATCCACACCTAATTAGACTTCATGCTTAAAATATGCACACATACAGATCCTTGAGTAAAGGATCTGTATGTGTGCATATTTCAGTAAAAGAAGCCCCCTAACAATTCTCAAACACATGGCTGGAAGGCATGCAAATATCTGTGTACCAGCAAGCAGAGAAACAGGCCATGCAGCCTCATCCAGTATCCCCTGGAGAGGCTTTTCAGGGAGAGGAGAGGGAAATAGATGTGCATGGAAAGTTAGCCAGCCATCTGTAAGATAGCCTTTAACTTGGATTCCTGCATTGAGCATGGGGTTGATGGCCTTATTGACCCCTTCCAGTGATGCAAAGCACATTGACCAAAGGACTTAGGATGGGATATTTTCATCTCTAACAATTCTGTGGGTCACATGAGATCAGTTCTGTCAAATGCTGATTTGAGTGTGCTTGAGTCTTTCAAAATATCTCTTTTAAAAATAGAGAAATGTAAGAAGGTGGGCTTTGGCCACGGGAGGGTTCATCCAGAATCTGCACCTGCCTTGAACAAGGGAGAATTAAATCTGAAAAGTGAGAAATGACAGAGACTAGGAAAACACCCAGAGAGGAATTTCCTACCCAGAAATATAAAAGGGGAGAGAGAAGAAGCAGGTCAAGGAGGATGTTGACAAGGAAGAGAGCTGGCAGAATGACAGGAGGTGAAACTCTGCTTTGTGTTTTCTCTGGCTTATGACTGTCTGAAGGCAGCCCTCCCCCCAGAAGCATCTTGCCTTTTTAATTTTATTTTTACAGCTTATATGCTTTTTATATGCTTACAGCTTTTTTCTTCCTTGACAAAGAGAGTGAGCCACTCAAGGGCTCAGGAGGTATGAGGATTGACTGAGGTATCTGTGAACAGTAACCAAAGGATATTCAGGAATTTGAGCCAACTCTAAACTAGATAGGCCCCTGGCACAGATGGAAGAAGACAAATTGAATCAAAGTTTGCTGTTTATATTCCACCCCATAGTGCTTAAAGCTTTCTCAGTGTGGTTTACAATTTAATTATGCAGGCTACACATTGCCCCTTCCCCAGTAAACTGGATACTCAATTTACTGATCTTGGAAGTTGGAAGGATGGAAGGTAGAGTCAACCTTAAGCCCACATGAGCCTGGGATAGAACTCAGGTTATGAGCAGGGTCTTCACTGTAGTACTATAGTTTCTTTGCTGTGCCACAAAGCTTCAAAGATATCAGAGAGTGCAAGTTAGCTTTGTACAGTACTGTATATGCCTTTTTTGGAACATTGGTGAGTTTAATTTCTTCTGTTTCACCTTCAAGGCCCTGTTTTTCAGCAATTCCCTACCCTGACCTAGTTGCTGCTAAGCAGTTCTTTACAGAAAAAGACTCCAGTGGAAATAATAATATCCCTGCAATAATGTATACTTGTTTGAATTAAAGAAGTTTTTTTGGGGGGTGTCGGGGTTGCTATGAGTTTCCTTGAACAGAATAAATGACACACGGGTGGATGTTTTTTGTGGTCCCATCCACATGGAAGATACGTACACCTTCACAAACTTCCAAAATCTCCCAGTAGCTTTGTGAATTACTGTGGTGGCTTGTGGAGGGGGAGGAGTTTCAAGGAATTGCACAGTAGTTTCAAAAAACAAGACCTTTCTAAGCTCTGTTCCAGGTGTTGAGCACAGAGGCAATCCACCCCATGACCTAGCAAGCTTCTTGTCAGAGCTGGCTGCGCTAGTGTCAGGTATGGTATAGGAAAGGCCTGGGGTGTTTATTTTGGATCTTTCAAACCAGGGCTGTCCAACTTTGAAGAGCCCGCAGGCTCCTTTCAGACACCGCACGTCCCTTCAGGCTACTTTCAATAGTGCTGCATGTCCCTGCGGGCTACTTTCAGAAGTGCATGCACTCTTCGCCAGTGCTCCTCAGTACGAGTGCAGAATCTCCTGCCAAGGAGCTGAGCAAGGGCTGTGTGGCATGGCGACGGCGGAAGATAAGGGAGGGGTAGAAATCTGGACCAAACGTCCAGGTGGGTGGGTGGGGAAATTTTTCCCCCTAAACATGCCACCACTGGCAGCAGGTGAGGAGGCTGGCAGGGACCTGGCAGGTGACTTCTGACGGCCCCATGGGTTAGTGATTGTCCACAGTCGACAGGCTGTGCAGGCCTGTTTTAAACAAATGGGGACTTAGGAGACCTGCTCATGACCTCAGGGCTGGCAGATCTTTGTCAATATGTCACCAGTCTAACACATGTTACACTGTTCCAGTCTTTCTCACCTTGTAGGAATCTTGGTATCTGCAATCTGAGGGCTTGAATGTGTGTTTTCTTTCATTCACCCTGTTGTCATGTAGGAAACATTTTCTTGTGAACTCTAGATTGATAGTGGATTTTTCTCTTAACAGGTCTGGCAGATTTGTTGCAGTTTGTTCATCCTAAAGTGTTATAGAAGCAAAGTGTATCTGGTAGTGTTCTGGTTGACATGGCTGCCTGTCCTATCCTAGAACTTTTCAGAAGTTTCAGGCAGCACTTTCAGAAGTGCTCCCTGTTCCTCTTGCAGGACACTCCAGGCAGGCAGAGCTCAGAAGCCTCAATGTGTGGATGAGGCATTGGTGTTGAGAGGAGGGCTTCAGAATTGTCAGGAACTGGAGGATATTTTGGGACAAGTCAAACATGTTCAGGAGGGACAGGTTGCACCTGAACCATGATGGCACCAGATTGCTGGCACTCAACATCAAAAAGGCTGCAGAGCAGCTTTTAAACTGATTACTGGGGGAAAGCCGACAGGAGCTGAGTGGTATCCGGTTCGGAACACCTCATCCCCGTGGAATGAGGTTGGAGAGGGTAGAGAATCTCAAAGTGATGACATAGTAGGCATTAACACTGGGAGAATAATGGGATGTGGTAGTTTGTCTACTGGAATTAAAAGCTACGGGGTGAAAAGAACAAAGAAGTAGCCATTCTTGGGGGACCCACTATACAGGTGCTTCTACGCCAGTGCTCGAAGCCTCCGAGCAAAATGAGAGAACTTGAACATTTGGCAGCTCGGGATAACATTGATGTAATAGCTATAACAGAAACCTGGTGGAATGCGGAGAACCAGTGGGATACAGCAGTCCCAGGCTATAAACTCTATGGAAGGGATAGAGAGGGGCGGGTTGGAGGTAGAATGGCCATGTGTATCAAAGAAGGGATAAAATCCAGCAGAATGGAGATTGACATGTGTCTGACTCCACCATAGAATCACTGTGGGTTAAACTACCAGGTCCAAGGAACAATGTGATAGTGGGGGGGGGGGTGCTATCGTCCACCAGATCAAAAGCTTGAGGTGGACCTTGAAATGAGGAGACAAATCATGGAGGTGTCTAAGAGGGACAGGATAGTAATCATGGGGGACTTCAATTATTCCCACATTGACTGGGCCAATGTGAGCTTGGGGCAAGAAAGAGAAACCGGGTTTCTTGACATGCTGAATGACTGTGCCTTGGAGCAACTTGTCATGGAGCACAGCCAAGAACAGGCAACTCTGGATCTATTACTGTGTGATACTCAGGACCTGATTAGGGATGTGAATGTCACTGAGCCTCTGGGGAACAGTGACCATGCTGCAATCTCCTTTGCCATGCATGTCGGAAGAAGAGTGTCAAGCAAATCAAACACAAAAACCCTTGATTTCCAAAGGACAGACTTCCCTCAGATGAGGAAACAGGTTACAAACCATGATGGAGATGTGTAACCTCCAGGCTTAAAACCGGGGTACTTCAAGGTCCAGATGCAGGGGAGTGGTATGAAGAGACAGATATCTAGTCGCATGCGCTCCCGGACACATTTGTTGGGGCCACTGTTAGATATAGGAAGCTGGGCTAGATGGGCTTTCGGCCTGATCCAGCATGGCTCTTCTTATGTTCTTATGTTCTTAGCTTTGGACTCACTTTGAGATGGTAATATTCCTAATGTAGTTGATATAGTCATTTGTGTTTATATTCTCTGGCACTCAGACTCCTACTTTTAAGACTCATAGAAATTGCAAGTGGCCAGAAGTTCTCTCACCTCTGTTACAACCAAGAACTACAAAACTATAGTACTTCTCTGTCTTTGCTGTGCAGTTCTCTAGAATAACTGTTTGTGGACCATGAAAATATTATGCTGGGATTTATAAAGTCCTACCATAAGAGACATGCTAACAGTTGAAAAGTTGTCGCTGGAAGGCATTCTTAATTGATACAGTTATACTGAACATGTCCAGACTCAGCTGGTCTAGTTTGTTTGGATTGGCTTTAACTGATATTGTCTTGCACAATATTTTTAAAGTGTTCATCTAACCAAAATGTTATTAAATTTCCCTCCGCATAACAAGACAAATTTACTGATTTCACCTTTTACTTTTGTTTAGGGATCTCACCCTTTTCCTCTTACGCTTTGGTTTCGCTTCTCATTTGTTGTTAACAATTGCAAGTGTTTCCTCAGTCATCTACTGAGACGTTTCTCCTTTTTTCACTACTGGAATTGACTTTTAGTTTTCTCCCTGTTAAGTGCTGTGGCTTCAATATAGAGTTCTTCTGAGTCATAATTTATTCTTTACATAGTCTTCAAATTCTTCAAAATGTCATTTAAATTCCTTTTGGTACTAACTTTTAAAATGTTATTTTTTGCAGCATGTTTTACTGTTCTTTTACAGCTTCCTTCTTATTTTTGTTTTCATCAGTTCACACACCATAGTCTGCTCCTCATTTTTTTCAGAGAAAACAGAGCTGCTTAATAGTTTGCTTCTAGTCATCTAATCTATTTGATTTATGTACAGTGGTACCCCGAATTACGAGATTAATCCGTTCCGAGTGTACGCTCGTACGTTGGGAAGTGGTTTCCCATAGGAATGCATTGAAAGTCAATTAATGCCTTCCAAAGGTGAGGAAAAACACACAGACACCAGTGGGTTTTTTTGTGCAAAATTCTTTATAAGTGCACTTTAAACTCATGCACACTGCACAGCAACATTACTTTTCAAGAACAAACATTTCCAACACCCCATATCACTTTTTAAAAACATGTTCAAAGCCAGTCAGGCACACTGACATTTTCATACTCCACACAACACAGGTTTTGGATCTGATGCAGGTCACTTTAGTGCAGTTTTAAAGGCATCAAGGCACACTGGACATGTAGCTTCCTCAGCCCACATTAACAGAACCCACTCAACACAGTATTTGGACCTCTTGCCGGTCCATTTTTAGTGCAGTTTTAAAGGCATCAAAGACACATTGGACATGTAGGATCATCTGCTCACATTTTCAAACCCCACACAACACAGGATTTGGACCTCTTGCAGGTTAATTTTCAGTGCGGTTTTAATGGCATCAAGGCACACTGGACATCAGCACCCTCTGCCCACATTAACAGAACCCAATCAGTACAGGATTTGGACCTATAGTACTTTTCAGTGCACTTTTCAGGAACTCTGAAAAGGAACACACCTCAACTGGAGGCAACAATGTTAAGCATCACACATTGATGTTTTGGAACAGGAAAAACAACACATGTAGAAAATTTAAACAGTAACAAAAACAACAAACTTTCAGAATTTAAAAACATCATTTCTTGGAAGAGGAGGCAGAGGATGACAACTGGGAAGAACAGCAAGGCTGATCCTCCTGCCTACCTTGCTTGTCAAGGAACTTGTCAAGGGTCTGCTGCCTCTGTCTCTTATGGAGCATTGTTCGCCAAGGGGCAATGATCTCGTCAAACTTATCCCCTTATCTGTCAAACCAGCCGTGGCTTGCCTTGAACCCTTCCTGGGAAGCTCCTGGCTGCTGGGAGGTCAGGCCATCATGCAAGGCCCTGGCCTTGCCAGAGATGACTGCCTGAGTCACAGTGTCACCTGCTCGCACCTTCTCCCGCATCCACAGCAGCAGCAAGTTCTCCATCTGCTCCATGACAGCCAGCCGGTTCTTGATGATGATAGTGAGTGACCCCTTGGCTGCATCACGACCCATGATCCTCTCCTTGTCCTTGAGTATGGTGGCAACTGTTGAGGTATTCCTCCCATATTCTCTGGCAAGGTCTACCAGTTGCACACCTGCATCATGCTTGCAAATGATTTCCCTCTTGTCCTCCAAGAGGATCAGCTCCCTCTTCCACTTCCCAACTTCTGCTGCCTTCTTGGGTGCCACAACAACACAAACACTAGGAAAGAAAAAACAACACCATGAGGATCCTTAAATCCACACATGCTCAGAAACCATGGGCCAAACCCTAAGCTTGCAACTAAAGAGCAGAAATCAAACAATGGAATTCAAACAGGCATGGACTTTTGCAAACCAAGGAGCAGAAATCAGAAAAAGAAATCCACACATGCTCAGAAACCCTAGGCTTAACCCTAAGCTTGCAACCAAAGAGCAGAAATCAAATAATGGAATTCAAACATATAGCTAAAAACATTCAAAGTAATAACAAGGAGTTATTTAAGTACATTAGAAGTAAGAACCCAACTAGGAAGGCCATTGGACTATTACAGGACAGTGGAAGGCAAGGGATTATTAAAGAGGAAACAGAGATTTCAGAGAGACTCAATGAGTTCTTTGCTTCAGTATTGACTAAAGAAGACAGATGACACATGCCCCAAACATAACCTATCTTCGTAGGGAGGGAAACTGTAGAATTAAGCCTTGCATGTCTTGTTAAATTAAAGGCTAACAAATCACTATGACCAGATGGCATCCATCCACGAGTTCTCAAGAAACTTAAAGATGAAATATATAATATTTCCCTCAAATCAGGTGTTGTGCCTGGCTGGAAGATAGTGAATGTAACACCAATCCTCAAAAAAGGACCCAGAGGTGATCCAGGGAATTACCAACTGGTCAATTTGACATGTATCCCAGGTAAAGTGATGGAAACCATCCCAAAAGATGAAATTAATAGGCACATAGAAGAGAACACGCTGCTGAAGGAGAGACAACATGGCTTCTGCAAGGGCAAATCATGCCTCACTAATCTGTTGGAATTCTTTGAGAGTGTCAGCAAGCATGTGGATAAGGGAGATTAGTTGACATTGTTTATCTGGACTTTCAGAAGGCTTCTGACAAGGTCCCGCACCAAAGGCTCTTAAATAAACTTGCCAGTCAAGAGGTGACCTGATTGAAGTTTTAAAAAATCATACACAGTGTGGATAAAGTAAATAAGGAAAAGCTGTTTTCCCTATCGCACAACACTAGAACTAGGGGGGGCACACCATGAATCTTTTGGGTGCTAGATCTCAAACAAATAAGAGAAAGTACTTTTTCACCCAGAGGATCACTGGTCATTGGAACTCCCTGTCATAAGAAGTGGTGACAGCTGTCAGCCTTGACAGCTTTCAGAAATGATTAGTCAAGTTCATGGAGAACAAGGGTATCAATGGCTATCATTGTGGATGCCTAAGGACAACCTCCCGGTTAGAGAGATAGGCAGGATATCTCTCAATGCCATTTGCAGGGAATCATAAACAGGTGAAGACACCTGCTTGGGAATACCCTGAAGCAAATGGTGAGCCACTGTGTGAGACAGAATGCTGGACTGGATGGGCTGTGGCCTGTTCCAGGAAGGCTATTCTTATGTTCTTATGTAAACAGGCATGGATTTGTGCAAACCAAGGATCAGAAATCAGAAAAAGAAATCTATACAAGCTCAGAAACCTAAGGCCTAACCCTAACCTTATTTTTTTCCAAAAAGAATTGAACATGCATGCATTCATGCAACATTTGCAAAGACCCCAGAATTCACAAGAACATCAATTAAAACCAAATCTTAAACATGGCTTGCCCCCCACATCCCAGGCACACATTTTAATAAAAGACCTTGAAATAAAAATTGCAAACAACAACAACAGCAACCACAAACACACACACACACACACACACACACAGAGAGAGAGAGAGAAAGAGAGAGAATCTCACATTAAGACCAACAATTGAAACCAAATCTTAAACATGGCTTCCGAAGGACACATGGAAAAAAAAGAAATTTGCAAAGACCCCAGAATTCAAAAAAGCATCAATGAAAACCAAATCTTAAACATGTCCCCTGTCCCAGGCACACATTTAAATAAAAAACCTTGAATTGAAAATTGCAAAAATCCCAAAGAAAGAAAGAAACAAACAAACAAAACAGAATCACCCAGAAAGACCAGCACTTGAAGCCAAATCTTAAACATGGCTTTCCCCCTAAAAAAAAAAAAAAAAAAAAAAAAAAAAAACCCAAGGACACATAGAAATAAAAGCAAAATAAAATTTGCAAAAACCCCAGAATTGAAAATACCAGCAATTGAAACCGAATCTTAAACATGGCTCCCCTCCCAAAAAAAAATCTCGATACATGGGGAAAAAAGGAAAATAAAATTTGCAAAGACCCTAGAATTCAAAAGAGCATCAGTTAAAGCCAAATCTTAAATATGGTCACATCCCAGGCACACATTTTTATTAAAAACCTTGAAATAAAAATTGAAAAAAAACCCCACCAGAATTGCCCAGATTGACCCCCCCCCACACACACACTGGCAAACATGCAAAATAACATTACACTACAGTATAAAAATAAGAGAGGAAAAATCAACCTACCTTTCCAGCAGTAGAGAAGTGCAGGAAAAATTGCTCCAAAATTTGCTCCAGAAATCTCCGAATTGCTCTCAAAAACTGTTGCTCGTCTCCTCACTCCTCGTCTCCTCACTCCTCGTCTTGAACAATAGGCTGGGAAGCATGGCATGGGTTTTTTAAAACCTCCCAATCGCAAAGCGCCATGGGAGTACCAGATTTCAAAAGAAAGAAGAAATAAATAAAGAAAAGAAAAGAAATGTTTAAGTTGGGGAAACCCTATCATTTGCTTGTAAGGTGGTGGGGGGGAAAAACCAACGGAATTGTGCTCGTAAGCTGGAATTTTTGGATGTCGGGCACGTAAGACTGGGTACCACTGTATTAGGTATTTAATGATGTCTGCATATATAACCATCCTTTTGTTTTTTAAAGCATGGATTTATGATTTTTTTTAAAAAAAAATGCATGCAAAGAATTCTGTGAGTTGGTCTCCTGCTTCATTTCACTTAGTTCAAAATTTCCAATCACGAGTTGGTCTCCTGCTTCATTTCACTTAGTTCAAAATTTCCAATCATGTCTGCTTTATTTCCTACTTTTGCATTCTGCTCATCCTTTATTATCAGCGTATCGTAGGAGCCTCGTGGCGCAGTGGTTAAATGCCTGTACTGCAGGTAAAACTGTGCTCACGACCTGGGGTTCAATCCCAGGTAGCAGGCTCAAGGTTCACTCATCCTTCCATCCTTCCGAGGTCGGTAAAATGAGTACCCAGCTTGCTGGGGGGGCAATGTGTAGCCTGCACACTGTAATTAAATTTGTAAACCGCCCAGAGACTACTTAAAAAGTGGTATGGGGCGGTATATAAGCAGAACACTTTGCTTTGCTTTGCTTTTGGTGCATTATCAATTTCCTCCTGGACAATTGTATAAAAGATTTCAGATTCTTCTTCAGCATCTGTCATGGGAGCATAAAATCTGTTTGATATTATTTGGTGAGAGCTTGCTTTATAATTCCTAACTACATTTGCTTGCCTCACCTCAATATTAGAGCTACCCATCCTTTTGAGCATCCCCCATGTACTCTAAAAAAAAAAAAATTCTTTGCAATTCCCTGCTTTAAAATGTCATTTCCCAGTCTTTAGTTGTTTGCTTATACCAGGTATTGCAGTGTTTTAAATATTTTATTTTGTATTCTTTAATATCAAGCTTGTCCAGACAGCAAGACTAAATGATTTAATTTAATTTAATTATTTGAAATAAATCTTGGCTCCATGTATGAATATTTAAGGCAGTGTCTGGTGCTGTTTATAAATCTTTTTCCCAGCCACAAAGACAGAAGTACTACTGCTGCCCCAGTCTGAGTACTGATGCCATCTTTGCCCTTCTCTGGACTCTTTGGGAGAAAAGTGTCTTGAACCAGAAGCTTCTCTGCCACCTCCTTGGCAGAGGCACACACACCCTGTACTGCTGCCTGCTGCTTTTTCATAGTGTCAGTGCTGAACAAGACAGCTGGGTGACAGATAGTGTTTGGGATGCTCATAAGAGCAGTTGTAGGCAGTCTTTTTTTCTCTGTCCCACTCCTCTCAGTAGAAGCTTCTACAGATGGGTTGTATGTATTAGCCACACAGTTACTTAGAGGGTCCAGAGTTTTAGATGAGGACTTCAGCCTTCGCATAGGGTGAATGTGAACATGATAACACTTTGTATCCAAACCTCTAGATTGCTGCTTTGGTGATTTCACAAAGATTTTTAAAAGAACGAATGTGCATGGATATATCCACATTGCCAGAAAAACGGAAGAATTAAAGTTGTATAAGACTGAAAGAATTAGACATGTTTAGCCTAAAGAAAAGAAGACTGGAAGGTTATATGCTCGTCCGTATCAAATACATGAAGGGCTGTTATATAGAGGAGGGGCAGGATCTGTTTTTGAGCATCCCAGAGTGCAAGACTTGCAACAATGGGATCCAGTTACATGAAACCAGCTTTCAACTGAATATCATGAAAAAATTCCTAACTGTTAGAGTGGTGTAGCAATGGAACCCATTACCTCAAGAGGTGGTGAGTGTTCCAGCACTGGTAACATTCAAGAGAAATTTGGACAACCAGCTTTCAGATATCCTTTGATTTGTATTCCTGCATCCAGTGGGGGATTGGGCTTCTTGGCCTTGTAGGCCCCTTCCAACTTCACTATTCTATGATTCTATGAAGTCAAGATGGGCTTTACATAATTAAACTCATATGGGCTTTACGTAATTAAACTCATATAACCATATTGCTATGGTTATAATTGCTCAGTCCCACTATCAGCCTCAACATCCTGCATCAGTCTCTTTTTTTCTGTGTACTTTGCTTGAGTCCATTTTTCTAATCCTGTTATTATGTTTTAGTTTTATTGGCCTTGCAGTCCCCTTACAACTTCACTATTCTATGATTCTATGAAGTCAAGATGGGCTTTACGTAATTAAACTCATATAAGACAGAATCCAAAATCTTCTTTCCTAGTTAATGCAGCTACAGCACAAGCAGTGTAACCTTTGGAGGTGAATTATCACCATAGAACAGTGAAAACCCAGGTGGTCTTGGACTGCCAATTCCTTGAGGACTTCACCACCAGCTATAGTAGCTGGGATTTTGGGAAGTTGGAGTTCAGGAATACCTGGGTTACCCAAGGTTGGAACCACTGCTGTAGACATTAGTAATTGCATAGTGAATTGTGTGACATAGCAATTGGTGATATCTGTGGTGGTTTCTTAACTTGAGGCAGTTTGCATTCAAAGGTTCTGCCAACTATGTTGCAAGGCAAGGGGATTTAGGCTAGAATTATTACTTAGTCATTGTCATTTCCACTTCCTTTATGTATTCTACACATGGCATGGCATACAAATTCATTTGAGTAGAAAATGTATATTGTATACATGCATATAATGGATGTACATATACCGTATTTTTCGGACCATAAGACGCACCGGACCATAAGACGCACCTGGTTTTTGGAGGTGGACTGGACCCCCCAAAAGCAGTCCCGCTAAAAATCGCAGATCGCCGCCATTACGTGTTCTCCCGCCCCCCGTCACTCCAGCGCCCCTCGGCCTGCTCCATCTGCTTTCAAGAGCAACTGCAAAAACCCCACCACCGCCATCGCCGCTGCATCCACGGCTTCCATTTTCTGCAGCTTCGTCTCCCTGTCTCTCCCTTGTAATTAAAACATGCCCGGCAAAGGAATGGCTTTTCACTCTCCTCCTTTTACCCCCCTCCTTTTTCTGCAAGAGGGAATCCCTGGTTTAAAATGGGGCGGGGTGGGGACGAGGGAAGAAAACAAGCTTCCGAAGAACCACCAATAAAAGCCCGGAAAGGAGGAGGGGGGGAAAGAAAGCAGTCTTTTTCTTCTCTTCCAACCCCCCCCCCCGTTTCCTTCACACTCCAGTGACAAGTTTTAAATTGAATCCACAGGGGAGATCTCTTTCACCCACCCATCCATCCCCTTTTTTCCCAAGCCACAGCAGCATTCCTCTCCCCAACCCCCACCTTTTCCTCTCCTCCTCGTTGTTGTCCCCTGCAAAAAGCCTCGCTCTCTTTTCCTTGCCTGCCTGCCTGCCATTATGTGCAACCATCTTTCCCCCCCCCTCCTCCTTTCCGGAGCAGCGGTGGCGGCGGCGGCGCTCGCCGGCTGGGGGCGTCGGGCGGGGTGGGGGGGGAGCCCGGGGCTCCTAGGCGGGCGGGCTCCCGCCTCCTCTGGGGGGGAGGGCTCAGTAAATAAGGTTGGGGGGTGTGGGTCGCCAGTCGGCCCAGCTCACTCTGAGGGGGGAGGGCCGATGCCGCTCCCCCCAATCTGCTGGTGAGCCGCGTCCGGGAAGGCCGGCCGCGCAGACCCTCTCCACGGTGCCGCCGCCGCTCCATCTCCGGTCGCGCCGCGGTTGCTCCCCGGCCCGGGCTCCGCCGGCTACTTCAGCTGTCGCCAGGCCGGGGAGCGCCGCCGCGCCTCGCTGGGCCCGCTGCCGATGCGGCCTCTCCACGTGGCGCCGGCCGAGGCGCCCGATCCCAAGGGGCGGGGACGGAGCCCGGCGGCCGACTCTGTCACAGGCTGCCCGGGCTCAACGCCCCCGCTGGCCCTGGGGGGAGGGCCGGTGCCGCTCCCCCCCAGTCCGCCGACCCCTCGAATCCATCGCCTAGCGGCCGGGGCGGGCCGGGACAGAGCCGCGGCAGCGCGGCCAGGCTCCCCCGACCATCAGCTGTTCTGCGCAGTAGCGCAGCAGCAGAGGCCGGGAGCCGGGGGGTTGGGGACCACCGCTGTAGTGGACCCGCTGCCACTCTGCCACTCGGACCATAAGACGCATTCGGACCATAACACGCAGGCACTTTTCCTCCCACTTTTTGGTGAAGAAAAAGTGCGTCTTATGGTCCGAAAAATATGGTAAATGTTTATCCTTTACATGGTCTAACCAGAGGAAGTCAGGACTTCATGATTTTGGATTACTTTTTGGGAAAGTATTTATGACCATTACAAAATATTTATGAAAGCTTTTGTAATATTTACAGGCAGTATGAAACAGTTGTTCCACTTGAAGACTCTGTTATCACCGAAGTTACAGCAACACTCCAGGAATGGGCAGTGCTTTGGAAGCAGTTGTATGTGGTAGGTGCTCTGAAACTAAAATAACTTTGCCTTTCAATAAGCAGTCTGACCATTATACACATGTTACCTTTACAGGCACTTGAAAACATTATCAAAAACTCAGCATACAAAATTTGACTTCTGTGTGAATTAAAAATTATATTGCTACATTTGGTTTATAACTTGTTAATAATACTTTGAATTCCTCTTCTACAGGAAGCTTCCTTAAAAATTCTTATGTTTAGTTTAACTACAGTAACCCCCTTCCTATCGTGGGGGTTAGGGAGCTCACCCAACCCATGATAATTGAAAATCTGCGATATGCAGATGCTGGGTCTGGTCGGGACTGGGTGGCCTGTCTGGGGTCCCTAACACTTACCTGAGGCCTGGCGCTACCCCGAACGGGCCTCCAATGGCCTTCCCGGGCTTGTCAGAGGCCCCAGAAGTCACTTCCAGTTTGCTGGAAAGCACTTTCAGGGCCTCCGACAGGCCCAGGAAGGCCATCAGAGGTCTGTTTGGGGCAGCTCCAGGCCTGAAAAAGGTCCCTCCAGCTTACCCTAGTGGGGCTTGACTTTCGTATACTGCGGTCCCGCAATATATAAAATAAAGTGGTGTATGAAATTATTAGAAACAAAATATTTAAGATAACAATTAATCCATAGTGCAACCTGGCTTCATAAAGTGCTGCTCGTTTAAAATCCTCCTAATAAAGGAGTATGTGTTCAGTTAACAAAACAAAACAGCCTTCTGTGTGCTAAACAACATTTTAAACTTGAGTTATGGCATCACAACAGACTTATGTTTGTGTTATATGTAACAACAGATCTATTTTGGATCCTTGTACTCATTCACACTGGTATGTATTTCTCTTTTAATTACTGAGTTGATAATAAGTTGAATATCACGCAGAAACAGTAAATGATATCATATTTGTTTTTCACCTCTTTTGGGTGTTGGGAGTAAACCAGTTAGGATAGCATTTTGGACTTGCAAACTAAATTGTTCTCTCCGCCCCTCACCTCAGTCTATTTAATGCTTCTCTGTATGCTCTATTGGTCCAATTATGGTTTGGTTTGGTCCATTCCTTTGTGCTTTCCAGCAGATGCAGATTGTCTGGCTTTTTAAGAAAATGCTGCAACATATTTGAAATGCCTTATATCAAAATGTCTGCACAGTCCCAAGACTCAGGTTTCCAATGTGGTATATCTTTTGTGACTTCTTCCTATATGCATTGGGTGGCTGGAAATGTGAGTGCCTTGTATGTAAAGCCATCTCAGTGGCAGCAGATTTCATTATTAAAAATTCCCTACTCCCACCTATGGTTGCATTGTTTAATTTCAAAAAAAAAATGCTTCTGGTGGTGCTGCTAACATCAGCAACCCTTTGCAGTGCAGTTGCACTATCAGGGTTTCTGCTGGGAAATTACTTAGAGTTTCATTTATTGTTGTTGTTGTTAGAGTTTCATTTGTTGTTGTTGTTGGTGTTGTTGGTGTTGGTGGTGTTGGTGGTGTTGATTTGACTTATATGCCACTTTGTAATGTTAAAGCACTCTCTGGGCAAATAATGACATAATTATGCAAGCAACAATTTGCTCTCCCCCACTGTCCCCCAGCAACTTAGAAGGATAGTAGACAGAGTCATGTCATGATACTTTGCAGTGGGAACAGAGGTTCATAACTTCTTGTTACTTTTGCAGAAGAATAAAAAACATGTATCAGGGCAGTACTAATATGCTGCATAGCTTAAATAAAAATGAAAGAGAGGTGGAACACTTCCTCTTTGATTTTCCTTTAAAAGTCAACTTGTGTACCTGCCCATAGCCATTGGTTCAAGTGATATGGTCCTTTGTTTGCCGAATTAGGTTTGGTTGAAATTGCTTTATGTGTGTGGATATGGTGTACGATAAGGAATCAATAAGTATATGTATAGCTATTATATGTAATCTTTGTCAACTGTTACACTATTTTATTTATTAATTCAATGCCTATGCATACTGCACATGGTTTCACTATTTTATTGATTATTTTAAAGTGTATGCCTATATGCATGGTTTAAAGGCCTCTGACTATAATAAAGATGTGCAGCACTAGAGATGTAAAATTTCCGGAAGTTTTCAAGCTTGGGGGAAAAATGTTTTTCCCCCTGTTTTTTTCTTGGGGGGGGGGGATGGACATTTTCAGGAAAATTGGGGTGGGGAGCTACATCAGCACTCTCCCCTTTTTGCAGCTTGAAAGTCATTCTTTTACTTTAGGAACATAAAATATGACTATGGACAATTTGATTTGACATAAAATTATCACAATTAGCATATTAAAATATAGTGTATCCAAATAATTATTACATACAGAATGTACTTTTTAAATAATATTTATTTGTAATTGTAAATAACACATGCAATAACAATCTCCTCAACTGTTTACTAGTTTATGTGGAACAAAAAAAAACTTCTACAATGTTTAAAAACCCAGAATAAACAAATATTCATATTTCCTCTCCACAGTATTAAATAAAAATAAAATAAAAAATTCATTCTCATAAAAAAAATTGGAGAGGGGAGAAATGTATAGAATGGGCATGAAATTTAATAAGAATCATTTTGTTGCTCTGTATTTTCTTCCAGTGCTTTGAGGCCTAGTAAAGAGGACTGAACAGAACCAAACATACCCACCCACAGGAAAAACAAAAGTGAAACCTTTTTTTTTTCTTTTGACAATAGCAGCACTTCCTGCAGTGGAATAAGGCTGTTTCTCTGCCCAACTCCCATCTGCAATCAATCAACCTCAGATGCTGAAAACAGGCATCTGAAGAACAGAAACCCATATCCCTTTGGATTCTATCTTGTCTCCCAGGCTGGCTATGATAGCTAAGTCCATTTACCAGAATAATTATTCAACAAGACACCTTTGCTTGAACAATAAGTGAAAGCATTTATTTGGCTAATAAGGATTTCACAGCAATATTCTCTTACTGGAATATAAAGACATGATTTCCCTTCCTGTCTTAAAGAAATCTAAAGCAAACTTCAGAGCCAAAAGCCTCACTAATTCTACTTAAAACTACATAGCTAGCATAGTCTGTAGTCCACTTTGGAAGATCTCTGCATCTCTGTCTCTCCGCCAGCTCACAGCATGGGAAAAACATCACATGTCGCCTCTTTGAACAATGAGGGTTTACTTGCTTCTTAGATGGAATGCGTTTTCGGGCTTTGTTTACATTCATTTGAGATAGTAGATCTTCAGGAGGTTAGGCATAGCACATTAATAATGGCTTTGTTTACATTTGGCCTCAGAGAAAGGCTTCCCTACTTTTAAATTACGTTACACTTCCTAAAGCAAGAAATGCATCTCGTTCTTGCACTGGAGAGTTCAGTTTTTAACCTAGGACTTGCTTGTCCTCAGTGCACAGAAATTAGAATAATCTGATACTATGCATATTTTTAGAAATGATTTGGAAAATATTTGAACAGGCTGTCTTTAAGTATTTTAGTCATCATGTTAAAATAAAACATTCCATAATCATTTTTTCTTTTTCTTTTTAATTTTTTTTCATGGGGGAAATAAAAAAGATAGGAAAAAAACAGATTTTTTCCATTTTTTCCCTAGTTTTTTTCTGGGCTTTCACATCTCTATGCAGCAATAGAGCAACAAGATTCATATCAGTTTCCAGAAGTAACAGAAGGAGTATCTGAAGGCCCACACGATTAATTCAAATGCCTTTCAAGTACTGAAACTGTGTGTGTGTTAAGCTTGTCGCATTTTGGGTTTAACCTAGCGTTGTAGTGAATTTGGTTATTGTATTGTACTTTTCTTTTCTTTTACAATTGTGTCATTAATTTGGTATCATGAACATGTATATACAGTATTATTATTCCTACCTATGTTTTTAAATTGCTGGAAGTTGAAAGACCAATGCAGTCAAAACAACAATCAAGTATTATATTCTGTTGCTTTATGTCATGAAGACTACTGTCCACATCTTCAAAGGGATATGCTTATTGTGTATTCTTGCCATATTGTGATGCAGGATTGGTCACTCTTGTAATTGGTGGTGAAATTATAGTGCCTTTGATACTGGATTATACAGAAACAATTGTTCTGTTCTTAATGTGAAATCAATCTCTGATGTAGGTAGCTTCTGAAATGGGAAAACAGAACACTGGGTTTTGCTTTGATTTAATGTTCTATAGTTAAACCTTCAAGATGGAAGGATGTGATTGATTTACATAATGACTACATATCTGCAATTGATCTCAACATGTCTGTTTTGATGTCACTAGGTTCTGTTCATGTGGATGGGTGGGGCGGGAAGACAGAGACACTTATTAAAATAACCTGAAATTTGGAGGCTTACTGTAAATCCAGTTGTCAATACTCATTTACTTAAACAAAATTGGTATGGAAGACTCAGAAATACTAGTATCTGCTTATATTTCATCAGTAATCTGGAAATTGAGTCATGGCAACTGGACTTTCTCTTGAGAGATAGAAACGTTTTGCTGCTCATCCAAACAGCTTCATCAGTCTGAATAAAGCTAGTGCTAGTCCTCCATTTTATAGTCAGCTTTGACCTCTTGTGACCCTGGTCTGAAATAGGCTCATAAGATGAACAATGGCCTGAATAGGCTTGTTAGGTAGACAACAGTATCCATAGCCTTAAGGTGAACAATGGCCAAGATATTGTTGAAAGCACAGCCTGATAAGTAGAAGATAGACTGTGTCTGAGTCCCCCACCTCTGTTGAGAGAGGGGTTTTCATTGCTCACATGAATGGCTTCTCTGACCCCTCTCTCAAACCACCTATCTTCTCTGTCTAATATGTGTACATCAGGGCTGCCCAAACTTTTTGTAAGGAGGGCCAGATTTGATAGCTGAGAATGTGTCAGGGTCCGTTTGCTCCCTGACCCTGCCACCCCACTGCAAGCCCCATCCACTGACCCATAAGCCCCACCCACTGACCCCTTGCAGCCCCACCCGCAGGAAGGAAGGCAGGCGCCTAGCTTCACAAGGTTCCCGGTGATGCTGGTAGTGGCGGCCCGCCTGCGCACCACCCCTGCCCGTGCGCCCAGCCCCACAAGCTTCCCGGCGGTGCTGGTGGTGGTGGTGGCCCACCCCCTTGCCTGCCCACCCAGCCCCAGAAGCTTCTGCTCACTGGCTGGCCGGCTTGCCCAGCCCCTCAAGGTTCCTGGCGTTGTCAGTGTTGGCGGAAGATTTTTTTTAAAAAAAAAATGGGGCGAAGGAGAAGGAGGGAGGGGCGGGCCAGCCAGCCGCGGGCCACTCAAAATGGCCTGAAGGGCCGGATTTGGCCCCCGGGCCAGACTTTGGGCAGGCCTGGTGTACATCTTCATCTTTGAATGAGTGTCCTTTGTCCTTCAAGTGGAGGTGTACTGCTGATTCTGGTCCTGAGCTGTTACCCCTCCTATTTTGGGCCATCCTTTTGTTTTACAGCTGTTTAGTTTCTCCAATGTTTAGCTTCTCAGACACTCCAGCCATGATTTTCACCCAGGTATCATCTACATGCCTGAACCAGTGGAATGGTGTTGTCCCTGGGAAGGTGTTGATACCTGGGGGAAAATCAAGACTCGGGAAGTACAGGCCTTTACAGACCACATCAATGCAATGGACCCTAATATTAAATTCACTAGGGAGGAGACCCAAGACAGGCTGGCTTTCCTGGATTGTACAGTCATCCTCAGACCCGACCGTGGCCTAGGAGTAGAAGTTTACAGGAAACCTACCCACACAGACGAGTACTTACTGTTTGACTCCCACCATCCATTACAACACAAATTAGGAGTCATCAGCACCCTAAACCACAGAGCAGAGAGCATCCCCACCTCCACAGAAGCCAAGAAGAAGGAAGACAGCCACCTGAAGACAGCACTTAAGGCCTGTGGATATCCAAAGTGGGCCTTCAACAAAGCAGTGTGCCGACCCAGAAGAACAAGGGGTCAGCCTGAGACCCAGACCCGACAGAAGAATCTGGTCATTCCCTACATGGCTGGAGTGTCTGAGAAACTTAAAAGGATTTTTGGCAAATACCACATCGCTGTTTACTTCAAACCCACAAACACAATTAGGCAGAGACTCATCCATCCAAAGGACCCAACACCAAAATTTTATTTTAGTATTTATTTGAGAGTATTTTTACCCCACATTTCTCCTTCGAAAAAGGACCCAAGGTGGCTTACAGTAATGTGGTACAATATATAGTGCAGTGCATTTAAGGAACCAGCCCCATTGTACATCCAGGGGGGCTGTGTGAAGAGAGTTTCTTTCTTTAAATTTCTCGGAGTTTACCTCAGTGAAGACCTCTCCTGGGGAATCAATACAACCAAAGTAGTCAGGAAGGCCCCACAGAGATTGCATTTCCTCAGGGTCTTGCGTAAGAACAAAGTGAAGCAACAACTGATGATTTCCTTTTACCGGTCCACAATTGAAAGCATCCTCACATATTGCATTACCGTTTGATATGCTGGATTGACAGCTGCTGATAGGAAGACACTACAGAGGGTGGTAAGCACATCTCAATATATCACAGGCTGTCCCCTAAGTGCACTGGACAACATCACTAGGGATCGTTGCCTCAGGAGGGTTGAAAAAATTCTTAAGGATGATTCACACCCCGGTCAGCACCTCTTTACCATGTTACCATCAGGCAGAAGATATCGTAGTATAGCCTGCCGCACCAACAGACTGAAGAATAGTTTTTATCCATGGGCTGTCAGACTGCTGAATGGGAAATAATCCCAGGGACAAGTATAGAAGAACTGACATGTGGGCTGGCACATTCTGTGTCAAGTACACAGGGTGAAATAAGACTGAGTGGTTGCTAGTGGGATGAGGGTGGGATGGTGGGGGGGGGGGGGTAAGGGAGACTCACCCAATTTCATTGTGCACATGTTATACATTGACAATAAATATTATGACAATAAATATTATATTCAAGTTTGAGAACAGGGAATTGAGGGGCATGTGATAGCATTAAAAGGCAACATTAAAGCTAAAAGATTGTGAGCAGTTAAGGAAAAGAGAAAAAAGTCCATTATGAGAGAGGGAGGTAACATTTAAAACATAGGTATATCTGTGAAGTCAGTCAATGTAATCATGTACGGTAGACCATCTAAAACTTATGAGGGATGGAAACTAACATTTAGAACATAGTGTCAGTGCAATCATACAAGGAGATATATAAACAAAAAGTTACGTGGTTATAAACACAAAGTCTGTGTGGTCATGTATGGTAGTTCATATAAAGGCACATAATAGGTAGTCTACCAGTCAAGGTAAGCTTGCCATACTGGGCAAAATTTCTAAAACAAGTTAGTCAATATCATAGGTCTTCTTCCATTTTCTTCCTTCTGTTGTATAGAGTTCAATCTTATAGATAACAATGCATTTCAATTTTTGGTCTTTGACTGTAATAAAGAATCATCATCATCAAATTGATTTGGTTAAAATGCCCAGCGTGGCGTTCAGGATGAAATCAAGGAAGCACATGGTCCTGGATGCAGTTCCATTAAATCCACATTCCTCATCACCATCTTGAAGACACAATGCTCTTGAAGACACAATGTTCTTACCCCTTTCACTTCCTAGTTCATGTACAGTACATTGAATCTCATCATTATACCCAACACAATACAAACATCCTCTGCTCATCCTGTGGTCTTAGTGAACTAAGGTCCCTTGAGGAGAAGTGGGCATATATGAGATCTGGCAGTTCATCAAGACCCTTTTACAGAGAATTCCCAACCTGTAATGTCCCTTTGTGGGATACAGGAGAGTTGAATCAAATCAGAATGTAGCAGATGGAAAACTCAAGAAAGCTCTGTGATTCGAGTTCCCCTGGCTCCAACTCTATGAAGAAACAAGTACCACTATGCTTCTAGAAATGAATAACTTGAACGCAACATATGCACATTATTTTTAAAAAACCATAGTGCGGTTTTGAATCCTATAACTAAATTTTTTTCCTCTCTTTTCTGCCCTCCTCTTTAAATTCTAGAAACATAAGATAGATCTTTTTTACAAACTGCGTCATGTGATGAACGAACTGATTGATCTTCGTAGACAACTGCTGTCTGGTCATTTGACCCAGGACCAGGTACGAGAAGTGAAGAGACACCTCACTGTGCGGTTGGACTGGGGCAATGAGTAAGTATGAATATTAAATTTAAATATGTTCTTATTTGAAATAACATACATGTAATAAAATTAATATTTTATTTAATGAATGTGGGATGCATATACAGTATAATAGAATTTGAAAAGAGTTGGCGAGTCCTTTCTGGCAGCTGAATACAGACTTTTTATACCTTTAACTCTTTGTAGGCACATGGAGGAACAGATGATACAATGTTAAAACCTCAGATCTATTTCTTATGATCTTAATTCACAGACAAATGTAAAGTCTGTTTCTCATTAATTCTTTTGAGTTCTAAATCAAAAGAAGAGCATACTGGAGATAGCATATTAGGAAAAAATCCTCCACATCTTATTGAAATGAAACAGAAACTGGAGTTGAAGTACTGTATTCACATTTATCTCCTCAAAATATGCTTTGGCCATGCACATGTTTTTGCTCATGTTTGTTGCTTCTGTGTCTCAAAGGAAGTTCGGCCTAAGTTGAGGTGAAATACAGGATGTGCTTGCTTTTTCTTTCTTTCTTTGTGTCCACTTTAAGAAACTCTGAATGCTCAGGAGATTCCAGAGATCAGAGGAGAGATGACACCAGGTGAATGGTAGATGGTGAGGGTCAAATATTTTCTAGAAGGCCTGGGTCATCTGGAGAACTGCCCAGCAGAGGCCAGAACAATATAAGAGCACAATTAAATGAGGAGGGGCTTTCCTGTAGATTCATTTCACTAGCAGCTGCTGAGAAAATGTCAGTCTGCATGGAACTAAGCTCAATCTGAATAAGTTTGGAATCATGGTTTAAGGGATTGGAGTAGCTGTTTGTTGACTCCTTATCAAGGTGACTGCACCTGGCTCCATTTTAAGGTATGCTTTGTAAAAATATCCTTCTCCTTTTCAGGTGGTCTCACTGGGTTTGAGGTGGGATCTGATTGTCTCCTGTCACTGGGACTAATCTTCACTCAAAAAGACTACACAGTAACTTGTGTTTAAGCAAAGATGAATCTAAATGCCTTAATATTCAAACTGTATTTTGATACTATGATTCTTTTATTACTGATTTACCATTGATTTCAAATATTTATACTCCTTTTCTCCTCAAGAGGAACTATGTTGACTTGCAGTATTAAAAACAAACAGAATCAGAATCAATATAAAACAATATAAAAACTGGAAGGGGAAGGGGAAAACACTCATACAAACAAAAAGATAATAAAACAAGAAAGAAGCAGAAAAGCTGCCAATCTTTCTAGTGTTCCTTTTTTGTTTTAGACAAAAAATAGTTTTATACATGGAACAATACTGTATTTTGATAGGTTTTCCAAAAAGGTTTCCCATTGAGATTATTCAGTCATACTTCACATTATATCTCCTAGGTACTACAGCTTGCATTAATACTAGAGGACTCAACTTCTTCTAATTGTGTCATTTATTACCAGAGCAATTGTCTGGTTGAGAATGTCCCATTATTCCTGTCCACATTAGTTCACTCATGAAAAGTATTGAAATGTAATTTGCTCAGCTGCATCCCTTTGTGGATGTCAGGGTCCATAATGCAGCAGCCAGACTGATTGTTGGGATGAGGAAATTTGATCATATTACTCTTATCTCTGGGCCATCTGCAGTGGTTCCCTGTACACTTCCCTGCCAGGTTCAAGATCTTGGCTCTAACATAGCCAAGGCCCTCATGATTTGTCTCAGTGCCTTCTGCCACCTTCAACTGCCTGTCTGACCCAGTTCTCACAGACTTCATACCTGTAGGTGTTGATGCCTCAAGAGGCATGGAAAACATCAACTTGAAGCAGGGCCTTCTTGGCCATGGCAGCATCCTTACAGAGTGTGACACCACAGGGGTTGAGTTAGGTGCCCCCCTTTGCATCTTTAAAAAGCTTCTCAAAGCAGCACTTTTTGAGAAGCTTTTAGAGATGTCCTCCACAATTAACTGAGACAGAAGAGGAGGAGGAAGAAGAGATACATATCCCACTGAGCAACTTTTATTTTGCCACAGGTCTTGTCAATTGCAACAAGTGTTTTAGTTTATTATAGTTAATTTTTATATAATTTATGTTTTATAATATCAATTCTGTTGTAACCACGCAAGGTAGCTATTTACTAGATGAACGATATATATCTCAAATAGATAGAGAGATCTTGAAACTGTGCATTTCTTGCTTTACTGTGTCCAGTTGGACTAGATTCATATTTTTCAAATGTTGTCTTCAAATTGCATTGAGCTTTCCTTTCATATTGGTTGCTAGACATTTTTAGCTGTACTGTATTCTAGCTTCTTCATTAGCTACAGTGCACTAAGAAATATTAATTTGACTGTCATTGTTTTGTGTGTGTGTGTGTGTGTGTGTGTGTGTGTGTGTGAGAGAGAGAGAGAGAGAGAGAGAGAGAGAGAGAGAGAGAGAGAAATATAATTTACCACTCACCATTCTCTTTTGCTACTGCCCTCCTCGAGTTTCTGGGCCTTCATCTGGAATTTTATGTGCCTTTTGCTGATGCAATCGTTACTCCCGAAGAGTGGAGATTAATTTTAGTCAACTACCTTAGCTTTTACCATTTCTGCCTTGCATGATCCTGCTATTACTCCAGAACTGTAATAGAAACTAATCTCTAGATGGCATTCCTGTCATCTTTGTGAACACACTTACAGTAGACCTCCTTACTACATGAAGGTATGCACTTGCATAAACAAGCCTACCTGTGCTGTAGGATAGTTATTGTGCTTCTCACATTCCTTTGGCCAGAGAAGCAGTTGTATACTTGCTTCTGCTTTTCGTCATGTGTGGATGGAAAGCTGGGTTAATGGTGTCATGAGGTAACTGTGAAATAAACCTCAGTAGATTAGGCTGCTTTAGTACAAGTGGTGATCATATTTAAATTTTCTTTAAAATAACTTGGCCACCTGTACCCCAAACCTCTCAAAATTGGGGGTGCTTCAAGAGAGAGCTTGAGGAAGCTACATTGTCATTTCCATACTGCTAGCTGCCTGGGATCACTATTTCCAAGCACATTCCAATGAAGTTACCCACCAAATATGGTGCCTCTAGGACACAGGGGAGCTGTTTTACCGAGAAATGAATTGGTTCATTTAAAATCGGGGTGGGGAGGTGGTTTGTTTCGTTACTAACATAATGCTGCTTCCCCAGTTTGTTTTGTTTTGTTTTGTTATGTAACAAACCGATGAACCAGCGTCTCGTTTTTCATTTGGTGCCTGTCCCTATTTTGTACTTCTTTGTACCAGTTTGTGTGTTTAGTAGAGACGGGCATGAATTAATTTAATCCCCCAGACAAAATTCATTGCATGGCACCACATGTGTGAAATTCAGTACTGTGGCACTCACCAATCATTTTAGCACTAATTCATAATGAGAACAGGGATGTTTTAACAGCCAGCCAACCTCCTAGAAATGTAGAAATCTGTAGTAAGCAGTAGTGGAAGTTTTCTGGTCACTAACCAAGCCAAGTACACCACTGAGGCTCTGAAGCAGTTCACCACTAAGCAGGACACCAGTGCTGGTAAATCCCATAATTTTCCATCACCAAACAACAAAAAATGATATTAAACTATGCACTGTCTAAGGGACACTTTAATTTAAATTTAAATTTGGTATCTGAAAAAAATACCACTAATTGCCATTTCGTTAAGATTATTAACTAGATAATTAATTCCTGTGACTGGGATAGATGTGTATGCTTATTAAATATTTTGTATTCTAGTCCTAAAGTAAACAAAATTAATGGAATACATTTTTAATGCGACTTTTCAAATTTTGTCTTGCAAGCCAACTTTATACATTATTAGACTTACATGGAGTGCAAGAGGTTTAACTAGTTTCTTGTATTCCACTTTAACTTTTCCAGTAAAACCTTTGTCTACTCAGCACAAAAATAAAGAGATGAGACACATTTGTGGGATTTAAAATTGGTATTAATTCAATTTATTGGTATTAATTCATGCTATTGCTTCTATCTCCTTCAAGGGGGACCTGAAAGTGCATGTGGCTCTGTGGTGTTCCCAAATTATTATAAGTGGGGCGCTGGCAGGTAGGTCAGTGCCCCCCAACTGTTATGGGCAGCCTTTATAAATCACTTTCAGGCCTGTGTCATAAATCACCCTGATTTGTCATATCTAATCTCACCGTCTATTTCTTAGAAGCGCTGAGGGCTGCCGTTGTACTAGCTCTTATTTGTGTACGATTATCCTGAGGTCATTTAGCCACTTGCCTTAACCGCCAATTGTGACCGAGCTTAAATGATGTCAGAAAGTCCGTAATGAAGAAAAGGGGATAGGCAAAAATGGTCAGCCCTGGCCCCAGAAAGTGTCTGCTGGTGGGGGGGGGGGTTCCTTCTGGACCATGTGACCACTGTTCAAACAGCCCTGTCCCAAGCAGATGGACAAAGGAGCCCCTCCCAGCACAAGACTGGTCACAGCATCCTTTTTTAAAAATCTCAATGACGGCAAATTCTACAGAATCTATTAGTACTCTCTATACATTCTGAGTGTTGCTTCATTTTCTGTGACATGACATACAGGTGGCTATATGAGCAAACAGTCTGAAGGATTAACAGCATTAAAAGAAGAGAATCCTTTGAGCTGAAAATCCATGGTGTTAGAGGATTTTAACTAAATTTAGCATATTGAGAAGGTTCAGCTGAAACTGTTGCAGAGTGCATTCATCATGATTGTGATGAATGCTATTAACTAGTACATCTTATGAACAATTCCAAAAGTATTTTAAACCATGTGAAATCAGTATTTTATCATCTACATTCTATGCCTCTACTCTAAGTTTCAGAAAAAGAACATATATTCTTTTGTGCGACAGTTAATTTCAAATTTGCAGATTGCAGATAAAAATAAAAATGCACATACCATTACTAAACAATAATTCATAATTCCACTCAACTAGCAAAATCAGCAAGAGGGTGTGCTTTATATTTGGTATTGTATTGCCACCCCTTTTTGATTCTTGAACAAGCGTGTCAATGCCACAGGGCACCTAGCAACCAACACAGGGAAATAGTAACAAGAAGAATGTGGCGGTATAACCCCACATGCTGGGGTACCACTCTTTTAGCCAATAGTGGAGAACAATGGGCACGATGGTCAAACAATATTGAGATAAACACATGCCCTCCACTATTATATAGTTCCATATATCAATCTACATGTATGCAGAATCCACATGTGTCTGTGCACAAAAACTAGATTTGGGGGGGGTGGATATTCCTTTGGACCACTGAAGGCATCAATCCAAATGTTTCAGACAATAGACTGGCAGTTCCTATTTCTTGATGAAGAGGTATGGTTTCTGGATACCGTTTCAGAGACACAATTGAAGTTGTCTGTCCAGCTGCATCCAGATCAACTCTTTCCTTTAGGTTCTTACTTGATGCTATGAAATGCCATATTTTTTTCTGTCCATTAGATGCCCCCGTGTATAAAATGACCCCCCTATTCCAACCCAAAACTATAGTTTCACAACCACATGGTTCTCTCCTCTGGTTATTTTTGTGTACAAGATGACCCTCAATTTTTAGTCTAACAACTTTAGACAAAAATATAATCTTATGCATGGAAGAATACTGTATATGGCCATGGCAGTGTCTTTTCATTGCCAGAATGAGATTGCTTTTCTGATACATCATTGCAGGAGTGAGTTGTCTATTGCTGATACAGTATAAGGGCAATCATTTAAAACATTTTCTTTTATTATCCTGTACTTCCAAATATATCTAAAGTAATGTTGCTGATGTCAAAGCTGTTAATTCTTAATCATGTGGGAATTGACTCGAGAAGGTGTGGATGACATGGAACTTCCATTTTAAAGGCCTTAGCCTCGATTATGTCACTATTGATCCCCTTCATGACTCGCATCTCCACACTTATATCAATGCCATGACTCTTTTTCGCATAACCATCAACAATGTTTATATTGTTGTTCAATCTTCACAAGACACTATTGATCTTGAAAGAAAAGTGCAGGGCTTACTTTATTCAAAGTCAGCCTTTTTCAGCCCTTCTCCAAAGTGGAAGTGAGTGTCCTATCCTTGAAAACACATTTTTATTTGTAAAGTAAACCTTGTCAGTCTTTTGATTCAGATATTTTAAAGTGTTAACTGTATTTTAATAAAATGAGTTCAATTCTATTTTAGTGACTGAAATCCTATTACACTCAATCTAGTGTGAAGTTATGCCTGAAGAATTTTACAGAAGAGTTACACAATGGTAGTAGTCTTCATTGCGTGCCTAGTTGTGTCCAACAAGTTGTGTAACTCTACCCAAGGAACTGCTTGTTGGATATGACATGCTTTTAGTGTGACTTTCAAAACAATGTGTACAGTTCTGAGTTATTAACACATAGCTGTATGTACTTTTAGTATATTTAAAGTGGGAGGAAAAGCCCTGTGCAGAGAGGACAGAGGCACGTGCACCCCAACTTGCCTTAGAGGGAACCTTGACTTTCACTTTGTTTTGAAGCATGTGCATTATTTGTAGTCACAGAGTTGTTATATGTAAATTGTAAACTGGAGAAAATAAATTATATTTTTGATAGCTTGATTTCCTTTTTATTCATAGGCATTTGGGTTTGGATCTTGTTCCACGGAAGGAATTTGAGGTGGTTGATGCAGATCAGATCAGTGTTTCTGATCTGTACAAAATGGTAAGTTGTCATAAAAATTGTCAGCAATTCTCATTTGACAGCAGTGTAATATCTGAGCTAGTTTAGATGCTGATTTATTGGGCAATTCTTCTGCTTTTTATAAGTGGATGGACTTCAACCTGAAAGGGTCTGGATCTTGTAGTTTTGTTTCAGTTTTCCTCATTCTTGTCTCTAATGCTGGACTGTTTTAAGTCTACACATGATCTTAGCTATGGAGGCTATATAACCATCAAAACTACCCCAAAAATCAGGGTCAAAACAAGAGACAATCATGTACTCCAAAAGAAGGCAAAGAAAGAAAGAAAGGAAGAAAGAAAGAAAGAAAGAAAGAAAGAAAGAAAGAAAGAAAGAAAGAAAGAGTGACCGAGGGAAAAATCATCCTCAGACGTGGGCAGCTGGCACTTAACATCCCATACTAGCCAACAGCAGCATTAGGCAACAGTTTAGATGAGAAAGAGAAGCATTATCAGATAAATTATATTGTCACTGTTCACCAGACCTGTGACCTTCTGAATGAGGAAATCCAAATGAAATATCATTGTGTTGTTACCCTCACTCAGAATCTTGAATCTATTTTATTTCAAAGGCTCTCTATCATAAAGCCACAAAAATTCTTAAAACAAAAGAGCCTCTTTTATGTCTTTCCCCTTTGTGTTCACTGGAAAGTCCCATCACTAGTTTGTATTAAAGAGAGAAAGGCCTAGGTTTTCAATAGAAGTATAATTCTCACATCAGGCAAATGTTTCATTTCAGCAGCAGTGATCTTTATTTAACATGTAATAGCCAGCCATTATTTATGGTGTAGACAACGATACATAGCCTATGGATTTCAAAAGAATTTAGATATACTGTACCTATAAATATGTGTGTTAATGCTATCTGGACTAGAAGTGCATATACAGTATTGTGGTTTGCAGTCACAGCTCCTGGATTTCTCTAGATATCATGGCCAAAATGACAAATATGCACACCTGTTTGAGGCGATGCTGAACATCTGAAAATTGTGCATCTTGTTCTTAAGTGTATTTACATGGAATTGTAGCATTGTGTTTATGCTCTCCTCAAGAACAGTGGGAAAAAGCACAAAGATGTTATTTCAGTGACCACACAAGTGCTAGCAGAAGTAGTGCAAATAATAGCTAGACCCATTGAATGGCTTCTGAAGTATCTATAAGAACCTTTGCAAGAAAATTAAAAAAACCAATTTATACTTGTGCAAGGTGATGTGTCTCTGGAAGTGATGATACTTTTGCAGTAGCAAAATGTTACCATCAGATCAACCCTTAGATACTTGTTGTCTGGCAGACACTTCAGTTTAATGTCTTTAATGTTTTGAAAGGTGCTAGAATCTCCCCTTGGAGAGAAAATATCATATTACCTGAGTTCTACAGGTACTGTACACTTTAGATTGAGAAGTCAACAACCTGAACCTGGTAGATCGTAGGTGCTGAAGTTGAGTAAGAAATGACCATTATCGTCCATTAGCATCCAGATAATTGATTGGCTCCTATTAGAAATGGACCCCCCCCTCCCTGAATTATACAGTTGAGTTGGAAAGTTAGAGTTCAAGCCATTGCTCAATGTCACACTGCTCTATCAGTTAAGTTTTTCCTGTTATTCAGGCTAAATCTGGCTTCCCTGTAGCTTGAGCCCATTACTACATGTCTTACATTCTGGCATGATCAAAAATTGATCCTGCCCCTCCTCTATATGGGGGTGTTCTAGTATTTGAAAAGTGTTATCATTCTTCTCTCAGTCTTTATCTATCTATCTATCTATCTATCTATCTATCTATCTATCTATCTAT
>JAHTLZ010000015.1:46429206-46553237 GCA_023846285.1 Phrynocephalus versicolor | reverse complement strand
TTGTTGTTGTTGTTGTTGTTGTTGTTGTTGTTGTTGTTGTTGTTGTTTTTACAATTTTATTTGTTTTGTTTATTATGGGGTTGTGTTTTGGGCAAGTCGTTTTTGTAGTTTGTTGTACACCGCCCAAAATTCCTGTGGGAAAGTCAGGTGGTTAACAAGTACAAAAATAAATAAAAAAATAAATTCTCCA
Source organism: Phrynocephalus versicolor (assembly GCA_023846285.1). NCBI lineage: Eukaryota > Metazoa > Chordata > Lepidosauria > Squamata > Agamidae > Phrynocephalus > Phrynocephalus versicolor. The sequence continues at coordinate 46,553,047 of JAHTLZ010000015.1, read as the reverse complement.
TTACAATGTACATCTGAAGAATTAAACAGAACCCTGGCCTTCTCAGTCCTCTGTATGTTGTTCTCTTTGACAAAATTCTGGTCTCAGTACAATCAACATTTTCCCAAGCATAGAATTTATACTGTTGATTAGTTTATAGATATTTTCTGTTAGCTCAATATTCTTCCTTGGCTCAATACTCTTCCTGTTGCTAGCACGTTTATGCAATGAACACTTTGAAGATTCACTAATAATATGAATAATGCAGTTGTCCAAGTTTTTCCTAATTTAGTCAGTCTCCATCTTAACAAACTGTCCTATGCATGTAAACCCATGGCTTTGATACTGTGTGTCTTAAGAAATGGAATGATGTCCACAAAAGCTCACATTGAAATGTTTGTTACTAAAGGTGTTTCTAAACTTTTGTTGTTACTTGTTTTATTTTAATAATAACTACATGAAAAGTAGTAGAGATATTACTTTTCAATTTTCTGAAACACTTTAATTTTCTACTACAAAAACAAAAATTAAATTCCTCAAGAGAAATATTTATCGTTATTTTCTTTGTCGCCAATTTTTCTCTAGCTCTTTACATTTCTATTTGGATATTGTTATGAATTACAAGATATGTTAATTTTCTGTTTGAAAGTGGTACATGCTCTAATATAAGTATTGTTGTAGAAATTTATCTTGATTTTTTTTTACTCTTTTAGGATCTCAGCAGCAAGGATATGAAAAAAGATTTGTACATAATTGCCCATGTTATTCGTATAGGTACTGTATGTTTTGCTGAATATATTTTATGATCCTTATTTAGAAATCATCACAAAAGACTATTTTCTATGTGCTCTATTGCTTTTGATTTAATGTCTGGACACAACTTATCACCAGACAGGGAATGTTCCCCTTAAATTTTAGAATTAGATGCCTCTGTCCAGGCCCAACAGTCATGGATAGTACTGTGACACAGATGCAACTTGTTATGTTTTTGTGAAAGCTGTGTTTATGCAGTTCTTAATGTACTACACTGGGTACTGAAAAAGGAGTACTGTAATATTATTGAATTTTTGACAGAGAAATAATATATATGATAAGATTGTGAGAAAATGTGTAGTTAAGTTGATGTATCATATGTAAATGGCTTAAAAGTTGAGAACAAAAACTGAACTGTAAAATTTGTTTTAGGCCGCATGTTGCTGAATGATTCAAGAAAGGGTCCATCTCATCTACATTACCGTCGTCCATATGGCTGTGCAGTATTAAGTATCATGGACATAATCCCATCAATTTCTGAATTAAAAGAAGAGAAGGATTTTGTTCTCAAAGTTTACACGTGAGTTATGTATTATAAGTATAAATGAAAACTATTTATTTATTATTTATTTATTATACTGTGAGTTCTCTAGCCCGAGGGCTGCTCTGGGTGATTTACAGCATATTATATAACAATTTAAATAAACAAAGAGCGCAACACAAACATAAGTGAAATAATAAAACAAATATAAACAGTAAAACACATTAAAATGTAAAATGTGTAACCAACTATGAAATTAAATCAAAAGAATGAAAACAAGAAGAAGTCAGAGAGAGGCACTACAAAAGAAATGCTAGCATCATTAAGAGATGGCTGAGAAATCAGCGAAGGCCAATGTGTATAGCCATGTTTTTAGTTGTATCTTAAATATTTGGAGAAAGGAAGCCAGATGAATATCTTGGGGGAGCTGATTCCATAGGTGGGGGGCAACCACCGAGAAGGCCCAACTCCTTGTCACCACCTTCTGAGCCTCCCTCGGGGTTGGCACACTAAAAACTCTGCCTAGGATGAACGGGTAATCTGGGCAGTTTTTCTTGGGAGGAGCCCCTCTATACAAGCTGTTTCTATTAGGTCAAATATCTTACAAGCATATAAAATGTGGATTCCTTGATTATTAATTAGGATACATTTTTAACAACACCATTCACAGAATGTCTTCCTCTTTTTCAAAGGTTATCCAAGCTATTTTTAGAGTCAAGTAAGTGGATTAATCTATAGGAATGTGCCCCATTCCTAATTTTGCAACTTTCTAATTGGTTTGGTTTGGTTTGGTGCTAACCCAGTTCTTTAAATATCTATTGTGAGTCAGTATTATTCCCATAACAATGAAAAATGCAGAGTAGGAAAAGTAGTTCACTGACTTTTCAATAGAGGTCTCTTTTGAAAATAGTTTTGGTGTTGAAGTTTGGGTTTTTTGCCAACTGTATGTGTGTTGTGTTATTTTTAAGTTTACTGATTATAAATTTTTTTCAGTTAGAATTTTCTTTACCAGTAAAAATTTATAGGCTTATTTTCTGCAATGCCAGTGATTGTCAAGCCTGGCTTCAAAATTTTGATTAGCCTAATGTTATCCAGTACAAAGAAGGCATTCAGTATGATGGTTAGCATGTTACGTGGGGATTTGGCTGGTCCAGGTTGGAGTCCTCACTGAGCTATGAAACTCAGTGGGTGACCCTGGGCTTGTCACTCAGTCTCAGACAGTGAATCTGTTGTCAGGAATATATATGTGAAGAAGAGGAGACCCATATGTGCAGCCTAGAGTTCACTGGAGGAAAATTATAGCACTAAAAATTAAGGGGCACTGTATACAGAGAAGTAAGCCTTTCCCTAGGGATGGGAGAGGGGTGAAGGAGAACCCAAACTGACATTTCTGGCAGCCTTTGTTTACTGTCTGTGTCCTGAAGACACATCTGCACTTTGGTTTTTTGCAGGGATCAGAGCCTTATTTCAGCGGAGTGGAGGGTGGGGGAAGGCTTGGGGGGTTGAGCAGCCCATTAAGAAGTTCCTTTCCATGCTGAAAAGAAGGCTCTGATCACTGCAAGAGCAAAGCGGAGAAAAGGGCAATCAGGAACTGCCGGAGAGGAAGTGAAACAGCGAGGTCAGTTTGGATTCTCCTTCACCCCACCCCCTGCTGTTTTCTTTTCTTTCTGGGAGTCTTCAGAATGTAGAAAAGAAAAGAGAAAGTGGGAGGTGGGGTGGAGGAGATCTCAAGGAGGATATAATGATTTTATTAATTTGGGGTCTTAAAAGTGGTGGGGGTCTAATATATGACTGTGTCTTATAGACAGAAAAATATGGTAGCAGTCTGGGCACAGAAGAAACTGGTGCATACTGGCGCTATCCTGCCAGTGCAAATAGAGGGTGTGGGATGCCTGATCCATGTTAGAAACAAGTGGAGAACTATCAGGGTTCCAGTCTATAGTGGACACTTTTTAAAAAAGCTGTTCATTTACTTGTTACTTGTATGATTGGCAACTCATCTAGTTTGTACTGAGAACTATTGAAAATAGTGATTAGAAAAGGATAATCACATAGAAGCAGGAAAGGAAAGAAAATAACAAAAGCTTATTTGTAGCATTACATTAAAAAGGCACTAGCTGTAACTCAGTGTTGTTAATATTTTTATGACTTAATTTTCCTGCATTGAATTTTAAAGAGTTTAAAATGAAACTACATTGAAGTGAGATTTCATTTTAAACCAGGTTATTTTTGGAAGAAAGTTATTTGATTTACTGTTTTTAAAAACAGCATATTTACCCAGACGGCCTCATCACTTGCTTTTTTTTGGTGATGTGTTGTGAAGCAGCTAACAATATGGATCTCAACTTAGCTAAGAGTTACTTTCCAGTTCCATGATTCAGTTTCAGTTCTTGTTATTGTGTTAGGGAAATCAATCAGTTTTCTCCAAAGTTTCACATGTTCACAGAATGAAGCAGTATGTTGAAGCACATATGAATAGATCCATGTAAGGATAAGCATATCTACTTTTAAAAGAAAACATGTTAAGCCCAATTATTGCTCACAGTTTCATACAGCATTTGGAGGCAATTACTGTAGAGGAATGGCAAAATAATATATGTGTTACTTGAAAAGAGTTGGGGGGAGGGTCTGTCGGTTTTGCAAAGATTTAACAGTTGTGACTGAGATGGTGAAATATGTAAGACAAAATGAGAGTTTCTTCTTTGTTCTTATTGTTACTAAGGGGATGAATGGGCATCCTTCCAGAGGTCCTGAGGTATCTGTTTGGGGGAATGGATTTGTGAATTGCTGTTTTTATTCATCTGCATGTAGCAAATGTTTTAATAGTTAATGAAAAATGGTCATTAATTTTTTTAAAAATGAACGAAAAGAAAGAGTAAAAGCATACATACCTCAACCGTGCTGTAAATGGTGCAATGAAATTTAGTAATTGTTAAATATTTCTAGAGGGTTCATAGTTTTTTGCAGCACTGATTATAGGGCTATGAGCTATGTAATTTCCAGCAATATGCAACTTAAGTATTTGTTACTATTTTCATCCATGTAGCTACACAAGGTAAATCTTATGTATGACCAGCACAGTTCTGTTTTCTAGGATGGAATTACCTTTTTTGTGTCTACTGCATGTTTATAAAGCTGATTCACACTTGATGCAGAATTACTAGTAAACTAGTGAGAGCAGAATTCTAAATTAAGAGATTTACAATGTGTGTTGAAGAGCAGCCTGTATCTTTCAGTACCAAAAGTGTTTCAATTGTCTTCAAAATATAGCAAAAAGCATTGATTGAAAATTCAATCTGTCCTATTCTCTGTACCATTTCAGATTTTATCATCTCTGTATAGTCTACCTTAAACATAGTTGCTTGGGTTTCTTCAGTATTTTGGTCAAGGCAATTGTAAACAGTTTTCTTAGTGTGCGAATTATGTACACATATAATTAAATCTTCAAAGGCAACAAGTAACATTGCCTGTTCTTCTCCAGGTGCAACAATGAAAATGAATGGTATCAGATCCATGAAAACATTATTCGGAAATCCAGCACCAAATATACAGCACCAAGTTCAAACTATGGTAACACATATTTTTCCTGTATTAAAATTTATACTTGCTTTTTGACATGAAACCATTGTAAAATGTATAAAGCAGGGCAAGTTAATTAGTCACAGGACAGGAAGAGCCACAGGTAATGCTAGATATAGACAACAGTGAGGCACGCAAATTAATGACTATCATGAGTGGGATAGTGCAGGTGAGGGTATCTCTGACTACAACAAAAATCCCTTCTTTAGATCCAGATTTACCTAGGATGGTAGTGCAGATTGGCTGGGTGTTTTAACCAGTATAACAAAGTTAGAATAATCCATCAAAGCAGTCTGTATCTTTCCCACTTGCTCTTACACATAAAGTGGCGCCTCTACTTACGAGCTTAATCCATTCCGAATGCATGTTCATAAGTCGAACAACTCGTAAGTAGAGCAGCCGTATCTAAAAAATCAAAACAATAAATAAAAAAATAAAAAAATAAAAACCAAATTTGTAAGTAGAGCAGACTTCATCTAAAATTTGTAAGGCAGCAGTTAAAACGCCAATGGTTTTCCGCTCTTAAGTCTAATTGCTAGTAAGTAGAACCGCTCATAAGTAGAGTACCACTGTACTTCACAACTCTCTTACCTGCTAGGTTGCATGGAGTCCCCAGCTATTCCTCTTTTTGCTGTCCCGCTGCACAACACACACTGTTCCTTGTTTGTTTTCTTTAAACTTGTGTCCTCTTTTCTTTGCTTGCGTGTAATATAATTTTATGCTTAAATAATTATTTTTTAAATGATTCGGACTTGTTTCTGAATCTGAATGGCTGCTAAGATGGAACTCCCAATTGATTCACCACATGGACATTTCTATGTATGTGTGCAGAAGGACTTTTAAAGTGTTCTGCTTATATACTGCCCCATAGCGCTTCAAGCACTTTCTGGGCAGTTTACAATTTAATTATGCAGGCTACACATTGCCCGCCCTCAGCAAGTGGGTACTCATTTTACCAGCCTCAGAATGATAGAAGGCTGAGTCAACCTTGAGCCAGCTACCTAGGATTGAACCTCAGGTCGTAGGTGCAGTACAGCCATTTAAAAACTGCGCCACAAGGCTTCTAGGTCTCCCACTTCGTCTGCGCCACCCTATTACTGTTGCTTAGATTGACTAAGGACTAAAGTTAAGTTAAGTTAAAAAGTGCACTTTTTTGCAGAAGCTGAGTAAGACTGAAAATGCTACTTGGGTTCTTGCTCAGCATCAGGCAACAACTGAGTATATAAAACGTTTATGTAGTGAAATTTATTTACAGCAGATGTGTCAGATTCACAGCTGTAAAGTTGTTCTCCACTCACTACTACACACCAGTTGTTTCTCTTTCTATGGCAGGCTGACCATGAGCTGTGGCTTTTATCATATACATTAATCCCCCATTTAATGCGGGGGTTAGGGACCTGACCCGACCCACAATAAAGGGAAATCAGCGTTATGCAGATCATGGGTCAGGTTGGGACTGGAAGACCTGTCTGGGGACTCCTGCATTAATCCCAGACCTGGCGCTGCCCTGAGTGGGCCTCTGATGGGCTTCCTGGGCCTGTCGGAGGACCCAGAAGTGGTTTCTGGCAAACAGGAAGTCACTTCTGGTTTTCGGAGGTGACTTCTGGTTCACTGGAAACCACTTCTGGGGCCTCCGACAGGCCCGGGAAGCCCACTCAGTGCGACACCAGGCCTGGGGTAAGTGCAGGAGGCCCCAAACAGGCCTCTGCAGGAGCCCTTGCCTTCATATACTGCGGTCCCACGATATACTGGGACTTCAGTATACGAACCACAATATAGCGAGGGACGACTGTACACTGTATGATTTTACTTTTTGACTTTTCAGAAGTTTTCAAGTAAACAATACATAAATACTTTCTTCCTAATATGAATATCTTCTTCTTCAAGTGCCATGTCCTCATAGAACGTTGGTGATCAGTAGCCTGAACTGGTTTCTATCTAAGGCTATTCTAAACAGAGCAGCTGTGCTCACTGCAGACCGTTGGCTTAAGTTCTTAAACCAGAATGTTCTTCTATGCCCTGGTCCCATCTATTTTTCCTTGATCATGAATATAAGAGATTATTTTCCTATTCTAAGTGATGTCTGAAAGATAAGAAGCCTTACTTCCAAATGTACTGCTGCTTTTTGCCACCATCCTTTCCATGCAGACATGACATAATGTCATGTTGATGTAAATGTGCCAGGTTTTACGCCCAGGAGTCCTCTGGCAGGCCACCAATCAAGGAGGAGGCTGAGAGGGCAAGCAAGGCAATGGGATGACATTAGCACTCCAGATCTAAATCAGTGAGTACAAAGGTACTCAATCCTTCAAGCAGTTGTCAGCCACAAGCAGGGAAAGTGATTAATTAGTCAATATCTGGAAAGGGCTTACATGTGCCATTTCATGATACTGTATTGGCTTTGGAATGATTATGCTTGATTAAAACTCACCTGTTCCAAAGAGACCTAATCAAATTAGATTCCTGCTGTTAGTGTCTCCAAGATCTCAATCCAAGTATCAAGCAGACAAAGGAATTATTTATTTTCATAAAAAGAGCTGAGGGGGAGGCAGGAATAGCAGAACATAGATTTTGCTTCATGAATTTAGTCTAGTCAGCCTTCTTTTTCCAAACAATGACCATCAGCTTCTTTTGACCCTTTGCTTTTATAAACCTCTTGGACCTCTGAAAATAGATTTCCCCCAACTGAGATATGGTTTCAGATCTTACTTTACAGTATTTTTTAATTTGCTGAGAGTCTTCCCAAATGTGATTTGGTTTCCTTCACCTCCTGCATAAAACCGAGGATTCTGGACAGTCATACAAAGGACTTGCTGACTGTGCTGCAAAAGAGATATGTTTGGTAGAGTCCTATACTGCATTTATAGGGAAAATATTTGAAGAGGTTTTGTATCTGCAACATTTGAATATGCTTTTTCAACATCATATTCTAAAAGTGCTTTTGGAATCATTTTGGAAAAGTAATGACTAGATAGCAATAAATCCAAATGTTCTCTGAAGTAATTTATTTGATATTTTAAAATAAGCTGATTCAAAGTTTTTCGTATATTTATCTTAAACAGTTTCCTGAGCCGATCTGGGGCCTTATATTCCATAATATATGATATAGAAACTTGTCCTCTTCTCCAAAAGAGATACATTGTTGAACTTGTTCTTTATATTTGCATCCTTTCTGCAACAGTGGTTCCCAGACTTGGGTAACTGAGATGTTCTTAGACTACAACTCATAGAAGCCTTCATCACTAGCTATGATGGCAAGAACTTCTGGAAGTTGCAGGCCAGGAGTGGGAACCAGGTTGGGAACCAGTGCTTGATGTCCAAGGTTGGGAACCAGTGCTTGATGATGAAGAAAGTTTGGGAAAGGAAAATTCTAGATTTGGCCAGTATATAATGACAGTGTTCACTTTCAGTTGTGTGAAAGTAATGTAATATCCTTGGAGTATTTCGTTATTTTTAATCAAGTGGTTTGTAGGGTTCTGTTTTGCTTTTGATTTAACAGGTCAATTTTAGTCTTAAACTTTTGGGAAAATATGTATTCTCGTAGGCTTTCGCGCCCGGGATCTGATAGTTGCTGTGATTTTTTCAGGCTGTTTGGCCGTGTTCTGGAAGTTTTTCTTCCTGACGTTTCACCAGACTCATTGGCTGGTATCTTCAGAGGGCAAGGAACTCAAGGAAATAGGAGTTCTCTCTATGCTGGGAAAATAATTCTCTTTCTTTCTGTAGGACTCATAATTTCTCTTCAGATTCTTCGTGGAGAAATGGAGCAGATTCGAAGGGAGTATCCTATGATTTTTAATAGAGGGGTGGCTGTTACCAGAAAAATAGGTTTTCCAGATGTCATTATGCCTGGTAAGTTGGTGAAAATTCTGTTGGTTTGCTTATAGCCATAATTTAACAGTGATATGACTAGCAATATTTAAACTTTCCTGGCAACATGCCTTTTAAAGGGAGTTTCTGAAAAAGTACTTATTTTTAACAAAGTAATATGTTTATGACAATAATATTTAGTTCAGAACTGGGGTTTTCTTTTTATTCCTTTGCGGTTTTTTTTTGTTTTTTTGCTGAGCATCTTCTTCCCTCTGCATAAAAAGAATAGAGGGGTTCGAGGGACAGTAGTATATGGGCATGGAAGAATGACTGGAGTCCTCTATTACTTTTTTCCACCTCTCTTTTCTTTTTCCCCTGTTACTCTTCTGCTGTCTTTCTGCTCCCCTATGGCTCTTTCTTTCCCCCAAAACAGTTCCTACTACTCGCTACCTCAACTGCACCAGGCAACAGATTTTTTTTAATGTGTTTAACTCAGAAAACAAAAGCAGATGTTATAGATAACCAGTTATTAGAAAAGGAAAAGTCTTAATTAATAAAAACATGTGAATATCATAACAAGAGCTTCAAATATCTACAGTATACTACATACAGATTAGTTTGCATTGTTTGGTGATTGTTTCAAGACTTAAGCATGGGATTCCTTTGAAATCTTATTTTACAAACCCCAAACCTGCATCATTTACCTCCCATAATTGTTTACATGCTTTCAGCTCCAGTTAAGGTCTGCCTATAGTTTATTTTTCTGCTGTTAATGTCTGAGTGCATTGTATAATGAAATATTGCTATAAATAATGGAAAACCACTGGATAGGACAATGTTCTCAGACTTGCTGTAGCATCGCTTTCTTGTTTGAATCCTATATCTGTAAGCATTTATTATTGATCAGATGACATCTTTTCTCTTTATTACATTCAAAATACTATTTTATTTTGAGTGTCTGTTGTAAAGTGCATGCTTTCATCTCTTATATGTCAATGATACTTGTTTTTATTTTTCTTGTCTAAATTTTCCTGGCTGTTTGTTTACCTTCCCTTCATTCTCTCCCCTTTTTAATGGCACAGAGATGAAGATAGTTGGGTGTAAGTTTTTGCCTTAATGTGTTCTGTCCATTTTATTGCTTGCTGTTTTCTCATTTCTATACCATATTTTCATTGAATGTTTGAGACTGACAGTGATAATACTGTAAATGAATGGTGTTGCAGGGGGAGTATTGTCACAAAATGATCATATGTCAGATTAGCACACTCTCTTTCTTGATAGCTTCTCTAATGCTCCTCTGTATCCAGATAGGTGGTAGCTGAAGAAGGGGTTACTTAAGAAGTTATACTGTAAGGGTAGCTTTGCAGTTCCTTTAGTTTCTGCTTAAGGTCTTTTCAACTTCTAATTCCTCATGGATCAAGAACAGAGAGGTCACCTAGGTGTGTATAAAATTTTAACTAGTGTATAGCTTTTGAAAGGGGAGTGAAAATAAATGTTTAATGGTAGCAAGGAAGCCTGAACCAGGCAATCCAGGTAGTAAAATAGATGGATAAAGCATTGTACAGTAATAGCTATACTGAAGCTGAGCTTATTTTCTAAATATTTTTAAATGGCTGCACTAGGATCCATATACTTACACATCAATATCAGATAACATGAGCATAGCAAATTTGTGGGATGGCAATTGCCTGCTCGTTTCTTCATTTTCAGAAGGAAACTGGAGCAGTTTGGCTTTGGAACCTATTCCTTGGAGGGCCAGGGCACAGGGTCACATACTAAGCTGAGATCAGCAAATGAGATGATAACTACCTCACTAGGTAAGGGGATCAATAGTCATGTCCTTTTCAGCTGGCATCCTCCATCTTGAATTCTAATGCAAGACTAAACGAGTTGGTTAATGCTGCAAAGAAACAGATGAGCTATCAAAATAGGTATATTAAGGATGACAAAATTGGTAGCTAGTAGAATATACACCTCCGGGCTTGTCATTGTTGCAACGCCACGGGCTGTCTTTGGGATCCAAGGCAAAGATATGCCAATGAAGAAGAAGAGCTACAAAATGTCATTGAAAGAAAGGGGAGAAGCTGTAGTACAATAAGTATACAGTAGAAAGCAATAGTACAAAAAGGATAAAACACGTAACTCGAGTGTAAAAAGACAATCAATGGCACAACCTGAAAATCCTTCCTGTACTAGAAACCCATGGAAATAATAGGAGTAAATTCTGTTTTAAGTCCCTGAATCTCTTGTGGGATTCACAGCTAACCAAGGCCTGTGGTGATAATCAATAGTAATTAATTGATAAAGAGCTCTCTCATTAGTTGGCATACTGAGTTTTCAAACACAGGTGTCTCATATAAATAACTGTGGCCAGCAAAACTGCATATTTTTTCTGTCTCAGATAATAATCACACAAATTCATGATAAGCACCTGTCCTCCCAGACAGTTATTTGTTAAGCAAAATAAAGGAAATTAGTGGGGGGGGGGAAGAATCTGTAAAACAAAAATTTGAAAGAGAGAGCCAACTTCTACTCAGGCTAAGAAATATCAATAAAAGCATATAGATGGAAATATATACATGTAAGTCTATAAGTGCAGGCAAGCTTGGGCATAGATCTTGAGAACGGACAAAAACTGTGACATGGCACTAGACCTCAAAATACAATAATCTCCTGGATGTGGCACTTCAGAGATCAAACCAGTACACTGGTAAAGTGATCTCCCTGGAAGAAGTAAGTGTGACCCACCCTATAGCCCACTATTCCAAGCCCACTATAACAAAATAAACAATCAAAATGGGGAAAAATGAAAAACTTCAGAAATACTCCAATGCACTAATGATAGAGTAAAACAAAATCTCTCCATAACCTCGGGGAACTTCATTTCTGGGAAAAATACAGGAAGATGTATTCCTTTATAGGGAACATAAATGTTTCCTTATAAAACTGTGTTTTCAGCATCATTTTAAACATAGTCAGGAAAGGGGCCTGGCAGATCTTCAAAGGGAGCTGATTTTGCAAAGATGGGACCACAATTGAGCAGGCATATTTTTGGTAGCAGCCTTCTAAGCCTCACTATGAATAGACATCCACTAGAACAAGGCTAGGAATGACTGGATGGAATGAACAGAAATTCTTAGGGGGGAATGTTCCAGCAAGCCTTTAAGAGCTTTGTATGTCAGAACCGTAACTTTGAATCTGACTCAGAGAGGCACAAGAAGCCAATGCAGATGAGCTAAGGCTGGCAAAATATGATCAAACTGGTTTACGGTTGAAATAAGTCTAGCTACTGCATCCTGTACCTGCTGCAGTCTCTGAGGCAGTCCCATCTTAGTCTACTCCAGGACCAAAGCAACACACAATGGCCCTGACAGCATCGACTTCAGAGGATGTGAAGGAGAGATGGAGCTGTCTGTCATCAGCATACTGATTGATGGCAACAGACTCCAAAACTCTGTATGACCTTCCCCAGCAGTCTTACGTATATGTTGGGGAGACAGATGACCTCTGAGGCATCCCAGAACTGAGGGACCACAGAGATGAAAAAGTCCCCACAAGTTGAATATGCTGGCCCTACTGGTAGTAATCAAAGAAGGATCAGACCCAGCTAAGTACTAGTCCTCTGATCCCTACCCTCAATAGTCTATGGTTGATTAGGTAGCATATCATCTTCTGGTTCTCAAGGTTCCAAAATCTGACTGGTTGAGTCTTCATGTTCCCAGAGAAATGTGTCATGGGGGCCTTCAAAGTAAAGGAAGTTTATAAAATGGTTAAAGCTAATGCTGGAAAATCATATTAGCATAAATCTGTAAAGATTGTCAGTCATCCAGATGAGATTATCTGGAAGTTGAGTCATGGCAACTGGACTTCTTTTCTTGTGAGACTGAATTGTTTTGCTACTCACCCTAGCAGCTTCATCACTCTGACAAATATACTGACATAAATTCACATTTAATTCTGGACACCTGTTGTATAAAAATGCATTGAAATTGATATCAAATCAATTGATTTTGAGGATGGAAGGGAAATGTGAAATCGTACTGATTTCCAGAAGCAGATGATGAAGATGGAACAAATCTTTAAAAAGATAGAGGAATAGAATAAATCACTGCACAAAATCTAGAGTGGAATCAAGAAAGGTTAGAAGATTCCTAGGCAGAATGTCACCTAGAGACATTGAGCATGAGAACATACTGGATCAGGCCAAGGGCCCATCTTGTCCAGTTTCCTGTATCTCACAGTGGCCCTTCCAAATACCTCTGGGAGCACACAAGACTAGATCGTGTCTCCTGATGCCACTCCCCTGCTTCTGACCTTTGAAGTAGCCTGTTTTTAAGCCTGGGGATTACACATCTCCACCATGGTTTATAATCTGTGTTGGACTTTTCCTCCAGGAATCTGTCCAATCCCCTTTTGAAGGCATCCAGGCCAGATGCCATCACCACATCCTGTGGTAGGGAGTTCCACAGACTAACAACACGCTGGGTAAATAAGTATTTTCTTTTGTCTGTTCTTACTCTCCCAACCCTCAATTTGAGTGGATGCCCCCTAGTTCTGGTATTTTGTGAGAGGGAGAAGAGTGTCCCTTTATCCACTTTACTCATCACCTGCATAATTTTGTACATATCAGGTGCCTTTTTTCCAGACTAAAGAGTCCCAAATGCTGTAGTCTTTCCTCATAAGGGAGGTGCCCCAGCCCAGTAATCATTTTAGTCACTCTCTTCTGTACCTTTTCCAGTTCCACTATGTCTTTTTTGAGACATGATGACCAGAACTGTACGCAATTATGATGTCTGCAATTTTTTACAACAAAGAGTTGTTTATGAAAATGACTATAGGAAATTCTGGACACCTGTTGTATAAAAATGCATTGATCTCGGTGTACTAGGATCTTTGTTTTCAAAGGCTATCATGGTGACACAGTCTAAAGGTGCTCAACCAATGTCTTCCTAAAGAATAAAATATAAGTGGGGTCATCCGGTATACTTGAGGGATTTTATAAAATACTACAGGATAACATTATTGAATCAAGGTTTAAATTTGCTCCATGAGTGGGATTTTATGGATGACCAATAATTGAACAAAAGATGGCAACACTGGAGTAGAAGAAACTAGCTTGGCTTAATACTTCAGAAGGAAATATTCAGGAAAATCAATAAGGAGCTATTCTATCAGCCCAGGGAAAGATTTGTTTGACTCTTAAATTTGGCAAGAAGTTTAAAAGACATAAAAATACAAGATATAAAAATATATAAATGTGAACTATTTAAAATTGTTGGCTCTTTCTATTTTTTTATCCCTTTTTATTTGAGACATGTAGGTTATAGGTTTTATGTATTATGGTTAATTTGGAGATAGATAAAGAGAAGGTTTAAAGCAGATATGGTATGACTATTATGGTGAATGGTTAATGAATTATAAATTATGATAGACAACCATGAGCATGTTATATACCTGAGGAACTGGTTGGAATAAAAAAGAATATCCTAACAGCTTTTGACATTCTTAAATTCCGATTTTTATTTATTAATTGATGTTTTTTATTCCTTTCTGGGTTTTTGGTTTATGTTATAGCTTATTTTGGTTTACAAACTCTTTATTATTGTTAGAGATAGCAGTCATAAGCTAACCAATATATACCACTTCTCAGACCTGTGTTACTTAGTTTATGTAGTGTGGCGTAAGTAGCAGGCACAGGAGGAGGCTGTGCCTTCTGAGCCTGTATCCCACTCTGCGTTTTCTGGATATGTGTTTTGTGCATATCTGTAAGTATGATCGCTAGGAGTTCTTGATTGAGATTTCAAAAGGGTCCATATGAGGACAAAGAGGCAATAATAATTGTAAAGGCTAGTCTATAAAATTGGTCCTTAGAGTGCTTCCCTACAGCAGAACAAGAGGATCCTTAATGGAAAGTTCCAGGCATAAGAACACAAGTGGTTTACTAGCGTTTGATTAGCCTTGAAAAGCAGAAGACAGGATGAAAGGTTTGAATTATGGGAAATATCTGACAAAGCCTAGGTGGACATTTTTCTTTCAACTGTACATAAGAACATAAAAAGAGCCATGGTGGATCAGGCCAAAGGCCCATCTAGTCCAGCTTCTTGTAATCTCATAGTGGCCCCACCATATGTGTCTAGGAGCACAAAAGACTAGATATCTGTCTCCTGATACCACTCCCCTGCATCTGGCCCTTGAAGTGCCCTGGTTTTAAGCCTGTACTTTTTATGTATCTTCTAAAGCCTTCTAAAGGTTTTTGCTTGTACAGTTTGAATTGTTGGTCTTTGGTTCTTCAAATCCTTTATTACCCAGACTTTGTGCCTTATGAAAATAGTAATGTCTAAGTTGTTTCTTCTAAAATTACTTTATCCTACATGGATCTCATATGTTTTTATGGGCTTTGAATATATCTATATAAAAGTTTTTTCTACCACCATCTAGTCAAGACAGCACCAGATAAATTCTGGAACTAACCAAATAAAAACTGTCTTGATTTCAAATTACTTTTTTTTACATCCTGTCATACAAAGTAAGCGGATGCTTGGGATCTATCGTTGGACTAAAACCTGCCCTCCCTACTCTTGGAAAAGCTGATCCTCTGTAACAGGAATCTGACTGGATCTTCTCCCAAAGTCTAGAGTTCCTACATGCTCCCTCCCTCTTCCTACCTGCCATCATAATCATTTTGACAAGTAGTATCTAAGGCTAATCCCAGGAGAAATTTTCAGCCACAATAGCTGTTGGCTCAGTTTATATGTATTGGTGCACAATTTGATCAATGCACAGCCTCAAATTGGTTGGAATAAACACAATCTGGTTATTGTGGAAGGGCTATTACCCTGGGAAACCATGTATGGAAGCCAAATTCATATGGGTATTTGACTTACTGTTCATGATAGCTGTTATTTCCCTACAATATTGCAAAGTGATTTTGCCTTTATAAATTATGCTGCAATTGATCCGCACTGTATTGAACAAATGCATTTTGTTGCTTGACACTGAAATAAAGTGCCACTTGAGTTGCCTTTCAGAAATGAGTCATTTAAGAACAACAAATGAATAGAGCAAACCTAAATAAAATTGGGAAAACAGTGAAATAGCAGATCATGTCATGCTTCCAAAACCTTGGTGCTTTGTGGCAGTCAGGATAGAGATGTATATTTGTGCAGGACACTTTTGGGCTCTTCAGCCCACCAGATCTCTTATCCCTCCCTTTGAAAGAAATAGGATAGAGGTTGCTGTTGTTTTGAGGTCAAATCTAGGCCTGTGTTAGCGAGCAGTGAAACCTTCCAGAAGTGTAAATGAAGTCTCTGGACTGGATGCCTTTTGTATCTAAATGCTTGTCCGCAAATCGCATTGTTTCGGGTTCTGGTATTTTTGGTTGAAGATTTGAATAGATAATCCTAGTTTTTGCACCCATCCACGGAGAGAGTATTTATTGCTGAATGTACTGGGATGCATAGGGGCGTCTTGGTACATCTGGTTGGACATTATTCTCTGACATCCCACTCCCAACAGATTGCCCTCCCCTTTTGCTTATCCTTTCCACTCTCTCCTTGCCTACTTCACTACTGCCTCCCTTCCCTCTTTGATTTTCCAGAGCATGAAGGAGTGTTAAACCAGTAGAAAAAACAACCATAAGGAAACATCAAATTACATCTACTCACAAAGTGTCAATGAGCATCGAACAAAACAGTAGTAGAGCCAACATGTGCATTGAAGCAAAGCAGAACAAAAGTATACCACCACTAGGGATGGGCCTTTCATGTTTAGGTGAAAGAAAACTAGCATGAAAGTGACTCTAATTTTTCTTTGTGTGAGTTCTTTCATCATTTCCCAAAAGAGGGCCTTTTAACACAAATAATTTGTGTTAATGAAAGTGGTGTACATAAAATTAGTCTGTCTTCATATTTTCCTCTTTTGCTTAACCATTCTTTCATCCTTTGCCTATAAAATTATCTGGGATCCCCCCCCCCCCATCAGTAGATTGCAAAGACTGCTGTTAGCATTCAGTTAGAATTTCCAGAGGGAGCAGAAATCTTCAATCTTTAATGGGGCCTGGACTGGTTGGAAGGGGGGCTGTTTCTTTATTTAAATTGCCTCTTGTAGGTGTGCAAATTCCTGGTGCCCTACAACCTGATTGTGCTGCCTCACTGACTGACTGTTTCTGTTCCTCTAAGATCATGTCCTTCCCCCTCTTTCACTTTTGATTTTTTTGGAGGCTCCCCCATTTCTTTGTTTTACTTTTATCCCTACAGTGAGGGAGCCTGCCCTGGTTGTGTGCCTCATTGGGGTTGTCTTTTGGACCCCAGTGAACTGAGGAGTTTCCCTTTTGGTCCATTCCTGCCTTCAATTATTTTTGCTTCTTGCCTGCCACTCCCTGATGGCCTCAAAAAGAAAGAGTAGTATTGAGTGTGGGTGGAGAGTAGAGAAATCTCTCCATATTGTAGTGTACAGTAGGCCCCTGTATACAGATTCGCTATCCATGGATTCAGTTATCCATGGAAAGCGATCGGCGGTACAAGGGCCTGCAAAATCGGGGGCAGAGGAGGATGCCACACGGCTCCAGAGCTCCTACCCGCCCGCTCCCCTGTAAGATCGGTGGCGGCAGTAAAGGGGAGGCCACTTCTGCTGGCAGATCCTCGGTGGCAGGAGCGGGGGGGGGGATGGCGGTTAAGCAGGTAGTTGGGTGCAAATGGAGCAGGCAGCCTTGGGGTGGGGGTAATATGGGCTGGGCTAATGCAGGCGGGCAGAGAGGGAGGGAGCTCAGAGGAGGAGAAGGAGGAGGAGAGCCATTTCTTAAAAAGCTCCCCATGCTCCCAAATGTGCTGCCACTCCTTTGTTACCTAAGAAAGGTTCCAGGTATGCGCACATGAGTGGGAGAGGGTGAGGAAGGGAGGGCAGACACATCTTCCTGGAGCGTTCACCTCCACACACTATGCCTCAGCTGAGGGAGAAGTTAGGGAAGGTGATTGAGAAAGGTGCAGCAGCAGCAGCAGCGGTTGAGGGGACGGGAACTGCAGCAGACCTGAGCTGAGCCAGGAGGATGGGAGACCTGGGGTGTGTATGTGTGCATGTGTGGCTCCTGCTTGCTTTTGCTGCTGCTGCTGCTGCTGCTACATGCAAGGGGGCTGTGGTGTAGAGCTGCCACAACCATAGCTTTTGGCATTTACCAGAGCTGCCTGCAGTGGCGGCGGCGGAGGAGCACTCACCTGCCCACAAGCTCAGTGGCGGTGGAGGCGGGGGCAGCCGGGTGCAAGGTCTGCAGAGGTAGTGGAAGTGGCACAGCACCATGGCGGAAGTTCTCCTGGGTGCTGGTGGGCTCTACCACCACCATCACCACAGGCAGCCTCAGATAAGAGCATTCTCTCTTATCCACGGATTTCATTATCTGCGGGGAGGCCCGGAAATAATCCCCTGCGGATATGGGGGTCCTACTGTATTTTCTTTCTCAACCCACCCACCCACCATATATCTGGGTGCTTTTCCTGTTTGATTGATTTTCGAGAAAGTTATTTCACTGATTGGTTTTGTATATTTTTTTAAAGTTATATATTTTGAGGGAGCTGTTTTATTTGGTCATGTTGGTGGTTGCCTGCTGTAAGGGCAAGGCAACAGAGATTGATTCTCTGTTGCCTTCCCGCTGAGTTTTCGGGACTACTTTGAACTACCAGTAGAAAACACAAATGAGAAACACATTTGAGAACATCAAGAGGCGTCCCCTTTGTTGTAAGGATTGATACATGACAAACATGATATGAAAGAGACACCACTTCAGAAGAACTTAAACCAAAGCAAATTAAAAATATTTGCCCTACCCAACCCTAATCACACATGACCGTAATGTAAAAACAAAAAAACCTAAGGAAGCAAGATTTGCTCTATCTGCTGCCTATTTCAACTGGCAAAATACATTTTCAGTTATTTAGACTGGATATAAGGAATCAAGCGACCAAGTTATTCTTGATTCTTGATGTCTTAGGTAAAGACTGTTACATAGGTTGCTGCCTAGATGCCCTGAGCACATCCGTTCTCGCCTGATTTTGGAAGCTAAACAGGGTCAGGCCTGGCTAGTACTTGGATGGGAGACCACCAGGGAATACCAGGTGCTGTAGGCGCCTGGAGTAGGGACTGGCAAACCACTCCAGTATTCCTGCCAAGAAAACTCCATGGACATGGAGTCACAAAGAGTTGGTCGCGACTGTAACAACACAACAACAACAATTACATAGATATTTGCAGTGCTAAGGGTTGAAGTACTTGTATATTATTCTGTAGTTTAGGTATCTGGCTGAGGGGCCAGAAATTAGAGGTTCAATTCTCCACTGTGTCTCCTTGAAAGGAACTGGACTTGATGATCCACAGGGTCCCCTCCAGCTCTGCTGTTCTAAGATTATTGTATCTCCTTTTCAGAGCTGTTGCTCAGCAACCAGTGGTGATGAAAAATACATGGCCAAAATCCTGTTGCTCTAATAAATTGCACTGGAGTAGGCCTTTAGAATCAGCGAGTATGTAGTGAATCAGATCCTCCAAATGTTCAATTGATGCAAGTGGGCCTGCTTTAATTTCAACTTACTTTATTAAAGTCATAATTAGAAGAGGCTTATTTGAATCAGATTTACGGACGGTTTGATTCACCAATACCCCATTTATTCAACAGACCTAATCTAGTGTGATTTAGTACACTAACCAACAGGATTTTAGCTGGGTTTTAAGACTGCAATCCTATGCATGTTTACTTGGAAGTAAGTGCCACTACATATAAGTATATTTGATTGTAATCTGAAGGTTTTAATCCTTTATATGATCTTAGAACTGCAGAGTTGGATGGGACCCTAAGTATCATCAAGTCCAGTCCTTTCAAAGAGGTGCAGTGGGGAATTGAACCCCAACCTCTGAATCTGCAGCCAGATGCCTCTCTCTGGGATCTTAAAATACAGTATTTTCCCATGTAAGAGACTACATTTTTGTCTAAAATTGTTAGGCTAAAAATTGAGGGTCATTGTATACATGGAAGTAAGCCCAGGAGAGAACTGCTTGGTTGCAAATTTGTAATTTGGAGTTGGAAAGTGGGGGGGGGATTCTTATATATAAGAATGTCTTTAGACAGGAAAGATACAGTATATTGAAATAAGAATATTGTTAACATGCCTTATTATCTGTAAGCTGCTTTTAGGAACATGCTTTAGCCTAGAGATTTCATATAAGGATCATAGTGGAAATGAATGTGGTAGAGCAAAATTTTCATTTTGGAAACAATCCCAGCATGTGCTAGCAAATATGGATGGGTTTGTTTGTTTGTTTGTTTGGTAGATACAGTACATAAAGGGCGCTTTTACACGACCCCTAAGATCCGCTGGCCCCTTAAATTCGGACCAGAGATCTTAGGGGTTTGTCGCTCTTCGTGCGTCTCCACCCCTCCATACTTCCTGGCTGCTGGCTGCGTGAGGAGAGGGAGGGAAAAAAAGGGACAAAAGAATAAAGTCTTACCTCCCCGGTGCTGGGCACCCGGGGGGGGGGAGCCCCGGTCACTTCCTGGTTCCTCTTAAAGGGGCGGGAGGCAAAAAACAAAAACAAAAAGAAGCGAGGAGAGCCCAGCACATCCGCATCAAATATTTTTCACCTCACAAGAGCAGGTATAAGACAAGTGCGCTGGGTCGCGCTTAGGTGGGCGGGGTCGCACTTAATTGTCTGCAAACTCTGGAGCTGGTGGGGAAACATTTTTAAGCGCCGGAGCTTGCAGCCATTTGCGGCGGAGTTTAGGGGTCGTGTATAAACGCCCAAAGAATATACTTATGACTAACAGGGAGCATTTTAGCAGAAACACATGCCTTTAGAAATCAGGAAATACAGTTGTTTTAGAAAGGAAATGAAATGGGAGAGCAGTTCATTTTGTTGATCTCAAAGAGACTATAAGAGAGAGTGTATGTGTAAAAAAATTTTTCCTCTGCCTTTAAACAAGTACTATTCCATTTTTCTTGCCAAGAAATATACTTTAGATCACAGTACTTATTTCTAGTACTGGAGTAGAAAAATGAATTTCAAATAAGTTACATAAAAGCTATCCTGTGATTTCACATTGAATGATATTTTTTCAATAAATGAATCAGCAACAGGCTGACAGGTTGCTATATTCTGCACTTAGGTGCTGTTTTCCTTATATGTAGCATTGAATGTGTTGAATAATAGGTAAGCATTCCCGTTTTCTTACAGCATGTGCAAGATTTGCAAGCTATGCTGGTATCCAGCAGAAAAACCATTATTTTTTGTTTATTTTAGTTGAGTAGGCAGTTATATAATAGCCAGGAAAATGATAAGGGAATATTTCCTTTTGATAAAATAATACTAAAACATTGCTTTTTGGTTAAAGTAGGTGCTTGCACTTTATAGGTAAGGGGCCCTTCCTATCTATGCTATACCAGGGCTGACTTCCATTTACAGTAGCTATGGTGTGTGACGGTGCCGCCACTAACCATGCACCAGATATTCATCTTTGAGAATTCTTCAAGTGATAATACCAGGCGTGTGCAAGTGCTAGGAGGAGTGTCATGCACCTTGCCGCTACTACTTGAGTGGGATCATTGAAGAGCCATCCAGTTGCTTTTGATTGGCAGGTAGGATAGGAACGGGTGTGGATGGGCTGCAAAAAAACCCCGGCAGAAACTTAAGTCTGCCATAGGTTTTACTTGCCCATTGTAGTTGACTTATAGTTTTGACCCTTTACATGGTCAGTATGAAAATATTACTCCACTACTTCACCGCCCCCTTTGTTTCATAAGTAATTTCCTGAATTCAGACTTCATAAAGCATTACTAACAGCCATCTGATTTAATGCACTGGTGTTAAAATTTTCATTTTTTATTAACTATTTATTTTATGCTTGGTATGAGTTGGATTCCCCATCAAAATTGTAAGCAAAATATCACTGGCTTTTACAGAAGCAACAAATTTTCTCTGATTTCTGAAAATGCTCTTTCTGTTTATATATAGGTGATATACGTAATGACTTGTACCTGACTTTAGAGAAGGGGGACTTTGAAAGAGGTGGGAAAAGTGTGCAGAAGAACATTGAAGTGACCATGTATGTTCTTTATGCAGATGGTGAAATTCTAAAGGTAAAGTTACATTTCTGTTAAGTATAATGTAATGTTAAGAGATTATGTTTCTTTACTCTTTATGATCTTTCAGTTGAATTATTGCAGTGGTTGTTATTATGAGTCTGCCAAGAAGTAAAACTACTTACTTAGCCAGAAAAAAATCTTTCTGTAACACTGATGCATTCTGAGTAAGGGTTTTTCATTGCTAAGGGACTTCTCTTTCATTTCTTTTCTGTGCAAAACCAGCCAGCACTTACTGTACTGGAGCTAGTAATTTCTAAATACATTAATTAAGGAGAGGAACTGTGCAAATCAACCTTGCATATTTTCTATTCCACCTGCTGGTTTTCCTCCAAATACTGAGAAAGCATTTCTCAAACTACATTATATATGGAAGATTGGAAGCCACTAATTTTCAGTTGTGTGATTATGCCATGAATGTGGAAAGTATAATAGGAATTGGTCACTATGACCTGTGTAGCCTCAGGGAGAATATGGCTAAAGGGAGATGATCAGACTTATGTTAAGATTATACTTTCAGGCAAGGTTCTATAGCAGTGGTGGTGAACCTTTGGCATTCCAGATGTTTTGGATCACAACTCCCATAGTCTTTTGTCATTGGCAGTCTAGGCTCGGAATTCTGGGAGTTGTGGTCCAAAACATCTGGAGTGCCAAAGGTTCGCTACCACTGTTCTATGGTGTTCTGCGAAAGCAGTGCACATGATAATGATCAAAGACCCTCTGGTCCTTGTAAATCATTGGGTCTTAATTGTGGGGCTCCAGACGGTTTTTAGCTACTCTGTCCATTGTTTTGCAGATTGAGTTGGAATTTCTCTGATACAAATGCTCTATTACTTTCTGCATTCTGAATTTGACAGTTCCATGACACTTTCCGTAATATGATATTTCTCTTTTCGTACTTTGATTTTTTCCTTCCAGGACTGCATTAGCTTGGGATCCGGAGAGCCAAGTAGGAGTCTTTATCATTCCTTTGTTCTGTATCACAGTAACAGCCCTCGTTGGGGAGAAGTCATCAAACTTCCCATTCCTATAGACAGGTTCCGAGGCTCTCACCTCCGTTTTGAATTCAGACACTGTTCCAGTGAGTACAATAACCTTCATAGGGTGCCATTTTTCTCTGGATTAATGCTTTGACTAACTTCCCAAAGGAACAGGAGCTGAGGGGAGGGGTCTATTGAAAAAACATGACAGGGAACATTATACCAATTATTCCAACTAATATTAGTTGCATTTTTTAATAAGTCAGTATTTCTAACTTAAAACGAGCAGCAACTTCTATTGAGATACAGATAGTTGGGTGGAGTGATTTAAGTGATTTATATATATATATATTTCTGCTTAGGTACTGTACTTTAAACGTTATGGATTGTGTTATTAGTTGAAAGCTTGAAAGTTAATTTATTGAAGTGTAGTACTCTATACAGTCATTAAGCTTTGTTGTTGATGTAGTAGAGCATTTTTTTCTTTTTTTCTTTTTCTTCCCCCCCCCCCCTTAACTCACCGCCATCGACCTCTCTTATTAGGAGCGTGATGTTTTAGCAGCAAGGTTTTCCCTTTTTATTATAACAAGGGCGCTTTAAGCTGCTTATTTTTTAACTTTATGTAAGTGTCTGTAGTAGTTGTTGTTGTATTTACATTGTATTCTACTTGCTGACTTGTTTCAGCCTTGTAAGCCGCCCAGAGTTCCCGTGGGAAGATGAGCGGGGTATAAATCCAATAATAAACAAATAATAAATAAATAAATAACCCTAATATCTTGTACATCAGATCAAAAGTATGACTCTTACCAGATGGACAATTTGACCCATATGACCAAAACTGACTTCTTTTTATATGGATCCCAGTAAATATTACCACTGTAACAGAAGAGTGATAAACTGTATTGCTCTTCTTTTAGCTCACTAGCCATGACAAAAATTCTTACCAGACATTATGAAGAATGATGAGGGTGATTGATGACCAAATATATACTTAAGTAAATGGAAAATGGGCAGTAGAGCTGCAGACCCTATGGTTATGTGTATAATAACTAATTTTGAAATTCTTACTCAGCTATAAAGTGAAACAAAGTAAATGCAGCCCCAGTGAAAAAAAGGCACAGAATGCTTTGTATGGTTGCTCATATTTGAGATACACTGAGGTGCCTCCTTTCTATAGCTACAATCATATCTGATCCAGTGCTTTATATGGACACAAGACATCATCCTCCCTCCCTCATAGAAGGGCCTTGTGGGGCCCCAGAAACCACCCACTTTTCAGATCAGCTCTTGCATAGGCTTCTCCCTTTCCTCCAAGATAATGTGGTGGTACACAAAGAACAGTAAACTAATTTTTGAGCCACCCCAATTCATAAATCTGATACACAAAAGCGTCCCGTTCAAACATTGTACCTCATGGCTGCTTTGAAATGATTGTTTAATCATTGGTAAATATTAAGTATACAGTGACCCCCCCACACACCTATCGCGGAGGTTAGGGACCCGACCTGACCCGCAATAATTGAAAATCCGCGATATGTGAATGCAGGTCGGGTCAGGCCTGGGGGGGCCTAACTGGGGCCCTTGTACTTATCCCCATCCTGGCGCTGCTCCAAATGGGCCTGTTCTGGAAGTTTTTCTTCCTGACGTTTCACCAAACCCTGTGGCTGGCATCTTCAGAGGGCAAGTTGCTCAGGGAACTAGGAATTCTCTCTGTGCTCTGGGATATTTTGCCTTGTTTATAGCATTTTCCAGTGAACTGTTTGCATGGTTGTTAATGATATGTTGTAGGAATACACGTTGCATTGAAAGTGTAGACACCATGATTTTTGTGTGCTACAGTGTCTTAAGTGTCATTTTAATTCTTTGGTTACCTTACAATCATCTTTGAAATCATTGTCTTAGTGTGAAGAATATTAGCTTATAAGCAAGTAATATAAATTATCCATTTTTGGAAGAGGTGTATTTGTAAGGTTGGATCCATAGCAGGAGAAGTTTAGGCATTTTCCCTGTAGATCATGGCAGTTTGATCCTTCTAACCTAAAGTGCACAATTTGATTTTCAAAAAATCCTTACTGTTCTTACAGAATCTTTTAATGCTAAATAACTGACTAGCAAAAAAGGCAACAGAGTTAATGATGAAAGGTTTCATACTGTCTTGTTGTGTGACACCTTCCAGACTATTCTGTCATGATTTGAACATTCTAATGGATTAGTTACACAGTAATTTCTGTAAACACTTCTTATTTTCATTGCAGCAAAAGATAAAGGAGAAAAGAAACTTTTTGGCTTTGCATTTACGCCATTAATGAGGGATGATGGAACCACCCTATCTGATGATATTCATGAGCTTTATGTTTATAAGGTACTATATATTTCACTGCTACTTATATTTTATTAATTATCGTATCGTTCACTCTTACTTATGTTTGATTAAGTCTGCAGTGATACAGCCTGCTGTACCAAGTTAGCAAAGTCTTTCATGGATCTTGGGTCATCTGTTACTGCAGCACATCACAAACTGTAAAACTTTCCTAGCAGATATCCATTAGAAGTGGTTGGAACTATACCTTTTTCTATTTTTTCAGATTATCAGATCAACTTTTCTCTGTCTATTTATGTAGTTAGATGTCTAATTTAGTTTATACTTGGGATTCACAATAAATGTTTTTTGAGTTAAGATGTAAAGTTCTAAATTTTATGACTAACCCAACTAAATTAGATTTATTGAATCAGTTAAAATGTCAGTATTGTGAAACTGGGCTATTAAACAACAGAGAATATCTCCAAACAACACCGGGGGGTGGAGTGTTGACTGTCACAGTTTGAATTTTGTATAAATAAAATAGTAAATGATTAACAGTATAAGAATTATTGCGCTAAAATGAGAAGTATAGTTATAACATGGAGGTTTGAACAGTAATGAACTGCTTTATAGAGGGTACCTTGGGTCATTGAAAAAAAAAGAAGAAAAGAAAAGAGAAAAGTAATAGTTCAATATACTGAATGTCCATTATAAATCACTGTGGTGTAAAACATGACATCATATTGAATCCAGTGTTATTTATGTGACTTGCAGAGTCTATGGTAAAGTCCATTGTGTCCTCAACTGTAGCAACTCCCATAGAGAATGTATGGTGTTTGCTACTGAAGAAGAATCAATGAGAAAATGTATTGATTCTGCTATCTTAGGACAGAATAAGATAAGCAGGGAATGATTTTGTTGCCCTAATCTGTAAATTATCTGCTACTGAAGAGGAGTGTGAGGTTTTGTATTAGCTTTCTACTAGTGGAGTCTTCAGGGTTTACAAGAAAATATAAACAATAGATTAGGCTATATTAACACCTATGCTTATAAAAGGGCTGGTATAATGTAAGCAAGCTACCAGCCAGCATGAAATCAGTGAACCCTTCTGAACCATACGAGTGATATTTAGAGATCACATATTTTTGACTTTACAAAAGGTTATATATTTCTGATATCTTCTGGATTTTATGCATGTTGCCTGTACTCATGTCAATGTTTACCATGAGTGAAAACAATGATTGTTTCATCCTCTGAACGAAAGCCAGCCAGGACTCCACATTGATTAATTAATGTTGTAAACCAAGCAAGAGAAAGTAAATAGTATATACCTAGATACCCAGATGAACTTAGATATTATTATGATTATTATTTGATTCTCACTGATATTTGATCCTTTCAGGGGTAGATGTTAGCAGTGGCCACCATAGACTCAAACTATCAAAAGTTCTGTAGTGTTCTGGGTGTTTTATTAGAGTGTTTGTCTTTAAATGTTGGCAATTGAATCAAGAGCACAAGCGATGTATATTGAGTTGATTTTTTTGTCTTGTTGGGACTACCACTAGGATTTTGTCCAGGTGGGGTTAAAGACTTAGATTTCTGAAAGAATCTCAAGTTCTTTTTGTTTTATTCAATGGTTTTAGATATGTTAGTAAAATGTAATAATCAGACAAATTTATTATAGAAAGCACTGTCCTTCTCATCCTAGCACAGTATTCATGTTTCATTTAGGGGGGGAAAAACAGTTTCTTTCCTCACATTCTTAGAATGTTTCTCTTGTTTGTTGTGGGCAAATCTTTGAGAGAGCCTGAAAAATAGCAAATAATTATTCATTTATTGCAATGAAATAGTACTCCTGAATATAGGCTTCTAATAAACACCTCTTGTGCTCTCAAATCACATTTAGTAGAAAGATGCACTATTCCACAACACTTCCAAAACATGTTTTATTCTTATTGCATAGTAACGTTTTTTCGAACATGTTTGAGAAGAGAAGCAAAAAATGAGGCCTAAATTTACTGTAACATGAATATCACTGGAACCCATGTAGCCTGATGTCTAATAAGTACTGTTTCTTTTTTTCTTGTTATACAGGAAAGAATAAAACATATTTAAAATACTATTGATTCTAATGGAAGATTCATGTAACTTAATCAACACTAAATTACCTATATCAATTCCTTGGTAGAGAATTGTTTTCCAAAATTAGTGCGGAAGGAATATTATACATATAATTTGAATGCACAATGTTTGTATAATCAGTTCAGTATTTTTGCATATTCTAGTTATTGATACACTGTGTATGGAATTAAGTAGCTAATAATTTAGATAAAGGTAAGTTTCTTTTCTTGTATCTCTAGTGTGATGAAAACAGCACGTTCAATAACCATGCATTGTATCTGGGTCTTCCATGCTGTAAAGAGGATTATAATGGGTGTCCCAACATCCCTTCAAGCCTGATTTTCCAGCGCAGCACCAAAGAGTCTTTTTCAGTCTCCACCCAGCTATCTTCTACAAAACTTACACAGAATGGTATGGCAACTTTCACTTTAAGAACAATAGGTTTGGAATGGCTTCATACAGAAAATAAGCACCTTCTTGGCTTTAGCTGCCTATGGCATGTCCCTTATTGTGGCAGGGGGCACACCTCTGATTCTCTGTGCGCCTTGGAGTGTCTTAGGAAGCATCTATGAAATTGCAAACTATAAGTGTAATTTATTTTTTGCTAAGATTAGATTCCCAGTGTGAATTGAGCAACAATCTTGAGAAAGCAAATAAATGCAGTGTAATTTAAGTCTAATTAAACATTCAATACCAAATCATTAAAAATAACTGGGTATCCTTGGAGTTTTAACTATCATTATGCCTAGATGCCCTAAGCCAGGCCTGCCCAAAGTCTGGCCTGGGGGCCAAATCCGGCCCGTAGGGCCATTCTGAGTGGCCCACGGCTGGCCGGCCCACCCCTCCCTCCCCCTCCTTCACCCCATGTTTTTTAAAAGAAAGTAGGTGGGGCTTGCAGTGGGGTGGCAGGGTTGGGGAGCAACCGGCCCCTGACACATTCTCAGCCACCAAATCTGGCCCTCCTTACAAAAAGTTTGGCCCCCCCTGCCCTAAGCACATCTGATCTTGCCTGATTTCGGAAGCTAAGCAGGGTTGGCCCTGGTTAGTACTTGGGTGGGAGATCACCAGGGAATACCAGGTGCTGTAGGTGTCTGGTGTAGGAACTGGCAAGCTACTCCAGCATTCCTGCCAAGAAAACTCCATAGACATGGGGTCATGAAGAGTCAGTCACAACTGTAACAACGCAACACAACAGATGATTTATTTGCCTGATAAAGCAGTTCATTTTCATTAAATTGTACTAGAGATGGACACAAACCTGAGTTCAGAGGCAGCGAGCAAAGAGGCAAAGACAGGGAAGTTCCTGCTCCTTCTGGAGACTGACCCAACAGCTGAAGAGGAGGAGAGGAAGAACACGTGCCAGCTGAGTGGGGGATTTAGCCAGGGAGGTGGGAGAAAGAAGTGTGCAGCAGCTGTGGTGCCATGCCTATGAACTGGCATGAACCTCCAAACCGAGGTTCATGCCCATCTCTAGAATTCCAAGTCTACACATTGATTCTATGGAATGTTTTTGTAGGTGGGCATTAATTATGCTAAGGACATTTGCTGGAATTGCAAGTGACTAAAAAGGACTTCTTTGTGGTCTCTGTGAACATACACTAATGGACTATTTAGTGTATCTTAACATGGGCTCTGCCCCTTGATAGAATGTAATCTGCCCTCTCTTCCTTATTGACCTCAGTTTCTTTTTATCTGCTATTCAGCAAACATATTGGATATGTTCTCTCTTACTGAGCAAATCTGCAAGGCAATCACTGTTTGTTGGTATTTGTAATAGTGATTGTTTCTTCCATTTTAAAAAAGATGACTTATCCTATTTTTTTTAAAAAAGAGTACTTCTTGTCCTATCAAGTAATGGAGGGCTCTCTGTCAGACTTGTTGCCACTAGCCAGTGGACACCTCTATTTAGAAATCTAGTGATTGGTCTATCTCCATGCCCATTACCAGTTCTGGTCCTGGAGTAATTCTTGACTTGTCTCTGAACAGTACCACCAACATTAACCCCATTTGTCGATACTGATGGCTTCCTGGGTACCTCTTCCTCCCATTCAGGAGGAGAGATATTGGAGTCAACACTACCAGCTCAGCCTACTGCTTCTCTTGCTTAGGCAACTTTCATCCCTCCAGGTCTCATCCAAGTAGCCATACTAGAAGTGACCTCTCTGTTTTGCACATTTCAGTTGGTTTAAAATTGAGGTCCACAGCAACTGTGCATTCACCAGAGTCAATCTATTTCCATGGCTCTACCTCTGCTTGAGTGTGGAGGCAACATTATGGAGATGGGCATTACCACTGAGTCTCTTACTCCCCCTCTTGTATATGGAACCAACCCTCCCTGGCCTCATATGACAGGCCTTACTACCTGTTTCATTACTATTACTCTGGAAGGTCACATTCTATATGCTCCAGAAGTCAGTCCTGGGAGCAGAGGCATCATCACCATGCTTGACCTACCTCTACTATATCCTGTTCCACAGAGATGCTTTCCAACTCAGAACATGGGCAGACTGTTTCCTTTCTCTAAACCAATGGTCTACTAGTTAAAGACTGTCAGTTCTGACCCATGCTAAATATATGCCTCAAATCCCCTAAGCACTGATATCTCCTGCTTAGACTGAACAACTCCTACTGGTCAACATTTCTATTAAACATTCAATATTTCAGTCCCTGCATACAAGCCACGTTATACTAACTTTGACGCTGGTCTCCATACTGAAGCCACAGAGAACATTAGATCAGGATTCTTATGATTTCAGTTTGTCATCAGACTCAGACAAACCATCTCAAACTTCTGCCTACACACAGGTAGGAGATGACCCATCACCTTCACCTATGGAGAACAAAAGAACCTTCAGCCAGATCAAGTGAACTCAGCACACTCTAGGTTGACTCATCTTACTTCTTTTCCAAAAGCATAAAGTGATCCTTTGCCCAAACATTTTGCTTATCCCTGAAGTGGTTTCTAGCTTCCATATTTTGTGTAACATGTTTATTCCTATGCTTGATAGCCATCAGGAGTACTTCTTATATATATTGGATGTTTTCAGACCACTTGCCTTTTAATTTCACAGGACTCAATCTTTTCACCAATCAGACTGTTTCTCATCTTTTTGAGAACTGAGATCTCAGGGTGGGACTCCACCATTAGGTGGTCATGCAGAAGACAAAGCCAATGCATGGCTAAAAGCAGCTGCTCATAATTCCAATGAGATGCTGGAGCTGGTTGCTTTGGAAATAGCTTGTTTCCACTCTAAACCCCTGCCCCAGGAACAGGGTGACTTGGCACCCCCTCCCCACACACACAAACACACCTCTGTTGAAGAGACATTCTAGTTGCTGGAAGCTTTCCTGGTAGCAGAAGATCCAACAACTGGGCCTGTAGATTCCCCCCCCCCCCCCCAGGAAAGGATAAGCCCAGGGAGAAAATGTTTAACTGGCCACACTTCAGGCTTCCTCCAATCCCATTAAAAAGGTTCAGCAGATCTGAAAACTGCTAGGTTAGGAAAAACCAAAATTAGATGCCTTAACAGTCAGAATAGGCTCATTTGGATGAACAATAATATAGAGGAGGTTCACCAAATCCTAATTGATGCAGTGGACCTACTATAGTATGATTTATTACTTTAAACAGTCTGTTCTCAGTAAGCAAACATGGAGTGGCAGTCTGTAAAATCAAAATATTGTAGCCTACAAATCTGTATATCTGTGGATATCTCCTCAAGTATAAAATTTATTTCCAAGGTTCTCACAATTCAACTTATGCTCATAGTCTGTTCTAATTTGTGCTGTAATGTCTTTTCCTTAGTATGCCCTAATTTATTATTTTAATAATTTCAGTTGACTTGCTTGCTCTCTTGAAATGGAAAGCTTATCCAGATCGTGTAATGGATATCTTAGGAAGAATGAGGCATGTCAGTGGTGAAGAAGTTGTCAAGGTACGGAGTCCAGACTAAATTGCTAATTAAAAATAATTATTGTGCTGGTAAATGCATTTGAGTAAACCTTAATAATTACTAGCAGCATGCTGTCAGTTCTTCAGACTAAAACTGGAACCAGAAAGTATGGAGAATTGAGGGCTCCTATACTATACAATTTCTTTGGTGGGATCTGCTGATGCAAAATGTATGATACAATGACTGCAATTCTGTTGGCATAACTACACATGTAGAAGGTTATGATGTCACCAGAGGAGGCCACTTTTCAGTAATTAAAAACTTTAAACTCCTGTCCCTTTTGACATCCAGGTAATTTATTTTACCACATAAAACCCATGTGAGCTGTGGGATGTAAGGAAGATTTAATTGAATTGTGAAAATCACCAGTGCCAGATTATAGTAGTGGTAGGGGGAGATTTTTGGTAATTAAAGACTTCCACCTTTCCATTCTCCAGTTCACCACAGTGAAAGGGTCACATAGGAATCAAAAGCCATGGGACAGAAGTAGGAAGTTTTAAGTTACTGAAAATTGCCCTCTTCTGGTGACATTATCACCTTTATATGAGTTTAAGATATACAACTGTATTTCAACCAATACTCCAGGATTCTACATATTGTGTCACTGATGCTGCTGTCAGTAACAAAGCACTGCATAGTATAATTTAAGATTAAATATTACCTCCATAGAGAGAAGGATGGCACACCAGCTTCTATTAAAAGTAGTGAATAGTAGGGTGTCGTGGGAAAATCTGTGCTCTCTCATTCCATTTTTAGAATGTTTTAAAGTTTTTAAATTTCTAAGGTATACCCAATGTGTAAGATAGACTGATGAACTAGGATTCAGTATAGCTGA
This sequence comes from Phrynocephalus versicolor, assembly GCA_023846285.1. NCBI lineage: Eukaryota > Metazoa > Chordata > Lepidosauria > Squamata > Agamidae > Phrynocephalus > Phrynocephalus versicolor. The sequence goes on along the minus strand of JAHTLZ010000015.1, from coordinate 46,521,082 downwards.
ATTCAGTCCCTGCTTGGCTATGGATATTTATGGGAAGGGGGTGCTCCTTGGTTTACCTACACGCAGGGGTTATATCTTAAGACTGACGAAGCTACTTGGATGAATAGCAAACTACATCTTGAATATCCCCTTAAATGTGCTTTCCTTCTACTGCTTTATCAAACTGGTTGTGTGCTGGAATCCATATATATTCTGTTGCCTGCCGTCCAAAAGCTAACTACCTCTTTAAAATGAATTCAACATAAACTTGTATTTGGGCAAAAATTCATGTTCTTTCCTCCCAAGTTTGTAGCTTACATTATTACTCCCATTGATTCAATTAGGTGACTGAATCACATGAAAGAAATCACATTTACATGACAAATTAAGATTATGAATGATTAACATTTACTAGTGACCTCTGGATTTTTATTTATGTAAATATTTCACCTTTGAATTAAAATATGTCCATGAATACTAACCTGAAATAAAGCAGCATAAACATCTAGTCTTCTTGTATGTTTGAATATTTTTCTTTTTCAGTACTTGGGTCAGGCTTGAGCGTATTTCTTTTACACACAGATAAGACTGCGGCCCTATACATTCTAAATAGGAAATAAGTTTAGTCAAGTTATTGAGACCTGCATTCATAAAGTTAAATCAGTCTGTTTTAATAGAATTATTTATGAGAAAATGTCATGTTCTGTTTATTTCCAGTTCTTGCAGGATATTCTGGATACATTATTTGTGATTTTGGATGACAATACAGAAAAATATGGACTACTGGTCTTTCAATCTCTGGTAAACACTATACGGATATGATGAATTAACATTTTGTCTTTTCCCTTTATTCGTAGTTTTCTACAATCTTCATGATTTCAGACCTCCAACTGATATTATCAGCAGGTCCCATTGAGTACAGGGAGAAATGCTAATTACTTTTACTAGTAGATGGCCCTGAATGCAAGGAAGAAATGGTGGCAGCACTTGCCTGTTGGACTAAAAATATATATAAAAATCATTTTTTCTCCCCTTGCTTGGAGAAATAGCTCAAATGCACAAAACTTTCCCCCTAACTTTTTTAATATTCATCTGACAAAAAGCCAGCCAGTTGTCAGGGTTCTGCATTCCTGAGTACAGTATGAGGAGAAAGCTCTCAGGAGCCTTCTAAACCCAACACACGAGGTTGACAAAAACACAGCATCATCTGCATACAGAAGTATAGAAATTGGGTGAGATGCCAGCTTAGGTGGGTGGAAATCTACGTTGAATAAACTCTCAACAATACCATTAATATATAGATTGAATAAGGTTGGGGCTAAGATACATCCTTGCGTCACACCCTTATGTACAGGAACTGGGTTAGATAGGATCCCATCAGAATTACAAAGAACCTGTAAATAGGAATTCTCATGTAAAAGACGGATTAATAAAAGAAGTTGTTTGTCAATGTTCATAGACTGCAGTTTTAACCATAATATGTCTCTAGAAATAGAGTCAAATGCGGATTTAAAGTCTATGAAAGCGGCATAGAGAATCCCACCTTTGGGGGCTGAGTATTTACTAGCTAAAAGATGAAGAACAAGGCACTGATCAATTGTGGATTTCCCTTGCCTAAAACCTGCCTGTTCTACAAGAATATTCTCTACCCGTAACCAATCTTCTGTTTTTTCCAACAGATGCCTTGTATATAATTTACTGATGGTACTTAATAAACTGATAGGACGATAATTGGCAGGATCCCTTCTATTTCCTTTTTTAAAAATTGGGTCTACAATAGCTAATCCCCAGTCCTTTGGTATACAAGCAGTTCTATCAATCCAGGTAAACAGAGTAGCTAGTATAGGAGCCCACCATTCGGCATTTGCTTTAATAAGATCTGATGGAATATAGTCAGGCCCTGGGGCTTTATCTGGTTTTAAACGATCAATTAACATCAGTACTTCCTGTTTAGTGACTGGAGGCCACTCTGGGAGGTCTTCTAGTTCAGTTTGGAAGGCAGAAGTACAGGGTGATTGAGCCGCATAGTACCTGCCAAATTATTCTTCCCATACTGTCGCCATTATACTGTATAATAGTCTGATTTAGGAATAAAACTTAAAGTTCCCCTAGATACTATCTTCCAGAATGAAGCCGAGTCTCTCAAATGGGCAGCAGTTAACAAGCATTACCAGGCCTTCCTCTGGGCTTGTAGTTTCTTAGTTTTAATCAAGGATTTATACCTGTTAATTTTTGTTTTATTATAACTTCTGACTGCAGCCAAGTAATAAGTAGTCCCTCAGAGTGACTTGCATACTTGCATACCCTCCTGCAGATGCCTTTCCCCCTTATTTTCTCTTTTGTGCTTCTTTCAGACTGAGGGACAAATTAATTTCTTCTTAAAGTGTCCTAAAGCTTTAAAAAGTTCCTCAGGTTTCAAGTTAAACTGTAGGAATACTGGTGTAAACCCACTTCCATCTGTTTTTATGTGAACTGCCCAGAGTACCCTTTGGGAAATTGGTGCCAAGAAAACTCCATGGACATGGGGTCACGAAGGGTCGGTCACGACTGTAACGGCACAACACACACACACACATAAATATAAAAACAGCACATTTTTGCTCTAAATCAGTGGGATAGGTTATTCAACGCCATCTCCTCCAAGAACAGCAGAGCATTTTGGCAACTGGTGTCCCGTTCCAACCCGGTTCCCTCTCCAATTGATGTTCCTCCCATTTCTCCATCTGTTTGGACTACACACTATTCTAAAATCTTTGCTGCTTCTGACCTGGTATTCCCTTCTCCTCCCCTGCCCCCTGACCTTCCCCCTTGGCCTCCCGTTTTAGAATCTGAAATACTAGAACTGATTAGCACCTTGAAATCCGGAAAAGCCCTGGGTCCCGATGGGATTGTAAGCGAAATACTGATTAATGCCCCTGACTGGTGGGCTCCCTTCCTGGCTAAACTATTTACCCTGATCAACCATTTTGGGATTTTCCCAGAATCTTGGTTATCTTCTATTTTAGTACCAATTTTCAAAAAGGATGACCCTACATCCCCGTCCAACTATAGGCCTATTAGTCTCCTTTCCACTATAGGTAAACTCTATTCAAAATTCCTTCTCAAACGTTTAGTAGCCTGGGCAGAAGCGAAGTGCCTTCCCGGCAACGAACAAATTGGTTTCCGTCCAGGATCATCTACTTTAGACCATGCACTTTTGCTGTCTTTCCTCGCAGAAAAATATTCTTCTCACTTTAAAGGGAAACTCTACGCTGCTTTCATTGATTTGAGAGGTGCGTTTGATTCTATCAATAGGAACCTATTATGGCATAAACTTGCCTCTTGGGGAATTGATTCTCGACTGCTTTTCTTAATTAGGAATCTTCACTCCTCCAACTCATGTCAGGTCCGTATAAACTGCAAGGGCTCCCTTTCTGAAGAGATTACTATATCCAAAGGTGTCCGTCAGGGTTGTATACTAGCGCCCCAACTATTCAACCTCTTCCTTGCTGATTTACGTTCTCAACTATCTCCTTGTGATAAGTACGCCCCTTGTTTGAATAACTCCCCATTACCAATTCTCCTTTATGCTGACGATTCAGTCCTTCTTTCCATCTCCAAAATTGGGCTACGCCATCTCCTATCTGCTTTTCATTCTTACTGTATATCTAATGATCTAATAATCAACTCCGAAAAAACCAAAATATTAGTTTTCTCTCATCTATGGAAACCACTATCCTGGAGTATTGACAGCAGACCAGTCGAACAAGTTAAAACATTCAAATATTTAGGTATAAATTTCCACCACCGATTAGAATGGAACTTCCATAGAGACTTGGCAATATCTTCAACCAAACTCCATCTGAATGCAGTATCCCGTTTTCATTACCATAGTGGCAACCAGTATGTACCTGCAGCCCTCAAGGTTCTTCAGACAAAGACCTTGAGTCAGCTTCTGTACGGAGTTCCAATTTGGATCAAGGCGGCTTCCACAAAAGTAGACCTAGTAATTGCCTCCTTTTTAAGGCAAATGCTAGGTGTTCCTAACAATCAAACTTTCAACCATGATCCTTGAGTTGGGCATTCACTTACCTTCCACTCTGGCATGGTCTCGGGCCATCAAATACTGGTTAGCCCTCCATTATAATTCCTCCCCTGGTTCCTTACTTTTTGACCTCTTAAAGGATCCCTTTACTTCCACCTGGGATTCCCTCTTTGTAAACAAACTTCACAACTTAGGCTTTACTCTTGATTATTTTGCCAACTTTGATTTTAAAAAAGCTTACTTGACCATAAAGGCAAAATTATTTGAACAAGAAACTGAATTACTTTCCTCTAATCTAAATTGGACCTGCTCTCCACGTTTCTTTAACTTATCCCCTGTCTTTGGCCATGATCTCTGTTACTTCCGCAAGCTAACTAATCCAAATAAGAGACGTGCTTTCATGTTGGCTAGACTCAATATTTTCCCCTCCTCAGTACTCTCAGGAAGATACTTAGGTATACCATCATCCCAGAGGCTTTGTAAATTTTGCCATCTCGAACCGGACACAGTCTCTCATATACTGTGCCGCTGCCCTGCCCATACTAGGTTACGCAAAGAGTTTTTAGATCCAATTATGTCTATGTTCCCTGGCCCCCCAGAGGAATACACAAGCTTTTTACTTCGTGACAATTTCGAATGGGTCACCCTACAAGTTGCAGACTTTTTAGTAGCTGTTATTAATAAGAAATGAGAGTGTATTCCCCTTTTGGCCTTTTACCTATTGTTTTACTTGACAATGTTTTACCATCTCTGTTTTGGTTGTGTTCTATTTTCTTTGTTTTAATGCCAATAAAGGTATGTAAATGTAAATATAAAAATAAATAAATAAATAAACAAATCTCATTCTTGATACAGTCGTCCCCTGCTGTATTGCGGTTCATATACTGTACTGCAGTGCCAGTATATCGCCGGACCGCATAATATGAAGACAAGGGCTCCTGAGGCAAGCTGTGTGGGCCTGTTTGGGGCCTCCTGCACTTACCCCAGGCCTGGTGCTGCCCCGAGCATGCCTCTGATGAGCTTCCCAGGCCTGTCAGAGGCCCCAGAAGTGGTTTCTGGCAAACCAGAAGTCACCTCCGAAAACCGGAAGTGACTTCCCTCCGACAGGCCCGGGAAGCCCATCGGAGGCCCATTCAGGGCAGCGCCAGGCCTCAGGTAAGTGTAGGAGGCTCCAAATAGGCCTCCCAGCCCCAACCCAACCCAGTATCTGAATAACAAGGATTTCCCTTTATTGTGGGTTGTGTCAGATCCCTAACCCCTGCGATAAATGGGGGATTATTTTATCTGTTAACATTAATGGATCTGTGCCTACATGGAGCCATCCTTCTCGATCGGAAGAGAGTTCTAGTAGTAGAGCCACCTCACATTTCTACAGAGGACCAATTGACATATGTGCCTGTTGTGTTTTGTCTGACATAATAACTACACCCTACAGAACTTCTGGTGCGAAATATTAATTCAAAACAATGTTTATCTTATGATTAGTTCTTTTTTATGGTTTGGATAATAATTCTTTACCCAAGGTATTGTTGTTTTGCACAAAGTTCTCCCTTGTGTATGGACCAGACCTTTGATCAGAACCAGATGTTGACTTGTTAAACTGACCATCTGCTGCGTAATTGTTCTGGGTAATAGAGTAAGAGTCATTTCCATGTCTCATAGGAAGTGTAGGATTATCCATTTAAACTTAGAAGCACATGCAGTCACCATTCTTACACTGTCACTAGTTCTATTATCAATTTGTTTCACTTTTTTATATTTGAAAAAGCAGGTGTATCTGCAAAAGCCCAATTTGATATACAACTGACTTTAAGGGGTTGCAATGTTTTTGTTTTTTATTCCTGGCTTACCAACTGGCCAGGAAACCTCTATCAAATACGCATGGAAGCCACTTCACCAGGGCTGTAACCATTTCTCCCTCCCACTTTCCTTGACTAGCCTGCTTGCTGGGCATTCCCTTCTAACCTTTGCTGTCTCTTTTCCTGCACCAGGTCCTCTTTGTAGCTCGCCTGTCAGGCAGTCTTTTCTTGTCTTCCCTTTCTTGCTTGCTAAGCATTCTTCTGACCTCTGCTGTCCCCTGTCTTCTCCCTACCACCTCCACTGCTTCGCTGTTGTGCTTTGTGATGTAAATGTGCCAGATTACAGTGCTGGTCAGAATGGTTGTAAACATTTTGGATGCTAGGAGGAGGCACTTGCTAATACTGGAGTGGTTCTAAAAGCAAGTGGTTTGTACAGCAAGCTGATGTAAGCCAGGGATTCACTGTAAGATTTTAGAGAAATATATAAATGATGTATATGGAATATAGTATAATTTCTATTGTATCTTGCACTATCTTTATGTAGATGCTTTGTAGAACAGCTTTCTGTCTCTCCTATAGGTGTTTATCATAAATCTTCTGCGGGACAGCAAATATTTTCATTTTCGGCCTGTAATGGATACTTACATTCAAAAGCATTTTGCAGGAGCACTGGCATACAAGTAGGTTCCCTTGTCCATTGTTTTCTATAGAACATCATTTTCAGACTTCATATGCAGAAGTTCTATCATGCCATTTGCGAAAACAATCCAGTAGTACAAAGCCGTGTTACTGAATAAATGTTAATAGCACTTGCAAATGGTTTAAAAACCAGTATCCCAATAAAGGTCAATTTGGATACTTTTGCAAGTTATACCCCAGGCTGCCTACAGGTACAAACCTACACATACTGCTTCTTACAGCATGTAAGAGAAAAAAAACCTCCCTGAATTTTAAAGAGGTTAACTCTAAATGGGGATGCTAAGTGACAGGTTATTTGTTGTGGTTTCTGTGCATCATACAATGCATCTCACACTTGCACAGACATTTCCAAAACAACAGTATTTTGCTGGAAACTTCAGCCCAACCAGCACCACATCTCTTTTCTTCAGGACCACTCCCCCCCTCATCTAAGTAGTTTATCTACAGAATAAGTGGGGGTTATAGTTATTAGTCTTTGTTTCTTGTAGTGTTCAAGTTATGTAAATACATTTATTAACATATGGTTAAATGTGTGTATTGTTGTGCAACTAGATATGCAAACATTACTTTTGTGTATTTACTATATATTCATACATAAGCTTTCTGGATAGCTTACGAGTTAGGTATCAAAGTTGTGAAGCCAGACTTTAGGAGCTTGATTATTTACTGTGTGTCAAGGAAAAGTGAGCCACTGTGGTTTCAGTCAAGCTGCACTGTTTCAGAGTATCCTCAGAGGAAAGGAACAGTAAATAACTCCTGAGTACTGTATATTTAGACAACCTTGGAAATGGTCACAATAAGTCAGAATTCTCTTTATGGTTAGTTGTTATTAGTAGTAATCATATATACATATTAGAGTAATGCAGTTTAGATTTTTTGGACCATAAATTTCACAGTCCCACTTAAAGAACCCGGGCCTTAGGGACATCTAAATTATGCATACCTGGAGAGAAGGCCCAGGTAGCAGGTTCTATGTTTATGATAGTGCTGCTAGTCTCTTTTAAAAGGAAGCTTTCCTGCAACCAAGCTATGTATTGATGAAAAGAGAAGGGGCCTTTGAGGGGGCATTTCCCAGGCCATATGCTGCACTTTTCCACCTCTTTTTAATGTGTTCTTAAAAAATCTTAATATTAGAATTAATAGTGTTGTCAGCACTAATATTCCAAAGTTAGTGTTAATATTATTAAGTGCCGAATTACATTTTGATATAGTGACTGGTCTGTATAGCTTTTTATTTTTGTTTTGCTTTTTCAAAAATCATTTGACAAGTTGTCTTGGGTGCATGCATTGACAGACAGGTGGGATATAAATGGATTGAATGTATGATGTGTGTGTTTTATGCAGAGAACTAATCCGTTGCTTGAAGTGGTACATGGATCGATCAGCTGAACTTGTACGACAGGACCATATTCAAGAGGCAATGAGAGTATGTCTTTTATTACATATCTATGTCATTTCAAAATTATTCCTATAGTGAGATTTTTATTGAGAATCCTGTCCTGAATGGATTATCATGATTTGATCTCCAGAAGTATAGCTCTTGGGCTATCTAAATTATAATCTTAAAGTAAAACTTTGACTTTGAGCAAATTTCTTTGTGGTCTCTGTTATTCATGCTTATGATTTTCTTCTGTACTTGTGCAGATATGTCAAAACTTGCTGGGAGGCAGTATATACATTCCCCATTACAAACCAAAGTAGGGGTAGACCTATAGGGCAGGTCACAGAAGCCTATACTGGCTTATAGCTTACAAAAAAAAAAAAATCTAGGTTCATCATTATCCCAATATAGGGTTAATTCCAGAATGAAATCAAGCCATCATTGACAAGCACTCCTAAATTAATCTTGCTATCTTAAGTGTAAGTATTTTCTTTTTTTGCAATAATTCAAGGCAATTTAGAATCTTGATTTTTTTAACAAGGTTTGATTCGACTTAGCTTCTAGGTTCCATTAGCATAACTTTTTTTGGAGTTGTAACTTCCAAACATCTTACAGTTGTACGAAGAACCGTAAAAGCCAAAGTTCTTATAATTGAGTAAACCTCTCTAGGCACAAAATTCATTCTTGCAACTTATACGTACAAAGATGCAGATGGCAAAATGTGATTTATAGGCAAAACTTTAAATTACTGGAGCATCTCTTTCAAGAGTCAAGATTTTTAAAAGTAAAAGAACAATGTGAATGTTTCAAAACCAAAGGCAACTACATCTCTTAAAATATGTAATCATCATAATAAAAATACATAAAGTAAAAAGTGTTACTTAGCTCTGAGACTATTAAGACACACAGGAAAACATTTCTGAAGAGAGCTCACCTCTGCTACAGTCTAAGTGAAATCTATTGTTTACTCTCTGGAGCTACTCTCTTTATTTGCTTGGACAGATGTCTCTTGCAGCTGCTGCTTGCTGTCTCTGATGGCAGTATGAGAAATCAATGTTTATTTATATGCTAATTTTATTTACCTAGTCTGCAATAAACAGATAACCCCCACTACTATAATTTCCCCACTTCCTGGCATCCATGGCTGCCAACAAGCAGAGATATATAAATAATATACATCATACACCTGCTTAAAGGCGCCTACTCACCTGTATTTACACTAATTACCCATCATATCAGAGTTTACTATTTCCATATATCTTGTGTATGAATAGCAAAACAAAATAGGAGAATGCCAAAAATTGTTATGATCTTAGTGACCTTGCTTTCCATACTGGATTGAAGTAACCAGTGTTTTCATGCCACAATTTTAAAAAGGTTGGAGGACACTTTTTCAGGCATTTTCTATACCACCCTAAATGTTCTAATACCCTTAAATAGACATGGTATCAAACCCAGGCAAGTATATTTAGAACTTTCTGGAGCCTTAAAACGTTAATTTCTGTTCCTCTCCTACTATACAAACTCTGCACACTACTGTCCACCATCAATTACCTTTCTACCTCCACTGAGGGAACGTATTTGGAATTTTCTAAGCCTATATGCCTAAAAAATTTGTTAGTAGTCCATGCCCCCTTTTTTTTGCTTCATCCTGTGGTGTTTTTGTTTTTTATGTATTTGTTATTCTTGATCTTTTTTTACTTAAAATGGATATACAATAATGCACTTTTCATATTAAATCTTCCTTTTCTATCTCAGTTGAACACACAAACGTAATTGCTTTTTTCCTCTTTCAGCTCACAGTTTGCAACCAATTTTGAGACAGCTAACTTTTGTGAAGTTTTTTTTCCATTTGATTTTTAAGAATTATGAAAAAAACATTTCAGAATATTGATGTTCAACAAGACAAATGTCAAGGGAAAGTAAATGGTTCTGTGTAAGAAATGAGTATAGTCTATTTATTGCTTAGCATCATGTGCTTTGAATATAGTGTTATTAGGATCTCAGATGAGAACCAGTGTGATTATTTATATATTCATTTATACAGAGTTTTGGATCCTCGAGGACCTGATGTATCAGTACCTACAATACAGCCACTTCCCTCACCTGATGACTTAAAATCACACAAATTCATAAGAGAAGCGGATGGAAAATTAGAATTCACTTTTAAGTGATATGTGGCTTTTAGGCATGGGCCTTTTGTTTCAAAATGGGTCCGGTTCCAAAACAAATCGCAGCAACACAGCTGCTGTTCCGAACTTGGACCCACCCTCTGAAGTGAAATCACCCAGTGACTTACCTTGGTTTATCTCACACAGGATGATACTCCAACCAGGAAGTAGCCACCTACGCATCATCATTCCTTCTCCCTGGCACTGGCCAGTCAGGAACTGGCAAAGACATGCACCATCCTGCCTCTCTGTCTGATTGGCCAGTGCCAGGGAGAAGAAATGATGACGCGTTGGAGGCTGCTTCCTAGTTGGAGTATCGCCCCACAAGGTAAACCAAGGTAAAGTCAATGGGTGATTTTGTTTTGGATGGTGGGTTCAAGTTCCAAACAGCAGCGTGATTCATTTTGGAACCGGGCCCATTCTGAAATGAAAGGCCCTTGTCTAGTGGCTTTTATAATGACTAAATGTAATACAGTTGAAATGCAGCCAGAAATTGATGGGCCTTTTCACTGTTATAAATTAGAACAGAAACTGTTCTGGAAAGAGAGGAGAAGCCATAAAGCTATGTCTTTCAGAGGAATCTCCCTGTTTCCCATCTCTCTTCTGTAGCCTAATAATATGTTTTGTGGAAGACTATTAGAGGAATGGCAACACCTGAAGTAGCTTGCCTTTCAAGAAGAGTTACAGTAGGCCAACTTTGTCCTTGCTGCTGGCTCATAATGTACATTAGAAAACCAGTGTGTTGTCTAGTATTATGTAGTGGGATGGTCTTCACTTATTGAGGCCTAAGAAAAGGGATCATGAATGGCCGTAAATGAAAAGAATGGTAAACCACCCCAGAGCACTTACTACCCAAAAAATCCTAAAAGGGGCATAGTAAGTCAGAACTGATTTGATAACACACAATTATTGTAATGGAAGAGCTAAAATGTTTGAGTAATATTACTATTCCTGCAGCCAGATAATCATGTTAAATTATGTATTTCATTAACATTTTTCATTGACTTGGCTAACTGTTGTCCTTTACCCAGAGTGAAACATAACAACTTTTTTTTCAATCAGTCTGCATTTGTGGTTTGGATTCCTCATTTGGAAAATAAATTATTCATCTGATATTTAAAAACTGCAATAAGATTTTTATCTTTTAAAACTCCACTTTAAACTGATCTAGGAGTACTTTACAGATAAATTTTTATTCACCTATATAACAGTGATGGCGAAGCTTTTAGAGACTGAGTGCCCAAAGTGCGACTCTAAATCCACTTATTTTTTGCAAAGTGCCAATATGGCAGTTTAACCTGAATACAGTGGTACCCCAAGTTACAAATGCTTCAGGTGCTACCCTTTGGGAAAGCCAGGATTGAAGAGCAGGCTTTTGAATTTCCCATGGCCGCAGCGTCCTCACATGGCTGCGGGAAATTCAAAAACCTGCTCTTCAATCCTCACTTTCCTGAAGGGTGCTGCCCTTCGGGAAAGCGATGCAGGCTTTTGAAATTCCTGCTGCAACAGTGAAAGTGCTGTGGCCGCTGAAAATTCAAAAACCTGCTCATTGATCCTCGCTTTCCCAAAGAGTAGCATGGGGTGCTACCCTTTGGGAAAGCGAGGATCAAAGAGCATGCTTTTGAATTTCCCGCCGCCACAGCACCCTTGGAAAGCCAGGGGGAGTGGTGGTGGCTTGTGGGCTTCCTTGTAGCCCCAGTTTAATCTCCAGCCACACTACTCTGGGCTTCCCAAAAGTGGCGTGGCTGGAGGTAAACTGGAGCTAAAAACAAGCCCACATGCTGCTGCTTCCCCTTTGCCCGGCTTTCTGCATGGATCACAGTGGCATGCTCCAGTCGGACCAGGAAGTGCCGTGGCTATGAGAGGGCGATGATGGTGTGCCCACAGAAAGAGTTCTGTGTGTCAACTTTGGTACCCATGCCATAGATTTACCAACACTGACCTATAAGAAACAAAGGAGGTTTTTCACCTGTGGGAATAACAGCAATCCCTAACTTTTCTGTGCTGGTCTTTGAGTGTAATACACTTTTATTTACTTACATCCTCCTTTATCTGACTTCAGGAACAAAGAGCTCCCTTTCTATTGTGCAAGTATTTTGCTTACATCCTCAGATTCATTACTGTCTTCCCAGTGTTGTAAAACCAATCATTATAGACATTATCTGAAGATGAAGCAGGAAACCATGGGCAGAATCCAGTGCTGGATTTCCACTAATGGAACAAATATCCACAGGAAAAAAGTTATGTTCTTTTGTCACTGCTGCCTCTTCCGCACATTGAAAAAACAAAACTGCTCCAGAGGACTTGGAAATACTCCAAGATGGTTTTCTAGCTGGTCTAAGGCTGCGAGAAGGTAGAAATAGGACTGTTATATGCTTATTTCTGTAGAGCCAGGGTGAGATCTAACTTAGGCTCTTCTCATAATTTATCAAATGGCATCAGTAGTCCTTGCTTCTTACTTGCATGAAATTGTTTTTCTCTTTTTTGTGGGCAGGGAAAACTAAGTTTGACTTGAATGGATTTTAATCATTAAGTGTGTATCCTATTTCTGAAAATGAAGCATATGATTATTGGCAATATTACTTATTTTGACCCCACAAACTCTTTTAAAGCCTCTCTTTTACCTCTCTTTTTCTTTATTACTTGGTACCTTTCTTTCTCATTAAGGCCTTAGAATATCTATTCAAGTTTATTGTTCAGTCCCGGATTCTTTACTCAAGAGCCACTTGTGGAATGGAGGAGGAACAGTTCAGAACCAGCATCCAGGAACTTTTCCAGTCTATCAGATTTGTGCTCAGCCTCGACAGCAGGAGCTCAGAGACACTAATCTTTACACAGGTTAGAAATATACAGTACATTATTCCAGATAAACAAAGCATACTGAAGAAGCAAATAATTTTGTGCATGTTAGTTTGACTATTGGGTGTGGTTATGCATAAATTATCACTTTGCTAATTATACTGAAGCATTTATATATACTGTACATTTTAGATAGCTGCTAACCTACATAACTGCAGACAAAGACCAAAAATGTATTGTGCTGTTTATTGAAATAACTTTTTCTTGCATTCCTTTCAGTGTTCATGTCTTACATGGAAATATATTTCCAACTGGGCATGAAGGAAGTCCTAACAGTTACAAAGTGATGGCATCAGAGAATTTTAGGCAGATGTTTTATATTATAATAACTGTAATTGGAAAAGCATTATCTTACATTATTACAGGCCTATAAAGTAATTGTCTATATCAGCAACCCTCTTAAAGTTTGTTACCTGCTGCTGCATTTCAGATTGTGACATCCCACTTTCATTTTGGTTGTATTGTGCTATATCTCATACAATCTGGCTACTTATGGTTTCAGGTATGCTTCAGCAGCTGGTATTCAATGCCATGAAATGTGTGTATCAAGAACACACATGCTATAGGACAGTGATGGCCAAGCTTTTAGAGACCGAGTGCCCAAACTGCAATTCAGAACCCATAATTATTCACAAAGTGCCAATACAGCCATTTAACTTGAATACGGGTAGTTGTGAAGAGGCGATGTCAGGTGCCCACAGAAAGGGCACCAAGTGCCACCTTTGGCACCCGTGCCACCAACAGTGCTATAGGAGATATAGCAGTGCAAATTCATTATGCATCCCTCTTGTTATGAAAATATTCTTCTGACAACAGACATAGCCCAGTGGCACAGACAGAGTGGTTTCACTAAATAACATCCATTGTTGATTTTTCTAAAATGCAGAAAGTCATATCCAAATATATTTGGAACAATACAACAAAAATAGTTCCAGCACACTGTTGTCTTGTTTAAATGGTTTAGAATTCAATCTAGCACTTCTAAAGTATATAATTTAAGACTGACTGAATAGAGTTTAGGAGTCTGATTCCCTACTGTACATCCCAGAAGAAGAGACAGCTTTGTAGCCTTAGACAAGCTGCATAGTCCCAGAGCATCCTGAAAAGAAGGACATAGTAAACCATATCGGAATACAGTGTGCTTGCAAAACCCTGGAAAGAGTCACCCAGAACCAGAATCAACTTGGCAGTGTATAACTATTATGATTATGTTATTTAAGACAGATTTTATTAGGTAATGGATGAGAGGTTAGTTGAATGGATGTCTAACCGTTTGACGTTCTTGCAAAATCCTTATAAAGTGAAGATACACTGGATTCCTATTTCATTTAAAATATTTATTTTATTGATTTTGAATATCTTTACCCCACCTTTCCCCTTGGAAAAGGACCCAATGTGGCTTACAATAGTGACGGGTAATATACAGCCTGGAACATTTAAGACATACTCAAGTTAAAAACGGGGAATTAAAAGAGGCATCTTAGAACATTAAAAGGTAACAGTAGAGCTACAAAGAGCATGCAAAAAGAAAAGAAAATCCATTATGAGGGGTGGAAAGTAACATGGAAAACGCTGGTGTTCTTATGAAATCATGTATGGTAATCCATATAAAGTTACATAGTAGGAAATCCCTCTTTCAGGGAAAGCTTGCCTGAAGAGGAAGGTTTTTGCCTGCTTCCAGCGAAAATATTGTGACACTCAACAGCATAACCCAATTGAAAATTAGATAAATTAATAAGTTTGAACAGTTGTATCAATATACAACTCATGCCAAGAAGATATGCCCATTAGTGGTTCTCTGAGGTAAATAATTCTCAAAATATACCAGCAAACTGTTATAATTCTCAGAATAAAGCTGCTCACTGTGGAAATAAGCACTAGGTAAAATGCTTCCTTCAGATTGTTGATAACTGTCCGCCAAAATAAGCTGAATTGATTATTTATTTGTTGTTTAAGTTATTTCTGTGCTTCTTTTCTCTCATAAAGTGTTAAGCCACTTCATAATTATTAAAATATTTATATCAACAAAGCTTAACATTTCAATAAATATACAAGTAACAAGCAAATAATTTGCATTTCTATTTCTACACTGAGCTGTCAGTTAGACTCAATGGCCTTATAGCCCTCTTCCAACTCCATTTTTCTATGGTTAATATAAACACATGTAGTGTAAGCACTAAAAACATTTAAAACACATTTAAAAGATCATAACTCTATTTTGTGGGGAGTCTACCCTTGTTACCTAATGTGGTTGTTAAGCGCTATGTTTTAAAAAGAGTATTTACCTGATATTGGAAGAAAAAGAGGGAGGGAGACAACCCGTTCCACAACACAGGAGCAGCCATTTGTGTTTCCCCCAAATAAGCCTGAGAATGCAGTGAAACTAAAATAAGGCCCCCTCTGAAGACATTAAAAGGCAGGGAGGCTAATATGGGAAAATATAGTCTGGATGTGAGCTATATAAGGCTTTACAGGTTGTAACCAGTGTTTTGAATTAAGGCTGGAAATGGTCTGGCAGCCAATGAAGTTAATGTAACAGTGGTGTTTTTATATGCTCTCTGTAGCCAGAATCGTAGGTTAATTAGTATAGTCAATAAAAGCAGGTTTACCACAGACCTATGCAGGAAATATTTCTGCATTTGTCAGAGCATTTGGGGGCGAAGTACTTAATTCTGTAAACTTGTAATTTTAAGTTCTCCAGCCATCAGGTAAGGGATATCCTTGATGGCACTGTTCTTAGACCACTCACTCTGATTTTTTTATCAGTGACACTTTGTTACTTGACAAGGTTATATATACATGACACGTGACCTGTTTTAATACTTCAAAAGTTTACCTTTTTGTTTCCCACTTGCCATTATGTTGCCCCTTAACCCTAATTGCCCCATAGGCCCCTCAGCCTGGAGGACAGGTGAGCGGAGCTGGGACATGTGTCCCACAAAAATGTGGTGGTACCTCAAGGCCGTCGTTTAATTCTGTAAGTAATTATCCCCATATTCAGTACAAAACTTCATCATGGATGTACCCAGTGACTGTTCTCCCCTACCCAATCCATATTTCTGCACCTAAAATTGAAATAACACTGCACATTTCAATTTATGCAATTATAAAGTACTTTACCAAAGCACTGAAAATTTAAATATAAGGGTCACTCAATTTTTTTTTGCATGAATCAGCTTGGTTGTGACAACCAGTGATTAGAGAGAATATATAAGTACAGTTGTGAACATCATCCTGTTTTACAAAGAATGAATGTTAATGGTAAGGACAAGGAAGAATTTTAAAAATATGTAGTAATATTTAAAAACTAGAACAGCTGAATCTTGGATGCAACTCACTCACATAGGCAAAAGAGTCAATAATGAAAGGGGAATTTGTTTTGGAGTATTATTTCTCCTTATTTCCTTATATTCAGAATTTCCCTAGTGATGGCATCCAATGGAAATGTGTTCTCTCTAATTACTGGTGTTTTGATGCTTAGGTTTTGAGTATCACTAGAGATAATGATGTTTAATCGTTGTTGACTATTTCACCACATACACTAAATTTACCTTAAACACTGAAATAACAGTGATCGCTTTCAAAATATTTCATTCTCTTTTTTCATTATGGCTATGGTTTCTTTCTTTCTTTTTTGCTTTTCTTTGGAATTTAGGTTATTTTGACCAAGTTATAAACAACATATTAAGAGCTAGCAGAAGTATCAACATCTCAATCCACCCATCTTTCATTGACCACAGTGGCCACTTTAAGAGGTCATGTAATAAAACTTTATTAAAATGGCTTAATGTAGAAGATCATATGAGAGAGATATTTAGAAAACTACCATGCTTTCTTTAAATCTTGTCTTATCAAATGAAGCATCACAGAGGTAATCAATGAGCTACTGGATTGGGCCATTGCTCCATGATAGAGAACAAAGTTTTCATGCTGAAGATCTAGGGTTCCATCTCGGATATTTCAAGGAAAGACTGAAAAGAATGAGACCTGAAACCCTAAATTACTGTTTCCTTTCAGTGATGGTATTGGGATTAGATGGACTGAGAGAGTGACTAAATATAAATCAATTTGCTGTCATCCTATATTGCAAACAGACAGCAATATGAGTGATTCAAAATGTAGGTTGAATGCATTGGAAGTCTTGAGGTCTTGATTTCCTTTTCTGCTAAATGGGGATAACTGAAATTTTACTAGGGCTACTTTGATTATAGTGCCTATTTTAGTTGTGCCTGTCTTAACTCTGCAAACTTCTTCCCCTGACTCCTGACCTCATTTAGTGAACAACTTCATTCCTGGTAAAAAGCTGCATCAGCATGGTACACATTGGCAAAAAAGCTGTTAACATGGTACACATTTAAAAGCTATTAGGTTGTCCTTGGCTGATGAATCATCCTATTTGATTATTGTTTTGTTTTAGAAATGAGGTGTGCAAAGTTCTGTGTAACAGCAATAACTGAAATGCATTTGTTTCACATTATTGCCGTGATACTTTGATAATCTCAAAAATATCTCTAGTTGCAAATTTGTTTGAATACTATGATTTCTGAAAGTATTGTAGTGCCCTTGTAGAAATCAGGGAAATAATATTATAAACTGTTTTCAGAAAGGAAGACATGTTGGTTGATTGTAGCATAAACAAAGAGTTCTGTGACTTCTTGGAAACTAACATTTATTGTACCATGAGATTCAGATGAAGGTAGATGGAACGGGTTATGGTCATAATATGCTAAGAGGTTTGGTGAAAGGAAAGTGAAAAGGAAATGTATGTTTTATTTTAAATTCTTTTAGAATAGTTTTATAGAGGCTGAAATCCTGTGGCTTAACATAATAAGCTGCAACTATAGTAATCCCACTGAATCAGCAAGTCAGCTCCTCCCTGGATTCCACTGATTTCAGTCCCAATTTCTTTTAAATCATGTAATATATTCTATTTGCTCCTTTTTCATCCTTACATTTTCATTTCCAGCAGAGATGTCTGAAACTGGGAAATGTGTTGTGTAAGGGTAGGACAGCTCAAGTTTAATATGAGCGGATTTCTCTGAGCGTTTTAGAGGAACAGGTGGTGACCTCTTATTTGTATCTGAATTTATACAAAAGGTCGATCTGTTAGTTAAATAACTGGCTGTCCTGTCTATGTCAGAAAGATTCATTGATTAAATCTGAATAAAAATGTATATTGCCCAAATAATAGACATCTTGTATTAATTGTCAGAAAGAACATGTTAAATACTGTATTTTCTTTTGATTCTCTCTTTCAGCAACATGGCATTATCAGATGTAGTCTCAAACTATCAGAGAGCATATTCTTTACTCTCCCCCTTACTTTTAACTTGTTTACTTTGCAGATTAATATTGAAACAAAATTAGAAATTAAACAAAAACAGTGGCGTTGTGGGGCCCTAAAGATTAATAGATTCATTTGGTGTGTCCCTATAATTCCCCAAATCCCTCCTGAAATAAATTGATCAGTCTTTAAGCAGCCACAATGCTTTTGTTTTGGTTTGCCATTCCTGAACAGATTGACATGGCTATCTCTTTAAAAAGTATTCCTTCCATTTTAACAGCCCATGTTTTGGCAAGAGGATCATTTGCCACAGATGAGTAGCTTAGTTGAAAAACCTCAGCCAAGATCCTGTTGTGTCAAACTGCTTGTGTGACAGACTGTAGCGCAAGTGACTTGACATTTTCTCTGCTCATGCAGAGAGGCATCCAGTACCCAAGTGTGCTAGCAGAAGTGTGCTAGTTATATTGCCTGAAATACTGTTGTTTACCATAAGTCCCCCTAGAGTAGGCCCATTTGAATAAAATGAATTCATGAAGAAGTTGATTCACCAAATTCCCTCTTATTCATTGGACTTACTCTAGTGTGACTTACTAGATAGACTCAGCTATTGATTGTGATCACCTCCTGTGTAACATCTGTAAGTAGGTTATCACTCACTATTGCACTGCTTGGATTTTTTGCTATGCTTTGTTCAGTAGACTCCTAGTCTAAAAAAAAAAATTGTTCTTTATGTCAGACTGAGACACAACAGCTGAAATCCTGCTGTTTGATAAATAAAAGGAAAGGAGAAAGAGAAATGAATTCAATTGAGGAAAAAAAGGGTATTTCACCTTATACAGTACATTAGCTTCAACATAATAAAATGAATCTTAAGTTCCCTTCTGCAGAGGCTTGAGTTGAAAAGTGTAGATCAGTGGTTCTCACCCTGTGGGTCCCCAGATGTTCTTGGACTGCAATTCCCAGAAATCCCTTCCAGCACAGCGAGTGGTAGAGGCTTCTGGGAGTTGCAGTCCAGGGACATCTGGGGACCCACAGGTTGAGAACCACTGGTGTAGATCATAATAGACCAAATGAAGCATTCTTAGCCACCAATCCAGTCTACACTCTTGTCTTTTCTCACACCACCGTAATTTGCCTTTAAAACTTCATATGTTAAAATCAGTGTGGAAGGATATCCCAAGCCTAATCATGTTTGAGGCAAAGAAACGCCGTCATAGCTGGTAGGCGAGGATTAGATTTCTTTTCCCAAGCTGATTGACCCCTTTCCAAATCTGCTCCTCCCACTGTACGATGGTACCTTGGTTTAAGAACGCCTCAGTTAACGAAATTTTCGCTTCATGAAAGGAAATCCACTGAAAATAATGCTTCTGTTTGCAAAGTTCTTTTCTGAAAAACCTTGGTTTACGATTATTTTCAAAGGACTTTCTTTCCCAGGTTGCATTGTGCCCCTGTGCGTTTTGGGTTAATGAAATTTCCACTTGACAAAGCGTATCCGAGAAGCTCTATTGTGTAACTTACACTTGTGGAAAAATGAATAAGTCACACAAAGACTTTTTTGGTAATAGAAAACTTCCTATTTGTGTCTCAAAACTTTTTTGGTTTCTATGGAAATGCTTTCATTTTATGGAAGCTTTGTGGGCCATGGGATTGAAGGAGGAAGTCTTTATGAGTTTTATTACTGTTAGGAGAGATTTTCAGTAATAACTCCTCCTTCCATCATGTGGCTTTCATGAAATCAAAGCAATATCATGAGTGTTAGAAAAGCAGTAGAAAAGAGGCAGCAACAGAAGCAGCAATTACCTAAAATTGCTTCCTGGCGATGATACCATCCCCTTTCTGCAGGGATAAGTTCTGAAACAGGATTTTAGCCAGTATGTCTACATGCACAGACATGCACGCACACACGCACACACACACATGAAGCAGGACGATATGCAAATAGAGTCTTAGTCCAAATATCATGCATTTCCTTATACCTGTACTGTCAGTTATTTATGTTCCCTTCATGACCCTGCTCTTTCCTTTTTTAGGCTGCTCTGCTGAACTCCTTCCCTGCAATATTTGATGAGCTGTTGCAGATGTTCACAGTACAGGAAGTTGCAGAGTTTGTGCGGGGAACTCTTGGAAGTATGCCTAGCACAGTACATATTGGCCAATCTATGGATGTTGTTAAATTACAATCTATAGCTCGTACGGTAGACAGCCGCTTGTTTTCTTTCTCAGGTAAGGCAACAGTATCTACTCTGACAGTCTTACTTTTAATGAGTTGATATATTATTTTAAAAAAGACCAAACACAAGCTATTCACTCTCCCTGCCCTAAGTACTCTCTCACCACAACCAATGGCCCTACTACATTACAGTGGAGCCCCGTATAACAAACATTTTGTATAACATAAAATCTGTATAACATTAAAAAATTCTGGAGATAGGGGAAATTTGCTTAACAGAATCGCCTATGGGGCAAATCTGTACAACATAAAAATGGTCTCGTTTGGGGATTACTCTGTTTTCAATGCATTCCTATGGAGAATTTGTATAAAGGAAAATTTGCTTAACATAATTTCATTGGGAACAAATTAATTCCTTTATACAGGGTACTACTGTATTTTTGAACTGCTGTTTAAAAGTGTATTGGGGGCTTCAGGCCCTCAGGAGAAATGTGACATTCTTGGATCCCAGTCTGTCCTTTTGGGGATCCACTGAAATCTATGCCCCGACAGTTGATACTACATTTCAGTAGCTTTCCCATTTTTATTTATGTTTTCCTGCTCTAAAAGGATAAAATGATTCTCCCAAGGCTTTAGTTAGATAGAGCTATAAGTCCTTATTTTAAAAGTGTATCTCCTGTACAAGAATGATTATCCCTTCACACTATCCATTTGGTGCCTAAGTGAGTGACATCTCATCCAGTAATGTTGCATTTGTAGTGGGCTCACCAAACAAAGCTTGTGCAACAGAGAAAATGAAATGAAGGTACTTGCATGGGGTAATACTTTGAAAGCTGCCAACCTACCATTAAAAGGTCATTTTGGCTTATGTTTGTCAGAAACCATTGTCCTCTGTAACAGCATCTTGGTTTGCCATGGTTTCAAGCAGCTCAGTCCCAAAGGGTATGTTGGCTTCAGAAACATCAGTATAAACTACCATAACAAGCTCACCACTCCCAGTCTTCACAGAACCTACTCAGAGCTTCCTGCTGCTGTTATTTGGATAAAAGTTAGCCAAATAGTTATCCAAATATCTTAATGGATGTGAGGTACATCCTTCCCCCCACCCATGCAATGAAAATCATTGTATTTCTGCTTTGACCTCTCAATGCCTATTAACCCAATTTCAGCATCTCTGGCTTAGGTGCAACTTCTAGCCCTCTCTAATCTCTATGCAGAATGACCACTGATCCCTTCCACTTGTATTGGAAACACTGTAGCTGGGTGTGCTTGATATCAGCTCTTCAAATCTGATTTTACAGATTTGTGCCAGCAATTACACATTTGTCTAATAAAGTTGTCTGCCATGACTGCTGTCTGGAGGGCAAAATTTATGACCAATCCGAGGAGTCCAAGCTGGCCTTGGGGGCCTCCTGTTATTCACTACTATCAACCCCATTTTCCTTCTCCAAACCATCACTACATCTCCCATCCCTCTCAGTCATATGACCTCTTCCAGCACCTTCTTTCAAAGAAAGATTTTTTCATCTTAGGTTTTCTTCCTTCTTTGTGGTCTCCGTGAATCACACAGATGGGTTTTCCAGCACGCATGCATGAAGCCTTGGAACATTCTAAAGTGAAGATCATTAGTCTCTGCCCCCTCTCAACTGAGCATGCTCCTGCACACTCCAACCCAACTCTCTTAGTTCCCTCTAGCCGCCGTGTTGGTTGCATCTCGGAACGTTCTCTTCTGTCATTAGTCTCTTCAGTTTGTAAGATAAAATTTCTTGTTTTCTTCCTTCCCTTTTTCTAATTTAGTTTTAATTTAGTTTTAGTTTTAATTTAGTTTTTGTTTTGTTCTCGTGGTTTATGGCCCCTTAGGGCCCCTTCAGAAAGTGTTTTAGCTGTGAGAAGAAAATACCCCTCACAGATGGTCATTCTAAAACCCTTTTTTGTCTTGGGGAATCCCAGCAAGTTGCCAGAAATATGGTCTGTCGATGATTAAAAGAAAAAAGAAAAAAATGCTGCCACAGGCTGAATACATTTCTCCTTGGAGGCAACTTCGGTTCCAGGTTTTGAATCCAAGGCACCAAGATTGGCAGGCGCACCTTTCAGGACTGAACCTCCCTTGGAGGCACCTTCAGTACCAGGCTTCGAATCCAAGGCACCAAGGTACCTGCAAAAGCCGGTCTGCATCTGAATGGCCTCTACCTCCGGAGCCATATGCCCGGATGTGTAATATGTGTCACATGCATAGCAGTGACCCTTAGCCTGTTCCACCTCAGCAGGTGCACTTTTCGGTACCAAACCTTCCTCAGAGGCAACTTCGGTACCAGGCTTCGAATCCAAGGCTTACGGTATCGAGAACCTTTCGGTATTGAACACTCTTCCGTACCAAACCTCCTCCGGAGGCAACTTCATATCCAGGCTTTGGATCCAAGGCATCAAGACTGACAGCCACACCTTCTGATACTGAACACCTTTCTGTACCAAACCTCCTCCAGAGGCAACCTTGGATCCAGTCTTCGGTTCCAAGGCCTGACCCTCAATATTCAGCCTCCAGCTCCTCCTCAGTTGGCTGTGTCAAGTCTGAGGACACTTCCACCATGGTAACAATTCTGCTCAGAAATCAGGGACATGAGCCCCCTCTCCCCTACAGATAACTTCAGAATGGACTCGGATTTTGTAGGTCCCCATGGCATTGTCTGTCACTGGGCCTACCCACAGGCCTGTTTCTCCCTATTTGTTAAAGCTCACTCTACTAGTGCTATCACTGCTTTGATGGCCTCTCCCTGAGTTCTGCAGATGGGCCATGTAGTCACGCCTTTCTGCCTTTTTCCGACACTACCACCTGTATGCCCATCTGAGGTCTTTGGCAGAGTGCTCCTGTCAGCTGCTTTGGCATGACTATTTATTTATATTTATATTTATATACCGCCAGATTTTCCCAGACAGGAACTCAGGGTGGATAACAAGGAATAGCATACAACAAAATACAGCAAAAATAATAATGGGTTCCACAGTATGACATAATGAACAAAAACAGACCCAACAACAATCACTCCCCACCTTCTGGCCGATGAGCCTGTTAATCACCCATCTGTGTGATTCACAGAGGCCACAAAGAAGAAGAATCAGTTACTTACCTGTAAACGTGGTTCTTCGAGTGGACCTCCGTGAAGTCAAAATCCCACCCTTCTCCCTTCTAGTTACCTTTTGTTTTGCTACATTGGCGGCTAAAAGGGAACTGAGAGGGTTGGGTATGAGCGTGCAGGAGCATGCTCAGTGAGAGGGGATGGAGACTAACGACCTTTGATCATAGCTTTAGAATGTTTTGAGGCTTTGCACATACATGCTGGAAAACCCATCTGTGTGACATCATGGAGATCCACTCAAAGAACCATGTTTACAGGTAAGTAACCAATTCTTTTCAGCTTCTTCAAGTGCCATGTCTTCATAGAACATAGGCAATCAGTAGCACAGCTTTCACATCTATAAATATTAATAGGCAATTAAACATTGTATTCTACTAACTAATCCAATTTTCTGTATGATATATTCTATATATAAAATGAAAAGAGGGAGATGAAATACACCTTTGTCTAACTCCTTTGTCTATTGGAAACGATTTTGCTTCTCTATATTCTGTCTTAATAATAAGTCCTGTCCAGGGTGTAGGTTGCACATCATAACAATCACATAATAAAACACATCCATTTCTTTTTGAACAATTCATAGTATTTCATGATCAACATATTTAAAGGATTTATGTAGTCTGTACGTCATAGATGCATCTTCTTCTGAAATTCTTTGGTACATTCCATTAGCCAATGTATATTTGCAGTACGATCTCTAGTGCCTCATGCCTTTTGAAATTCAAATTGATCGTCTGGGATTTCAAGCTCCATACATAGTAAAATAGTTTGTCACATTCCCTTGAGGATCACTTTGCTTCCATGGGAACTTGACATGTTAGTTTTAGAATTACCAGATTCCTTGGCCTCTCCTTTCTTGATGATCAGAATGAAGGTTGAATATTTACAGTCTGTGGGCCATTATCTTGTTCTTTGTGATCTCTGTGAATCACACATAACTGTTTTGTGCTTGTGCCAAACAGTAGCTGGAATGTTTCAGAACTCTGTAACATACTCAGAGGTACTGTGAGCAACTCCCTCTTTTCCTTAGGGGAGTAAAATTCTTCCCAGTGAGACATATTTAGAGTGTCTTTTTTGTCTTGGAGAAAAGCATTTCCCCCAACATTGTACTGTTTGTAAAGGTTTCATTAAAGCCTCCTTAAAGAAGAGAAAAACATGCATCAAGATTTTCTTTGGGAGCAATCCCTCCAAACATCTGACAATATCAAATTCACCAGATTCTGTCATGTCAGACTTACCTCAGTCAACAGTCATATGCAGATGGCATTATTATTTCAGCTGCAAATGTTTTGTACGCTTTGACTTTGAACTCTACTCCATTGCCACCTAAATAGAAGAAGTTCATGCCTCTACTCAAGGAACTAAAGCAACAACAACAATAACAACAACAACAGCCATATAAAGAGAGGAACAACCCATCACCTACTTTGACCTCAGTAATAGGCCAGAGATGCCAATGGTAGAGGTAATTTTTTTCTTGAAAGATGTTTAAAATCTATAGGTGTGCAGATTTTGGGTTTGTGGGGTGCAGTTCCCAGAATTATGCCCACTTGGTGAATTCTGGGCATTGCAGTCTAAAAATAGATAAGATTGTGTGCATTTTCATCTTTCATGGGGCTTTGGCTTACAAACCTTTACCACTTAAGGTCCTTCAGCGCTTTCTGATCATGTGCCGGGCACGCCTCTTTACACATCAAGTAATTGCTTCTTCTCAAAAACTCATCTTTGTTTAAAACTGGGAGAAAAACAGATTTGCCAAATAGATTGTGATGACCACGTCATTCACATATCAACTGGCTAGCCTCCTGATTCCTGACCTTCTGAGGAGCCATTCTATGGAGTGAGATGTCGCCCTTGGTCTTGTCTTCAATACTCTGGAGTCATTCTTCCCACCTTGCATGTGAGGTTGACAGTTGCCTATCTATATGGTGTGCAGAGCCCATAACAACAAAAATAGGTTTATCTATTAGAGTGGTTCTGTGAATAGTCCTCTGTGTACTCACACAACCCTCTTAGCTCCCCTTGGTCCATTGATTCTGCCGTTTTTATTCTTGCAGTCCATAAGGAATTGAGAAGGTTGTGCTCACTTTGGCAGCACATATACTAACATTGGAATGATACAGAGAAGATTAGCATGGCCTCTGCACAAGGATTGGAGAAGGTTAAATATGATATGTCAATGCATGCACAGTATAAGGCGGGTGGTGGTGGTGGTGAGATTCACTGTAAAAATTAGCTCAACTGTAGAGTGTTCAATGAGAGTCTCTGTGGCAAATACAAGGTCCAGTCATAGGACTGCATAGATGACCACATTGTTACTGGTAAGCAACCTCTTAACTTGGTAACGAAAAACATGCATGCCTTTTTAGTGGACTCTAGTAATAATGTCTAAATGAATGGCAGTGAATCCACAGTTCTTTCTGACTGGTCCTAATTAAGCTGGTCTACTGTTTATTAAAGTGCCAATTAATTAATTTTATTGTACCTGTATTTGTTTTACATGCTGGCTTTTGATTAACACTGAGCATTTTAATACCACTACTCTTAAGTTCTCTTTTAAAAGTAATTTTGAGCCTCTGGTTTATCACTTCCAGAATCGCGGCGTATCTTGTTACCTGTAGTACTTCACCATATTCATCTTCATCTGAGACAGCAAAAGGAATTGCTTATTTGCTCTGGAATTCTCAGCAGTATCTTCTCCATCATCAAAACTAGCTCTATGGTAATATATGTATACTTACTCTCCACCTAACAGGTTATTCAAAGTATGGAATTATGTATCTTTTGCCCTGTGCACAGCTGTTTATGATCTGCTTGTCATGGATACATTTTTGGTCTGAATTTGTCATGCAAACATGTCTAAGGACTGCACTTATAACACATGTTGTAGCAGAGAAGCTATAGATTTATGTATGTTAGATGGTTAATTTAACTATTTAGTGTAATTCCAGCTTTTTTTATATAAATACTTACTTAACAAGTCTACACTGAGTTCATTTTCCTAAAACAGATTGCAAAGATCCAACTTTCAGAACGTATATCTTGGGTACCTATGTATGATCTGTTTTAGAATACGTTCATGGATTCCCAAGAAATGTATCTCTGATAATATTCTAAAATAGCATTATGTTGTACAAAATTTTCCAGAAGTTAATATCTGCTGACAGAAGCATTTCAGTCAGCAGCATTGAAGACTGTGTTACTCTTCTCCACACCACAGCTTTTGCTACAGCCTCCAGACATATTCTGGAAGGCAGCAGCATTCTTCTTAGCTGGCTTTGGGATCCCAAGGATGGATACAAAGAAGGGAAAGAAAAATCCACTAACAGTGTGGCACTGACTCTTGGCCATTGTTGGAGAAAATGTGTCTTTGGCCAGTATAAGTATTCAAAAATCCATTTGAGAGATCCCTGCCTGTTAACTTGTACATTCAATGTCTATTGCCCTATTTTCTCTGAATAAAATTAATTCTGAAATATGTGAAATGTTTAATTTATAAAGTTTTGAATTGCATTTGCTTCCCTTATTATCTCCGAGCATATAAAATACACGCACAGCAATAAGTAACTGCAACAAAAGCAAAACATAACAAATTACTGTAATAATAAAATCAGCAGTCAAGGGGAGTCTGGCTGATCAGCATTCAGAGAATCTCCAGTAAGGTTGTTTAAGAACCAGATCTTTACATGGGGATGGGTTCTTCCATGAATGGTCCATGGAGATGATTCCATAAAGAAGCCTTCAGTAATAAAAAGTGCTCCACAGCACACCTGCTGAACCTCAGTTAGAAGAGGGATCTTGAGCAGAGCCTTAGATATAGTATGCAAGCATAATTCAAGGTCTCAGATTGCAATCTATTTAAGGGCTTTAAAAGTAAGACTTAGCATGCTGAACTGAGTCCAGAGTCGAATACGTAACAGTACATCACGTGGGACACATGTTGTGTGTTTCAAGAGGCTTGTTTCAGATGTTATTTGTTTTGTTTAAATAAAATAATAGTGTCTCAGCAACATATTGGACCGAGTGGAACATTCTTGTTTCCCATTTCCATTCAATTGGGTGTTAACTTATTTTAACTTTTTACTTGTAGGAGACAGATGTAATTGAGGAGGTAGAGATGATGGTGGAGAGCCTCCTGGATGTACTTTTACAGACTCTGCTTACTATCATGAGTAAATCACAATCTCAGGAGGCGGTAAGAGGACAGCGTTGTCCACAATGCACAGCAGAAATCACTGTTAGTAACTAACGATCAGGTTCTATTTCCTACTTACTTAACCTCTCCCTTTCCTCATTGCCACCACCTTCACTTCATAGCCATTGTTCTTGTGTTTTTCAAAACTTCACAGCACCAGTGTTTTTCATTCCTGGGTTAAAGTTAAGCCCAGCAGTCTGCCTGCTGTACATTTGCATAGATACCTACAGTTTCTAGAGCATAATGTTTATGACTTCCAAGATCCTAACGGAAGATTATCAGGGAGTTCCTTCAACAAAGGCTCAGTTGCTGACAAAATTATTCCACTGTCACATACCTGTATCTCCCTGTAAAGATTCTAACTGTTTCTCTTCTCCTTTCTGTCCCACTATTCTAAGCTTGAAATAAAGATTACTTTACAGCAAAGAAAGGAGGTACAAGGCAAATTCTTGCTTAACTTTTCCCCTCTTCATGTTTTTGGGCTACAAAGGCTATTCTGTGTTCTGTTGCTTTTTAAAGTTGGATTTAATTCTGATTCTAAATTTACTCATTAGAACACCTTCTATACATTATTGTTATGTGAAATGACTGTCCAGTGAAATGACATAGTAAAAGAGAACTCATTAAAATCCATGTACATGTGCTTTCCTGTCATAAGCATTGGAGCATTTTCAAACCCCACTCCTTTCTCCTCCCCCCAAATTTTGTTTTTCTGTAAATTATGATGGTGATCGTTCTGCCAAAATAATTCCTTTGCTGGAATTTGCAGGGGGAATATGTGTCCTGTCTTTTGTCTCTGCTTCGTCAGATGTCAGACATTCATTTTCAACATTTACTGGACAATTTCCAGAGCAAGGATGAATTAAAGGTGAGCTAGGAAAACTATGTTCAACATTATAATTTACACTTGTATTTCACTCCCTCCTTAATCTAGTATACATGATGTTGCAATGGGAATGTTTAAAATCACCTCATGCAAAACAAATTTACATTTGAATATGAATTGGGTTCAGGATTCCTACATTACACTATTAATTACAGGGAACTTTCTTGTCAATTCTGTGATTCATAGTACAATCCTATTTGTGTATAGTTTTTGCAGAATTTTATGTTTGGGTGCATCGGAGGAAAAGAAATAATTCAACAGTATTTACTTTCATATTTATGTACCCTGGAACAAGTTCAACTGAACTCAGTGAGGCTTACCTTTCAGTATACATTAAGATTTTCTTTGATTCATAAAAGTGACACAAAAAGTTTCCCTTAATTAATGATGTAATGTAGAAATTTTATATTCAAATGTAAATTAGATTATTTACTGAACCTCATGATGCATTGGTCAAACTACTATATTGCAGCTACAAGTGTGCTCACGACCTGGGGTCCAATCCCAGGAAGCTGGCTCATGGCTGACTCAGCCTTCTATCATTTCCGAGGTCGGTAAAATGAGTACCCAGCTAGCAGTGGAGGGGAGGCTATTTGTAGCCTGCATAAATAAATTGTAAACCACCCAGAGAGTGTTTTAAGCACTATGGGGCAGTATATAAGCAGGGCAATCTGCTTTACTGTAGATACTAGGTATTCTATCAGTACCCTCTGGCATGCACAAGTTTCTGGAAGCCATTGTCTTAGAGTGATATGTTGCAAATCACTCATGCCCAGTTTTTAGCTATAACTATTTGACAGAGATTACAACAGGCAGTACTAAGCATCTTTTTATATTTGTACTGTTCAGCTATTGATACTGTTTTGTTGCTGCTTAAAGAGTGGACTAAATTGTCCAGAGAGGCCTTGTAGCCAGGTGGTGACAGACAGACAGAGAGAGAGATTTTAGAATCAGATGAGGAAAATATGGTCATTTTATCTTGGTTTCACCAAGTCAGGATGTTTGCTTATAACTCTCTTTTTCTTTCTTTCTTTCTTTCTTTCTTTCTTTCTTTCTTTCTTTCTTTTTTCTTTCTTTCTTCTTCACTAGGAATTTTTGCTGAAGATTTTCTGTGTCTTTCGGAATCTGATGAAGATGAGTGTCTTCCCCCGAGATTGGATGGTGATGAGATTGCTCACCAGCAAGTGAGTGCAGATATACTTTAGAATAGAATATGTGTGGGTGTGGGTGTGGGTGTGTCTGAGAGTGGTGTGCTTTTTAAAGAGACTCAGCTTTCTTGTATCAACAACTGAAATTGTTGATCTATGATATGTTTAGGCATGGGATATCTTGATACCCCTGCTATCACTGAGTCAATTTCTATAAACAGAACCCGTCTTTGGATGCTACTACTGTCTGAGTATAGCTTTTTAGTGATCATATGTTGTTCTGAAAATCTCTTTCAACTGGAATATAAGTTCTCTTTGTTGGAGTCTATAGAAAATCAATAAAGGTATATGGGTGGGAGAGGGTATTTGTCAGAGTTCTTGAATTAATCTATTTAAAGTTGTTCCTCTGAAACTTTAATTTGTTTTTAAATGAAATTTTAATTAAATGGTATAATACCATTATATTCCATTATTAATATAAATTCAGTGACGGATGTTCATTCATATGCCTGATGTTTCATATAGGAGGATTATGTAATGGAAGAGGTCTAGGGTTAGAAGGGTTTTATGAGCCACTTCCTCAGTCTGTCCCTTTGCTTAAGGCAAAATATATTGCGCTATTATAAAACCAGCAGACCCAACCTCTTCTTGAAGTCATCTGGGAAC
This sequence comes from Phrynocephalus versicolor, assembly GCA_023846285.1. Classification (NCBI taxonomy): domain Eukaryota; kingdom Metazoa; phylum Chordata; class Lepidosauria; order Squamata; family Agamidae; genus Phrynocephalus; species Phrynocephalus versicolor. Next base: position 46,490,687 of record JAHTLZ010000015.1, on the reverse strand, counting down.
CTCCCCTGCTGTTATTATTAGATATATAGTATCTGTGGTCCAATGCAGTGAGGAGTGTGCAGACCTCTACACTGGAGAAACTAAACAGCCATTAAACAGAAGGACGGCCCAACATAGGAGTGATAACAGCTCAGACCAGAATCAGCACTTGAAGGACAAAGGGCAGTCATTCAAAGATGAGGATGTACACATATTAGACAGAGAAGATCGGTGGTTTGAGAGAGGAGTCAGGGAAGCCATTCATGTGAGCATTGAAAACCCCTCTCTCAACAGAGATGGAGAACTCAGGCATAGTCTGTCTGCCACTTATTAGGCTGTGATTTCAACAATACCGAAACAAATAAAAAATACTTCATGGCTTCACCACCAAGGCCATAGCTAATGGCACATACTTTATGGCAGGCATATCCAAACTTTGGCCCTCCTGATGTTTTGGACCACAATTCCCAGAATTCTAAGCTTAGATTGCCAATGACAAAGGATTGTGGGAGTTGTGGTCCAAAACATCTGGAGGGACAAAGTTTGGACATGCCTGCTTTATGGGTTTCAACACCTTAGGCCATTGTTCACCTAATGGCCTAATGAGACTGCTGTCTACCCAACAAGCCTATTCAGGCCATTGTTCATCTTATGAGCCTATTTCAGACCAGGTGACAAAAGGTCAAAGTGAAGTATAAAATGGAGGACTCGCAACTAGCTTTCCTCAGACTGATGAAGCTGTTTGGATGAGCAGCAAAACATTTCAGTCTCTCATGGAAAAAAAAAGTCCAGTTGCCATGACTCAGCTTCCAGATAAACTCACCTGGATGACTGAGATTCTTCACAGACAGATTTTGGAAGTTGCAGTCTAGAACATCCGGCTGGCCAAGTGTTTGCCACTACAATATTCCAATCACATAACTCAAAACATTACAGCATTTGTGGACTTCTTAACCGGTACCAATTCATACTTGAAAGTATGCTGACAGATTGCGATCAACGTAATTTTCAGTTTGATTCTAGGCACTGTATTTTTTTAAAGGAAATAATCTATAAAGTGGATATGAAATCATGATTTAATATAGAATTGTAGAGTTAGAGGAAGTTATGTGAGTTGCCCATCTGAATTTCTCTCTTTTTGCCATATCTGAAATTTTTCTCATAGCAGTAGTTTTAAGAAGATTGAGACGCTTCAGATAAATCCACTGGGATTTGATAAACCCAGCCCTAGAGGAGGTAGATATCGTGAATGGTTAGGGGACAAATGGTTAGCCGGGCCTTTGGATGCTGTTATTTTTATTTTATTTTTCCCACTCCTTGGTGGCATATTTCCTGATCGTTATATCAGATGTTTAAATATGTTTTATTGTTTTAATTACATTTCATGCTGTTATGGGTCTTCTTGGACAAAAAAATACCATCTATGTTAAAAAAAATACAAAAATTGGTCAGGATAGTGTAATATAAGGAAGACCTGCCCAGGCAAATCATCCAATATGAAGAATAAGACTTTAGAGGGCAAGAAAAGTGACAGTTTTGTCCCAAGGGACTACACAGTTTTGTCCCAAGGGACAGTTTTGTCCCAAGGGACTACACAGACTGTAGACCAGCGTCTGGGAAACAAAGTCACCTACAATTTGATACAAGCCATTCAGGACTCTATATATCACTGGATTTTGACTGGGAGCTTCATTGGAGTCAAAACATAAACTGAGTCATGACTGCCACTTCCAACCTCCACTCCCTACCAAGGAGTTAACATCCTTAGTAAGAGGGCACTCAAGACTAGAAATTTTCACTGTCTTTTGGAAACAAGGGCAAGGTGGGGGAGACCCATTTGGATCCCGATAAATCACTTTCACCTTCCCTTTGCCATGTGGCAGGAGGGGTTAAACTACTATACTGCAGCTGTAACTGTGCTCACAACCTGGGGTTCAATCCCAGGTAGCTGGCTCATAGTTGACTCAACCTATCCTTCTAAGGTTGGTAAAATGACTATCCAGCTCGCTGATAGGGGGAGCAATGTGTAGCCTGCATAATTAAATTATAAACCGCCCAGAGAGTGGTTTCAGTGCTATGGCGAGGTATATAAGCAGAACACTTTGCTTGGCTTGGCTTTTGCTTTTAGCTAGAGAATAATCTAAGCCAGTATTGGCGAACCTATGGCACGGGTGCCAAAGGTGGCACTCGGAGCCCTTTCTGTGGGCACCTGACATCACCCCTTCACAGCCACCTGTAATCAGATTAAATTGCTGTATTGGCACTTTGCAAAAAAATTAGTGAGTTTTGAATTGCAGTTTGGGCACTCGGTCTCTTAAAAGGTTTGCCATCACTGGTCTAGGCCATCTGTGCATGTGTGGCAATAAACCCATGTGTGCTAATACACAGAAGGCCACATGAAGAACCACAATTAATAGGTAAGCAATCTGTTCTTCTTCCAAATAACAATCTGGTAATAGATTTAAATTGTATTTGGAAATGTGAGTAAATTGCTAGAGGAAATTTCTAATTATGCATGTAGCTCAGAGTTTACATGTACTATCTAGGGGGCTGTAGGATCTTTTTGGGTGGATGTGTTTTCAGGAAATAATTAGGGCTAGAATTTTTAAAGACTTCCAGAGTAGGAATATCATACAGTAAATGATGTGATACATCAGAAAATTGAAACTTAAGAATCAAATTGCAATTTATTTCTTCTTTGAGCACAATATAGGAAGTATACACTGAATTCAAATTTAATTGAAAGTTGATGCATATAATTACTCATCAGCAATATAGTATGTTTCTTTGTTTGTTACTACAGTATAATAGTTACAACGGTTCAATATCTGTCTCCTGCACTGCATAAGAATTTCACAGAAACAGACTTTGATTTTAAGGTAAGGTATCATTTCAGTTCTTTGTCATATCATTAAATTCTCCAAATTGCCTCTGTTTATCTAGAACATATATTATTTGCGATTTATAATAATTATTTTCTGTTCTTTAGGTGTGGAACTCCTATTTCAGTTTGTCAGTTTTATTTATAAATCAGCCCAGCCTGCAGTTGGAAACTGTTACTCCAGCCAAGCGTAAAAAAATTATGGACAAGTAAGAGTGTTCTCATCTAATTTCTAACATCTAATTTCTAGCCTCAGGTGGTTTGTTTGTTGTTTGTTTATAGAAGTACAGATCTATTTTTTTCCTCTATGTCTTAAACACTGATGAGAAAAGTAGCCAACAAAAGCTCAGGATTCCATAGTATTTACTATAACTATTACTCTTATTCATTTTTTACTTTTTTGCAGAAAACTCAAATCACATACCTAATCAAATTAGAAAAACAGTTTTACTACATCTAATTTTCCTAAGGTCTCCGTTTGTGCCTCTGTTTCAGGTATGGTGATATGCGTGTGATGATGGCATATGAACTATTCAGTATGTGGCAGAACCTAGGTATGGTGATCTTCCAGTTCAGTCTTTCTGTAAGATTTGTATTTGAAAGCAATATATGAAGAGATTCTATAGTACAACCTATTAGCTATGATTAAAAAGGTGATTCAGACATATATCTGTACTGACCAATATAATTCAAGCCAAGTAGAATAAAATCTATAGAAATTATTTTCTGTTAAACGGGGGTAAACAATATTTTTTTTTCTTTAGGGATCACATTATTTTCAGGGAAACCACTCAGAACTTTCATATTGATAGTAAGGAGAGTAACAGCAAAAAGTGGGTAGCCTGAAGTCATACCATCCTCTGCTTCTTTCTTTCTTTCTTTCTTTCTTTCCTTCCTTTCTTCCTTGCTTCCTTCCTTCCCACATATCAACGGTCCAAGATTCAAAATGAGGAGCCACAGTCTTCTACTGTGGAATGATCTTCCCCAAATGATGAGCCATTATTTCCTTCATATTCATTTTATTCTCTCACCCTGACTTTATTTTGTCTTCCTTTTCCCTCTCGCATTTTTCCTCAGCCAAATATGTATTAATTACTGGCATAATAAGAGTGCATACCTTATGTATTTAACAATATTAAAAATATATTTTGCTTGACCTATTCTAGTAGCATTATGTTTTGCTGTACTTAATAATGAACTTAATAATGAACTCAAGGACCACCAGCAGCTAGCACTTGGACAGTATTGCCTAGCTTGCTGTGTAGATGCTTGTTTTTTTTGGGGGGGGGGTGTTTGTTCGTGGGGGGGGTGTTCGGGGATTTTTTACTTGTGTGTTGGGATTTTTTAATGTGTGTGAGAGTGTTCGGGGATTTGTGTGTGTGTGTGTGTGTGTGTGTGTTGAATCTGGTCTCTGGGTGTCTGAATTTCGTTGTATGTGTATACTGTGTATATACATACAATGACAATAAATTATTATTATTATTATTATTATTATTATTATTATTATTATTATTATTTTATTACACTTAATATTAGCTAAAATGTGTACTGAGATATTTTACTACATTTAAAATTTTAAAGCAGTTTTTCACTGCTTTGAGTTAATAACTTATGACAATACTGTGGGTGATATTAAAAAGTGGCAAAAAGTAACGCAAAGGACATTGCATGTATAAATGCATATTTTTGTTATTTGTTATTAAGGTGAACATAAAATTCATTTTATTCCGGGAATGATTGGTCCCTTTCTGGGAGTTACACTTGTCCCGCAGCCAGAGGTCCGCAACATCATGATCCCTATATTTCATGATATGATGGACTGGGAACAGAGGAAAAATGGCAACTTCAAACAGGTAAAAAGTAACTTTGGCTCTTGCAGTCTCTCCATCCTTTCTTCTTCATTGCTGATGTACACAGAGCTTTTGCATCTGTAAGGAATTACTAATTGAGTTTTAAACTATCAGGGATCCTTAGTATTAAAGGCTACACAAGACACCATGATCTACAATCCACTGACCCCTGACAATGTATAGCTACATTCCTGTTGGTTGCTATTTTTCATTGGTTTATGCAAGAAGATGCAGATCGTTATGAGAATACAAGGCTAATTGTGTCACTGTAGCACTGCATAGGTGTTTGCCTTCTCGTTTGTAGAACTGAAATGGTTACTAAGACATAAATATTCACATGTGGCCCTTCAGATTGTATTCTAGACTGGTTAGCTTATTGAATACAAAGTTCTTTATAGGATTTTGTAATCACAGTCAATTGAACATTGTTACAGAGTTCACAGAATAACAACTTTGCAATCCTGTCCATTTCTACAAAAAAAACAGTACTGCCACTTGAATTCTTCTTTCAACCTCCGAAGCTACAAAGGACTTGTACTGAGCCTTTGTCAACAAAGAGACTGAATGGAGGGGGTCTGCCTTTCACGTACATCTGAATAACTTAATTAAAAGGAAGAAATGAAACAAGTGGAAAGGTGTAGCATTGCACATGGAAGATGCTTACAACTGTGAGATTCATGAGGTGGAACATGGAATGTTGATGGAGAGCATTTTAGTGTATCAATTGTCAAAGGAAATACTGTATAATGACATCACTATGTTCTCTCTGTCACATTGAAGATTTGGATTATGCCCTCCTAGAGCAAATTAAGTCTGTAGATATTCTCAGTCATCTAGGTGAGCCTATTCAGGCCATCATCCACCTAACTAGCCTATTCAGGCCAGGGTGATATGAAAGCAAGAGGAACTATAAATTGGAGGCCTCGCCACTAACTTTTCTCAGACTGACAAAGTTGCTTGGATAAGTAGTGAAACGTTTCGATCTCACAAGAAAAGAAGTCCATTTGCCATGACTCAACTTCCAGATAGACAAGGTTAACAAAGGTTCAGAGATGAAAAATATAGGAGTAATGGGACACTTTCACCGAGAAGATTATTTGTTGAAAACCCTTTAAGAAGTAAGGTCCAAAATATTTCTCACTTTTGTTGCTGAAAGCACCATCTTTCAGCAGGTGAAATAAGTGACATGAGGATCAGCTGTCAGAGTTTTGCTCCTAACTAACAATGGAGAACTGGTCAGTGGGGGTGAAATAGTAGGAATGTATAACAGAAATCCCAATATATTATTTGGGTTTCTTATGCTGAGGAAAAAAGCTCAGGGTAGAACTATTTGGCTGAATTATTCTGGCTAAACAGAGTAGGTTTGAGGTTCTGTATGCCATTTGAGGTGATCATTGCATCAACATGAAAAGACAGAAGGATCAGAGATTCATAGAATAATGAGGTTGACAGTATAAGGCCATAAAATCCAACGGCCTGCTGCCAACGCCCTGGTGCAACCACATCGCCTTCAAGAAACTCTATTAAACATGATAAAGGCTGATTTTTTCCTTAAGGATATTCAAAAATGAAAGATTATTTTCCACTTGCCTAGAAAAGGGAACTAAAGGAGGTTTTGCATTTCTCTTAAATTGTTGCTAATACATCAGCAGTTCTTTGAAAGGACTTTTATGAAACAAGCCATTTCAAAGCATCATTGATATGCTGTGTTGGTTCACAGCAATTTAAGAAAACTTCTGTTCTCTTTCCATTCTCCATAGAGGAGAATGTAAAGGAAGCTTTCCATTTCTCAAGATCCTTGGGCAGCTTCAGCAAAAGGACAGCCAGCCAGTTGAGAAAGAAAAGTGGAAGACATCTAAGCAAACTTGGATAGTTTCCATAAGGAGCTTCAAGACAGTGAACGTTTGAAAGAAGCAGGTATTAGAAATGGAAGGAAGGGCAAATCCCCAAGGAAAAAGACTATTGAGTAGCCAGTATTTGCAGAGAGAAGGTTAGGAAGGCAAAATCCCCAAACAAGCTCATTATTTGGAAGAGACGTTGATTTTCACAAGAAATCATGTGATAACTTTGTGGCTAAGCTGGTAAAAAGCGGAATAGATAATGCTGCTGTTAACATTGCTTGTTCCTGGAGGGTGGGCTGTATCCAGCAAATGTCTACAAATAGTTTATTGTCATACGGGAGAGAAGTGACCACTGGTGCACCAAGGGTTCAGTTCTATAGATAGTGGTGTTCAACATTTTTAAAAATGACTTGGATGATATGGAAGGGATGCTCATCAAGTTTGCAAATACTGGTACATCGAATTTGGAGGGGTGTTCAGTACTCCAGAAGACAGAATCAGGATGAAAGACAATGTTAGCATATTGGAGAACTGGCCCAAAACAAATGAGTTGAACTGGGAAAAAAGCGTAAAGTACATTTAGGCGAGAAATCTCAGACGTGCAAAAGTAAGATAAGTGACAGCTGGCTTGGAAGCAGAATAGGTAAAGACAATCTAGAGGCCTTATAGTAGACTCGAAGCTAAACATGACTCAGCAGTGTGATGTGACTTGGGAAAAAAAGTGAATGCAATACTAGGCCATGTCAGCAGGAGTATTGTGTCCAGATCAAGGGAAGTAATGGTACCACTCCATTCGGCTTTGATCAGACTGCACCTGTAATACAGTTGCAGTTCTGAACATCACAGATTAGGAAGGGTATCAGTAAGTTGAAACATGTCCAAAAGAGTATGCAAGCAGGGTAATGTAAAGTAATGGAAGCCAAGCCCTGTGAGGAATGGTTTAGGGCATTGGGTAGGTTCAGCCTAAAGAAGAGAAAACTAAGAGTCTGTAGCCATCACATTATTATTATTATTTATTTACATGCCATCTTTCTCTCCATAGGACATGCAAGGCAGCTCACCACAGTTTAAACTGTACAACAATCAACTGTTTTAAAATGCCATATAAATGCTATATTAAAACAATTCAAGATATATCTAAATATCTTCAAAAATTTGAAAATTATGGGCAAAATAGAGAAAGTTAGTTCTTTAGCACCGAAAGGAGATTTCTATTAAACATTAGGAAAAACTTCCTAATAGTAAGAGCTGTTAACAGTAGAACACAAGACCCTGGGTGATAATTATCAAGTATAGTGCAGTTCACTGCAGTTGCAGTCACTATTGCCTCCTTTGTACATGCTGGAGCCCTTTCTGGCTACACGGGGCATTCACCACTCCTTTTTCCCACTTGTCCAATCCCCTTTTGTCTTCAAAGTGTGGTGCAAATTCCTCACTGTTGGCTGTCTGTTATCTGTTATAAATTATTGTGAGCATGGGAAATGAACCACAACATGTAACATGTAATAGCCTTTTTGATGGTTAAAGTTCAGAAAAATGGCTGTTGTCTCACAAATTTCTTTGTGGTCTAGGTGGAAGCAGAATTGATTGATAAGCTGGACAGTTTAGTATCAGAAGGAAAAGGAGATGAGAACTACCGGGAGCTCTTCAGTCTGCTGTAAGCTCTATTCTTAATACCTCTCATAATATTCATATATCTTCATGCACATGTAAAGGTTTCAGTGTGAGGACTGAAACATAAAAGAGAAATCACAGAGCACTGAAGAGAATGGAATATGGGATGAATCCAAGATCAAATAGGCAGATATTAAAATAACTTGGAGCATTTGTATTTAAAGTAAGTCAGCATGCCTATATTGCTGTATGTCAGTAAAATGCCATACAGTATGTAACTGCACTTAAGACGTGTAGTGATCAATTCTGTGATTCAGTCATGTTCCTAGGTTTCTTCTGAATTTGCTTCTCTGTTCACTGCATGTTAAATGTGTCTAGAGATTAGTAGACACTAATCTGTGTCTACTGTAAGGATGGCTCAGAAGATGAGCCTCCTGTTTCTTCATGTACTTGCTCTGTTTGAGAGAGTTTAAATGAAACCACAAAATTGATAGATAAGCAGAAAAGATGTTAAGTCAAACATTGCACTCTATACAATTCAAATCTGAAACCTCTACTTTAAAGGACACAACAGCTCTGGCTTTGTTTTTGTTTTTTGTTTTGTTTTGTAAGCATGTGTGAATGGTAAACATGACCATTAGAAACAATCTGCAGAGTTCCAATGAGAAATAATTAGAATACTGGTACTGTAGTTTAAAATTTGTGTTGGCTTTCATCCATTAGCTTTTGGCAGGGGAAATCTGACAAAAGACAATATAGGCTTCAACAGAACTGTTGGGAATGGAAACAACCTGATATTAGATTGTTATCATAGAAATCAGTTGAAATTAGATGGAACTGAAGAGCATAAGGTTGACTAGTTTGAGAGGAACAGAAGCTAGGACCAAAAGCTGTCATCATCTCCACCAGTATTAAGAATACTAGAGGCCCACATAGGAATTGATTATCAGGCCACACTACCTTGAAAGAAGCCTGTTGTACTCATCTGTTGTATTACTTAGATCCACCACTCCTTTTTAAGGTTCCAGATAGTTTTTCCAGACTGTTAAAGCTTATCAGAAAAGCAATACGTTTGTCATTGTTAATGAAACATAAGTGTTTATGTTTATGTCCTTTGTTAACTGTGTAAGGAGTCATATCAGCCCCAATGATTAGAGGTACTCCTTTGCCTCCTTGTGAAATATTGAATGTGAATGTACATAAAATTTAGTTTGTGAAATCAAGCATTGCAAAAATGACCCAGTTTTAATTGACGAGTCAAAAGGGAATTAAAATGAATAAAACAGGGGAAAAACTTTTAAGTCTGTTATGACATTTTCAAAGCTAAAGTTACTCAGTGCTGTGAGCTATCATTTTTTAAAAAAATATTGTTAACATTTATTCCTTATATCGAAGCTTCCTTTAGGCAGAGAAGATACCAATATGAATTGTTCATGGGGAGGAGGCTTTTGCTGTAACTGAAATAGGAAGAAACGGGAGAATTTTGTGTGCTAGATTATAATGCGAAGAAAATTACGTTTTTTGCCTACTCATGGTGCAAGTGCTTTTGTTTGCTTTGACGTCACTCTGGGGAGTTAGGGTCCCCATTGATCTGTTCAAATTAACTGCCGACAGGGAAAGAGGAGGAAAACCTAATTTGAAACTCGTTTGTACCTTGTTAATGTAGATCTCTTGTAACTCAGTAGGTGGCACAGCTTCAGAAGACCTACTTAAATTGCAATAAGCTGCAAACAAGGAGATAATGCCAATTTTCTCCTCATTTCCTGTCTCCCCACTTCTCTTTTCTATCTAGGTGCTATAGCACAACAGTGCTAGCACCAACCTATTTAAATAACACACCTTTCCTTGGCTGGATATTTATTCCCCCCACCTCGCTTATTTCCCCCTGTCTGCCTGCTTTGAAACACAGCCAAGAAAAGAGGCAAAAACACCGTAATTCTCTAAATCATGGGGTCAGGGAGGGAGGAATCATTCCAGGACCTTTGGTTGTCTATCATCTGGTTTTCCTTTCTGGAAATGTTATTTCATTATCCTTAGCCAGCACCTGGTTGTGTCTTCCTGACCTCCCTGTTCCTTCCATCCATGCTGGTTCATCTGTCTGTCAAGCGAAAACTTGTTTGAGTGTTGTTAGCAGGCTTGGGTATTTCCTTTATAACAGGGCTGTTCAACTTTCCAGCCCAAAGTGCCTGAGGGCTACTATTATTTGTTTGTTTGTTTGTTTTACTTCTATACTGCCCATCTTCCAATATGGAACTCTAGGTGGTTTACTACACTAAAACCTCTACTTAAGAATTTTATCTGTTAAGTAGAGCAGCGGTTTCCCATAGGAATGCATTGAAAACCAATTAGTCTGTTCTAGAGGGAACAGATTTCAATGCGCCATGGCCCTTGAACTGCCCCGCTTGGCTGAGACAGTGGGCTGGCAGACCCAGAACTTTGTTGGGGCAGTGGTGGTCCTTGGGGTGGGGGAAGGAGGGATGAAGAACTTATCCCCTTTATTTTTTATATACTGTATATGGCTGGTGGGCTACTTTTGAACCCTTCATGGGCTACCAGTAGCCCACAGTCTACCTGTTGGGCAGGCCTGCTTTATAAGTATGTAGAAGCAAATCTGGTTGAGAAGAGGCACTTTACATCTTTCCCTTATGAAGGGGCAAGTGGATAGAAACAACATGTATTGGTATTGGTACTATTTGCAAAAACCCGGCCCCTTTTTCTTCATCAGTTTATATGTTTGTATCCAGGTTTTTAAAAGCAGAAGTTCCGTCAGTGAAAGGAAAAGCAAAAAAGGCGGGAGAGAAACTCCAAGCTGATTTACATTTCTGTTTGCTTCATCTGATCAGTGTGTGTCGGGGGGGGGGGGTGTGAATCAGCCCACCCCAGAACTGTAGCATTTCCTGCATTTTTTTTTTTGCCAATGGGATTACCCTCAGTTATTAAAAAAAATAAAAAGAACAAAGAAATATTATTTTTTCTTATGTATACCTTTGAACTATTATGCTTTTTGGAGAAACTGCATGTTAAGAACAAAAGTACCGTATTTTTCACCCTATAAGACGCATCAGGCCATAAGATGTGTCTAGTTTTTAGAGGAGAAAAACAAGAAAAAAATAGCCTAAGGTTTTATGATGGAGGAAGGTGAGGCTTGCAAACAAGGTACTGTAATTGCAGCTGTGGAATCCAAGCTGCAACAAGGGAGGTTTGCAAAGGTGGTAATTTGAGCTGTGGAATCCAAGCTGCAAAAGGGTGGCTTGCAAACTAGGTAATTGGAACTGTGGGATCCATGCTGCAAAAGGGGAGGTATGCAAACCAGGTAATTGGAGCTGTTGAATCCAGGCTTCAGAAGGGTAGGGCAGAGGCTCCGTGGAGACCTCTTTGCAAACAAGGTGATTTTTGACTGGGGAATCTTGGCTGCAGAAGGGGAGGGGTGGGGAGAGGCTCACTGGAGGAAGCCTTTTTGCAAACCGGAAGATTGGAACTACAGCACGAGGTGGGAGAGGCTCCGTGCAGGTATCTTATCTCTAAATGAAAATATATCATATCTAAATATAATCTGTGATATATATGTAGCGGGGACTGCCGTATTCAATCTATAAGATGCACAGACATTTCCCCTTACTTTTGAGGATGGCAAAAGTGCATCTTGTAGGGCAAAAAATAAGGTATATACTTATTTAGGGCAAAACACATAGGATGTCATGTTTGAAAACATCTGAAAGAAGAAAAGATAGTATCGTTGATTACTGCTTTAAGTTTCTTCCTATGGGTGAAGCTCAAATAAGCCTTACAAATATGTTAGCTTGAAGCAGATAGTCTGCTCAAGATTAGATGTGCAAGAAAATGAAGAAGTACATTTGCTTTAAATTTCATCCATGATTGTTCTCCCAGTTTTAGTCTACTACTAGCAAATTGGAGGCATACTCCATGCCTAGTAGAGTATTTTCTTAATACGAAGCAGTGATAATGTATCATTTTAGTCGAATAATCTCCTTGTTTTTGCTTCATGCAACATGGATCAGAACCCAACTCTTTGGGCCTTACCCCAGGTAAGAAAATGATTTCTTAATTTTTATGTGGAAGTGTTATAGGTATTAAAATTGCTGTGAAGGCTATTGAGTCTCTAATATTTCCAAGGACATTTTACATGCTGTTTAATTTCATGCAGCCTTTTGGAAAAGATTGAGCAAGAGACTTGGCGGGAGACTGGCGTTTCTTTCGTTACATCAGTTACACGTCTAATGGAGCGCCTCCTTGACTATAGGTAACTTGCCAATTGAAGAGGGTGTCATAAACAGTGCTTGTGTAATAACTAATAAGAATGTCTGTAAAGATTTTCAGTCATCCAGGTGAGTTTATCAGGAAGTTGAGTCATGTCAAATGGACTTCTTTTCTTGAGAGATCAAAACGTTTCTTCCTTAATAGATCACATCAGTGCAGTGGACCCAAACATTAGGTTCACTAGGGAAGACACCCAAGACAACAGGCTGGCTTTCCTGGATTGTGCAGTCATCATCGGACCCAATTGTGGCCTGGGAATAGAAGTTTCTTCTTCATGGCCTCCGTGAAGCCACACTATGGGTACTCTGGCGCGCCCGCGCGGTGAACCGGAACCACTTGCAAAGCAAAAAATTAAACACTTCCGCTGGTCCCCTGCCCCCCGCGCATGCTCCCGCGGGTTCCCGCCAAAACCTCAGTTCCCTCTAACCGCCGCGACGGTTGGATCGGAATCTGCTCCTGAAAAGAAAAAGAAAAAGAAAAAAGATTCAGTACACCTTTCATCGGATTTTCGTCTCTCGACTTGCATGGCACAGAAACCGCTTTTCAAAAAGTGCTCCCCCTTTCGGACGGTCATTCGCTTTGTCTTTATTGTTTGGGGGATACCCACTCTACTCCCACCTGTCCCCATTGCCAAAAATTCACCTCCCAGGCGCTGAGAAATCGCCGCCACAGACTAAACACCTTTCTTTTGGAAAAGTCTCTAAAACCCCAAGAAATGTCTTCGGATCCGCAACGCCACACCGCTACCTCGGACACCTCCAAGGCTTCGAAACCGCCTAAGAAGGTGAAAAAAGCAGCTCCATTGGATGTCCCGGCTTCAAAAAAGGCGAAGACCGCCAAACATGCTTCAGCTTCGCCCCAACGGTCCCAGAGGTCGGCTTCGAACCCGACCCTCTCTCCAAACCGTCGGAGTTCCTCGCCGGTATCTGTCTCCTCGGAACCGCGCTCGGTACTCTCTCGACATGCCAGTAGGGAGGACCTGGGCTCCCTCTACAGAGACATCCCGCTTGCCCGCCAATATTCTCCGGGACGGGCGGTTGGGGATGGTTCCGACGCTCGGACCTTCCCGTACCACCTCTCTGCTCCGTACTGGCACCCCTCTATGTCGGGTATGCCACAGGAGCCCGGTGCAAATTCGGAGCCGTTTGCCCGGAAGCACCCCGAAAAACGAAGGCGCAGTGTCTCACCCAAGGATGACCTGCCCTCTTCGAAACGGGACCGACACGGTACCACCAAGACTGCAGCGGGAGCTGCTCCGCACCCCCTGGACCAATCCCCCTGGGATCACCGAAGCCATCACTCCGTGGGCTCTCTTCCATCTTCCTCGGATCATTGGTCGGTACCGCGATCTCCGTACCATCAGTTCCTGATTCCGGGCTTCCCGTCTTTTCCGGGGTACCCTCCTGCCTTCATGCCCCCGCCAATGTTCCCTCCGGGACCATACTGGCCCCCGTATCCCATGCCTCCTCCACCTTCGGAACCGAGGCCTCATGCAGAGAGCCACTTACGGGACCATCCTTCGGAACCACCGCGGAAGTCTTCCCGTAAAACGAGACACCAGCAACCACCCTCTTCTGAATCCGAGTTCTCGGCTCCATGTGCCTCGGATTCAGAGCCTGCTGATACCGACGGGGATGATGACCGAGGGGCATCCACCCCGGATTCGAATGTTGCCGAATCCAGTCCTCCTGCCGCCTCGGATGCTATACCCAATTACCCGGATTTTGTTAAAAGGATGGCTTCAACTCTCAACATCCCTATTCACTACCCGGACCCTCAGTACTCAGACCACCTCTTCGACCAGATATCTTCGGATTCGTCTTCACCACCCCACCTAGGCGTGCTACCATCCATCCTCGATATGGCAAAGGACTCTCTCAAGAAGATCCCTTCTTCCTCCAAATCCAGGAGGATTGAATCTCTCTATCGAGTTTTCGATGAGGCGGCTCCCTTCCTCGCCAAACACCCCTCACCGAACTCCTTGGTGATCTCGGCCTCTCAGGTGAACTCCAAATCTAAGGTCCTTACCGTGCCCCCCTCTAAAGAGGGCAGGAAGGTCGATTCCATGGCCCGCCAACTCTACTCATCGGTGGCTCTCTCATTCAAAATAGCGAACTACCAAGCAGCTATGGGAGCATACCAACGAGCTCTCCTGAAGAAGCTTCAACCCATCCTGGAAGCCCTCCCTGACACTTCTAAGACAGCTGCTCAACCTCTCATGGAGGAAGCTTTCGCCTTGGCTGCTCAACAAATGCGCTCCGGCCGTCATGCCTCCAATTCAGCCACCAAATCCCTCGGCTTTGAAATAGCTTTTAGGAGACATGCATGGCTTCGCTCCACAGGGCTTGGCAATGACACCAAAGCTAAACTCGAATGTCTTCCCTTCGAAGGTGAGGGTCTTTTCCACGAGAAGACTGACGAAATTATGAATGACATGCACAAAAGTGAGAATACGGCCAAACGCCTCAATGTCATCCCTCATAGACCATCTCGGTCCTTTCGTCCGTCCTGGAGGAAATCATATGGCCAGCCCTTCGCTAAGACACAGCGAGACAGCTCCTTCACTGCTCAACAGTCCCCCCCATATCCCCCGAGGGACAAGCAAGCCAAATCTAAATTTCGTCCATCCGCTAAGCAACAGGACAAGCGTTCCAGAAAGGATTTTTGACTCCACTCGCCTAGCGCCATTTCTCCCGGCGTGGTGCAGGATCACCTCGGACAAGTGGGTCCTTTCAGTTCTGTCTTCAGGTTACCGTTTGGAGTTCTTCACTACCCCTCCCGGGGCCCACTTCGTTTCAAGCCCCCCTTCCCCAGAACTCTGGGAAGAGGTTTGCACCCTTCTGGACAAAGGGGCTATCAACCCTGTTCACCCAAGTTCGATCCCCTTTGGCCTTTATTCTCGTTATTTCACAGTGCCCAAGAGGGACGGTGGGCGTCGCCCTATCCTGGACCTGCGTTTTGTAAACCAGTTCATTCAAACCACAAAGTTCAAAATGGTCTCCCTGGAATCGGTCATTCCCCTTCTCCAACCAAAGGACTGGTTCGTCATCAGAGATTTGAAGGACGCTTATTTTCACATCACCATCCATCCGGATTACAGACGTTTCCTCCGTTTTGCTATTGGTTCTCAGGCCTTCGAATTTTCTGCTCTCCCCTTTGGCCTATCTACGGCTCCCAGAGTTTTTACAAAATGTATGGCGCCAGTCGCAGCCTTTCTTCGATCTCAAGGCATCATGGTATTTCCTTACATCGACGACTGGCTGCTCGTAGCCCCATCCTCCCAGCAGGCTGCGGCTCATCTCCGCTTTACCCTCCGGACTCTTCAAGACCTCGGCCTCCAAATCAACCGAGACAAATCCAAATTGATCCCGTCTCAGAGAATACAATACATTGGAGCGATTCTCGACTCTCGGAGAAGGAAGGCCTTCCCCCCCCCTTCTCGTATACAGGACATTCTTGCCGCACTATCCCTTTTTCGCCCAGGGGCTGTCGTCCCAGGTCACCTTGTACAGCGGCTCCTTGGCCTCATGGCGTCAACCACTTCTGTGGTACCGTTTGCCCGCCTTCGGATGCGCCCCTTGCAGGCGTGGTTTCTTCTCGTCTTCAACCCGGAGCTCGATCCACAGTCAAAACTCCTTCAGGTGCCTCCCCACATCTCACAGGCCCTCCTCTGGTGGTCGTCCCTCCGCAACCTACAGGCTGGCCGACCATTTCATCCCCCGGCTCCTTCGGTGCAGATCACCTCGGATGCCAGCCTTTCGGGCTGCAGTGCCTTTTCCGGCCCTCACCAGATCCAGGGCCTATGGTCTCCAACGAAAGCTTCGAAGCATATCAACGAGCTGGAACTGCTTGCTATGTTCAAGGCCTGCCGTGCCTTTCTACCTCTAGTCTCCGGCCAAGTGCTACAGCTGGTGACCGACAATACCACTGCAATGTTCTGCGTGAACAAACAGGGAGGCACTCATTCCCGTGCCCTGCTCAGCCTGACCCTGCAGTTCTGGGACTGGTGCATTGCTCATCACATCACCCCCATAGCCATCCACTTATCGGGGGAGGACAATGTCCTGGCCGACCGGCTCAGCAGATCTCCACTGGTCTCTCACGAGTGGGAACTTCACAATTCGATCTTTCACCTCCTCACTCGTCGGTGGGGCACCCCCTTCATCGACCTCTTTGCCTCAAACGTCAACACCAAATGTGCTCGCTTCTGTTCTCGAGCGGGCATCGGGACTGCTTCATTAGGAGATGCTTTCATGTTCCGTTGGAGTCGGCACCTCCTCTACGCCTTCCCCCCAATCCCCCTCATCCAGAGGGTGCTTGTGAAGGTTCGCAAGGACAGGGCAGATGTGATACTCATAACACCTTGGTGGCCACGGCAAACGTGGTTTGCTCACCTCCTTCGCCTAGCCACCGAGCACATACGTCTGCCTCTCTTTTCCTCTCTACTCTCCAGAGAGAATGGCTCAGTCCTCCATCCCGACCTTCAACACCTCCGACTAACAGCTTGGTGGATTCCTCGGTTCTCTCCGCTATCCTCGTAGCAGCCAGGAAACCTTCCACTCGGAGATCCTATGCCTCCAAATGGCGATGCTTCCTGCACTACACCGAGTCCCACTCCTACCCGCATGAAAACCCGCCTTTGCAGGTGATCCTTCTCTTCCTCCTAGACCTGAAGCGAAGTGGCCTTTCCATGTCATCCCTCCGGGTGTTTTTATCAGCCATCATAGCCCATCAACCTCTGGATTCCCCGGCTGCAGCCTTTTTCCGTCACCCTCGTCTGAAACTTTTTCTCCGAGGCCTGAAGAACACCTTTCCAGACCGGCGTCCTTTCCCACCGCAGTGGTCTCTGTCTCTAGTGCTGAAGACTCTCTCAGGTCCGCCCTTTGAGCCCCTGGCGTCCTGTTCCCTTCGCCTGCTGTCCTTCAAGACTGCCTTTCTGGTGGCCATCACCTCAGCCCGACGGGCTTCAGAACTTTGTGCCCTCAGGCATGACCCTCCCTTCCTAAAGTTCTTCAAGGACAAAGTTATAGCCCACCTGGACATTTCCTTTCTACCCAAGGTGGTCTCCCCGTTCCACAATTCTGAACCACTGGTTTTTCCCACCTTCTTCCCCAACCCCTCTACCCCTGTGGAGCGGTCACTGCACTCCTTGGATGTGCGCCGGGCCTTGGCATTTTATACCTCCAGGACTGCCTCCTTTCGTAACTCTTCCCGACTGTTAGTCTCCTATGATCCTCGCCTGAGGGGTGCGAGCGTATCGTCTCAATGCCTCTCCAGCTGGATAGTTTCAACTATCAAGCTCTGTTATGAGCTCTGCAACAAGCCTCTTCCCTCTCAGGTTCGGGCTCATTCTACCCGGGCTGTTTCTTCTTCCACGGCCTCTCTCAGAGGGGTTCCCTTGGATGAAGTGTGTCGAGCGGCTACGTGGTCTCAGCCGTCCACCTTCGTCAAGCACTACCGTTTGGACACCAGGGCCAGGGCTTCGGCCTCCTTTGGCAGGGCTGTCCTTTCTCAAGCTTTACCGTGACACCCTCATCCGGTAAGTTAGCTTGGTACTCACCCATAGTGTGGCTTCACGGAGGCCACGAAGAAGAAGAACAGGTTGCTTACCTGTAACCGTGGTTCTTCGAGTGTCCTCCGTGAAGCCACACTAACCCGCCCACCTCCCCTCTTGTCACGTCTTATTCTCTGTTACTTGAGACGCGGCTAGAGGGAACTGAGGTCTTGGTGGGAACCCGCGGGAGCATGCGCGGGGGGCAGGGGACCAGCGGAAGTGTTTAATTTTTTGCTTTGCAAGTGGTTCCGGTTCACCGCGCGGGCGCGCCAGAGTACCCATAGTGTTGCTTCACGGAGGACACTCGAAGAACCACGGTTACAGGTAAGCAACCTGTTCTTACAAGAATCTCACCCACATGGATCAATACATACTATTTGGCTCCCACCATCTGTTACAACACAAATTATGAGTCATCAGGACTTTAAACCACAGAGCAGAGAGCATCCTCACCTCCACAGAAGCCGAGAAGAAGGAAGACAGGTACCTGAAGACAGTGCTTAAGGCCTGTGGATATCCAAAGTGGGCCTACAACAAAGCAGTGTCCCGACCCAGAACAACAATGGATCAGCCTGAGACCCAGAGCCAGTGGAGAAACCTGGTCATTCCCTACATGGCTGGGGTGTCTGAAAATCTTAAAAGGATTTTTAGCAAATACCACATCCCTGTTTACTTCAAACCCACAAACACAATTAGGCAGAGATTCGTACACCCAAAGGACCCAACACCAAACACAGGAGGAGCAATTAGTATATGCAGTGAGGAATGTGCAGACCTCTATATTGGAGAAACTAAACAGCCAGTAAACAGGATGATGGCCCAACATAGGAGGGACAACAGCTCAGGACCAGAATTGGCAGTACACCTCCACTTGAAGGACAAAGGACACTCATTCAAAGATGAGGATGTACACATATTAGATAGAGAAGAGAGGTAGTTTGAGAAACAGGTCAGGAAAGCCATTCATGTGTATATCGAAAACCCCTATCTCAACAAAACTGGGGGTCTCAGACACAATGTCTGCTACTTATCAAGCAGCCCTTTCATTTATCCCTAGACAAATCAGGAGCACGTCATACTTCCACCAGCCAGACTATAGCTAACGAACCGTACTTAATGAGTGTTGAGCAGGGTTGCATAAGTGGGACTTTCACACACCCCAGGTCATTGTACATCTAGTGAGCCTATTCGGACCATTGTCCACCTAATGGACCTATTCAGGTCACTGATCACCTAACGAGCCTATTCAGGCCACTGTCCACCTAATAAGCCTATTTCAGATCAGGGTGACATGAGGTCAAAGTGCACTATAAAATGGAGGACTCACCACTAACTTTCCTCAGACTGATGAAGCTGCTTAGATGAGTAGTAAAATGTTTCAATCTCTCAAGAAAAAGAAGTCCAGTTGCCATGACTCAACTTCCAACTAATAAAATTGATAACATCTTCCATATAGCCTAAACTGTTTGGTCTTAAAGAGGAAAAAATGAATATTTTTCTTGTTATTTGTAAAGACTCATATTTTCCATGTGAGCAACCAAAGATGCATATATACTAGGGATGAGCAGATTTCAGGCTTGCAGGATTTACATTGCTTTTCACTGGGATCCATCAGTTAGCACCAGATGCAAAATGTGTGCACTAAAAATTAAATGATTCTCAGCCCAGGAAGGTTTTATCTCCAGAACTCAAATGGCTTTCCATCCTAAAAACCCACACAGGCTTATCTCAAACTTGCTTCATTTCAATAGTATATTTTAGGATATGAGTCAATTTGTGGTCATCATTGTTAAACAATCTGAATCAGAAATCCTTGATGTTCCCACTTAAATCATCCAGAAATCTTCCCTTTTATCAGATGTACTTTCTACCCATTCCTCTTTCTATAATATTTAATAAGTTGGCCACTTTCCAGTACTGTTTTTTCCATTATAACAGATTTTCTACTGTATTGTATTGATTACATTTCAAAAGAAAAGAGAGAGAGAGAATTCTAGACAATTCAGGCAAAGCTTCCGTTTCTTCTGCAGCAATGCCCCACCATTTCATAACACCATTATCTCAAGGCATGTAATGCAGGAATTTTATTGAAGCTACAAAAGCATAGCTCTGACAGGTGTCTGGTTGTGTGATTCCTTGTGTGACTCCTTGGGAGGCTGATGAAGCCGTTTGGATGGGCAGCAAAACGTTTCAATCTCTCAAGAAAAAGAACTCCAGTGGCCATGACTCAACGTCCAGATAAACTCACCTGGATGACCAAGAATCTTCACAGGCAGACTTCTTGGGATTTTAGTACACTGCCTGGTATATATTTAAAGGCAGGATATAAATGTATTAAATACATATCTGTTCCCGGTGCTTTTAAGAATAATTTATTTCCCAACTCCCCCTATTCTTGATCTAGTTTTCCCAAGTATGCATTTTGAAATGTTGAACGTTTCAAGAGTTGTCCCTTCTTTCCAGAGACTGTATGAAAGGAGAAGAAACGGAGAATAAGAAAATTGGTTGTACTGTTAACTTGATGGTGAGAATATACACACACACTCTCTTTCTGGTTTGCTTTATTTTTGTTTTCAATGATTGTTCAATTAGAATCCTTTCTGTCCTGTTTGAAATCACAAAGCAGAAATATATTCAGAGAAATTATTCAGCAGGGAATACTGAAGTATTATTAACTGCCATTAAATTCAATCTTCTTTTATGTGAAACTATCAATATATATATCATGCGTATTCTCAATGCAGTTCCTTCAGAGGAAAAGCTAGTAGGTCACATTTATTTGAAGTATTTTTGTGCCACATAATTTATTTCACATTTGACAAATGTTGGCATGACTTGGACCCCTCAGAAATATCATGATTTAGAAGTGGGGTGATGGCGTTTCCCTTATTTGTGCTGCCACCAAAGGTGCCTTGCTCCTTTTTTAAAAAGGGGGGAGGTGGGAGGTCATGTGTCGCTTACTATCCTCTGATAAACTAAGGCCAACTCACACGTCTTGCTTTGCTTTTAAAAATGAAAAATAGAAATGAAAAAAATGCCCTTGATCCTCCACAAATTCTGCAGCTGTTTATGCTTAACAGTAGACAACTTTCAATAGTGGATAATGACGGTGAAATTTTCTTACAAATCACATGATATGTTTACTGTTGCTGTTTTTAAGATTGATCTGTATTTCACACTTTGATTTACCAGTTTTACAGTTCATTATTCATTATGCATTTTAATAAGTTTCTCTTTAATTTGTTTAAGTAGCTTGAAAGGTTCTTTCCAGGAAAAATGGGATATAATTTTTGGTATTTCTAATGTGAAATAAAGTAGAACTTCTGTTCTTGATCAGGCTGGCCATTGAGTTGAAATTTTTCAAGTTCCTTTTACTGATGAGCTTCTATAGGAGTCAGTGGTAAATTTAAAAATTATGAATATACAGGCACAAAATATACTACTGTGACATAGGTTGTAAGTTTAGTTCCTCATTGTTCATTCTTGGCAGGGACTGCATCCATAGACTCAAGACTGTTACTTTCATAAAATCTAACACATTTATTTCTAACAGTAATGTAAATCATGTTCTAAATACATATTTCAGAATTTCTACAAATCTGAAATTAACAAGGAGGAAATGTATATTCGCTACATCCACAAATTGTGTGATATGCACTTACAGGCTGAAAACTATACAGGTAAGTAAGAAATAAATATTTTATTCAGAGATTACTGAATAGAATCTACTGCCCATCTTTAACTTTGCAATATAAAGGCTTAGAGGGCACATGTTCTTCTTCATGGTGTCTTTGAATCACACGTGGGTTTTTCTGCATCTGTGCAACCATCCTAGAAGTTAAAGCAAAAAAAAAAATCCTCTTGAGCCTAATGGTAATTTCTTTGTGTGTTTAAATACGTTAATCCTCTTTTCTCCTTAAAAGGTTCGCTTCAGAGTCACCAACCAGACAGGAACAAAGATGTTAAATGTCAAGAGACACTTGTTGGTTTTGAACTTCCCTGTCTAATTTTGTGTGTGCAAGATTATCTGAAAAATAGGTATTCAGTCACCCAAAGTGTCCCTACCGGTGTATTGATAAAGAACATTCAGTTTCCCTATTTTCATTCTTATGATCCATTGAATAGCCCACCTTACACAAGCATAGTCATAAGCCAAGCACCCTGCTCTCAATCTTTGACAAGGTCCAGAACAGAGGGCCTACCATTGGACAGGGACACTTCAGTGAAAAAAATTGACAATACTATGGATAATCTGCACAGGAGAAGAAATAATACAAAAAGGATGGGCTTCTTTTTAAAAATAACAATAATTTGGATTAAATCAAAGCAAAGGGGGAGAGACAAAAGGGAGGGAAGAAGACAGAAAAAAGGGGGGAGGGGAGAAGAGTACAATTAGATTTTTATTACAACTCTGTTAAAGTGCATTGCTTGCATATTATATTAGCCCTATTCAATCAATTACTTGTGGCTCTTAATAATTGCCATCTTCTTCTGTTTCTATCAATATCATCTCTTTTCTTTTCAATACTACAGTATTTCATATCTTCTTGCAGATTCCTCTGTAGAACAGGTCCCAGCTTTCTCTTACTTTCTCCATTGGTTGGGACTTTAATTTTTCTGACAGTATGTCCATTTCTTCAACTTCCATACATTTTTCTATCAGTTCTTCTTGTTTTGGTATCTCTGTCTTCTTTACATAGCATACAAATTTCTAGCTGTAGTTCTCACATGAATCACTATATGTCTTATTGTCATGTCTACTATCTCTTGCATAATATTCACTAGAAAAAAACTCTGGCTTAAATGATAAATTACATGACAGATTTTTTTTGTAAACATTCATGTCAGTATGCTCTCACTTCTTTACATGACCACCACATATGGTAGAAAGTCCTCTCCTGTCTCTTACATTTCCAACATTTATTTGAAACTTTTGTTCTGGTTATTTTTGAGAGTGACAGATGCCATCAATGAAACATCTTATATATATTTTCTTTAAAGCTTGTAGACTTAGTAATCTGTATATTAAATTTCCAAAAAGTATGGGCTTCTATTGTCAATACCATGAAGATAGTACCAAACTTACTGGAGGTGTTCATACCCATACTTACCAACTAAATTCCCATCAGATTGACAGATGCCTCCATCTTCATCATCCTCACAATGCCATAGGCAACACAAAAAGGCAGAAGAACATTTCTAAGCAGCACCTTTGACTGCATTCAGACCAAAATCCATTCTGCTCTTAATGTCATGTCTCACCATCTGGTGCATCGTTGCAAAAAATGAATGAGTACTAACCATCATTAAACCATGATTGAACGTGGCTTTGCCTTAGAATTTATATCTGTCCCCCAACAGATCTCTTTAGATCTACAGCACCATCTCAAGTATTAGAGAAAGAAATAGCTACTCTCTTAAAGAAAGAGGGCATATAGCCTGTTTGGCCAGAAATGGTTCCCACCTTGTTCTTCTCCCATTATTTCATGGTTCCAAAGAAGGAAGGAGGTTTTAGATCTGAGAGATGTAAATTCTTCATAGACACCAAGAGGTTCAGAATGGTGGTGCCAGAAGCAATATTACTGCTTCTCAAGAAAGGTGGTGGTAGTTTGCTGTGACAGACCTAAAGGGCATTTTTTTCTATATTGCTTTCTGTTCACGTCATTGCCATTCCTACATTTTGCCATGGGACACAATATCTACCAGTTCAAGCCACTTCCTATTGGTCTTCTTTGTAAAATCTTTCTGTTCACTCAGGCTTTCAAAATAACTCATATAGTTTGTGTATTCAATTTGAAAATCTTCTTTTATTTAGTGTTACTATGAGTTTTTATGCTTTATTTTACTTATTTTTAATTTTATATAAGGTGTTATGTTCTGCCTGTTTTTAATTTGATTTGATGTTTTAAATTATGTCAGAGAACACTGTAACGGAGTCAAAATGTCATAATTAAATGCAAAATTATAAATACAAATAAAACATATATAATAAATACTTTTCTTTTACATAAATGACAGTGTAATCCGTGATCAACTTCCCTTGTTGTTTCAGATTATCCCATGTGTCCCAGATTGGAACAGTCTTATAGAAATACTTTTCTCAGTGCCAATGGTTATTTACATATTAAAGTACTGTATTTAAACATGGTTGTTTTTGAACATTTTTATGGGTTACTTTCTTGGTGTTTCAACAGAAGCTGCATTTACATTACTCTTGTACTGTGAACTGCTTCAGTGGGAAGAGAGGCCTCTTCGGGAATTTCTGCATTATCCATCTCAGACGGAGTGGCAGCGTAAAGAAAATCTTTGCCGGAAAATTATCCACTATTTTAATAAAGGCAAAGTATGCATTTTTTTAAAAAAAAAATTCTCAATAGTATTTTTGTAACTTTTGACAGAGAGTAAAACAATATATTACAGAGAAAGCCTTATTGTTACATAACATTGAAGCACAGCATCTTATCCTCTTTCCTCCCTCCCCCTCTAATTCTTTATGGTACCAGATTAGTTTCATTCTTTGATGCACATCTTAACATGATGAGGGCATTTATATATGTCAAGAAAGCTGGCAGCCATACTATAGCAGTATAGACTCTAGCTTCTAGTAGAGTCACACAAGATGGAATAGAGATAACTCATCAATCAGACTAAAATGCATCTATCCTCTTCAGCAGCAGAACAGAATTGATAGACCCCGTAGTGGAATGTGTCAATGGATCTTTCACAGACAACAGCTGTGACCCTCAAACCGACGTCTTAAAATTTATTTATAAAATAGAACTGTGACAATTATTTCCGAATGCTTTATGCCTCAGGAATGAGACAGTGCATCAGGAAACCTATAATGAGAGAATCCAAAATGAAACCATTGAAAAATTAGACTTTGGGGTTAGAATGCAACTATGCTAGCTATTGGGGGGAGGAGAAATATGATTAGTACTGTTCTTAATGAAGCTATCTTGTTAAAGCCAAAGGAAATTCAGCTAGTGATATGTGCAGATGTGAAAGTACACAGCTGCATGATACATATAATTGGAAATTGGAATTGTGGGAGTATGGATCAAAGTAAGCTCAGAATTTTAAATCAGGAAATTAAAAAATAAACATAAATAAAAATATCACAATATTTCATGTAAATGAACTAAAGTGGACTGGAATATGAAATTTTCATTCAAATAATAACAGGTGTGCTTTACTCTAGGAATGAGCAACTTCGAATAATTGCAGTGGCACAAATAGTGAGGCATAATATAAAGGTTAATATCAATTAGTCTTCAAGGAAGGGCTATCAATACATTGTTATTGTAAACTGCCCAGAGTGACCTAGTTGCCAGATAGGCAGTCTAGAAGCCAAACAAACAAGCAGGCAAACCAACCAACCATTATTCAAGTCTGCACTCCAGCAACAGGTGGTGAAGAAGAAAAAACTGAAAGCTTGAACCTAGGAGTCTGAAAAAAACCTGACCACTTACCAGAATAGGATGTGCTGATAGACATAGTGACTAGAATAGAAAAGCAGGAAATAAAACAGAACCAAATATTGGGATTCATCGCAGGAATTAGCAGTGAGGCAAAAGAGCAACACATAGAATTCAGTGGAATCAGACCTGTTGGCAAGCAGGTAAAGAGATGATTGCACTCAAGGATATTGGCAGAGTAAGGTTATATTAATTGGAGATGAAGGTCAATTACTATGTATAGAAGTGAAACCTAGGCATTGAAGAAGGCTGGGGGTGGGATCAGTTCATTTGAAACATGGTGCTGAAGAGTGGCTTTGCAGATAACAGTCATTCCCTGCCATTTCGTGGTTCATATACTGCGGTCCTGGTATATCACGGGACCACAGTATATGAAACGCAAGCCCCATGGGGCAAGCTGCTTGGACCCGTTTGAGGCCTCCTGCACTTACCCCAGGCCTGGGTTTTCCCTGAACGGGCTTCCCGGGCCTGTCAGAGGCCCCAGAAGTGTTTTCCAGCAAACCGGGAGTCATTTCTGAAAAACCAGAGGTGACTTCTGGATCACTGGAAACCACTTCTGGGGCCTCCAACAGGCTTCCATGGCCTGTCAGAGGGCCCAGAAGTGGAAGTCACTTCCGGAAAACTGGAAGTGACTTCCGGAAAACCAGAAGTGACTTCAGGATCACTGGAAACCTCCTCTGAGGCCTCCTACAGGCCTGGGAAGCCCACCGGAGTCCTGTTCAGGGCAGCACCAGGCTTCAGGTAAGTGTAGGAGTCTCCAGATAGGCTCCCCAGTCCTGACCCAGGATCCGCATATCGCAGAATTTCCATTATCACGGGTTTGGTCGGGTCCCTAACCCCCACGATAGGCAGGGGATTCCTGTATCACGGACCATCAGAAAGACAAATAGATACATGTTGATCAAATCAAGCCTGACCTCTCATTGGAAACTAACATGAATGAACTTGGGCTTTTGCACTGTGGACAAGACACAAAGGACAAGATAATAATATAATAATACCTTGGTTGATGAGCATAATCTGTTCTGGAATCATGCTTGTAAACCAAAACACTTTTATACAGTGGGGTTTCTGGATCACCCATCGGCTCATTGTGACAAGTTTGCTGTCCATTTTGAGGGGAAAGTTGCTCAGATTCAGAGTGAATTGGACTCCACTATTGGTGCAGAATCAAGGGGTTTGTCCAGTGCACTGTACTTAGGTTCAGAATTATTGGATGAGTTGAAATGCTGCTTGACCCTTGCCCTTCTTGGTTAATTGAAAGATCTGCCACATTTAAACCTCATTATTGTTACAATAAATGAATGAGGTTTAAAAAACTTGCAGAGTAGCACAGTGGTGTGGAAAGATAATTGCTAAATACAGATTAGAGCTAGGAGACAAAGAACTTTGCATAAAAGCTTATATTACATATTTATACAATATATATATGAAGATGAGACACACAGCATATATAAAGAGTAGTGGGAAACTGCTATCTCACCAAAAGCGGTCCCAAAGTAAATGGATTTCAATGCTGCCTTTTATACACATTGGCAACATAGCTTATAGACCAACCATATGAGTGTTAGGTGATTATCCATGGCACCTGGACATAATCATTCTGATGTTTTTTTTCATGTGATTACTCCATACACCTGTGTCTAGCAAATGACTATGCATTTTACACAGGAACCATTTTATGAATCTGTTAAATACCATGTTACAGACATTTTGTCAAAACTACATTACTTGACA
Organism: Phrynocephalus versicolor; assembly: GCA_023846285.1. NCBI lineage: Eukaryota > Metazoa > Chordata > Lepidosauria > Squamata > Agamidae > Phrynocephalus > Phrynocephalus versicolor. Next base: position 46,463,475 of record JAHTLZ010000015.1, on the reverse strand, counting down.
CCCCTCCTGTTTAACAGATTGTAACACCTAGCCTTTGTCTGAAAAATACATGTTTTTCTTTAAGCAAAGGCTTGGTAAATACATCAGCACAATTTGGATCACTTGCACAATATTCTAACACAATCAATTGTTGATCAGTGCAATCCTTGACATTCTGGTATCGGATCCATATGTGCTTGCTTCTGGATTGAACCCTCTGGTTTTGTGCTAATTGGATACACGAAAGAGAGTCATTATATACTTTGACTGGCAACTTTGTATCCCCACATATATCCTTTAACAATTGAACAAATCATGTTAGATCACAACAAAATCACTCACTACTCCATACTCCACCCCCACGGTTGAGCATGCAATGTACCTCTGTTTTCTGGATTTCCAAGTGATTAATGAAACACCTAGAAAAAATGCATACCCAGAGATGGCTCTTCTACTTTCTGGACATGATCCCCAGTCAGAATCTGCATAACTAATCAAATCAATGTTATCACATGTGGACATTTTCAATTTTGCATGGACTGTTCCCTGGAGGTATCTTAAAACATGCTTTATACCTGTCCAGTGTTTGTTCTGGGGGTTTGCAGCATGTTGATTGCTACTGAAATGCCAGGAAGATAAGTACATGAGTGATCCCAGAACAAATTGATACCATTCAACATTACAGAAATCCCCATCCTTGGGAATCCTCTTGAATCCCACCTCTATAGGTGTTGAAACTGGCTTGCAGTCTTCCATGTTGCACCTTTGTAAAAGTTTTTCTATCTTGTCACTCTGACACAGATAGATGGTACCTTCCTGATCTCTAATTACATCAACACCTAGGTAATGCTATACCTCACCAAGATGATTGATTTTCACTTCTGCACCTAATGATGACATAAACCATTTTACATGTGAAACATCAGGCACTATCAAACAAATATAATCTGCGAATACAAAATAGAATGATTGAATCATTTTTGTACAGACATGGATATGCTCTACTAGGAGAAAAACCTAGTTTGGTTAGTTTTGCATGCAGACATTGATTCCATGCCAATCCCAGTTGCCTTTTGCTCCTCTGGCAACTTTACTGGCGTGAAAAACTTGGTGCTTCTTTAAAGAATCAAATTCTTTTTCCATGGCCATCCACCAGTGTTTTCTGTCATGCAACTGAAGCATTTACTTGTAAGATTGCGGCTCATGGGATATGAGATTTATTGTAAATCTCTCTGGTGGCACTCCAAAATTGGACCTGGTAGAACATCTGGGAATTACAGGTTTTGAATATCTAGAGGTATACATTTTGGAGAATTTATTATCCTTCTATGAGTGAATATGTTCTTTGTTTGGAGATCATTCTAAGAAAGAGATGGGCAGTAATGGATTTAGTACATTTTTATGATTGATTGACTGGTGGTATCATTTAGGCTTAGGGTTGTCTTTTAAGCTGTGTACTGCATGATCTGACACAGTACAACGTTTTAATGCATTTAATCCATTTTGTTTTTAGTGTATTTGCTTTAAAATAGCTATGCTAATGGGAAATTTTTAAATAAATATCATTTTGATGCTTATGTAGCACAGACCTCAGAACATTCTAAGTTCTAGTTAACACTACAGGGAGAACTGATGTTCATGCTTTGTAGGACTCAATCAGGATTCGTTTCCATTAGTTATCTTCTGGAAATATCAAATATGTGCCATCATTACAATTTGTAAATGAAATGAGAATTAGATTCCCCCCTCAACATTGCTGAAGCTCCTTTCAAAGATTTTCACAGTTGCAGAAACAAAGACCATTGATTTTTTTAAAGAAAATTACAATTTACCAGCACAAGGTAGTAAGATATCTAGGAATCAGTTTGAAAAGATGATGGACTTAAAGCTTTTCAGGTCTATTAAGGTCACAGACATGGTTTTAAAAGTCGTATCGGTGGCCCCTTCTAGAATAATTCTACCATGACTGGCATTAGACAGGCTTGTATAAGACATTAGTAAATGCTATAAACATTTTTGCAATAGGCCTTTATGTTTTGGAGGGTTTGTTAATTATGTGGAAAAACTGTGAGCATTAGGCTCCAGCAAAAATTGTCTGAAGACTTCTCTGGGGAAAGTAAGTTTGCTGAATATCAATTCAGATAAATAAGACTGTAATGGCAACAACCCATGAGAGTAAGAGGGGAATGATTAAAGAAATTCTTTCAGAACAACCTCCAGAGAATATTATTTTCTTACATATAGAGAGAGCAGTCTGATAATTGTAAGTAAAGTGCCCTTGAATTGCAGATAACATGGGTTTTAACATAATTAGATGGTGCTGGTTCCAAGAAGATTATACAATGCTTTAAGTTATGATATGGGCAAAGGTGTCTCACATCAAGAACCATAAAACAAAATTTGTTGTTGTTGTGGTGGTGGTGGTGGTGGTGGTGGTGGTGTTACAGTTGTGACTGACTCTTCGTGACTCCATGTCCATGGAGTTTTCTTGGCAGGAATACTGGAGTGGTTTGCCAGTTCCTACTCCAGGCGCCCACAGCACCTGGTATTCCCTGGTGGTCTCCCATCCAAGTACTAGCCAGGACTGACCCTGTTTAGCTTCTGAGATCAGGCGACATTGGATGTACTCAGGAAACCACAATCCAGTTCACTGTGATTCTGGGCCTGCCTAATCAAAGATGAATGAATATGATCCAGTGATTTGGATACTTGCTGTACTAAAAAGAATAGAATGTAGATTCATCTGTGGCTTCTCTTTCTAGACAAGCAGTCTCAGATCTGCCCTATTAGTTGATATTCTTGTGTTTAATTTCCTTTTCATAAGGGCAGTTAAATAATAAATAGTTATTAAATGGCTATTTGCTTATTTATTTCTGAGGGGAGAATATCTGGCCCAGGATGGTACCTCTTAGTTGAGGTAAGGTGACTTTTCTCCAAAAGTTTTTTTCCTATTGTCTAGAGCAGGGATCATTCAGAATCTAACCACTGCTTAGCTAAGAAGAACAGGGAGAACTGATTGGTGGGTCCCTAATGTACCAGTTCTTTCCCTTTTGTATATTCTTCCCTTGTGGTAAAGCAGTTCTAAACTATCAAACTTTGCTTCCATGTTTTTACTTTTATGCATGTGAAAATCCAACTTGGTTTGAGGTTTTGATCTTCCTTCTGCAGAGCTGGGAATTTGGAATCCCATTGTGCAGAGAGCTAGCTATTCAGTATGAAAGCTTGTATGATTATCAGAGTCTCAGCTGGATTCGGGTAAGTGAAATAATCCTTTTTAATTTGTTTCTTGGCTTAACAGTATGCTATATAAATTCTGTCATGCATTTTATCTTACAATCCTGAAATATATGTCATATCCCTTGATTCCATTTGCCTCACTTGTCTTAAGATGCCACAAGCCAAAACAAAAAAAATGTTTAGTCTTTTCCAGTTCTCAGAAAAATAGATTGCTGAATGGGCCAAGCCCACATGTCAAACAGACCTTGACCTGCCTTAAGTAACCAACATCTTTGTGGGGAAGCGAGCAAGCAGTCAAAACATTGGACTGCTCTGAGAGTTATATTTGTAGAAGTTTCCGCTCTCAGCACACTCCAGACCATTTCTATCATGGCATCGAAAACCAGCTGGCAGACACGAGGTCTTAGGCCAGGAAAATAAGGTTAAAAACAGAAAGCACCTTCACAAATGAAATATGTGATCTATATATACGATGAAACTATTCATTGTTTGCCTCCATATTATAGAACTTCATGTCTGAACTAGGGATTTCACATTTCCCTGTATCAGTGATTTCCCTAATCCTGCAATTTAGATTTTTTTTTCAAAAGAAACCTACACTTCACTGAAATCAGTGGCAGAAATGGCTGCAGGTTATACTCTAGTTTTCAAGTGGTATACACAGTTTTTCATATGGAAATCATCTTTCATACTCCGTGTCACAAGCAGAGTCACAGAACTAGGGTACAACAAGAAATTAACCTGCCAGCTTCTTAACTGTTTGCAGTCTTCTTTTGAGATTTGCATTCCTGGGTTTATATCAGCACACCTAAATAATAGGATTCTAGCTATTTAAATGTAATAATGCTCATGTAACTGTAGATAAGATTGTGCTTTAATAGTCAAGAAAATTAGATCAAAATTACTTTCATGTGGAATCCTGCTTATGGCTTCATCTGCCAGATATGCAAAACTACTTGCTATTGTTTTGGAAAAACATAATTAGCATAGTATGAAAATCTTTCATGTATAGCACATAATAGAAACAAAAAGTTGTTTACAGATGTGGTAAGCTTCAGAGTTCTTCTATAACAGCAGGATTTCAAATCAGTATACTGTATATATATTTTTCTGCATCCACAGAAAATGGAAGCTACCTATTATGACAACATAATGGAACAGCAAAGGCTGGAACCTGAATTTTTCAGAGTTGGTTTTTATGGAAGGAAATTTCCATTTTTTCTTCGGGTAAGGCAATTCAACAAATGTATTACTGTGTGACCTAACATTTACAAATTAGATGTTTTGTTTCTTTCTTTAAAAATAGGAATATCTATGCTTGATACCTATTATGTAATGTCATTTTTAACAAGGGAGCATAGGTAATTCATATAACCCTTTGAAAACACATTAAAAATATCTAAAGTTTATGTGGAAAAGTACCATACATCCAGACATAGTCATAGATTCACCTAACTAACTGATTGAAGTCATGTTTATTTCCATATATCTTCTTTAATCTCACTCGGTATTTCCATTTATAATACCAAGTGTTAGGTCAGGTGTTTTCTTTTAAGTGTCTGAATAACTGCAAATTTCCTACATGCAGAATTCAAGTATAACCAATTCCTTGGCAGCACAAGTAATGAAGATTTATTGCTCATTTTATTAAAAAAACATAATAAAAGTTTGTAGTAATAAAAAGATACTTGTCTGATCCCAGACCAGAGTTTAGAACTAGATTATTTCCTGTTTGGAAGCAGGGGTTAACAAAGAAGAAGCACTGTCATTGGCCTTGTCAAAAGTTCCTCAAGGCCCTGGAGACATCAGTGAATCTTGTGACAAAAGGGAATACAGAATGACCCCTAGACTATGGTATACTTTAGAGTGGTGCAACTGCATTACAATAGGTTTCACAATACCTGGACCCAAGACAATAGATAAAACTAATTTATTTATATACAATACATTTTTAAAACCTACTTTTTATTTAAATCTGTAAATGCACTCTAGATTTTGTGAATGAAATCCACTTCACTGCCTTCCCCTAAAATCTACAATATTTCTACAATAGCCACTTTAAAATCAATGGCTGAGTGTCCTGGGAATTTAGTCCCTTCAGTATAGCTATACCCAAAACATTGTTTTCTTTGGCATAAGTTTAGTCTCAGCACTTATAACCAAAAGTAAAATCTTTTGCTTCTATGCTATAATCATTGTCTTCATGCACCTCTAATTTAATTTGGTGATTGGTAAGTGATTTATGTGTATACGGGCTCATGAATTGACTGATGGCTTTTTATATTTTCGAAAATGAATTACCGTACTTTCCTGCTGTATCTCCATTTTGCTGGAAGAAGCATTAAGTAAAATGTGCCATATTTTAAAATGACTTAGAAAATAGTGTTTACAGTTTCATGGATTTTTTTTCTAAACGAGTACCAGTTTGCATAATAAAATCATTTACTTTTCATATTGGGACTCATAATAATAATCATCATGTGCCATCAAGTCAGCTCTGAGTTATGATGGCCTTTTGCAGGGTTTTCTATGCATAGAGTGCTCAGCAGTTGCTTACTATTCCCTATTTTGAAGGGAGTGCCCTTGGAACTGTACTGCTTGCCCAAAGACCACACAGGCTGGCTCTTCTGGAATGCACAGTGGGGAACTGAACCTCACAGGCAAATACCTCATGCACCGAGGTATCTAGCCAGCTATTGGGATCCATGTTAGCTTTAAATATCATGGAACTTTATTTGTTCTATAAAAAGTTGTTCAGAGAACCGCTTATATAATACTTTTCATAGCAACTGTATATTGCAAATAATATATTCTGAGAGACATATGACACAGTTGAAATATAGTATTTGTGGCAGGATGGTGACAATTTGTAAATCTCCTGGGGTTGTGAAGGTTGTCTTGGCTCCTCTATTACTTCCATGTCACAGTCAGCAACTCTGGCTCATCTCTTTCAGTATTCTAGCCAAACTATAGGAATCAATCCAGTTGCCTTGATAACTGAGCTCATTAACAAGAAAATAAAATGTATCCAAGTCCAGAAGTGAGCACTCTTCAGACAAGCCTGGAAAGAAAAGTGAGGCATATCACTATCAGTATCTCATATTGAGGAGGTGTGAGCATTTTCCATAGAACCACCTGAAGAAATCCTGCAACAAATGCCCTCAGCAGCCACCAAACTAGGCTCCTTTTCAGCAAAAGAAAACAGGCAGCCATACTAAGTCAGCAAGATGCACCTGAGCGTGATAGTGGCTCAGTTCTGGCAACAGCTTTCATAACCCACATGGATATGGAAGCATTCTGCCAACCTAGGACCCCTGTCTTTCTCTTGTTTTTTTCAAGGGCTAGTGCTGAGAGATATCTTTGAATGCAATAAATGTCCACCACCTAGGACCATTTCAGGTCACTATCTTGCTTTCAAGGCCATTACTCGTTATCCCCCAGGAAATATTAGTATGGGTCTCCATCTGAAATGCAGAAAAGACCTCCTGTCTCAATACTGTCAAGAACATGGATGCCTCGCTGCTAGTAGCAACACTGCTGTGAATCATCAGCATTGGGTCTGTTATGCACACTACTTTAAGTCTGTATTTGTCCTCAATAGCAATGACTTTGAAACAGTATTGGAGACACAGTTTGATCTGTACCTATCAGTGATTCAAGTAATATATAGCAACAGTCAGTGTGGTACCAAGTGAAGAATCAAGTTGAGGAACATCTTGCCAGCCTCCAACTCAGGAAGAATCCAACATCAAGTCAGAAGCCACATCATAGGATCCCACGATGTCTTCTGATGGCCTTCCCTCTCTGTTGCAGGATGTTGTGGCTTCCTTAGAGAGAGAGAGAGAGAGAGAGAGAGAGAGAGAGAGAGAGCTTTTGTTGACAGAAGTCTCATGAAGATGACCACGTTTTTTGTTCATGTCCAGAACAGTGCTCTAGTTGTTTTATTACATCCCTGATAAAATCTGGAAAAAAGATTTATAAGAAGCTGTTATGAGTACCTGTTTTGAGCAAGCATGTCAATAACTTATGGGAAAGTTCAGGAAGAAGGTTGTAAGCATTTCTTCCAGCAGTCAGTATGTCATTGTGGCATCCTGAATGAACAAAGTGAAGAATGAAGGAAGGAGACATGATTTCCCGGGACAGAAGGCTTACTTTGCAGCTGCTGTCAGTAATGAGTGCAAGCCAAAAAGCCTACCTTGGATGGTACCAGATGTTCTTTTGGGACAAAGTGTTGGCTTTCTGGATCGACAATTCAGCAGTGCAAAGCAGGTTGTGGCTTTGTTGATTAAGAAATCCAGCAGCGTAGCTATATGTGACATTTCTGTGCTACATAATGAAATCCAATTACAGCCTTCTGCTAACGGAACTGCTGCTGCTGTCCAGGGGACCAGGGATAGGGGCAATTTCATCTTTCCTGTTAGCCCCCAATAAGGCCTCAAAATCTGTTTCAGAGAGTCGGGGAAACTCATTAGACCATATTTTGAGTACAGAAGGGAGAACATTGTGAAAGAAATTATCCCATGGTGGTTTGTTGTATTTTGATACTATGTACAGTATTTCTTATTAAGCATAACCATTGTATCCTGTTGGATTATTGGAAAAGTGGTGCCTTTTCCCTATGAATTACCAACAGTCCATTTAATTTAAATCTCAGTTATACGATATTGTAAGATTGTAAGGAAAGGAATGTATTCTTGTTCAATGGAACAAAACTCTTTATTAGTCTTTGTGATTAGTTCTAAACATATTAGCTGCTGCTCGCATCCCTATGAAGTTTTTAAGCCCTAATCTCTTGCTGTTATTATTGATGATTAGATAATTATCACTTAAGTTTTTTCTAGTTATGTAATACTTTGATGTAGGATAATAGTATAAAGAAAACCTATTTTAAATTACTTTTATTCTGAGAAGATGAACAGATCATGGGTAGGAATTCATTGACATTCATGCTTCTGTCTTTTCTTTGTAGAATAAAGAATACATTTGTCGAGGCCATGACTATGAGAGACTGGAGGCTTTTCAACAAAGGATGCTGAGTGAGTTCCCACAGGCCATTGCAATGCAGCATCCAAACCACCCCGATGACAGCATTTTGCAGTGTGATGCCCAGTGTATCCTTTCATTTAATTTTTTTTATTTAATTAAAAAGAAGTTAAAGTTAGAATGTTTATATAGTACTTATATATTTTTTCAGTGCTCCCTTTCTAGATATTAGGAAGCATTAACCAAACATTAACAAAAAAGTTTCCTTCAACAAAAATAAAATGAAAATCAAAAATAATTGCTGCTAATTGGTGTTTGCATTTCTAATTGCACTCCAGTTGCCTAATTTGGAGTTTCACTAGAAATGCAAATGACTCATTAATTAGCACCAAATCTCTCCCACAATTTATGCCATTACACCTATGCTGGTATAAATCTACAGTAGAATTATGGCCAATTTAAGATAGCACTTGCTTTCCTGCTCTACATTTGTTTGGCAGAATCCAGCCAGACAAAGTATTGTAATTTTTGGTAAGTTTTAGACTCATAATCTTGAAGAAGGCACTGTATTGCAAAAAGACAGATGGGTACAGATACTCCGTGAATCCAGAGTCCTGTCTTTGATTCTTCCGTTGTTCAAATAGAGCAGTACGGGAGATATTCTAAAAGCTTGTCATATGTAGTGCTTCCCTCTTCTTTCATTTTTATACATCCAAGCTTTAAAATTATTTTTACTGAGGAAGAGTTGTGTGTCATACTAATATGGAATGGAAAGAACCAGAATTTTAGCTGTTTGATAACAAAATAATTACTGTACATTTATTCTTACATTGGACTGTTTCTGGGGTTTTTTATACTTTAGTGAAGTTACTAATACTTCTGTTTTGAAACACCAAGACAGAAGGCAGGGTGGAGGAAGAAGAGGCATACTGTAATATCTGAGTCAGAGAAGATGTAGAATAAAGATAAAGGACTACTTTACATATCACTGTACATTATTAGCAATTAGATGTTACAGATGTACAAACCAGCTAAAACGGCTTTGAGCATCAACATGAACTCTTGTTGGGTGCCTGTAGATATGGTACATTTTTTTTCTTTGACTGAACTGTATTGCAGATTTGCAGATCTATGCAGTGACACCCATTCCAGATAATATTGATGTGCTGCAAATGGACCGTGTTCCTGATCGTATAAAGAGCTTCTATCGCGTTAACAACATTAGGAAGTTCCGATATGATAGGCCTTTCCATAAAGGCCCGAAAGACAAGGAAAACGAATTTAAGGTCGAGATCAAGGCCACAGAATAGCATTCTTGTAATGTCAGATATGTTGATGATCCTTATTTTGAAGTCCATATGAAAATATTTAAATGATCGTTATATCGTTATATCAAAAAGAACATTTAAAATATAACTTTGAAATCTTGTATGTGTCAGCACAGAAGCACCCCATAATGAGCCTGGTGATCCTTACATCTGAGTAGACATGTGTGGACTTAAGCAATAAGGGACTTCAAATCATTTAAAGTATAATGATTATAAACAGAATAAATATCATAGAAAAACATAATCTGTATTCTGTTCAACTAATGCATTATTTTTCCTTGCATAAAAATTCTACCTGTTCTGTATGTTTCTCTCTCTAAAACAACCTGATTGTGAGGTTTTAAAGGGGCTAAAGTACCCTCCAATTGATAACTTTTATAGAATGCTTCTTAATGCTTCTATTTTTTTTTCAAAATGAGTAAAACATTAAGATGTAATTGTTCTGGATTGTTTCCTCAAATTTATTTTGTCAATGTATTTAAACTACAGACCTTACAAATCAGGTAAAGGTTGTTACATTGATTATATATATTGACAGAAAACTGTTCAGGAAGTTTTGTTCGGTCTCTACCACTTGTAATTTAAGCAACATTTTCACAGAAAGCACAAATTGTGCTTTCTGTCACCACTGATCTAAAGAAATAGACCAAGTAGAAGGAGCATGTGTGAAATTGAAGGAATCACCACCACAGCTGAATTGTGAATTGTTTGTGGCCCTGCAGTGGCCCAAATAGCTGTTTCTCTTGGTCTGTAAATCTCTCTGCCACCACCAGATGGAGCAGTCAGGCCCAGATAGCACAAATGGAGAAAATGGGTGGCAGCAGACTTGGTAGTGAGGCTATATTGAAAATACTCAATACATCCAGAACACCCAGCGTATTGCAGTTATGGGATTCAATAGACAATTGTAACTGGTTGTGCTACCAAGTTGTCATTTGATATGATCAGCTGGGAGGTTCCGACAATTTGATCTTCATTCATCCCAAAGGTGATTGCTTATTCAAAATATGGAACCCTCGCTCTGCATTTTTGTAACTTTCTGTATTTTCTTTTGCAGAGCTTGTGGATTGAACGTACCACTCTAACCCTGACTCACAGTTTACCTGGGATTTCTCGGTGGTTTGAAGTGGAGAGAAGAGAATTGGTAACGTGTGTTCTCTTGTTAGCTGAGGAGGGAATGGGTAGCTAAAGGAAATGAGCGAACTGTAAACTTAGGTACTGAAATGCCTGTAGGTTGAAATAGAATTTAAAACATCCATATTAATTCTCCTGTAGCTTAAAACTATTTCAGATGGCAAGAATAATCAGAAGATAAATAATACAGTACATGGATAAATGGGCTTGTCATGTAAATAAAGCCAGCATGACACTTGTTATTACCAAGTCTATAGAGCAGTGTTGGTGAACCTATGGCACGGGTGCCAAAGGTGGCACTCGAAGCCCTTTCTGTGGGCACCCAGCATCGCCTCTTCACAGCCACCTGTGTTCAGGCTAAATGGCTGTATTGGCACTTTGCAAAAAAATTAGTAGGTCTTGAATTGCAGTTTGGGCACTCGGTCTCTAAAAGGTTCGCCATCACTGCTATAGAGAGAGTATGCTGTATATGTTAGATGAGCATTAGATGGGTGCTTCTTTTGAAACAGCCAGTTATTTAATACCAGAGTGGTGGTTGGGGTATCTGGATGGTACTGAAGTGCTCTTGGTTTGTTCTGTAGGTTGAAGTAAGCCCCTTGGAAAATGCCATTCAAGTGGTGGAAAACAAAAATCAGGAACTAAGAACACTGATAAGCCAGTACCAACACAAACAAATGCATGGAAATATCAATTTACTCAGTATGTGCCTGAATGGAGTTATTGATGCAGCTGTGAATGGTGGTATAGCACGTTATCAGGAGGTAAATAGTGACTGTTTCTGATTATTGTGTGATTGCTGCCACCCCTGCCCATTATGGTGGTAGCTGGGAGGGTCTTCTCACCCATAGGCCCCATGAATTCCAGACGCTTGTATCTGCTCTAGCTTGATCTTTTTTAGGGTAGAGGAACAAGGTCTAGTGGCTCCTGGCTCTTCCCGTCCTGAGAATCTGCAGAGCATCTTAATTAACTTCACTAGATCTTTACTCCCTTCAGTCCTGAGCCAGGCCAGAATTCCACTTACTGGGCTTCCAGGATCCCTAGTCCAGGGCTGAGACCTAGTTTGCAATACTGATGCCATTGTGTGTGTGGGGGGGGGGGTTGTAGTGCTGGGATGATGAGGTCCCTGTGTATCAACAGTTTGCCCTACCTCCAAGGAATCTGTCATCATTACTCATTGTAGTGCTTGCTCTGCCAAGTGCTGCTGCTGGGCTGGGCTGGGCCCAGTGGGTCAGGGCTTGGCTTGGGTGCCTTTGCCATCATTCTGTGGGCCCAGATTGGGTGACAACTGGTGTGCTCCCCTTCATTTTTACTCATGGGGAAATGGATCCACTCATTGTCTACAGGCCCTACAGAAGCTAGTTCTTGTCAAGAACACAGAAGGGGAGAGATGAGCTGCAATGAAGGGGGAAAGAATATATTTGAGATGGTTAAATATTTAAAATGTGTCCAGGGTCATAAATTGGATGCATGTCTGAAAACTAATTTTTTTAGATTGTGGTGCTAAAACTGCAAAGAATAACAGGAGGCAGGAGGCAGAAGCCAGAAACCAGTTGAATATTTATGCCAGCATATATGCAGTGCCCACAGATACCGAGTGTGGTGTGGTGGATAGAGTAATAGACTCGGACTGAGGAGGCCTGGGCTTGAATCCCAACTCAGTCACAGAGACTCACTGGAAGTGTGGAGCTGGTAACGCCACTCTTTAATCAGCTCACTTGCCTTGAAAGCCCTTTTAGGGTCACATAATGAAAATTCAAAAGTGTACCCTGAAGTAGTGAAGGGCCATTATTGAATAAGTGTCCAGTTGAATTCCTAGTCATATTCAGAGTCACACAACTAGCATGCAACTAGTTGGAGATTCATTAATTAGCAACTATTCAATACGCCAAGATATGCCTTTTTATTTCTGTTGGCATAATATTCATTTGGATTTTGGCCATTATGCACATTACTAAACCATCCCATGTAGTTAACAGTGTTACTTGGGATTGTCTTCATATGGTCATTACCAAACATTTATTCAGTCTTAAATTATCTTTTCATGCAGGCCTTTTTTGACAGAGATTATATCACCACTCATCCTGGAGACGGAGAAAAAATCACACAGCTAAAAGAGCTGATGCATGAACAGGTATTTTGGGGGTTGTGTGTTTGCTTTGATGAGGAAATAGCAGTATTGGAGTAAAATGTCATTTTGTTAACAATATATTCAACAATAGTCAAATAAACTGGTGTTCTTCAAGTTAATCTAATAGTAGAGGTGTCCTATTAAGCTTTACAAGGTAACATTCAGGGAGAGTATGGAACTACTGGGATTCTGAGTGCAGTGGTTAAACTGCTGTATCGCAACTGTGTTCACTCCCTGGGGTTCAAAGGCAGGCAGCTGGCTCAAGTTTCACTCAGCCTTCCATCTTTCCAAGGTTGGTAAATTGGGGTTAGCCTGCCTAAATTAGCTTGCAAACATCCCAGAGAGTGCTTCACACACTATAAGAGCAGCACACTTTAAATAATATGTCCTCGCTCTACAGCAGAAGAGTTTCGAGAAGGACATAATCAATTTGCTCTTCACATGGATGCAGGAACTGATTGCTTTAACCATGTCTATATTGCCATCATTATTTGTACATTTCTTAAAAACTTAACATTGCAGTAGTTTGCATAATTGTTTCACTAATGGATGCAAACATGTTTTTTAAAAACCTCCAGGAAAAGGTAGGATATGTACTCCTGGTGGTTTAGAGCAGTGGTTCTCAACCTGTGGGTCCCCAGATGTTCCTGGACTGCAACTCCCAGAAAACCCTTCCAGCACAGCGAGTGGTGGAGGCTTCTGGGAGTTGCAGTCTAGGAACATCTGGGGACCCATAGGTTGAGAACCACTGGTTTAGAGTACAATGAAGGTCTGCTTGGAAGCAACCAGGAGTAAGGTTTCTAATGTATTAGTGCTTATCGTATGGAATGCACTTGCACAATTACTTTTGTACATACAGTGCTTCCTATCAGGATTCTGGCATAAATAAATAAAGACCAACACACTGTAGTACAAACGGTTAGAGACAGTTTTCCTTCAGTAAATGTGCAATATTTTTCAGTTGAATGTATGGACTTTGATTATTATTTTTTAGGTACATATCCTAGGAGTAGGTCTGGCAGTGCATGAAAAGTTTGTACATCCAGAGATGCGTCCACTACACAAAAAACTAATTGACCAATTCCAAATGATGCGATCAAGTTTGTACCATGTAAGTTGATCACCATATTTTACTTACTAAAGGGATGAGCAATGAATGCAAGCTTACAGCAACCTGGGCTCTCCACACATCCTACACCCACCCAGAATTCTAAAAATGACGAGGTAGTCCTTAGGATCTGAAGGGAAAAGGTGCATATTTGCCATGTTTTGATGGATCTGTAGCATTCTTGGAAACTCCTCATGCCCCCAGAAGTTTCCTTATGCCCTCTAGGGGCCAAAATAGGTCATTAAACATTTTAATGCAGTACAGTAAAATAGTTTTGGCCCCAAGTACTGTATTATATATAAGGAAACTTTTTGGTAAGGAAGGAAAGCAGGTAAGGTGAAATTTGAGTTGTGGGGTTTTGAGAACATTCCCCAATGCCCAGGGTGGGTGTCTCTTGATCCCAGATCTCTGAAAATTTCACCTCCGCTTTTAACAGATCCTAACGATCTTTGAATTCCATAACTATGACATTCAGATGGGATCACAAAGAGATTAGATAGGTGTTTAATGAATGAATATTGACCATTTGTTAGAGTATGAAGGATAACTGAATCTTTTGCATGAACTCTGTACATTTTGAATGTTACGTTAAAAACAAAAAAAACCCTCCACATTATATGTAGCTTAGAGCTACTTTTCGGGAGATTATTAAAAATAGAATAGTACAAGTTAAGGCTGCAGTTTGAGGAGCAAGAGTGGCCCATAGGAAAAGCATGCCTTCACTGAGGTGACTTCCGATAGGAGAATAAAATAGTGGGGTTGGGGAATCTAAGAGACTTATTGGGCTGCAGATCTTCCAGCCAATGCTTGTATGGTGCATTTGCCTTGCCTTGTTCATGGAGTGGGACAATCCAGACAATGTCACCTTCTCTTGTAAACCTCTCATGATTCTCTACCACTTTGGTCCTTTTCACCATAAAAACACATTAAAGAGGAACCAGCGAAGACCTGGAGAATGCCTTCTATCTGGAAGCAGTCACAGCATTTCTTTTGAAATTGTTGCTCCACAGTTTTACTCTCTTTATGGATTTTGAGTTCTTCAAAAGAACTAGACAACACTGCTTCCTATGTACCTCTGCCCTGAGCCCACTTGCTACCGAAAGTTTGTGTTTTTAACCTTAAAGCAGAATGTACTGTAAGATAATTAATGTAGTAGTAGAAATCAGTTTTGCACAAAGCCTATATCTAGGCTAGCAATGTGTACTGAAATTTTTCCTAAACTAGAAAGTATTTACAAGCAATTATTTTGCATGCTTTTCTCTATATATGAGTAGTTTATTATCAATTATGATCTGTGTATTAAAAGTCTTTGAAAATTATGGTTTGTGGATCAAATTATACTGTATTTCATGACATCATAGTGAATGAACAGATAGCCTACATTCTAACTTCCTCAATATACAAAATAGAAATAGAGATACAATGGTACCTCTATAACATATTTTCTTCCCCATATTAGTCTTACTGACTGGCCCTCTGAAATTCAGCTCTGAAAAAGCATGAATTTACAGATGTTAACTCAGATAAATATTTGATTGTCAGTGTG
Source organism: Phrynocephalus versicolor (assembly GCA_023846285.1). NCBI lineage: Eukaryota > Metazoa > Chordata > Lepidosauria > Squamata > Agamidae > Phrynocephalus > Phrynocephalus versicolor. The sequence continues at coordinate 46,448,032 of JAHTLZ010000015.1, read as the reverse complement.
GAGCCACTGGTGCTAGAATAAGATGAATCTTTCTACATCTTGGATGCTAAGAGGTTATCTTCCATTCTTCTTCGTGGCCTCTGTGAAGCCACACAAATGGGTGCTCTGCGGAAGCACCCATTTGTGTGGCTTCACAGAGGCCCTCAAAGAACTACACTTACAAGTAAGTAACCTGTCCTTCTCAGACCTGAAAAGTTGAAAGAATTGAGGATTCATGGTTTGCCTTCCCAGAGGATTTGAGAGCCGTGTTAAAAGATCATTTATCCAACACCGTATTCTTATATAGAATTCCAGCTTCATGAACAACCCTTATGCTCTTCCAGCTTCATGAACAACCCTTATGCTCTTCCCCCACCCCTCTTCTTTTATAGGAACTGCCTGCTTTGGATAAACTCAGTCCAGCTTGTTCAGGTACCAACACACCGCGCACCAGTATGCTTGTCTCACATAGTCCTATGAGTCCAGAGAGTATTAAACTAGTCCATCGCCACAGGTATTTACTTCTTAATTATCTTTACATCATGAAGAATGTGTATTCACTGCTAAAGGCTTTAATGGAGTAACATATGTAACATTTGGAGTAACATTTTTTTTTCTTCCTTCTCCTGCCATCTTGCCAGTGAATCCTTCTTGTTGTTTTACCATGATGTTTATATTATGATTTCCCCCCTTTCTTTTACTTCGTTTGTTATTACTGTTATTGTTTTTGTTGTAAACTGCCTGGAGTTCCTCCGGAAGACAAGCGGTATATAAGTATTAAAATAAATAAATAAATAAATATGTAGTGGCTGAGTAAAGACACTGGTAGCGACTTTACAACTGATTAGAGCTATTGGAACTCCAGGCCCCTATATTACTGTATTTCTCCATGTATACAACATTATTTCCCCCCAAAAAACATGACACTAAAAATTAAGGGGGGGGTCGTATACACGGAAGTAGGCATTTCCCAGGGGACGGAGCCAAAGTGTCCTTACAGTTTCCTTCCTTCTAGCAACTCTTTCTGTTCAGTTTGTGTTCTGCTACACACACACACACACACACACACACACACACAAACTAGTTCCCCTTTCTTCTACGCCTTTTGTAGAAATCTGAGCTGTCTTTGTCTTTTGGGGGGGGGAGCTCATGGGATTGAGGAACCCATTAAGAAGTGCTTCCCCCCTCTCTGATTTCTGCAAAAAGACAGCTTGGATTTCTGCAAAAACAAAGAAAAAAACAAAGCAGAGAGGCGTGTTGGAAAGGTGGAGAGGAAAGGGGAAATTGTGAGGGTGTGGGTGTGGGCGTGTAGGAGAACCCAGACTGGAAGGGAAACCAAAGCGGAGCAGGGACGCTGCTCTGCTCATTCACTGGGGTCAGTTTGGGTTCTCCCCACCCACCCCTTTCCCTTCCTTTCCACCAGGATTTTTTCATTTTCTTATTTTGGGGTTCAAAAAGTACCTTGTAAATGGTGGGGTCTTATAGACAGAAAAATACAGTAATATTACTATTTGGGCAACTTTTTGTAGAGGGGTGATATGTTCTGTGTATGTTGTTGCTACATACTTGAGGACAGACTTTGTGTTTTGAATTGCTCTTTATTAAACTAACTTCAAGTTTAGCAGGTTTTGGCAGAGCTTTAGAACCACTATTGTTCTAAAGCTCTGCCATGTCAACACATTTTGTTTTAGTCAACACATTTTGTTTTAGTTACAGCACTAATTCCTAGCTGAAGCTAATCAATGTTCATAATAAAAAAACTTCCCAAATCTTTACACCTCTGTTTGTTACAAAATGTCTTCCGGAGCCAGTTATTTAGATAGGGAGAAGTAGAGATGAGAATGTCCAGACACTATAAAACCATGGAGAAAAGCAGAAAAATGGGGGGAGGGCAGGGTTATTTTTTTATTTCCAAAGTTTAATCAGTTGAAGAATGTTAAAGTTTAAAATGTAATCAGTTTAGTTGGTTAGCTCTGCATAGTTTTCCAACTCCATTTTTGACGTTTTGATTGATCCACCCTGCCATTTCTACTTTAGACAAGTAATGTCATCTTTGGTTAGCCAAAATATGAACTATTTTATTTAATGTGAGTTTGTGTGTTTTGTCTAACTGAAAATACACAAATGTGTAAATGCTTCATAGAAGAGTACAGTACTGGCACACCAGCTTCTACTGAATAAGATGCCATAATCAAGCGTTGTTAAAACTGAAACTTTCCTGATTAAAAAACAAATATGAAGCAAAAATTTACTTTGTCTTTTTATTCTGCATTTTCTATAGCCCACTGAATATGCTGGGTACAGTACGACACTCGTCGTCTTCTCTTTCTTCCCATACATCAAGTGAAACAGGAAATCTGGTTATCCTGACAGACAGTTCTATTGGAGAAACTCCAGAAGATATGTACCACATGCAGGTACAATTGCAATATATTAGAAGTCCATCATTGCAAGGAAAATGCAACATTCAGGGCTATTTTAGACTGAACAAGATCTCTGGTATTTATATGAACAAAACAAAAAACCTTACAAAAGTTGCTGTTCTAGACTAGTTAGCAAGTGACTGAGAGTCTGTCCACTCTTATCATTTATTGAGCTCTCCTCTGGATATACTGCACAAAATGCACAGCTGAAAATAGCAACAACAGAGTCAAAGGGAGACTTTTAAAACGCACCTTGTTTTTCAGGGTGTGTTTTTAGACAGACAGACAGATACAGGGTAGTGGGGGGGAGAGAGGTTACTGCTGAGAAGAGAAGACAGGGTGAAATCGGCAGTGAGCAGAGGCAGACTATGGGCAAAAGAGGAGCAGAGGAGGGCAGTTGTGTATGGGATGAGTTGTCAGGAAACAGTTTCAGAGGTTCGTAGATAGGTGGTACCAAGACAAACCAGCGCCTCACAATACATCTAGCAACATATGCCCTCCCTGTGTGTGGATGCAAATATTGGGATGATTTATTCAAATTTGCAACTGTGTGGATGAGCCCAGGATATGAACTAGAAAGTCTTCCTTCACTTCTTCCCTTTGTCATGAACGGACTAGGACATTTTATGAGAGCCATTAAAAGCTAGACTTCTCCATAGCCATCATTTCAGGGCTCCCCACCAAGAGTTCAGTGACTTACTCAAAAAGGCACTGCAGTCCCTTCTTGCGCCTCTGTGAGGCCTTTTAGGGTCTTTGTATTTCCTGAGTCATCTCCAGCTATCACAAGTCTCAGAGCCTTTCTATCTGTCTGTACCTCCTCTTCGCTTACTTTTTAAAAACCTACTGCTGATTGCCTGCAGATTTGTCCACACCTCTCCCAGATACATTAGCAGAACCTGCATTCTGAGTGATTCTGCACAGGCACCTGAAAGAAGGTCCCGTATTGTGGCCTGCTATGAACAGTTCTAGAAATATGACTGTAGAAATTGTCATTTGAAAAACACCTTTTCATGACTGCAGCCTTGTGATACACTTCTTGAAGAGCAGAAAACAACCTTTGTTAACAGTTTTGCAAGTTGTGATACAGTGCCATGAACCAGGCAAATAATGGCTGAAAGCCTGTTGTGCAACTGTTTGCACAAGAGTGATGATTTCATCATCTGCAACAAGTCACCACTGATTAGAATCAGAATAGTGAAGATGGAAGAGGCCTGCCTATAAGGCTATCAAGCCCTAAGCCCTGTTCCATGTAGGAATACAAATCAAAGGATATTTGCCAGGTGGTTGTCCAGATTTCTCTTGAATGCCTCCAGTGTTGGAGCACTCGCCACCTCTCGAGGTAATTGGTTCCATTGCTGTACTGCTCTAGCAGTTAGGAAGTTCTTCCTGATATATCAGTTCTTCCTGATATTCAGCTGGGTTCTCTTAACTTGAGCTCATTGTTGAGCATCCTGTACTCTGGGATGATGAAGAACAGATCCTGCCCATCCTCTGTATGAGAGCCCTTCAGATATTTGAAAAGTGCTCCTTCCATATGAACCTACCCGGCAATTAAGATCTAGCCAGAGGGCCCTCCTGGAAGAGCCATCCCTCAAGGAGGTGAAAGGGATGGCTTGTAGGAACAGAGCCTTTTCGGCAGTTGCCCCCAGATCATGGAATGCCCTCCCAAGTGAGACGCGCCAACATTGATGTCATTCTGGCGCCAGGTAAAAACATTCCTGTACAAGAAGTCTTTTTAACTTATTATTGTGGGTCCTGATGGCGATTTTAGTGCAGTGTTTTAATATATTGTATTTATTGTATTTAAATATTTTATTGTTTTAATTTTATTGCAATTTGATGTTTTAATTTTCTAAATTGTTAACTTTGATTGTGAGCCGCCCAGAGACCTTTGGGTAGTGGGCGGCATACAAGCTATATAAATAAATAAATGAATAAATCATATTACCCCTCAATCTTCTTTTCTCTAGGCTAAACATCCTCATTTCTTTCCGTGTTTCCTTATAGGGCTTTGTTTCCAGCCCTCTGATCATCCTTGTCACACTTCTCTGATCTTGTTCCAATTTGTCAGCTTCTTTCTTGAAGTATAGTGTCCAGAACTGGACACAGTACTCAAAATGAGGCCTAACCAGTGCTGGATAGAGGGGGATGAGCACTCACGGGACTTGGAAATTATACTTCTGTTAATGCAGCCTAAAATTTGCCTTTTTGTGACCACATTACACTGTTGTTTCATATTCAATTTATAATCTACCAGAATTCCAAGATCCTTCTCACATGTATGTGCCCCCATCTTGTAACTGTGCATTAGGTTTCTTCTTCCTAGGTGCTGTGCTTTGCACTTATCCCTGTTAAATTTCACTCTGTTGGTTTCATTCCAGTGCTCTAGCCTATCAAGATCATTTTAAATTTTGTTTTTGTCTTCTAGGATATTAGCTACTTCACCCAATGTTGTGTCACCCATGAATTTGGCAAACATTCCCTGCACTCCCTTATCCAAGTCATTAATAAAAATGTTGAAGAGCACCAGACCCAGGACCGAGCCTTGGGTTATCCAACTTGTTACCATCCCCCCACTTAGAGAAGGAGCCATTAACTATCACTATCTGAGTATGATTCTGTAGCCAATTTTGTACACTTGATTTATCCAGCCCACACCAAGTTAGCATGCTAATCAGGATATCATGGGGAACTTTCTCAAAAGCTTTGCTGAAGTCAAAATATATAACATCTACACCATTTCCTCTGTCTACCAGGGAGGTTACCTGATCAAAAAATGAGTTTAGATTAGTCTGGCAAGAATTGCTCTTGACATATCCGTGTTGGCTTCTAGTTGTTGCTTTGTTTTCTAGATGCTTGCATAGTGAGTGCTTAATCATCTGTTCCAGAATTTTTCCTGGGACTGATGTCAGGCTGACTCTCCTGTAGTTTCCATGTTCCTCTTTTTTGCCCTCTTTGAAGATATAGACAACATTAGCCCCCCTCCAGTCATCTGGCACATCACTCATTTCCCAAGATTTCAAGAAAATAAAATCATTAAAGGTAATATCATGGTCCATATGCACCATAAGTCACATGCACCCTGAAGACCCCAAAGGAAGTCCTTTATTAGTAATAATTTGTCACTACTGCAGACATCATCAGTAATATACACGTGCAGTTGTACATGTATTTCAGCTAGTACGTGATAAATTTCGGGTTATTTATGCAGCAGTTCTTTAGGCAAGAGTTTCAAAAGAAATCAACAAGAAAACCAATGATTGAAAAGTGGGTAAATCTTGGGAGATTGAGCAAAATATATATACTGTATAAAACTTTAATCACTAGTGTCTAATTTTTATCTTCTTAACAGGCCAGTCCTTCTACTTCAAGCCTGAGCTCCACTCATTCTGCACCATCTCAGATGATTAACTCTGCACCGCCTAGTGCACGAGGTAGGAAGGAGCACTTTGCATAGAGCTGCTAGGAAAGAGTTCAACAAATAACTGGGATTTTTTTCATTTTTGAGTTCTGAAATGTATGGAAGAAATACTTCCTTGCTTGAAATCAGCAATAGTTTAATTACTGCAGTTGTAAATCCTGCTATAATTTCTTCTAGGCGGTCTCTAACATATCATCTTTTGGTTTGGGAGAATGTTTGGTAGTCTGTGTCGTCCATGGCATTCCTATTTTGGTTCTAGAGGACCTCCCAAAAGTTGGACCTATTCCTTTACATATGCAAACAGATAGTCCTAAGGCAAACGACCTGAGGATTGATACTGCAAATAACAACTATGTAAGGACAAAAGTAAATATAAGGCACATCTGAAATGTGTGAATCAAGATAAAGGTGAAAGTGAGGATTTGAAAAAAGGTATAGAAAATTAGTATCTCTTTTTTTTTCATTACAGATGAACAAGAAAATAATTGACATAACTTCTGCTATTCATTCTTTCCTGTTTATGAAATTGCCTTCTCTTCATAAATCTTCAGGGCTGTTTTATAGATACAGTAGGACCCCAGTATCCACTGGGGATTGGTTCCAGGCCTTACCGTGGATAATGAAAACCATGGATTCAATTTGGGTGGGTTCACCGTGGGTTCAATCCCAGGTAGTAGGCTCATGGTTGACTCAGCCTTCCATCCTTCCGAGGTCGGTAAAATAAGTACCCAACTTGCTTGGGTGCGGGGGCAATGTGTAGCCTGCATACTGTAATTAAACTGTAAGCCACCCAGAGACTACTTGAAGTGGTATAGGGCAGTATATGAGCAGAACTTTTCTTTTTACAGCTGCTGTTTTATGACAGTAGCTTGCTTTGCAGCTGCAGGATTACAGTATGTATTTATTTTTTCCTTTGCCAACCGTGGATAATTGAATCAGTGTATGATGAATCAGTGGATACGGGGGTCCTACTGTACCCAGTTTTGCCTGTTGATTCTCAAACTGGATTGTGTCAACACCTTGTATATGTTGCAAAACAGTAATTCCCTTTAGTCCCTTTACTTTTTATAGTTTGGTCCACAACAGTTCAAATATCCATGTCAGCTATGAGACAATGGGAGGAATGTGATCGAGCACATGCTTTGCACACAGAAAGTCCCAGCTTTTTCTGCAGTTATGATATCTCCAATGACAGGGTTAAATATTGTGTAGTCATTCATATGGTTTTCATGCTGAAAGTGCAGAACTCAGTCCATTATCTTTTGTAGTTTCAAAACTGTTGTGAGGCTGCGAGACTATGAAATATTTCTGCCTGAGAACCCAAAGGACTACCAGTCCAACTAGGAGATTGTTGGCTGGGTAGATCAGCCAAAGTACTGTATAAAGTAACTTCATATACATCAGTACAGTTAGCACTGCTAGAGTGTATTAATATGTAGCAGTGAAATGGCATGGGCGGGTGGGGTAGGGTGGGGGTTTCACGTGTTCAGCAATGTAAGAATCTGACACTATTTGTGAATTGTTGTGCACTGAAAACAAATTCACTATCAGATGCAACAATGTTTTCATTTATGAGAATCTTTTTACTGACCTGCAAATGAGACACCGAAATCAATCTGCCAGTCTGCAGAGCCAGCACAGAAAGAAAACTGTTGATTATTTAAAGAAGAATTGCTTGATTCTCTTTCTTAAAGACATTATTTTATTGTACAAATAATATGAAACATGGGAGAATCAGCCCTTTCCCCCTGCCATTTGTTGACTCGAAATTGCCCTTCTTCAAGCTGCCTTTTTTCTTATGGGCAAGCGAGGGAGGCATCTTCTATTTCCAGAGTAGAAAAGGAGCCGGGGGGGGGGAGTTTGTGGCAATGTGTTACACATTTCCTTGCTATTGGAGCTCCACTCATTGTGTCGTGACATTTAGCTGCTTTCTCAATTAATAATAGCTCTTCCTTCCTTCCTTCCTTCCTTCCTTCCTTCCTTCCTTCCTTTCTTTCTTTCTTTCTTTCTTTCTTTCTTTCTTTCTTTCTTTCTTTCTTCCTTCCTTCCTTCCTTCCTTCCTTCCTTCCTTCCTTCCTTCCTTCCTTCCTTTCTTTCTTTCTTTCTATACCACCCAACTTTCCGAAGGAACTCTGGGCAGTTCACAACAAGAGAATCCATACAGTTCAGCTATTTTAAACAAATGTAAAACAAACCCAATCAATCAGAACATCAAAATCAATTTTAAAAAACATGGGAGTTAAATAGTTCTTCCTTATTTACAATTATATCTTCATTTGCAATTACTGTATTGTTCTTTGACAGCCAGCTGTGTGCATCCTGCCTGTGTTTTGATGCTGTAAAGAGGATAGAATCTCCAGGAATCTGTTCAAGCAGACCCAAGAATGTTCATGTGTCATGTACTAGCTGCTTACTAGAGAAAGATAAAGAACTGCAAAAAACCTATCACGGTTTTATACCCTTATAATGCAAGTAGTATAAAACATGTTGCCGTGTTGCTATTATCTTAGTAAATCTAAGCTGCCACAGCCTGAGTTGCACTGTTTAACAGAAAATGCCTAACTTCTTAACATGTTGCAATTAACCAACAAGGTTACTTTATACCAACTGCATTATGCTGAGAGTGTAACTAATAGGATTTGGCTACTGAAATTCTGGGAATCTCTTTCAGATCATACCATTGGAAAATGCATGTGTACTACAACAGGCACATTGCTAGACTTATGCGTGTATGGGTGTGCGCGTGCACACAATCTCACATAAAAGAGAAATTGAGAGAGATGACTCTTGCTGATAATGGCATACATGTATTTCTTTTTCTTTTCTTTTCTTTTGTATTGTGCTACATGGAGAGCATGGAGTGCTCTAGTCTGCTCTACCAGTTCATCCTTTGGGGTTGTGTGGATGGGTCCTAGTACTATGGAGCTTTTGGTGGAGGGTCCTAGTACTTTGGATTGCTGATTCTTTTTTCACATGTCTTTCCAAGCAAGTTTTTAAATTTCTGCACCAAAAATAATTGTGTCCCTTGTCCATGCAGATTCATATATTTTCAGAGCATTTTTCCAAATCTGCATTTTGAAAAGGGAGGTAGTGGTCATTTTGCCACTCCCGCTCCCCTCATTCTCCCACTCCCTAATTTTTTAATGCTGTTTGTTCCTTCTTCAATTCTTTCCTTCTTCTCTTTTTCGTACTATTATTCCTTGCTTAATTTCCCAGCCTTTAGTCTTCCTGCTTCTCACACAATATTTTGAGTTTCATTGTAACAGAATTGTGTATCAGTTTGCTTTCTTTTAATTTGAACTCTGCAGATATGAGAACTGATTGAAAAAGTAATTCTTTGAAAAGAATTGCTTAAACTTTGGAATGGGGATCGGTAAGGATTTGGGGGATTTGCCTGTGACGTGCTTACCACTCAACTCAAATTCTTCATTTTAGTTCAAAAATTAACATGTTAGGAGGGGTGCACAAATATGTCTGTGCACAGGGAGCACAGGTGTTGGGAAGGAAACGACCAGCCACTCTTACCTTTTGCATATTTTTTCATGCCATTGAAAATTAATAGATTAGGATTATCCTTAGGCAGTGAAAATTAATTGAAGCATTAATTTTATTTTAGAGTATTTGGACAAGAAATGTATTGGTTGGCTTAACCTTCTGTGAAATTTAAATAAGGCCTGCAAGTATTTCTAAATTTCCTATCTTTGATATACTGTACATTAGTATATGCCAATTTTGTGTATCTCTGTGTCCTATAAGCCAGGTTTGCAAACTTTTGAACTACAGTTCATAGCAATGCTACTGGTGTATGAAATACACTCAGAAGACAATAGTTGCTGCCAAACAGATTTTAGCAGTGATTAATGTTTTCCACTTATCCAGTTGCAAAGCCTTTGCACTTTTCTTTGTCTACTTTATTGTTCATGAACTAAAACAATGGGGTTTTTTTTCTTTTATCATAAAGTATGCACACCAGCTAATGTGCATCTGGTGAGCTTAGAGGGAAATCATGGGACATAAATGCAAATAGTTTTACAGGTTATCAGTTGGTGGGAAACCAGGTTTAATCAAAGATGGGTAAATGGGACAAATGTTGGGAAATTGTTATTGTACTATTTAAGGGTCCATTCTCATAACATCAATTTTCAAAATACAGTGGTACTTCTACTTACGAGTTTAAACCATTCTGAATGCATCTCATAAGTCGAACAGCCATATCTAAAATCTGTAAGCCAGCAGTTAAAACACCAACGGTTTTCCGCCCTTAAGTCAAATTGCTCGTAAGTAGAGCTGCTTGTAAGTAGAGGTACCACTGTATATACTTTGCAGGAAAATAGAAATTATGTTAAGGCATGTAGCACTTAATGACTTTTCAATATCTTTTCCCATATCTATGACTTCCCCTATTGCTTAATGCATGGCAAATAGCTATGCTAAAGGGGAGCTAGCTAAATATGCAAAACAGTAATTCTCACTGTCAAGAATGAGATATTGGCAGAAAAAAATGGAACCAGATAATTGATCGTTGTAGCTGATTAGTAATTAGAGATGGGCACGACCAGGAATTTTTTTTTTCGAGTTATCGTTTTTCGGGACGGGTCTGTTTCGGCTCGTTTCCGTTTTTTGCGAAATTTCTCAAAAATTTGTCGTTTCGTGGTGTCGTTTTTTCGTCTGTCATTATACTGGTTTGGGGGGGAGCGGGCTCCTGGAGGCACCTCTGTGGGGTGGGTGCCTCCTCTGGCCCGCTATAAAGGGAAAGCGGGCTCCTGGAGGCACCCGTGGGTGCCTCCTATCCTCACCCGCTGCAAAAGGGCATGCATAGCCATATGGATATGCATACCAAGTTGCAGACGCAGCAGACTGGCAGAGGCACCCCTCTTTTTGGGGTGCCTTCCCTGTATCAGTCAGGCCTCGGGGGCATGGTTTGCTGCATGTCACACATGCTGCCGAGCCGAGCCTGCAGGAGTCTCCCAGAGCCAGACTGGTGGACTCTCTGCACTCGCTGCGTCTCACTAAGAAGGGAAAGGTACTTGTGTGTAGTGCAATGCAAGTAGATCTGGCTTAGGGATAAGACGGGTTAGCGCAAGGGCTAGGGTTAGGCTAGTTACGGGTGAGGTTAGGGTGAGTATTGGGGTGCACCTCTGGGTGCCTCTCTGACCCACTTAGAAGAACAGTGTACTGGCGTATGGGTTAGGGTTCGGGTTCAGGTTCGGGCTACAGTTAGTGGGCTTTTTATGCCCGATTGGCACATCCCAGAAGTCTCTGTGGTCAACCTGGCCAAGTGGCCATGCGATTGGTGGAATGGCTCCAAAAATTTGCATGGTCACTCCCATGGCCAGCCCATCATTGCGCAGGTGTAAATAAAATAAAATCAATGGAGAGAGGACAGAGGAGACATTTTGTTGCAAGAAAAACCCACTGCTACTGTAAAAATTCTGGCAGTTTTAAAATAGCAATTTCCGCATGTTTCTGTGGTGCTTGTTGGCTTGTGTGTTTTTGTTTTTTGGACCACGATTTCAAAAAAAAATTGTGATCGCCGCCCCATTTTCGATCCCCCGCCCGCACCGCATGGCATGGCGAGACAAGAGCAGCCCAGGAGGACAGGAGAAGGGGGGAGGCCGGGGACCCCTCCCCCCAGAAACCACCCCTCCTCTGGTAGGTGCCCTCACTCAGGCAGGCATAATTCCGCCTGCTTTTTGGGCTGGGAATCGGGGCGGCGGGGGTTTTAAAACTTTTTTTCTGTGCCGCTTGAATTGCGGCGGCTGGCGGCGAGTCCGGTGCTTGTTGCGACTTGCGAGCGACTGCGAGACGACGAGGATTTCCCCCACCAGAGCAGCCCAGGACAGGAGAGGGGGGGAGGCCGGGGACCCCCCCCCCCAGAAACCACCCCTCTGGTAGGAGCCCTGCCCTGAGCCCTCACTCAGGCAGGCATATTTTCGCCTGCTTTTTGGCCGGGAATCGGGTTTTTTTTTAACTTTTAAAAACTTTTTTTCTGTGCCACTTGGCATCGCACGATCACTGCGATGCCAGGAACGACAACGACAAATCAGACCCAATTTTCCTTTAGTCGGTTCGAGTTCGAGTTCTGGCGGAGTAATTGTCGTTTCCTTTTCCATTCCGTAACGGAAACGAGGAACGGAAACGGAAACAAGAATTTCGTCAAGTCGTGCCCATCTCTATTAGTAATAGATTTGAGTCTCTGTTTCAAAATCTACTTCTTCGGACGCAGGGAGTACAGAAACACTAAGAGTTTTTATAGGAGAACTGGAAGGATGGGAAGCATTGCAACTACACTTGAGTGTCTCCTGGGCAGTGGTGTCCAGGTAGCCAATACTTCCCTTCCAGAAGTGTTGCACTGTAAACTTGCTGCTAAGCAAAGTGAATCAACAGTCCTTTTTAGGACCACTACAGTAATGACGATAATTTCTCAATTAATTCCCTGAGTAATTCATTCCAAATTAAATTATGTTAAGCAAATTTTCCTTTATACAAATTTCCCATAGGAAAGCATTGAAAACAGTGATCCCATTTTTATGTTGTACAGATTCGCCCCATAGGCAATTATGTTAAGCAAATTTCCCCTATCTCTGGGATTTTTATGTTGTACAAATTTTATGTTATACAAACCGTTTATTATATAAGGGTCCACTGTATATCATATATGTGCATTATTTTAATTCGTGCAGTGTTCTGAAAGAGAGAGAGAGAGAGAAAGAGAGAGAGAGAGAGAGAGAGAAATGAAACTGTATTCAGAGGCCATGATTTCTATTTAGGCAACACAGAGACATCTGTTTATGAACAATTCTACCTCCCAGGACACTGTTGCTTCGATCTCAGAGTGGTTATTGTGGATTACATGAACAGGTTCCAATACATCTAAGGGCCTAAATAGCAATCACAGCTTTTTAGCACAATACACTTACTAATAGGTATAAAATTATTATACCTATTAATACCATTAGAGGTTGACAAAGGAGATACCAATTTTATACTATAGGTCTGTCCATCTTACCAGCCTTGCTATGATCTGCTAATTATTAGTTTCATAGTTCCATTACTATGTCACCTTGCTTAGTATCTGGACACAAATCTGTCCACCAAAGAAATAGAGGATACATATATTTCTATTCCCTGTGTTTGAAGAAGTGGATTTTGTTGCACAAAAAAATCACAAAATTCACAAATGAATGCAACAATATTTTGCCCATTTCCCTTATTTCTTTCCCAGCATGCTGAGTCAGGTTAACGTAGTTAGTTCACTGGGAAACAATGAGATAAAACATCACAAAATATAAAATTTCATGATTTTAAAAAATTGTTTGAATGAGTACTGTTATATTTAACTTATGCTTTTTATCCTTACAGTTTCTAATAAACTTCTAAGTACTGCCATTTATTTATTGACAGATATTTCAAATCAATTGAAAATGTGAAATTTCATTAATATTAGGGAAAAAACATTTACAATATGTCAATTTTTAACAAATTTATTGTGAAAGTTCACACTGAACAAAATTGCATGAAGCAAGGCTTATAGTGGGGTTTTTTTTTTTGCATATGTTTTGATTTTAATGGCTTTTATGTCACAAAGAAATTGACAAGCATAGATCCTGAAGCAAGGTGCAGTGCAGAATTCATATGCCAAACTGCCAATATGAATCCTTTTATATTTATTCATACAGTATTCTTTTTAATTTAGTGCTGATGAAAGGTGCTGGATTGACAACACTGGAGGCTGAAGCCCTCTATTTATCCACAGAACAGATACAGCATGGGCGGCAGCCGTGCAAGCTTCCCCACACTGCCCCCACCAATGTGCCTCATCTTTGTCCTGGAGGGAGTACCTCTAGAGGTGAGAGGATAGATTGGTCTCCATGACCCATTCAGTCCTTGGCCTTTCTGTTGAGGTTGCCAACAAAGATACCAGCTTGTGATGGCATACATGGACACTCCCACAATGAGAAACTGCACCAAGTAGGTTTCCCTGTAGACATTGGATGCTGATAGAAGCCACAGTGGTTTGGAAAGCTGCAAGACAGTTTTTGTGTGCTGAATAATTACTAACATAATACTTTCCAAGGTTCACAGCTGGTCTAGCAAGTTTAAAATACTCGACCAATTGCTAGCCTTTGCAGCTTTAATTTCAATCAATTTTTTTTAAATTTTCAGCCCAAACCCCAGTGTTATTCTTGGCGCATTCATGAGCAGAGGACAAAGATCATTCAGATTCAGACAGAATTTGAATATCTTGAAAAGTCATAATGGATTGCTATGTTCTATGAAGTATGAAAATACTACTGAATTGCATAGCATATTCTGTGTGTGATTTATAATTTTGATAACATCAAACTTTAAAAAATTATTTTAAAATTTGTATGGCTTTTATTGATTTACAACAAAGCCAACATTTTTATGGAGAAAAGCATAATAGATTATCTTCTGCTCATGCTTATTGAAAAATATGCACTATTCCACTTTCTAGAAGAATGAATGCTTTGCCTTTTTAATTCTGTACAGCAGTGTCAGAAGGCAACTTGCGGGAAACCATGAAGACACGTTTGGCAACTCTATTCCAAAGATGAATTTGATTTAATTTTATTCTTTAAATACAATTCAAATATTATTATCAGCAAGTGCTGTACATTGAAGAATTATTTGGATCCTTCGGGTCCCTCTCTTCCATACTAGCACTTCAAAATTTTATGCTTTTATAGTCAGACTTAATCATACAAGAATGGAGACTGGCCCCATGTACATTCTTTATAAAAGTTGGTTTAGCCTTATCTAATTTTTTAGATTAGAACATTAGAATAAAACAATCCGGATTAATCAGTCTACTAGCAGCAGCTGAGAAATAATACCAACTACCAAACATATTTATGAAAACTTCACTTTTTAAATTTTATAAATGTGAACACACACATGGCTGCACCCTTGACCTTTAATGTATGTAAAAAGAAATCAAACTACAGTATCAGTCTCTGGACCTCCCCGTTTGTAGGATTAGGGAAGATTCACACATCTTGCAACAAAGTATGTTTGCTGCTTGACTATAATAAAATATGAAAGGGATTAACTCTGAAATACTTATTTGAGTCACTGGGTCCTTAGATTCCGTCTGTCAGATGTCTCAACCTAAAGACGGAATGCAAAAGCTTCTCAAGAAAATTTATTTAGAAAAAAAGCACTTTAAGGCTATACTGTATTCAGATGTGCTTAGCTTCCTGCTGCGTGCTCACAGTGGGAGCTATCAGGTCATTCTTGTTATTCTGTTCCGATTACTCTCTTTCTATGCCTGGATAATGTCACAGTTATTCAATTCTTGGTCTTTAAACACCAGACGTTATAATTAAAATTAAGTCATAGAAGCTTACAGCAGAGCTGAGGAAATCATTTTATAGTTCTACTTATTGTTACATGCTGTCAAGCTTTTTTAACCTATAGCAAGACAGTGAATTAATGGCTCCAAAAGATTATACCATTCGCAAACAGCCATTGTCATTTCTTGCAAACTAAATAATTTGGTTTCCTTTAACGAGTCAATCCATATCATGTTGTGTCAGTGTATCTCATTTTACCCTGTAGTTAGGCTACAGATTAATTGTTTAGAAATTATTGTAAGGAACAATAGTACTTGCACCACAGTCCTTGGTGATAGTGCTATAAATGCGTTGAGAAGATTCATTCATTGTTTTAAAGCGTCTTGCTCCTGGGCAAGCATGCACAGATTTGCAAACTTAGTAAGCTAGTAATACATTATTTGGTGTCTAGTGTTAGTATTATGGTCTGATACAGGTGCAATAGGTCAGTCTGTTATTTTTGCTCTGACAGACTTGCAGTCTACTCCTCTGGAACTTAGTATTGAAAGGATTTCCAGTATCCTATTTTCACAGTCTTTTCAGCGGCATTATCTGAATTAAGGCAGTATTAAGAGGAAGGTTTCCAGGAAAAACATAATTATTTGCCACATACTGAGTCAGAACAGAGCTAGAGTTTGACCCATATTCTCCTTCAAGCCTTTACAAAAGGACTTTGCTTAGTTATCTGGGTCATTTAAAACAATCCCTTAAGAACATAAATGAATTATGTGGTATTCAAGAATATGCTTCTATTCACAGAACTCTTTTTGATCCAGTAGAGATTTATATACGCGGAAGGGCAGAGAATATTGTTGCTGATTACCACCTGAAGCTACTATGTCCCTTTAAATTTGGTCTAGAGAGCTGGGACAGAAGACATTCTGGAACAGTGTCAGAAATGTCACAGGAGAGAAGAAAAGGGGGAAATTGAAGGAATTACTCCTCCATCATTTATCTACTGTAAGCCTCCACTGGATAAAATAAGACATTTTATTAACAGAAGGACCCCATTAGATTATTGCATGAGTTATAGGGCAATCAGAAGTGAAGAAGACTATATCCAGCATGTTCCTCAGTTTTAGACACCAAAGTAGGCAGTCCATGGCTATCCATTATGATGGACCAAACTATGGAATGCTGATAATATTGTTCAGTATAAGCACATTCATATAACCACGTATCCTCTGACATCATCAGCTACAAATCTAATTCATTTTCCTATATTAGCAATCAGCCATCCGAAGGTTCCTTCTATTCAAAACATTCAAAACACTGCCATGTCAAGCCATAATTCATCAATAAGTAAAAGACATTTTCTACAAAGAGTTCCACAATGTATAGAATTATTTTCAGGCATAGCAAGTAGGGATGGGCACGAAAGAGAAAATTAATGTTTTGGTCCTTGTTGAAGTCCTAGCAAGCCCAATAGCAAGAGATCATGAGAAGTGCACTTCAAAATCTTCTGGAAGGATGTGATTTGCTAGTAGGGATGGGCAGGAAATGAAAAACAAAATGCTGTTTTGTCGTTTCGTTACGTAACAAAACAAAACGAAATGAAATGAGGAAGCAGCATTTCATTACAGATAAAAAGAAATGATAGTTTTTCATTGAAATGAACCATTTCGTTCCATCGTTTTCGGGCTCCTGCCAAGCTTTCAATGCCTGGACCCCTTTAAACCTTTCCCAGTCTTACACCAGGGATCCCCCTAGTGCTGACTGGGCCAGTTTCAAAGGGGTCCAGCCAATAACAGCTCAGCAGGAGCCCTTTAAAATGGCTCCTGGACTCCCAGGCACCAAATATGGTGCCTCTAGGACCCAGGGGAGCCATTTCGTTTCATTTCATTTTGTTTCATACAGAAATTTAAAAATACTATATTATCCTAATATTTTGTTGATAAGAAAACTATTACCATTGCTAATGTATCTGTTGCAATAGAGAGATCTAAGTATAATGTGATTGAGCTAGAGAGCTGTAGGAATAAATAATGCCAATGGTGTCACTGTTGATGAATCACATACATAGCTGTATCCACTTCCCATGTTTGTGCCATTTGTTTACTACTTCAAAAGCTGAGTACTTCCATTTTTTGCAGTATGTTTAAACATGTTAGTAGAGCCAGGCTGTCTGAATGTGCATATATGTTCATTGTATAAAGAGGCTCTGTGCATAAAAATAGCGAGCATTCCACATGCTAAGTGCAGTTCCTGACATTGTCCATAGGTATATGAAACTACAAGGAGCTCCATCATTAACTACTCTACCTGCATTTTCTCTTAAGGTGTCTTTTTCCCTATGATGAGAATATTGCTAAAAGCTTGTCTTTTAGAGCAGAATTAGTAAATTTTCTGTTGAAAATAAGCAATGCTTTTTTTTTCTTTTTTTAAAGGAGTTTTAGACAAATTCTGCCCTCTGCTGGTCATTTGCTTTATTTGAACAGAGTGATTGCACAGAAAGTAAAAACTCAAAACAAAAAAAAAATCACCATCCATACTTCCCAAAACAATAAAGATGTTGGACAAAACCCTATTGAAGATTTATAGTATAATGTGTAACTGTGTAAATTGGCATGACAAATTGTTGCTAATTCATTAGTTGCTCTTTACACTTGTATGCCAAATCATGTGACTGCATGTAACCAGGAACGCAAACAGCAACTCATTAATTAGCAGCAATTTGCCGCTATGATTAAATCAGTTACATTTATGCTGGTGAAAATCCCAAATCAGATTCTGGCCACTCTTTACAAATCATTCCATATCCATAGTCTCTTTGGAGCAGTATGTTTTCCCCCACTTTTGTGCTGCACAAGAACTTCATTTGTGTTTCTAAAACAGTGGAATAAATGTGTTATAAAACAGGAAACGGAGGTGCTTTGTGCCATTATATAATGGCTAGAACTTGTATAAGATCACTATTTTTTATTTTGTCAAGAAATAGGGCTATTTGCGAAGTATACATACATAAAAAGTAACTTAAATTCCTAATCCTTGTTTAAATTAATACAGTGGATGACAGAGCATTCAAAGCCTATGTGTGTTCTGTTGCAACAAAGGAATAAGAATTAGCTAATGTTTAATCATCCAGTAAAATCCGTATTTATTTGAACTTAGTAACATGGAAGGAACTTCAACAAGCATGGGGCTATCATGTGTACCGCTAACCATATTGTTTTCACTGTTTGTGCAAAATCTCAGTCTATAACCTGCATGTTATGATTCTGCTGATGTGAAAGCTGTTACGAACTCAAAATAACACCTATATTGGAGGGGCTCTGATATTATTCATGTGCTCATGGAAAGTCTTCCAAAAGGAGCATGTCAACCCCAATAGCAGGCATACCTTTTCAATATACTGTTTGCACCTGTCCTTAAAGAACTTGTTCTTGCACAGATAAGTTAAAAACTGTATCAGCAGCCTTAAAATTTGCATCGAGTTTTGCACTTTAGTACATCCAATAGAAAAGGTGATTTTCTGGGGGGGGGGTGTCTTATTTCTTGCAAAAGTTATAGGTAGCCAGACATTTCAATCGCAAGACTTTCCCCATAGAAAATATTAGTAAATGTGTAAATTCTGTAGTGTCCCCAAACAGTTCTATTTTTTATTATTATTATTATTATTATTATTATTATTATTATTATTATTATTA
>JAHTLZ010000015.1:46418801-46429196 GCA_023846285.1 Phrynocephalus versicolor | reverse complement strand
TATTATTATTATTATTATTATTATTATTATTATTATTATTATTATTAACATTTGTAATAAATAATAATAATAAATAGAACTGTTCAAAGAAATAGCTGAAAAAAATAATGTTTTTTTCCGGTGCAATCACCTACATGAGTGCAATAGGTAGTAAATACATGCTATGGTTTAACAAATAAAAGATAATGTACTTGTAGAAAGATAAGTACTACTGATAAATCTGCTAGCTGCAACTTTATTTCAGTAAGAGCAGGCTTACAAAATGCATTCATTGACTTGCTAAGTTGTTTGTTACAGGCTCAGCAGTTTGTCTATGTTTTTTTTATGGGCTGAATATTAGAGGAATGATTCTGATTAATCATTATCTATTAATTTACCTCATTCCCATCTTATGCTATAGTTTTATAAATGTTTCATACTTGTGGCTCATGTGTCTCAGAAGGTCTAGGTGACTGGTTCAAAGAGAATGTCTGTTGTGTTTTGTCATGTGTACGTGATTGTTCTCACTTGTTTACAGGCTCTCCCTCTCTACCAGATAAGTACCGTCATAATCGAGAGTTGATGATGCTGCTACCGACACATCGGGACAGACCTAGCAGTGCCATGTATCCTGCAGCCATCATGGAAAATGGGCAGGTAATGGTTTCAAGTTCTGTTTATTCTTCTTGAAAGAAAAAAAAAACAGCTTTAAAATGGAATTAAGATGCAAATATTTCAAATAGGTAGAATGAGTTTGATGTTGACCTTTCTTGAGGAGGTCCTTTTCCAAGTCTGTCCTGCTTTTGGGTGAAGTCCATGTCTGATATCAGATCGGTGCAGATGCAGTTGTCCACAGTCTTCTTTCTCTCTAATCTTGGCCCCAATGCTGTCCCTTCACACTGTACTTGTCATTGACTTGCCGCTGTCTCCTTACTTGTGAGTAAACCAAGTAAACTTACTCATGAGTAAAACCAGTAAAACCTACTTTGAGATCCTCCCCAATCACAAAAGAAAAAACAGTATTTTCACGATTTGAATGTGTGAGCTCCTGAATATTATTATATATTTTTCACAGGTTAGAGTTAAAAAGGTTTGGCCAGGACAGAGTTAAATACTTTCTTTCACATTGAATGGTATGGCAGGGTTAAAAGTGCTGGACTGATGACACCTGCGCTATATAGCTGCCTGGCTGACTCCAGATACATTCTGATGGGTCAGAATGCTATGCTACGCAAATAGCTTAGTCTATTTGAATGTTTGCAGTTTATTAAAAAGCCAACAATTTCAGAGCTTTTCGGGCTGTAAAAACACTGATTAAACAGTTTGAATTAGAGCCATGAACAGCTCAATTCTTCTCGAAGAAAAAATGGAATTAAAATACAGAGTATTTTTCGGGTATGCAAATTTTGTCTTATCAATGTTTCATATGTTTTCAGTCGGTTGCAGCTTCAGGTTACTTGTTTCTGCATTGGGGTAAATTAATGTTACTTTTAAAAAAACCACAACTTTAAAACTTGTTGCCCAAATGTCCCAATTTGGTACAAAGCAAGAGCAAGCGTTCTGCTACATATTTGCTAAATTTGGTGCTGATCTGAGGTCCACATTTATAATTGTATGTTTTTGTTTGGGGAATCCGTAGCTTTTTATTCGTCTTATGGAATGCTATTGGGTTCTATTAGCACATTAAATTACTTAACGCTTCTGCAGCCGTATGTATGTATGTATGTATGTATTTATTTATTTATTTATTTATTTTATTTTATTTTATTTTATTTTTACAACTTATATGCCGCCCACTACCCAAAGGTCTCTGGGCGGCTTACAATCAAAGAATTAAAACAGTTAAAACATCAAATATCAATAAATAATTAAAATAATAGGCTGCTGCATAACTTAATATTTTAGTTAAAATATGCATTTAAAGTTTCACATCTTGATTTACAAGAGTAATGGGATGATATGAATCCAGCTCTTGTGAAGCTTTATCTGGCTTGCTTAATATTAAATATGCATGTTTAATGTTTGGGATTGCCTTTTAATGGAGACTTAAACAATGTGAGTAAAATTTGGATCAGTTATTCAAACATTTACTTATTTATATATTTATTTGATTTCTGTACCTCGCCTCATAACATGCCCGGCAGTGGTAATGTTCTGCGTATTGGCAAATATGTAATTATATGTTTTTTTAAAAATTATTTATTAAAATTATAAAACTACAATACAAAACGTAAAACAATAATATACAGTGAAGGGGAGGGAAACTGAACAAAACTCAAGCAAATAGGACAAAAAGAAAAAACAAAACCCCATGCAACCCACCCCTCACTTGGGACTTAAACAAAATTACTACTCTTATGGTATTGACCAGCCCATTTCCCTCCAGAAATACATTTAATCTTCTCTGGGTGTATACCCATACCCTTTAGCTTTTTGAAATACATATACCAACAGTTTATCCCATATTTCATTAAAATAATTAAACTTTCTCAAGCCTTTCCTAATTTTAATTTCACAAGTCAATTTATCATTAATAGCCAGATTCCATAAATCCTTATACCATTCCTCCAGTGTTATTTGGTTGTTGGATTTCCAATACTTGGCAAAAATCAACTTTACAGTTGTTATCTTTATTCTGTATTTTTCGCCCCATACAACACCCCCCCTCAGCAATAAGGAGAAATGTCTGTTTGTCTTATGGGGTGGACTCCAGAGTGGCTGCTGCGGAGGCCTCCTCCCCCCATGCAGGTCTCAGTCCCAGCTGCAACTCCCACAGCTTCCCACCCATCTGTTTTTTAAAAATTACCTTCCATGATTGATTTGTTCCATATAATAGGAGACGGAGAGAAAGCAGCCTTATTGGAGACCATAGAGATAAGAAACGGGCTAGAGACTAACCACCCACCATGATCACCATAGAGCTACATCTCTATGGTCATCATAATGGGTGGTTACTCTCTAGCTGCAGCAACCTGAAGTTCAAGCTGGTTTAATTGCTGTCTCCCACATTGGCAAAACTTCTTATTTTCGATCTTGCACTCAGAGAAACAGTGTTGCCAATTCTTCTTATATATTTTTATTTAAGCTACCAAGCTGTCAAAGGCAGCTCCAAGCTTTAATTAATATGCTCTTTTACTCACATGAGTATGTCTCTGGCAAATTCATACTGATTTATTGTTCTGAAAATGCTCCGATGATCAGACGTAGAATATCACCATTCTACCGCAGCCATGTTCAAGCCACGTCCCCAATATGTTAACGATGGTCCTATCTTACATTTCCTTCTACTTAGCATCCAAATTTCCAGCGAGCCTTGTTCCAGCAAGTGATTGGACCATGCAAACCATGCAGTGATCCCAATCTATCTGTAGCTGAGAAAGGTATGTTGGTCTGATTTTATAGAATTCTAATTATGGTGTTTATAAATATGATTATATGTTTATAAATATGGTGCTTATATGGACCCCCTTGGGTCCTTTTCAAAGGAGAAAGGCAGGGTAAAAATACTATAAATAAATAAATAACATATTTGCACTACATTAATTTGGTGTTAATAGTATTGGTTATATAGCCATTAATGTTTTTGAATTATCAGTAGTCACTTAGCAAGTTCATATGTGATATTTGGGGGGGACGTTGAGATAAAATAGCTTACATGTTGCAAAAATTGATGTGCCGCAATATAGTTTATTTCAGGCCTGTCCAACAGGTAGACCGGGGGCTACCAGTAGCCCGTGAAGGGTTCAAAAGTAGCCCGCCAGCCATCAATAAAAATGTGAGGGGATAAGTTATCCACCTCTCCCTCCCCCAACCCAAGGACGACCACTGCCCCAGCAAAGCTCTGGGTCTGCCAGCCCACTGTCTCAGCCAAGCAGGGCAGTTCAAGGGCCATGGCACAGTCCCCTGCTCTCCCTACTGGCCAGATGCTCAGAACAGATAAAATTCATAAGTAGAGGTTTTAGTGTAGTAGCCCTCAGGCACTTTCGTCCAGAAAAAGTAGACCTCGGCCTGTTCAAAGTTGGGCAGCCCTGGTTTATTTTATCACAGGACAAGCAACTAACGTGTACAACAGTTGCCCAGACAACACACTCTCCCCATTGAATATATATATTTTGTGCTGTACTTCAGATATAGTGGTACCTCTTATAACGAAATTTAATTCATTTTCCAAGGCAAGTCGTTATCCAAAATGAGGTTTCCCATTGAAATGAATTGGAAACCAATTAATCCATTCTGAAGGTCTGAAAAAGGCAAAAAAGCTGGAGGGAGGGTCAGACTTCTTTATAAAATGCACTTTAAAGACATGCAGTGCTGGATTATCACCACCCCCAGAACACACCGTCCTGCAGTATAATGCAAATATGGAGAAAAGAAAGCAGCAAGACTACCCCAGCCCGTTCTTGCTTGCAGAGCAATGGAAAAGATTGCAAACATGGAGAAATGAAAGCAGCAAGACTACCCCAGCCTGTTCCTGCCAAAGTTCAAGGGGGGAAATGCAAACATACACTAACACAAGCAGCAAGACTACTGCAGCCTGTTGCCACCCGAAAGGCAAAGAAAAGCAGTACAAAGTTTAATAAAAGCTAGCTCCCTACCTTTCCAAGTTTGAAAAGTCCAAATCCCTGAGGAAAAAATGTCCAGAATGGCTCCATAATGCCTTCTAACTCCTCCCACCCCTCTACAAACTACAGGGGGTGCAATGCATCCTGGGTACACTTTTTTTTGCAAGGTGATATGAAACATTCATTACCCGAGGCAATCCATAGGGAACATTCGTTATCCGAGGCAGCCCTATAACTGGAAATTTCCATTTGCTATCCAAAACATTTGTTATCAGAGGCATTTGATATCCAAGTTATTTCTGTAATCATAAACTTTTCGCCTATGTGAGTTATGTCTGTGATACAAAATGTCACTTATGAAGCAAGATCTTTTATTAATCTATAATCCACTGAAAGTGGGTGTACACCAGTTTATAATTTGCAACAACGAGCATAGTTTAAGACATGTGAAGACATTTCACCCACCAGATGATAATTCTCGTTCCTATCAATTCCTCTAAACCAGTTGTTACCAGTCTTTTTTTAATTGTAACGCGCTTTCATAATAACTAAGTAACCTGCGGCACCCCCACCACATTTGCTTAAAAGGCATTTTTAATAGGGCCAAGTCATCCCTTCTCAGAAAGGAAAGGCTTCTTTCTTGTTTCTCATATGTAAACATACAGTAGGGCCCCAGTATCCACTGGGGTTTGGTTCCAAGGCTTCCCGTGGATAATGAAAACTGTGAATAAGAGAGGATGCCAAAATGTCCCCAAAACTTCTGTTTTGTGATAGCAACTTACTTTACATCTGCTGTTTTGCAATAGTAGCTTGCTTTACATCTTTTGTTTGTGACAGTAGCTTGCTTTGCGGCAGCTGAATTATTTTATTTTTTCCTCTGCCAACCGTGGATAACTGAATCAGTGGATAATGAATCAGTGGATACGGGGGTCCTACATGCTCATTTTGCTATCCCACTCTGAAAAGTCAAGGAAAAAATTATCAAACAAGGACTACAACATACTGTATATAAAGTGACTCTTCAGAAAACACTCTGTGACTCCCTTGGAGTGGAGGCACAATTCCTAGGCTGGGAAGCACTACTCTAACTCTTTATTTCCATTTTCTGCATTTCCCCCCCTTTGCAGCACTATCATAAAGCAGTAGGTTCTGAAACATAACCTCTGTATTCTTATATTTTATTATCATATACATGCAGTTGCAGCCCATATTTTGTCATTATTGAGTGTGTGTTCTGAAGTTAATACAATTATAAATTGCCCCCAACTAAGGAAAATAAACAGTGGACTTGGACAATATTCTTGTTTTAGAGACAGACCAAAATATCAGAAGAGCCCATAATACGGGCTGAGATGAACCCCATTACAGCGTTCTTTCTAAAACAAAACAAGTACAGTAGTTGTTTCTGTTATTGTTATATTAGCACTATAACTTTTCACACACAAAAGATACAATTAATAGATCTGTTCTTATGGGAAAATATTGCGTTCATGCACACTCTGTTTTATCTGATGATGGGGATTCTATATAAATAAAAGTTGAATATGTTATTAAATTCTAACAAATAACTTCCCCTCCTTTCTATGACAGTACAGTTGTACCTCGGTTTATGGGTACCTTGGATGATGAGCATTTTGCAAATGGTTTGCTAGCCTTGCTCCATTTTACAAGCAAGGCTCACCTCAGTGCGGGCCCTGTGCTGCCTGGAACGCACCTCTAGAGCTCACTCCAGGTCGTATGGTGGGCCTTTGTGGGGCCTCTGGAGCTGCCCAGAATGGGTCTCTGGTCCATGTGGTGGGCCTGTGCCAGGCTTCCTAGGCCTCTGCATGGACCGAAAGTGACCTCTGGGGTTCTCCACGGGCCCGTCAATGCCCAAAATGGGCCTCTGGGGCATCCAGCCAGGCCCGGTACTGACTGGAAGTCACTTCCGGGCACTGCAGTGGGCCTTTGCTGGGCTCCTTGAACTCACCCTGGGCCCGGTGCCAACTGTCTGCGGCCTCCACAGCGCACACTGGGCAGCACTGGGCCCAGGACAAGCTTTGGAGGCTGCTGCCGCTCCCAGCCAAAGCAAATTTCCCCAGAGAAAATAATGGAAACTGGGACCCAAAACAGATTGGGTAAGTTTCCATTATTTCCTATGGGGAATTTTGCTTTGATACACGAGTATTTTGGATTATGAGCATGCTTCCATAACAGAGTATGCTCATAAACCAAGGTGCCACTGTATGAATTTATTATTGACAAAAATCTAGTGTTATTTTGCTGTCACCAATAGAGAAAGCCAAGCCTTCCTATTTATGTTCCTGAATGAGATGATGTCACCTAACATTAAATTTGGAGGCCAAGACTGTATAAACCAACTCTGAGCTTTCAAAGTGACAAAACATATTTCTATAATTGGATTTGTGCTGAAATATATTCAACTACTGTTACAGAAACTGAAGACGTACATTAAAATGAGAATTCAGTTAGCTAATTTGTGGGATCACTTCATTTTTTGCTTCAATACAGTGACTAATTAAAGACATAGGAAACTAAAATTGCTTCAAAACAGACAGCCCATGCTGAGAGCCTGAAGCCAGTGTGGATTGAGGGAAATTCATGACTGCTTTGGACTCAGTGGATTATGTTTTAACTCTAAAACATTTTAGTTAGGGCTGCCTTTGAAGACAATGTGGATGGTACATTGAGTGCATCATGCCACACAGCTAGACTGGTTAGCTGGAACACTTTTCAGTGCCCATGCGCCAACAGTTCTGAAAGAATTGTAATTGTTGCCAGTACATTTCCCAGTTTGAGTCCAAGGTGTTAATGATAACCTATAAATCTCTAAATGGCTTGGTGCTCCGGGCAAGAAAGAGAAACTGGGTTTCTCGATTTGCTGAACGACTGTGCCCTAGAGCAACTTGTCATGGAGCCCACCCAAGAACAGGCAACTCTGGATCTAATACTGTCTGATACTCAGGACCTGGTCAGGGATGTGAATGTCACTGAGCCACTGGGGAACAGTGACCATGCTGCAATCTCCTTTGCCATGCATGTCGGAAGAAGATTGTCAACCAAATGAGACATAAAAAGCCTTGATTTTCGAACTGCAAACTTCCCTCAGATGAGGAATCTAGTTCGAGAGAAATTGAAGGGGAAGGTTAGAAGAATCCAATCTCTTCAGAGTGCATGGAGCCTGTTTAAAACAACGGTAATAGAGGCCCAGCAGAAGTGCATACCACAAAGAAAGAAGAGCTCGTTTAAGTCCAAGAGGACACCGGCATGGTTAACGAGTGGAGTTAGAGAGGCTCTAAAGCGCAAGGAGAGGTCTTTCTGTAAATGGAAATCCTCCCCAAATGAGGAAAATAAAAAGGAACACAAACTCTGGCAAAAGAAATGTAAGAAGATGATAAGGGAGGCAAAGAAAGATTTTGAGGAACCCATGGCTAGCGATATAAAGGGTAATAATAAAAGCTTCTTTAAATATGTTACAAGTAGAAAACCTGCCAGAGAACCAGTTGGCCCCCTGGATAGTGAGGGAGGGAAAGGGGAGGTTAAGGAGGACTTGGACATTGCAGAGAAATTGAATGACTTCTTTGCGTCTGTCTTCACGACAGAGGACCTTGAGCGGATTCCGCTGCCTGAGCCGCCCCTCTTGACTAAATAATTAAATCAAATACAGGTTAAAAGAGAGGAAGTTTTAGGACTAATTGACAAATTGAGGATTAACAAGTCACCGGGCCCAGATGGCATCCACCCAAGGGTTATTAGGGAACTGAGAAATGAAATTGCAGATCTCTTAGCGGTTATATGCAACTTGTCTCTTAAAACGGCCACAGTGCCGGAGGACTGGAGGATAGCAGATGTCACACCAATTTTTAAAAAAGGAAGGAGAGGGGACCCAGGAAACTACAGGCCAGTTAGCCTTACATCTGTTCCAGGGAAGATGGTGGAAAGCCTCATCCAAGAGAAAATCTTAAAACACATAAAAGAACAAACCTTGCTGAGAGAAAATCAGCATGGCTTCTGTAAGGGTAAATCTTGTCTGACAAACCTTTTAGAATTCTTTGAAAAGGTCAACAGGCACGTGGATTTGGGTGAACCGGTGGATATAGTCTATCTGGATTTTCAAAAGGCTTTTGACACAGTCCCTCGCCAAAGGCTGCTGAGAAAATTGCACAGTCAGGGGATAAGAGGGCAGGTCCTCTTATGGATCGAGAACTGGTTGAGATCCCGGAAACAAAGAGTAGGTGTCAATGGGAAATTTTCACAATGGAGAGAAGTGAAAAGCGGTGTGCCCCAGGGCTCTGTCCTGGGACCGGTGCTTTTCAATCTGTTCATAAATGACCTGGAGACAGGGATAAACAGTGAGGTGGCCAAGTTTGCAGATGACACAAAACTTTTATGTGTGGTGAAAACCAGAGAAGATTGTGAAGAGCTCCAGAAGGATCTCTCCAAACTTGGGGAATGGGCTGAGAAATGGCAAATGTGTTTTAATGTAACCAAATGTAAAGTAATGCATATTGGGGCAAAAAATCCAAACTTCATCTATCAACTCATGGGCTCTGAGTTATCCGTGACGGATCAGGAAAGAGATCTTGGTGTGTTGGTGGACAGCTCCATGAAGGTGTCTCCCCAATGTGTGGCAGCGGTGAAGAAGGCCAATTCCATGCTAGGGATTATCAAAAAGGGGATTGAAAATAAAACAGCCAAGATTATAATGCCATTATACAAAGCAATAGTAAGGCCGCACCTGGAGTATTGTGTACAATTCTGGTCACCGCATCTCAAGAAAGACATAGTGGAACTGGAAAAGGTGCAGAAGAGAGCGACTAAAATGATTACCGGGCTGGGGCACCTCCCTTATGAAGAAAGGCTAAAACATTTGGGCCTCTTTAGTCTGGAAAAAAGGCGCTTGAGGGGGGATATGATTGAGACATACAAAATAATGCAGGGTATGAGTAAAGTGGATAGAGGGAAGCTCTTCTCTCTCTCCCAAAATACCAGAACTAGGGGACATACACTCAAATTGAGGGCTGGGAGAGTAAGAACTGACAAAAGAAAATATTTTTTCACCCAGCGCGTTGTAAGTCTATGGAACTCCCTGCCACAGGATGTGGTGATGGCATCTGGCCTGGATGCCTTCAAAAGGGGATTGGACAGATTCCTGGAGGAAAAGTCCATCACAGGTTACAAACCATGATGGAGATGTGTAGTCTCCAGGCTTTAAACCGGGTTACTTCAATGGCCAGATGCAGGGGAGTGGTATCAGGAGACAGATATCTAGTCTCATGCACTCCGAAACGCATCTGGTGGGGCCGCTGTGAGATACAGGAAGCTGGACTAGATGGGCCTTTGGCCTGATCCAGCATGGCTCTTCTTATGTTCTTATGACATGGATACCTGAAGGTACATCTTTCTCTATATCTGCTTAATTGGGAAGGTCTTTTTTTGGGGGGGGGGGGTTCTCTATGACCAACCATGCAGAACAATCCAGTGTGTGGAGAAGGGCTTTTCCTGGCTGAAACACCAATTATGGAATGTTTTCCTCTTGGAAGCTTAAATCCTTCTCACAAGCTGCTGTTCAGCACCAAGTTAAAGTATTGCCAAGGCCATGTAGGTAGGTTAAGGTGGTGGGCTGTAGAAGTTTCTTTATTGTTACAGAATTTTTAAGACCTGTATATATTTTTAAAGTTTTGACTTTTTTACATGCACGTGTGTAAGAATACACAGTACTGGATTGAGAATATCTGGAGGATTTGTTAGATTAAATCTACTGTTAATGTGAACACAGTTTAAGTTCCAGGATTAGATGGTGGCCTTTATTATTATTATTATTATTATTATTATTATTATTATTATTATTATT
>JAHTLZ010000015.1:46403254-46418791 GCA_023846285.1 Phrynocephalus versicolor | reverse complement strand
GCTTGCTCAAAGCCATCTAGGCTGGCTGTATGTGCAGGAGGAATTGAACTCTCAAACCTCTGCTGCTGCCGCCACATCGTTAAGCCACTGAGATAGCCATCCATTGGGAATCATCAATGATAACCTTGGCTTTACCCAATAGAAAATCCAAGTTCTCGGTTTCGTGAATTATAAAACACCAACACAGGCACTGCTTTATCACTATCTGAAAATGGAGTGAATTTCAACACTCCAAACTGTTTTGGGTTTTTTTGCCTCTTCCACCTATAGTACTTTCCATTGTTGATGTGTTCTTTTGGTGAAGTCCTGAATTTTATGTTACTGTATGTCTTGTAAAAATACCTATGCTTATAGTTATTTTGTGTCTATATATAAACACAAAGCATCTTACTCTGTGTTTGTTTGTTGTCATTGATTATGTAAGAACATTATAGAGCAAAATACAGCTCCCTTGTTTGATTACACTCAAGAGGTTGGGTTTTTAAGGAGATCGGAAACCAGGAAAGAAATATTTGCCTCATCTTGGTCATAGCGGCATAGTAACAGGCTCTGCTGTGCATACTGAAATTTCTGTTCTTGGTTCTTTATTGCTACTGCCCTTTATCTTGCCTTTTAAAAGGTTTACAAAATCTGTTCTTGGTCTTCTAAGCTTGTTGACTCCTGCAAGTTGATCTGCTCTGACGATCAAAAGTGCCTCATTGCTTATCACTCACTACATTCAGTCAGCACACGTACGAGTTTGGGATCCTTCCCAAAATGCTGCAGTTGGGCTTTTTTAAAAAGAAAAAAGTCAGCCTTCAATCCCATCAAATCCCAGTGACATTTGTATTATATTATTACCCAAATTCCATCTGTTTCCATCCTTCAGCTGTTCCAGCAGCACCAAGCAGCTGGAGTCTGGACAGCGGAACCAGAGAGGCCTTGCCATTCCTGTCTGCTCATGTTGGGAGCATCTTGGCCCCACCAGTGCCTCCCCGAAGCCTGCCCCATGGTAAGGAAGTGGCCAGTGGGTCTGCAAACAACAACAACAACAACCCTGGATTCATGCCCAGATAAACCATGTGAAGACCAATAGGTTTTGGTTGTTAGAAGGAAGAAAAACAGAATCCCCCCCCCCCAGATTTTCTGGGCTGACAATTACAGGTTTAAAACTTCAACAATTTTGTGAATATGCTCTGCGGCTAGAATTAGATTTGTGAGTGATGCAAACTAACCTGACATCTTGCTAAAAACTGCAATTTACAAAGAAATATTTATTGAGATACTATTTACTGAAGAGAAATTGAGGTTTCAGGTGTGTAGTGCTAAGAGCCTGTTGTCTTGCCACGGGAGCCTTGATATGACGTCAACTTTGTGTGACGTTATATTGCCCCTATTTAATTGTGTTGTTAGTTCTTTATGTTACTGTGAACGTTTGTGTTACTGTGAATGTTGTCTAAAATATCCTATCAATGGATGGTTTATACAAAAATGGCAGCATACTATTAGGATTTATATATGTTTTCACTAAGGGTCAAAGAAAGCTTCAAAAGCATGAATAGAAATATTAACTGTGACATATTTTTCTTCAATTTTTTTCTCATTTAAGGTCACTACTCAATACATTTTGATGCCTTCCATCACCACCTAAATGATCCTCCCCCAGCATTACCTGCACGAACACTGCGCAAGGTAAAATAATCTCTCAGTATGTATAGCTATCCAAAAGAATCCTTTAATATACTGAGCAGTTCTGTGTTCTTCATGTGTTATCTCTACTGACTGACTCTAGTGTTTGTCCTGATAGACTAGTATGCAGTGTCACCCTCATGTTATTTAAACTATAATTTGAAGGTGTCTGTTTTCACCTAAACTTTCATTAAATTTTTATTCTATAACTCAGAAAAATAAATTTAAACATTGGAGTAATTAGAAGCCACTATGTTTGGGGTGAAGTACAAGAGACACCTAAAATCTGCTTCTGATTTGTCTAGGAATCGATGATAGGGCAGCATGATAAGTGGCAGACAGATTGTGCCTGATCCCCCACCTCTGTTAAGAGAGAGGTATATACACATGAATGGCTTCCCTGACTCCTCTCTCGAACCACCTATCTTCTTTGTCTTATATGTGTACATCCTCATATTTGAAGGAGTGTCGTTTGTCTTTCAAATGAAGATACATAACTGATTCTGGGCTCAAGCTGTTGCCCCTCCTGTGTTGGGCCGTCATCCTGTTTAGTGGCTGTTTGGTTTCTCCAGTGTAGAGCTCTGCACACTGTGGTCCAATGTAGTGAGGAGAAGCACTTCACACCTCCACCAGGAAGGCCACAGCTAACGACCCATATGTAATGGGTATTGGGAAGGGTTGCATAAGTGGGACTTTCACTCACACACCCCAGGCCATTGTACATCTAGCGATTGTACATCAGGCCATTGTCCACCTAATGGGCCTGTTCAGATCACTGTCCACCTAACAAGCCTATTCAGACCAGGGTGATTGAAATGAAGGTAAACTATAAATTGGAGGCCTCGCCACTAACTTCCCTCAGACTGACAAAGCTGCTTGGATGAGTAGTGAAACTTTTCAGTCTTACAAGAAAGCAAGTCCACTTGCTATGACTCAACTTCCAGGTCATGTGTTGTTCATCTGTTGTCATATTTACCTAATTTTCAAGGGCTAAATGATTTTTATTATGTCCTGTTACCTAATACTACAGAATTCAAAGACAGTGTACTTTTTTTCACACGACTGTACGCACAACACAAGTACAAAGAAAGCTGGAATAACTGGATGAATAACCCTACATCCTTTAGCCCAGATCCACTCTATAGCAAGGAAACATCTGTGTACAGTGCTGGGAGCCAGTCCCAGTCCTTAGCCCTTTAGTGCTACCACACAATAATTGAACTTTCAGGATATGAGGGAAGAGAGTTAGACTGTGCAAATCTGAAACAGTGCAGCAAATTAAAAGTGACCATGAAAGTGAAAGTGCATAGATATCTTAATATCTATTACTTTTTGTCTCCAAAATCTTCCACCTGTTCTTCATCCTTAATATTACAATAAAGGATTTAACTGAGTAAACTATATTAAAATATGTATTACATTGAACTCTCCAAGCATATCCCATGAAAGAACGTAGCCAAATTTCCTAGGTAAGGAAGGGTAAACCACAGTTTATAAGGCCAACAGATGCAAAGGAAGACAATACCTCTTAATCTTTTTTTTCAGTGTCGTTTTGTCCAACAGTCCAAAATATGTCAAAACATATCAAAATATTCCTTATAATTGTTTGAAACACACGGACACACTACACAATTAATGTGCTCTGCATTGTTTTCCTATTCCTTTTAAACAGTCACCTCTTCATCCAATACCTGCGTCACCTACCAGTCCACAGTCTGGCCTGGATGGAAGCAATTCTACTCTTTCGGGCAGCGCCAGCAGTGGAGTGTCTTCGCTGAGTGAAAGCAACTTTGGTCATTCCTCTGAACCCCCACCTCGAACAGACACCATGGATTCTGTCCCTAGCCAGGCCTGGAATACTGATGAAGACTTAGAGACGCCCTACCTCCCTGTCAGGTACAGTCTCTCAGAGCCTGATGTTCTGGAAACTCTCAAATCTCAGCCATGCCGAAGCCACTCTGCTCCGTCAGGAGTCATTCCTCAGGACGCTATAGACCCTCCCGCTCTTCCTCCTAAACCATATCATTCCCGTCTGCCCAACATGGATAATGAGGAGGGGATGATTTTGGAAGAGGAAGAAAAACACCGGGCACTGCATCGCAAAATCTCCCAGCCCATGAGCGGCACAAAAGAGGAGCAGGCCAGGGTAGCCTGGGAGCATGGTATCAGTGAGTAGGAAGCAAAGCAAATGAAGAAGAATAATTTGCATGAGCATTCCAGATCTAAGGAACCAGGAGAGAGGTACAGAACGAGGCTTCAGAGAAGAAGCAGAACGAACTGGTTGATACTCTGCTGTTGGAGCCAGAGACTGAGGCCTGCATGTGCAGTTGCTGCTTTCCTTTTTATTTAATTTTATACTTTCCAGATTTTTAGTAGTTGGGGGTTTTGTCTATTTTTTTTGCAGCGGGTGCTTCATTCCTTCTACAGCTTATCAGGCGGCAGGAAATGATCGATGACGTTAGCTGTAAACACCTGCGGAAACGGAAACATTTTGAGGGGGAATGTGGCATGGGAATTTCAAGCTTTCCTCCCAATTTGGAGATGCGCACAAGTTGAAGCAGTTGCACTAGGAATTTGTTTATTTGCTGTAGTAAGTGAATGCTCATTTCAAATTCAGGGATTCCATGAAGCGTCAAGCCAGAAGGTGCACAGTTTAGAGGCACTGAAATATGCTTAAGAAGACGTTTGATCTTCCAGGCTTGAGGTGTATAAACTGCTAAGCAGTGGTCTCTGGACATTGCCTCAGGTGTGTTGAAGCAATCTATCCAGTGCTTACTGGCTTCCATGTCAGCTTTACAGCATCATTTCATACACTCTTCCCAGTTTGTCACAGACGTTCTGATTTCTTGCTTCCCCCATTTTCATTGTCGTTTGCATCTATCAATTATATAAGAAGTGGGAATTAAGAGACTTGTGGTCTTTTCCTGGCTAAATCTGGACAGGTTACGGTACTGTCGTTATCAGGCTTGTTTCAGTTCAGGAAGAAAAGTAGTAGGATTCCACAGTGATTAGAATAAAAGAAATATTTGAATACATTTCCCCAAAGGTTAAGAATCTGAATACAGTAGTTCAAAACATTGTTTGTTACAGTACCATCTCCCCCAAAGTTCTCCTGCTACAAAACAACAGGACCTCCTTTTGTTCCAGACACACCATGATCTTCAAGAAATACCCACCATGTTAGCATTACAGGAGAAGGCATTGTAAAGGATGCCTGCAGAAAATGAAACTAATTTATTATGGTGCTTTTTATTTTATTTTGATTTAGCAATTAAAAGGCCCCTGCTGTGTAAAAATATAGATGAACAAAAGTCATGAATAACTGTTGCGGAATGCAGAAGAAAGAAAGGACCCACTGTATGTGTTCGTATCTAAAAACGAAAGCAGCCAATTAATTTCTTATAATTGTACATATTAATAAAAGGTACTGTGGAACATGCTGCTATAAGTTATGTGATAATTAGTGATAAAACTTAGCTTAGAAAGAGTCCTAGAAGACACATAAGAAAAAAAGAATATTGAAACACATAACTGGCAAATTAGAACAAATTATACAATGGAAATTAATTGGTTTTATTCAGTGTTTGGTACCTATTGCATTTCAACACCCTAAATATGATAAAAGACTATTTAGTTCAAGTTCTAACTGAACTTCCCTCTGAAGGCTAAACAAATTCCTTAAATGTATTTCCCATAGTGATACCTAAAAGCACATATGTGAAACCTGTTATACTAAAAGTGACTAGCGCACAGAAAATGTGAAAGAAGGGTTCAAAATGGCTAATAACTTATGGGTGAAATCCAGTTGTATCTGTTTGCAAACAGAACCTATGCCATTGCCATCCTCCTCCACTCACCACATGCCATCAAAATTCAAAATCTGTTTTAGACCTTTGAGGAACCCTCAGACCAAATCTTAAAGGTTCAGAAGGGCAAAATAAAGGGAGGGGAAATTCCCCTGGATGAGAACTTCAAAGGCCTCTTCTTGCTATTCAGTAATTGAATAATAGATTTTTCCCTGAACAATGGGGGGGGGGAGGAACGGGACAGTATTGTACAACTGAAACTGATTTTATCTGTAAGGTACATTTCTGAGACACTTTCAGAAAGGTCTCCCCAAGGCAAAAACACCTATGGCCTGCTTCTTCATATTTCAAATAAGCAACATGGCATGAAAAAAAGAGGATCCAGTTTCGAGTGCTTTTTGAGCCTTGAGTCTTGACAAAGACTTTTGCCTTCCCTCTTACTCTTGATCCAAAAGCTCCAAGATAGGATCAATAAGAATGCTTAGGGGACTTCTGGCTCCATATAGGTGTGTGTGTGGAGGGGTACTTTTTGTTGATACAGTTTTCAAGGCTTTTTCCTTGAAAGGGCCACACAATGAGTTTGGCAAAAGTAACAAAATAAGAAGGTCAGAATTTTTATATAATTTCTCTATAATCACCTGGAGGGAGGCAAATTTAAATGTAACAAGGCGATTTGTGGGGAACCACTGTTTTCCAGTTCTACACGATGTTCTAATATGTCTCTGTGTGTGTTAGTGGCTTTTTAATGGGGGACAGTTGTGTGTGTTTCAGTGCAAAATAAAATTTCCATTGTATTTCAGTTGTTGAATGTGAAGCTAAGCATCATAACAAGCATAAAGCAAATGAAGTTCCAGTTGCTGAACTAGGTATCCTAAGCTGTGATTATTAGATTTTTCAGACCAACATTAAGTCCCATTTGATGGGGCTTGGAATGAAATGGCTTTGAAAGCCAAAGTTCTTGACAAAAACATAGTAATAATTTCTTTGAATAGCAAATTATATTTTTGGACAGTTAAATAGCTCACTGAATCATGGTGCCTTGAAAAAGGTCCAGAATATGTTCTTGCCCCTTGTCTACAAGATAAGACATTTTAAAAGGCATTGGTCATTGAAAAATAGGAAGAAATAGTTCCATCATGGATGTAGAATAAGAAATATAACAGAATTATAAAGTTCCACACACACAATGGACCCCACACATCCCCCATCTTGTTTTATCTTAAATGAAAAAATTAAATCATATCCTACACAGGAAGGAAAACAGCAGGAAATTTGGGGAGGGGATATCATGTTATTTTTCCCAACATGTTTCTAATGTAAATATATCACATGAATGCTATGTATTTGTACAGGAAATTGAGCAAAAAAATGTATAGATTGTGATGTCTGACTGGTATTCCGCCCTGTAAATGTGTTTTTAACCTACGGCAATCTGTTATTTTAAAAAAAAACAGAAAAAAAACTATTCAATTCTCTTTTTGTGTATTCGTGTTAAAAAAGCTATATTAACCATAACGAAGAAAACTTGCAGAAAAACAAAACAAAAAAAATTGTACCACAGTCCTAAAGATATTTGATTGTATATATTGTGATAGCATGTTTCTGGAATCAACAAATAAGTGATGTGAATTTTAGGTGTAAATATGTTTTATTCTGGGCATTTTCCTTCCCTCCCCATTCACTTAACTGCTGTGATGTGGAATTAAAGATTAATATCTGATACTTAAAAGCCTTGAACAGCTGTACTCTCTGAGGTACCAATGATGTGTTTCTTTGAATGCCCCAGTGAAATCCATCTTAACAGATTCTGAAGCTGCTAGGCAAAGCAGAGGATGCACTTTATATTTTCAGGTGATGTCAAATGATATTACACTTAAGAGTTTAGGGGAAGTGAAACAAGAAAATTAGAAAACTGCTGCAGTCAGCTTCATACAGAAATAAATCTAATAATTCATCCTTAAGTGACCCAATTTTACTTAGCAGTGTTACCTCATATTAAAATACATCCAGCATGATATATGCATATAATTTTAATGTTTATCTATATAGAGTAATCACTAGAGAGAGGAACCTTGTTGCAAGAAGGAAAGGAGCTATCCACAGCAATCCTGCTGACTAGATTTTCCTCTGGGTCTATGAGAGCTAAGACGTGTAAAATAACCCCTTATCTGACAGTAAAGCCCTTGCCCTGATTCTGCAAGTTTCTGCCTAGATTTTATAATGCCTTAGTGCCTGGTGGCAGCCAATTACCATTATGAGTCCCAGGTTCAGTAAAGCAACTCAGCATAGTCTTAACACAGGGATGGGGAACCTTTGATACTCCAGATGTTTTGGACTGCAACTCCCAGAATGCCTAGCCTATACTGACTGTGGTCAAGAATGGTGGGAGTTTGGGTCCAAAACATATGCAGGTCCGAAAGTTCCGTACCCCTGGTCTAACACATTCCTCTTGCCAGTTCTTCTTCAGTGCATCTGTGAATGCACACATAGGGTTAACAGCGCTCACAGTGTTGGTCGCCGGTAGTCTCAAGCTGAAATCCGTTAGGACCTCCCCCTTGGAGTGCGCATGCACCTCTCTTCCCGCGCTTTGCTCTGGCAGTTCCTTTTCACCGCCGCTGCGAGTGGTCGCATTCTGCCTCAGCTCCTGCGAATAGAGAAGGAAAGTAGTAATATTCCATTTTCCTTCACCCCCTTTTTTTCCTTTACCTCCTCCTTGGATTTCTTTTCTACTCTTATTTGTTTAGTTTCCTTTCTGTTTTGCACGTACTGTTTTATGGCATCTGGAGCGCTCTTCAAGCGCTGCTCCGTTTGCCCCAATAAGTGCCCCGTCTCCGACGGGCACGACCGCTGCCTTTTCTGCTTGGGCGAAGGTCACCAGTCCTCGCGTTGCACAGCTTGTAAAAGGCTCACCAAAGCCTCCTTAAAGCAGAGGCTTGAACATCTGCAGGCCTACTTGTGGAAGAAGTCCCTACTCCCCATAGACTCCCAGGGCCATTCTGCAGACGCCCCTTCCACCTCCAAGCCTCTGAAGACCAAGGCCCCGCAAAAAGTGAAACCGCCAGAAAAGAAAAAGACGAAATCCAGCTCCACGGGCTCAAGGTCCCATTCTGCCTCCAGCCCTTCCATGGCTACGGGACCCTCGCTTCAGGCGCCGCCTACGCCCCGCCGCCAAGAGCTAGACGCTCTCGAGTCTCAGTGTGTGCAGTCCTCCCCTGCCTACAGCCGCTCTTCCAGCTCGGGGACGGACTTGCCCGCTCTTCCTAGGTCGCTGGTGATTCCTACGACCCCACAGGGCTCCCCGCCCCCATCGCCGCGCCTCCAGCAAGACTTCCACCTTCAACTGACTATGGAAGCAGCGGACAACCATCTCTCGTCCGCCCACCTCACCCAGCTTCCAAGGTCCCGGTCTCTTCCCCCTAAGAGGGTGCGCCTTCAACGCGGCACTGATCTTGAGCACCTTGGCAGGGATACTTTGGCCTCCCCATACCCCAAGCGGCCAAGACATCAGCGGGACCGCGACGACCCACGCCAGTCCCCTCGCCACCGGGACTGCTGGGATGCTGAAGATACAACCGCAGCTGCCGCCGCCGATCTCCCACAGCACCATACAGCCACCAACCTCCGCTCTCCACCATTATCGCCCCGCCGTCATCGGGGGCGGGACCAACGCAGAGCACGCACGGACGTGGAATTTTCACCCTCTCCCGACCGCCGCCGCCGCCACAACCACCAGCGCAGGGGAGCGCGCACTGATGTTGAGGCATCCCCTTCGCCCCGGCGCCAAGACCGCCGCTTAAGGGGCCACTCTCCCCGCATCTTGGCTTCACCCCGTCAGCGACACCGCGGGGCTTCGCGCACCCCCTCACATCACCGGGACTCACCAGCTGTCAGCCCCGCGCGCTGCTCAGATCAAGCCCGGGCTGCAATACCACCCTCCCCGTTGATCCTCCTCCGCCGCCGCCGCAAGACAGCAGCTTCCCTCAGCTTTACACCTTCGCTGCCGTCTCGCCGCCAGTCAGCCTCCCACCAACGCC
This sequence comes from Phrynocephalus versicolor, assembly GCA_023846285.1. NCBI lineage: Eukaryota > Metazoa > Chordata > Lepidosauria > Squamata > Agamidae > Phrynocephalus > Phrynocephalus versicolor. Next base: position 46,409,283 of record JAHTLZ010000015.1, on the reverse strand, counting down.
ACGCCTCCCCGAAACACCAGAAGGCTTCAAAGGTGGCACGCGAGCGGCGTTCCCGAAGCCTCTGTGCTGTCATCCCGCCGACCACACAGGCGTTGTCTCAATTCCTCCTCCTCCTCTTCTCCACAACGCAGGAGGATGGCGGACTCCACCCATCAGTCCAGGCACCACAGATTTATTCAAATTGTCTCCTGCTCTTCGGTGTCAGATTCCACCTCTGACAAGGGCACCAGACGCCCTGCTCACCGCCGTTCCTCGCCCTCTCCTCCACCTAAGTGGCGTAAACATTTTTCTGACTCCCCACCAACGATTTCACCAGCCCCACGGAAACACTCTCGAGGGTGACGTCTCATCGCCGTTCCCGACGTGATTCCCCGGCATCGATGGACCGTTATCCTCTTTCTGCCCAGTCAGCCTCTGACACAGACTACCCTTATAATGCTGATTCCACCCCCGAAGGCTCTGCCTCCGGGGACTCTGATACTGATGATGCCCGATCCTCGGCATCTTCAGAGAATATTAAGGCATACTTTCAACTGGTCCAGAGGATTGCTAAAGTCATGGACCTTCGTGTGGTGCTTCCTGAGGATGATGCCTCTTGTAGGTTTTTTGGCCATCTTGACAAACGCCAAACACCTCCTTTATGGCTTGGCTTCATTCCCTCTCTGCTGCGACGTGCTAAAGTGCCCTGGGCCAACCCCTCATCCACGCCGCTGATGCCACGCAGAATTGATAACCTGTATCGTGCCCATGGGGACGACACTTCATTTCTAGCCAAGCGTCCTCTCCCTAATTCAGTCATCGTCAATGCTTCTCAAAACAGATTCAAATCCTCCTCTAACACGGTACCCAGTAACCGTGAAAGCAGGAAGCTTGACATGATTGGCCGACACCACTACTCTTTGGCCTCCTTTGCTCTGCGCAACTCTAACTATCTTTGCGCATTGGAGACCTATACTCGCCATGTCTTGCTTAAGCTCAAACCTCTCCTGGACAAGCTCCCCGATCACCTTAGGGATAAGGCCATCTTGTACTGCTCCGAGGTACTCTCCCTAGTAGACCATGAGACTTTGGCAACTCGCCATGCTGCCAATGCTGCTTCCAAACAACTGGTGACAGCTGTCTTCCTTCGGCGCCACGCGTGGCTTCGCGCAGCCACAATTACAGATGATGCGCGCAACCGGATTGAAGACTCCCTCTTTGATGGGGAAGGACTCTTTGCTTCCACCACGGATGAGTCCCTCGACAACCTCCTTAAAATGCATAAGACAGCTAAGTCTTACATTTACCACGGGGCTTCCTCTCATAGCTCCTTTCGACCTCACCAGCAATCTTCCTGGCGCCGCCCGGCCCAGCAGTTCCTTTTTTTTTTTTTTTTTTTTAATTTTTTTTATTAGTTTAAAAAAACATATACAAATTACATAAAAGAACAAACATCGACAACAGTGCACCCCTTCACCAACAGGATCGCTCTTCATATTTACATTCATCATCCTCCCCTCCAGAACAGAATCGATTGTTGCGCGGAAACCTTACCCTTATTCCGTACAAGTACGTATTCAATGAATCTACCCCATATATCATAGAAAATATCTCTTTTTAACTCTCCTTTTTTAACCTTGAGAGAGCAAGTCAATTTATCATTTAAAGCTATATTCCATACTTCCTTATACCATTCTTCTAAACATAGTTCATATTTAGATTTCCAATTTCTAGCAATTATTAATCTAGCTGCTGTCAACAAATTTGTAATCAACTCTTTAGTTTTAACATCATAGTTATGGTCCACAAATATTGATAACAACGCAATTTCAGATTTAGGCTCTATAGTCATTTCTAATATATCACTTAATTCTTTAAAGATACATTTCCAAAATTTCTGTGTCTTTTTACATTCCCACCACAAATGATAAAAGGTACCAATCTCATTATCACATTCCAACAAAGCTTAGAAAAATTTACATTCATTTTATTCAATTTCACTGGTGTCATATACCATCTTAAACTTATTTTAAAGAAATTTTCCTTTATTCTAACAGACAAAGATCTGAGTATTCTCATTCTCCACATTTTAGCCCAGTCTTCTTCTCTTATTTCTTTTTTAATATCTTGTTCCCACATTAATTTTGATCCGAGTCCTCCCCTATTATCATCTAAATCCGAAATAATTTTATATAGTTTGCTAACAATACCCTTTACTATCATTTCACTCTGAGTATCCTCATACAACAGTAAATGCTGTTCATATTTTGTATACTCTCTACATTTATTATTTTTCTTTAACCACGTATCAGTCCATTTCTTTAATTGTATAAAATTGAACCATGATATATCCCTAACTTGGAGAACTTCATTCATTTGTTCTTTCCCTCTCATCTTGTCTATCCAGTCTTTCAATCTAATCACTTGTTTATCCCTAAATACTTTTTTAAAAACTTTCAAATTTGAAGGGAAATTCTCCATTTCAGTTACAGATCTCAATGGTGAGTCTAAGGGACATAATTTTTTCTTATGCAAATACCATGCATTTAACATAGATCGAAGAAAGGGGTTGTTAATCTCATTTAACTTTGATTTCTTAGTAGTGCCAAATAGGTATTTTTCAATATCCTCCTTTATTTCCGATGATTCCATTTCCCACCATATTAATCTTTCTGGACTAAACACAATATCCCCAATAAACCTTATTTGATTTGCTAAATAATAGTTTTTAACATTCGGTAGACCTATACCACCTTTATTCTGGGCCATATACCAATATTTTTTGTTTATTCTAGCTTTTTTACCACTGTTACAATAGTTGTTAATTAAATCTTGCCAAAATTTAAGGTCATCCTTACTTAGCTGTATTGGAAGCATCATAAAAAGAAAATTTAACTTTGGTAGAATTTTCATTTTCATCAATGCAATCTTCCCAAACCAAGAAAGTTTTAAACTTGAATATTCTAACATTTTATTCTTAATTTCTTTCTTCAGTTTACTATAATTAAATTCCTTTAGTTTCTGTGTATCCTTTGCTAATTCTATACCTAAATACTTAATTGAATTACTTATCTTACATCCGTAGTTGTGGGTAAACACTTCTTGTTCTTCCTTGTTATGATTAAACAGCATCACCTGAGATTTCTGCCAGTTAACCCTCAATCCAGATATTGACCCAAATTTCTCCAGATGATATTTAAGTCTCTCCATACTCTCTAGTGGGTTTTTAATTGTCAATAAGGAATCATCTGCAAATAAATTAATCTTTACTTTATTATCAATACCTAGTCCGCTAATTGACTCATCATTTCTTATTTTATCCGCTAACATTTCAATCATTAAGCAAAATAAAACTGGGGAGAGGGGGCAACCTTGTCTAGTGCCTCGGCCTAGAGATATCCTATCTGAAATCCCATCATTAATTATTATCTCAGATGTATTTTTAGAATATAATTGATCTATCACACCTCTAAATTTCGCTCCAAACCCCCAATTTTCAATCACTATTTTTAGTGTTGGCCATTCCACACAATCGAAAGCCTTAAATATATCCAGTGATATAATGCCAGCCTTCCGTTTGTTCGTTTCTATATCATATATAATATTCAGCACTCTTCTAGTTAAATTAGACATTTGTCTTCCCTTTAAAAACCCATTTTGATCTTCCTTAATATATCTTGTAATGAACCCATTCATTCTGTTCGCTAATATTGCAGTAAAAATCTTAGCATCTTGATTTATTAATGAAATAGGTCTATATGAACTAGGGTCCATCACATCCTTATTAGGTTTTGGAATAAGAATTGTTAATGAATGTTTCCAAGATAATGGTATTTTATCTCCTTGTAAAATTCTATTAAAAAGTAATTTTAATCTTGGGACTAAAACTGATTTAAACAATTTATAAAAATCTGAATCCAATCCATCACAACCCGGGGTTTTACCATTTTTTAGCTTGTCAATAATTGCTCCGATCTCTTCCTCTTGAATTGGTTTTTCTAATTCTCTCATGTCTGACTCTAATATCTTATCTTTAACAATTTCTTTAACATACTTTTCTATGTCTGCTTTTGAGGCATTACCTCCCTTATATAAATCTTCATAAAATTCTTGAAATATTTGCAATTTATCTTTCATCAAGCCACACTTCTTTCCTAATTTATCTCTAATCACACCTATTGCATTTTTTGCTCTTCTAGCTTGACATAGCCGTGCCAAAAATCTAGAATTCTTATTACTAAATTCAAAATAATTTCTCTTCATATACATTAAATCCCTCTGAACTTTGTCTAATTCTATGCTATCTAGTTCTTTTCTTTTAGCTTGAAGTTCTAAAAACGTTCTATTATCTCTATTTACAAGATACTTATGCTCCAAGTTTTTAATTACGTCTTCTAACTTCTTAATATTCTCCTCTTTTGATCTTTTGAATTTAGACATTTCCTTTGTAATTAATCCCCTCATAACTGACTTCATAGTGTCCCATATCAATCCCATTTCGCTTCCAGCTGCTTCATTTATAGACCATGTTTCTAGCCATTCATTTTTTACCCTTTCTATTACATCTACATTTTGAAAAATACTGGAATTCATTCTCCATCTTCTTGCCTCTTTATAATCTTTTTTAACTTTCATTATCATTTCCATTAGAGCATGGTCCGTTACTTTTATAGTATTAATTTCTGTTTCAATTATTTTAGAAAACAAATTATGGGATACAAATATAAAGTCTATTCTAGAATAACTTTTATGTACCGAAGAATAATATGTATATCTTCTCTCATCTCCCTTTAATTCTCTCCAAATATCCTTTAAACCTGCAGTTTTCATTACTTTATTCAAAATAGTAGTTCTATTATTCATATCATCCTTTTTAATGTCAGATTTATCCTTTACTTTGTCCAGTACCATATTAAAGTCTCCTGCCATAATAACATAGCCTTTTTTCACCTTGTCCAGTTCTTTTAGAAGAGATTCGTAAAAATCTCCTTGCTGTACATTAGGTGCGTACACATTCACTAGAGTATAGTCTTCTTTTCCCAATAAACCCTGGATTATTAAAAATCTACCATTGTCATCCTTTATTACTTCTTGTACTACAAATTCACAATATTTAGAAATTAAAATTGCAACTCCTTTAGATTTTGAAGTCCCGTATCCTTTCTCATAAATGTTGATATTCTGTAGCTTGAGTTCGTTGACCCCATCTCTTGATTGGTGAGTCTCTTGTAGAAAAATAATGTCCGCTTTACTCCTCTTCAGTAGAGCTTCTATTCTTCTTCTCTTTATAACAGATCCTAGGCCTTTCACATTTAAAGTAACTACTTTTATGTTGGTCCCCATGCCCCCTTTAAATCACATGTTTTTTTTGATCCTGTTGTGATACATATAGCAGAAAAACTCACTAAAAAACACAATGATAAAACAATAATATAAAGTAACCCAAACCTATCCCCAACCATACCCCACCACCCTACAATTATCAATCTTACCACCCCCTCCTTTATCCACACTGCATGGGACTCCAGCATGACTCTAAGGGGGAGGGGGGCGCCATTCCCAGCAACTTGAGTCACGGCCAGATCTCCCACATCCGTACAATCTGAAGTAATTTACCCTCTTGTTTTCCCACTTAAACATTTATCAATTCTGCTAAGTTCTACAATATTCTACAAAATTTACTTCACTCTGCACTATTCACTTCACTCTCCCACTGCCCATTTCCCCTACTGTCCAAAGGGAGGAGGAGGGAAAGAGGGAAAAGAGAAAAAAAAGGAGAAAGAGAGGGAGGGAGGGAGGGAGGGAAAACGGAGGTTGAGGAGGGGGAAGGGGGGATGAGGGAAAGGGGAAAGGGAAAAGGAAAAAAACAGTGACTAAAAATACAAAGGGAAACAGAGGTAAATTGAAAAAATAAAAAATAAAATAAAATAAAAAGGAAAATGGAAAATGGAAAATGAAAAACTGAAATAAAAAATAAAATGGAAAAATCAAAAGTCAAAAATAAAAAAAGAAAACAAAATATAATAATAATAACCCCACCAAAAAAAAAA
>JAHTLZ010000015.1:46391845-46402254 GCA_023846285.1 Phrynocephalus versicolor | reverse complement strand
CCGGTACATGAGCTTGGGAATCACCCTGTGTGTGCATTCACAGATGCACTGAAGAAGAAATATTGGTTACCTACCTGTAACTCTAGTTCTTCGATACTGCATCTGTGAATGCACACTCCCCACCCGTCCTTCCCCTCTCTCCGTCATGTTTGTCTTCTCTCTTTTCTCGTTTCAGCGGCGGAGAATGGGGAACTGCCAGAGCAAAGCGCGGGAAGAGAGGAGCATGCACACTCCAAGGGGGAGGTCCTAACGGATTTCAGCTTGAGACTACCGGCGACCAACGCTGTGAGCGCTGTTAAACCTATGTGTGCATTCACAGATGCACTATCGAAGAACTAGAGTTACAGGTAGGTAACCAATATTTATGTGATCCCTCAGTTCCCAAAGCATGTTCTGTGTCTGAGCTGTAGATGCATAACACATTTTTAGCAACCCAGGTTGCAGCTTGTAAAAATATGTGTAATTTCTTCTACCTGTGGCAGAAGACAGCACTGAATGAATACATACCCAGAACCAAAACAGGAAGTTTCCCTATCACACCACCAGATTATTCTACACAACCGTTACTGCAAATAAATGCAGCAGGAACCATGCACAAAGATCACACATCACACAGAGAGAGGGAAGGCAGTATGTTAGGAATGATAGGAAACCAAACACAACAAGCAAACTCTGGCGGGTAAATATGAATGGACTGTATGTGGTTCACTAACAGTTTCTGTTTCTGCATCTGCTGGCTTGTCAAGGTTTAACTTGCAAATGAGTGTACTGAAGATACAGAGGAAATTATGGAAGAACCAGTTGCACGTCTCTGCTCCCCCAAGACACTCGGGGGGAAAATCACATTCTGGAACTAACCTAAGTAAGGTGGTTGTGGGAATCTTTCTAGAAGACAATCATTTCATTGCACAATGAATGTGCAGAACATGAAACATATTTCCTCTATTTTGCACATTTATTGTGAATAGATCATTGCTCATCATTGAAACAGCAATATTGTGTAATCCTATGCCTCTTCCCAGTGTATTCATTACTGCTATATGGAATGTGATTAAGCAGATGTTATCATTTATATAGTTCTTGGTGACATTGGCAATGAGCAACTCCTTCCCTGTGCCATTTTAAGATGGTTTAATTTTTCCAAAAGCTAAGTATTTGCCTGCTGTAAAAGTCAAACATGATTGCACTCATGAAGCCCTTGGGGAAAAAAGCAAAAATCTCTGGGTTTTTTCTCCTAGGATATTTATTTCAACATAGGCTGGGAAAAGATAATTTGTTGCATTTATATATTATGATTGAATTATGCATATTATCTTTTTAAAATTCTGTTTAATGTATAGATTACTTGATCATCTATAACTGTAATTATGTTAACGTGTGAACAATTAATAAAAATATTAAAATTAAGAAGGGTCAAACACAAGCAGGGATTCATCTTCCATCTCCCTACCAAAATAACATTTCAGAAAAATTTTATTTACTGTTTATTTTTTTCAACCAGTTTCTTGCAAGTCTGTTGCTACTCTTGTCAAAGTGCAGGACTGTTCATCTTTCATTAGAGAGTTGTACAATTTCTACTCTATGCGCATGTAGCTTTAAAAATAAAATCTATGAGATGGGTGGTTAATGTTCTCCAAGAAGTCACTCAGCAAGTTTTGTTACAAGCTACTTAATACTATTTTTCAGTAAAATTCTTAACAGCTGGAGTCAGTAATTTGGCCATGTAGTAAACAAGCATGTGCAGAACAGCTGCTATGTGTACATGATCTTGATGCTGTTACCTGCATGAAAAAAGGAAAAATCCAAAGATCTGTCATCTTTGTACAAGCTATAGTGCATAAGCTATAAGCCAGGCTATCTGTCATCCAATGTGTCTCCTATTTCCACTGCTTTACATACCAGTAAATAAAAAGATGTATTTTCACCTACCTCTATTCTCACATATAAAAGAAGGCCATTATACACAGGTGGTTTAGTAATGCTTATACACAATGCTTTGTTCTCCATTGTGGCCTTTGTGAAGCCACACAGATGGGTTTCCCAGGCATCCCTGCGCCAGAGGTCGGAACTTCCCTAGCAATAGGAAAGTTCGTTAGTCTCCGCCCCCGCCCCCTGCGCATGAGCCAGGGTGTTCCCGCCTAAACGCCTCAGTTCCTCTTAACCGCCAACGGCTAGAGGTTCTTGTCCGTTAGTCTCCACACTTTTTCGAAAAAGATTCTTCTCAGCTAAATTTTTGGATTTTCGACTCGGATCGTCTCTTGGCTAATGTCTTTCGCACCTCCCTTTAAACGTTGTTCTCGCTGCCGGGCCAAGATTCCTCACACAGACGGGCACGACCTTTGTCTTTTTTGCCTTGGTGAGAACCACCGCACCGACTCCTGCCCGATCTGTAGAGGTTTCTGCTCTCAGACTCTGAAGAATCGCCACAACCGCTTGGCCAGTTTTCTTCTGGAACACTCCCTTTGACCACAACCGATGGAACAGAAGACTGTCAAGAGCGCCCGTAAGTCGGAAGCTTTGGGGCGGGTAGAGAAGGTGAAGAAGATTCCCGTCCTTCAGGGCGTGGGGACTTCGAAAACTAAGTCCTCCAACCCCTCACTAGCTTCCACCTCGGAGTCTTCTTCGAAAACTTCGAAACACCCGGAATCTTCAACTTCTTTGAAGCCCTCGCCCTCGTCGACTTCGACTTCCACCATAGCTAAGGCTCCTCCAACGCTTGCTGCCTCGTCGGTTTGCATTGAAACCGAATATTCCAGTTCAGCGGCCGCCGTTCCTACGCAAGCTCCAAGCCTCAGCTACCAGCCTCTTCTTCCATCGGACTCTTCGGAGTCGTCATCCGATGATGACGGAACCCCTCCAAATATCACTTTGGTGGGTTCGACTCCTATTATGGATCCTGGGACCCATCGGTCCATCTTGGAAGGGACCCGTCGGTCCATCTCAAAGGGAACCTGTCGGTCCGTGGAACCTCCTGGACGCTCCCCATCTCTGGTCTCCCGACCGGCTTCCTCTCCCATTCCATCGAGAAAAGTCGAAACAGAGGAGCGCGCCTCATCCCTCCCTCCGATTTTTCTCGGTGCCCCACCTTCGAAGCCGGAAAAACATTGGAAGCGTAAACAGGTACAGCTTCAACCTTCCATTCTGATTCCCGCACTGGATTCCGCCTAGCAAGCCGAATCCATGGTGACGGCCGTTTGCCAAGCTCTGACTCCACCAAAGGTGGTCCAAGTGTCGGATGCGAAGGCGACTGAGGCATCGGATGCAACAGCTCCTCCGAAGAAACAACGGAGGAAGGAGCACCATACCCAACCTTAAACAGTGGTGGTGCCTCCAATTCCTGTCTTTTATCTCCGTTTCGATGGAAGACAGTGGTCCATCCACACAGCAGAGGCCGTCGATTCCGACCGGATGGCACTTGTCCCATCGTCCTCAGGCTCCAACAGGGAGGACGATGAGGCTTCAGAGGAAGGCTCACTCCAATCCGACGCTTCGGATTCGATGTCTGTTCAGTTCGTCACCTCCCCAGACTCCAAGGTCGACGAAAAATCACCACCTTCTACATCTATTTCGATGAGGAATTACTGTAGCTTCCTCTTACGAATGTCCAAGACCATCGACCTTCCAGTGCATCAGCCTCAACCCAAACGAGTGTGCCATATTTTTGGAAGGATTTCAAGTGATGAGACATCACCTGTGCACTTGACTCTCATTCCATCTTTCCTCACTATGGTTGAGGAATCCTTCCAAGCCCTCTCGTCTACAAGAATTCCACGCAAGTTAGAGGCTCTCTATAGGGTGCACGATGACAAGGCACCCTATTTAAATAAGCATCTGCCTCCAAATTCTGTGGTAGTGGCCTCTTCGCAGTACAATCTCGTACCAAACAGACTCCCATTCCACCGTCAAAAGAACGCCACAAATTGGACAGCCTGGGCCACAATTTTTATTCCTTTGCTGTCTTACAACATAAGATAGCAAACTACCAGGGTGCCATGGGGGCTTACCAGAGAGACCTCCTCTCTCATCTGCACCCCTTCTTGGAGCTGATCCCTGAGGACAAGCGTGCTGAGGCATCAGCGCTCTATGAGGAATCAATGGCTCTGGCAGCTCAACAGATGAGCTTCAAAACACTCTTTTGATGCTGCCTCCAAGGTGTTAAACTCCGCCATCACACTGCGTAGGCACACATGGCTCCGCAGAACTGGCCTATCTGATGACCATAAGGCCCAAATCGAGTTCCTCCCCTTTGATGGCTCGGGCCTATTCCACACTACGACGGATGACCTGATGGAGGACAGGCACAAAAAGCAGGATACTGCTAAGAAACTTAATGTCATCCCGTCTCGCCCGAAGCTGTCCTTTCGTTACCAGCAACGACGGCGCTTCTGGCCCCCGTCCGCCCAGTCCTCCACTAAACATCAACAGCGAGACAGACCTTCTAGACCATCTGCCTTGTCTTCCTTCGCCTCCAAGGCTAAGAAGGCCAAATCTGTCACTCTCTCCTCCAAGTCCAGGGAGCGGAGGTCTAGAGACGACTACTGACTCTATCCCCATCCGTCTCAGTTCTTTTCTTCCCAGTTGGCAAGCCATCACCTCGGACAAGTGGGTCCTTTCTGTTGTTCGACAAGGTTACCTGCTGGAGTTAACTTTGTTTCTCCCGTTGAGGACTATAGTTCATACCTCACCATCTCCCTGCCTTCTGGAGGAGGTCAGCTCTCTACTTCTGAAGCAAGCCATCGAACCAGTACCAATAGGCCAGGCCCATCACGGATTTTTTCCCCGTTATTTCACGGTCCCAAAGAAGGATGGAGACCTCCGACCCATTCTAGATCTACGATCCCTGAACAAGTTCCTGGTCTACAAAAAACTTCGGATGGTCACCTTGGAAAAGATCATACCCTTACTTCGCAGAGGAGATTGGTTTGGAGTTGTGGATCTCAAAGATGCATACTTCCACATCTCCATCCACCCAGCTCATTGCCACCTGCTTCGCTTCGCCGTAGGGGAAGACATCTACCAATTTTCCGCCCTGCCATTTGGTTTGACTACAGCACCAAGAGTTTTCACCAAGTGCATGGCACCAGTGGCAGCCTACCTCTGCACTCTTGGAATAGTTGTCTTCCCCTATCTCGACGACTGGCTTGTGGTTGCGGACTCTCAAGAAAAAGCCAGTCAGGACATTGCCACCGTCCTTGACGTTTTGTCATCGCTAGGCCTCCAATCACAAAAAATCTCACCTCGTTCCCACCCCTGTGGTAAACTTCATAGGGGCCATTCTGGACTCAACCAGGGCTATGGCTTTCCCCCCACGGACCAGACTTGCAGACATGTTGCGTCTGCTTCAACAGTTCCAAACTCTCCAAACCATACCTGCAGTAGAGGTACAAAGACTGCTAGGCTTCATGGCCTCCATGACCTCTGTTCTGGTTCATGCGAGGCTGTGACTCAGACCTCTCTAGGCCTGGTTCCTTCAACACTTCGACCCTCTTCGGGACCCTCCCACCAAACTCCTCACCATCCCCCCGGACTTACCTCATCATCTTCGCTGGTGGTCATGCTGGTCCAACATCCTCTCGGGACGTCCTTTCAGGAATCCATTCCCCACTATACAAGTAACAACGGATGCCAGCACCACGGGATGGGGTGCTGTTTGCCTTTCACATTCCATCCACGATACCTGGACTCCACGGGAGCAACAACTCCACAGCAACGAGTTGGAGCTGCTGGCGATCTTCAAGGCGTTTGGGGCCTTCATCCGACACCTCTCCGGCAATGTAGTACTGGCGGTGACCGACAACACAAGCGCCATGTACTACATCAACAAACAGGGCGGAACCCACTCACAGCGTCTTCTGCAGCTCACGATTCGCTTCTGGGACTGGTGCATCTCCAACAACATCCATCCGATCGCGATGCACTTACCAGGAGAGGAGAACTTTGATGCCGACGACCTCAGCCGTCGACTTCAAGCGACCCACGAATGGGAACTGCATCCAAGGACCTTCAGCTTCCTTTGCAGCAAGTGGGGCACTCCTCGAGTGGACCTGTTTGCCTCCCCTATCAACACCAAGTGTCAGGAGTACTGCTCCAGAGCGGGGAAGGGTCTACATTCTTTGGGAGATGCTCTCCTCCTTCCATGGTCGGGGGATCTCCTCTATGCCTTCCCTCCCATTCCCCTGCTACACAGGGTGGTCATAAAGACTCTTCGGGAGAGGGCCAACCTCATCCTGATCGCACCTTGGTGGCCTCGTCAACCCTGGTTTGCCTCCCTTCTACAGATGTCCTCAGAACATCTACCCCTGGCCCAGTTTCCAGAACTTCTCTCCCTGGACAACGGCCAAGTTCTGCACCCAGACCTGGATCGCCTCCATCTAACAGCCTGGAGGATTCTGCCCTGATTCAAACTATCATTGACTCCTGCCGCAAACCTTCCACTAAAAAACAATACTCTTACAAGTGGAAGAGATTTTCGGTATTTGCAGCTGACAAAGGGTTCGCCCCTCTCAATCCCTCACTCACCTGGGTCTTGCAATACCTCCTGCACTTGAAATGTTCAGGACTGACTTCTGCGTCTTTACGAGTTCATCTGTCGGCAATTGTGGCCCACCAGCCACAATTCTCAGAGGAAGCTGCATTCTTCAGGCACCCTGGACTGAAGCGTTTCCTCAGGGGTCTCAAAAACATTTTCCCTGACAGGAAACCAATTCCACCTCAGTGGACCCTATCTTTGATTCTACGGGTTCTGCAACGCCCACCTTTTGAACCTATGGCCTCTTCTGACTTTCGGCTGCTTACCTTAAAAACTGCCTTTTTGGTGGCTATTACTTCAGCTAGGAGGTCCAGCGAACTTTGTGCCCTTCGATGTGACCCTCCATATTTACGCTTTCATCCTGATAGGGTGGTGGCTTATTCTGATGTTACCTTCCTTCCTAAGGTTGTTTCCTCCTTTCATGTCTCCCAACCTATTGTGTTGCCAAATTTCTTTCCCAATCCTACCACCAGGATTGAAAGAGACATGCATAAACTTGATGTTAGAAGGGCCCTAGCTTTTTGTCTCTAGGACCAAAGCCATTAGAAAGACTAATAAACTGTTTGTGTGCCATGACTCTGCGGTGCTGGGTAATCCTGTCTCGTCTCAACGGTTTGCCCGTTGGATAGTACAGACTATTAAGCTCTCTTATGAGGTGGCAAAGGTACCCTTACCATTGGGCATCCGAGCTCATTCCACAAGAGCTATGGCCTCCTCCGCGGCCTTCCTGAAAGGTGTACCCCTGGATGACATCTGCTAGGCGGCCACCTGGTCTACACCTGACACCTTCATGACCCACTACAGGGTGGATGCCCGTGTGAGGTCGGCCACTTCCTTCAGGAGGGCAGTGCTTTCCTTTGTGACGGCGTGACTACCCTCCTGCCTGTGAGTACTGCTTGCAATCACCCATCTGTGTGGCTTCACGAAGGCCACGATGGAGAAGAACCAGTTACTTACCTGTAAAGGTGGTTCTTCGAGTGGACCTTCGTGAAGCCACACAGCACCCGCACGCCTCCCCTCAGACCGTCACGCCCTGACTGGTACTACCATTACCTGTCATCCTGGCGGTCAAGAGGAACTGAGGTGTTTAGGCGGGAACACCCTGGCTCATGCACAGGGTGCGGGGACGGAGACTAACAAACTTTCCTATTGCTAGGGAAGTTCCGACCTCTGGCGCAGGGGCGCCTGGGAAACCCATCTGTGTGGCTTCACGAAGGTCCACTCGAAGAACCACCTTTACAGGTAAGTAACTGGTTCTTTTCTTGACTTTAAATGGGTAGTGCCTCCCCAAACTATCTGTTCTCTAATGCCCACCTTGACTTTAGGGAGGCTCCTTATCTCTAACGATTCATCTTCAGTTGAGTATCAGCTTCAGAGAAGAGATGGAAGAAATCCATCTCTTGTTATGGTCCATGTTAGGAATACTCCACAAGCTGTAGGTTACTTGTAGCCACCCAAATTACACATTCAGTAAGCTGAAATCCAGTTACCCAACCATATTTTTAGCAAAGCTTTAGGACATACGGAGAATACTTAGGCTTCCCAATGTTCAGGACTGGCTGCCAAGTTAGATACAGTACATTAATGCCTGAACCTCCCCCAGTGATCCTATAGAACTCTATAGGCCTCTGGAGAAAAATCAGAAGCCTGTATCCTAACAGCTGTCACATACTGTATTTCAAAAGGGGGTAAATTCAGTGTGACCAGAATATTTTGCACCTTATATAATACTGCATTTTCCCATCTATAAGACACTGCCATTTATTAGAAGGGGCCCCCCACACACTTTTAAGACCCCAAATAGATGAAATTAATTAATCCTCCTTGAGTTCTCTTCCACCCTAGCCCTGCTATTTCCTAACATTTTCCCATTCCACTCTGGTGGGGTGGAAGAGAACTCAAATTGATCTTGCTGGTTCCCTCTGTGGTTTGGTTTTTGCAGGATCAGCTCCATCCAGGGAAAGCCAGGATTGAGCAGCCCTTTACACATTTAAATAAAGGTGTTCCTTTTTTCTCCTTTTCTGGAGTACATTTCTTAATAGGCTGCTTAAGCCCAAGCTTTCTGTGGATGGAGCTGATCCTGCAAAAAACAAACCCAGTAAAGTGGAGAGGAGTCTTCAGAAGAGGAAATGAAAGGAAATAGCACGGGTGGTCGGGGTGATGGTGGTGGAGGAGAACTCAAGGAAAGACAGAGCCAATCCTGCAATAATCAAACCATGGAGGGAAACAGCAAGGTGACTTTGGGTTCTCCTCCACCCCACCCCTATGGAAAGGCTTACTTCTGTGTATGCACACCCCTTAATTTTTGTGTCATCATTTTAGAAAAAATATGGTAATATATTTGCCCCATGCAAAGCAGATAAATTTGTATGTTCAAAATCAAGTCTCTACTTTTCTTCCTTTTATTGAACAAGTATACAGAAGCAGATATAAATGGGTATATGACTGTACAGCTAATGAATATTCAGAAATTAATCCAAAACTTAATGATACAGAAATATAAAACTTAACAGACTAAATAAAATATTAAGTATTCTAATCAAAATGTAAAATAAAAAAGTTAATAGAGTGCTTAAAACTGGAGTAAGAAAAGGATAACTCAAAGAGTTATAAAAGACTTAATAAAAGAATATATATTACAAAGAAATACTATCTAAGTTGTAAAAACTTAGCTCAATTAAGTCACATCTATGAAAAATAACAATCATATACAAATAAAAATTGCATCAGCATACAAGAAAAATCCTTACACAAACTCCAGCAGAGTTTGTCAGTCCTCTAATGGCATTTTGACATCCTTTGTTCCTTCCTTCAACTATCTTCTGTAATTACTTATACCATTACCATCCCTTATCAGTTAAAACAATCTTATCTGCAAGGTATGGGAATCTAGGAGTTTCAAGGTACAGGGGTTTCTGTTCTGAGCTTGTGTCTGGACCAGATAATGGACTGGATGAGGGTTAATAAACTGAAACTCAATCCAGAGAAGATGGAAGTGCTGTTGGTGGGTGCTTCGCCAGATAGGTTAGAGAGCCACTTCCCTGTCCTGGACGGGGTTGCACTCCCTCTAAGGGACAGGATTCGTAGCTTGGGGGTGCTCCTGGACCCCGATCTAACTCTGGAAGCCCAGGTGGACTCGGTGGCCAGGGGTGCCTTTCTCCAGCTGCAGAAAATATACGAGCTGCGCCCCTACCTGGATTAACAGAGCCCCATGGCAGTTACACATGCACTGGTAAATCCCGTATTGATTACTGCAATGCGCTTTATGTGGGGCTGCCTTTGAAGACGGTCTGGCGATGGCAAGTGGTTCAGAATCATGCTGCGCGGCTGGTGAGTGGCAGGGCCACCAAGGAACACATCACGACGATTCTGTATAACCTTCATTGGTAACCAGTTGCTGCCCAAGCCCATTCAAAGTGCTTGTTTTGACATGGAAAGCCCTAAACGGCTTAGGACCTAGATACCTGAAGGACCGTCTCCTTCCATATGAACCTACCCGGCAATTAAGATCTAGCCAGAGGGCCCTCCTGAAAGAGCCATCCCTCAAGGAGGTGAAAGGGATGGCTTGTAGGAACGGGGCCTTTTCGGCAGCTGCCCCCAGATTATGGAATGCCCTCCCAAGCGAGACCCGCCTGGTGCCAACATTGATGACATTCCAGTGCCAGGTAAAAACATTTCTGTTCCAGAAGTCTTTTAACTGATTATTGTGGGTCCTGATTGTGATTTTAGTGTAGTATTTTAATAGATTGTATTTATTGTATTTAAATGTTTTATTGTTTTAATTTTATTGCAATTTGATGTTTTAAATGTCTAAATTGTTTACTTTGATTGTGAGCCGCCCAGAGATCTTCGGGTAGTGGGTGGCATACAAGCTAAATTA